>CM014275.1:63689479-63731301 GCA_004135705.1 Alloteropsis semialata
CAACTAAAAGCAACCACACCCGCTTTCTTTAGGAGTTCCATAATCTGTTTTTACTCCGTATATGATTGATTGCTTGTGCATTCCTACATCTCATGCATCTGCACCTCATGTAGATAATCCCATTGTTGACGGCGTGTACGAGATCGAGGTCGAGCCTGAGGGTGAATCTGTAGCTGCGGAGCTGAACCTAGCTGCTGAGCAAGACCCGGGCCAAAGTCCGGAAGGGCGAAAGGCCGCTGGTGATCAAGAAGGCAAGTACCGGAGCATGTCCCAGCTTTTACAAACCACAATGGGTTGCTTTGTGCCTTACTTTGCACATTTAAGTTTAAGGAGTTGTTTGAAACCCTAGTTGCATGATCCCTAGGTACCTATGTCCTAATACTAGTATGTGTAGGTCGTATAGAATGCCATGCTTAATTAGGACCGGTAAAAGTCGAGTGATTGCCTTGTCACTCATGAGATATAGGTTTTTACTATCTATTGAATCATGAAGTTCGGACATCTCATGCATCTGTTTTTACTCCGTAATCTGTTTTTACTCCGTAAATGATTGATTGCTTGTGCATTCCTACATCTCATGCATCTGTATCTCATGTAGATAATCCCATTGTTGACGGCATGTACGAGATCGAGGTCGAGCCTGAGGGTGAATCTGTAGCTGCGGAGCTGAATCTAGTTGCTGAGCAAGACCCGGGCCAAAGTCCGGAAGGGCCAAAGGCCGCTGGTGATCAAGAAGGCAAGTACCAGAGCATGTCCCAGCTTTTACAAACCACAATGGGTTGCTTTGTGCCTTACTTTGCACATTTAAGTTTAAGGAGTTGTTTGAAACCCTAGTTGCATGATCCCTAGGTACCTATGTCCTAATACTAGTATGTGTAGGTCGTATAGAATGCCATACTTAATTAGGACCGGTAGAAGTCGAGTGATTGCCTTGTCACTCACGGGATATAGGTTTTTACTATCTATTGAATCATGAAGTTCGGCAGGCGGGGCCTTTGCGATATTCCTGTTTGATTGAGCACCCCGTTTGCATAGATGATTGTTGGCTAAGGCATTGATTGTGTGGCGTTGTTGGTCAAGCTTTTGAAGGTACTAATCGTATGCCGGGAAATGTGGTAAACTGGTAAATCTAGTACTTGATTCAAACTGACGTCTGAATGATATATCTACTCTATTGGGTGAGGGGTTGATGGCGAGTGTAGCAGTGGCCGCGGCACAGGTTTGCTTTGAGCACCTGGGGTTCGTTGGGGCGTGCACTCGGGTGGAGTGGTCCCCGATGGCAGATGGCAGGGAGAGATGGGAACTGTTGCCTCGTGATGTTCTGGGTGTCTCTCACGGGGCGTGCGATTAGGTTGTCCCATGCATGGTTAAAATCAACTCGAGTTGTCCGCTCTTCGCGGTTACATGAAGCCGCTTGATCTCTTGTCGCGCATCAGTGGGCTTGGGCAACGGTTGGTGATGTTGTTAGATGAGTAAAGTTGATATCTAGTTAATCAATTATTTTTCGACACTGAATGTTGTTAGATAGTTTGGCAAACTTAGTAATGGTTAGTCTCACTTTAACTTGGCTAAAATATTGAAAATAGGGATCAACTTGTAGATGCTTTTGGCAAAACAAACCCCACAGCCATAAAGCCTTGCATGTCTAGAACTTAACCTTGTCGGGTAAGTCTTGCTGAGTATTAGTATACTCAGCCTTGCTTGTGGCTTATTTTTCAGATATGGATGCTGCTGGCTTTGACCCTGTTGCTGCTTTGACCTGGCCGTGTGTTTTGCCTGATGGTTGGACTGTGGAGCGGGTGCCGTCTGAGTCTGACTCAGGCCGCGGTGATTGAACATTATGTGGGGGCTCCGCATAATGTTATGTGTTCGACGTTTAGACTTCCGCTAAATTATCTATGTGAACCTTGTGATGTAAAATATGTGATGAGTTGTACTGCCCGAGCCCATCTTCGAGTGGGACTTGCTGCTATTTCATTTCGGTCATGAGAAATGGTGGTTTAATCGGGATGGTATCCGACGGATTGCACGATTAGTTTGGTTCAAGTGTGTGGAGCACCGTAGTGAAAGTGGTCTCATGCGCTTGAGCCGGGTTAATTGGGGGCGGTCTGCCACAGCTGGTATCAGAGCTGAAAAATAGGCAGCGGGTGGTACGACAAGTCTTAAAAATGTTTTCTTGATGTGCAAAAGTTTAATCTTGACATAGGATTTCGTAGGTTGCGCTAGGGTTTGAAAATAATAGAACGTGAGCCCTAGGGAGAATTATGGGTATGTTTAGGTGGCATAATATATATATATATATGACTAACTTCCAGCACATTACTTTTCTGTACCGACGATTCCAGGTAAGTATTGGTCGCCCATTGCCGGAGGGTGTGAATACCGGACGCTGTTCCCCAAGCAGTGGCCTACTTGGTGGTGCAGCCAATATAACATCTTCACAATGTTATAATGGCTGTAATGCTTTTAAATTCTTCGTTGACTGTTGCTTCTATAGTAGGCAACAGGTGTGGTCATCATATGTGGGCAACCGCATATGCGTCACCCATGTGGCGTGAGGTACATGGGGGCTGTTTGTGAGTGCTGGCACAAACGGTTCAGTGATGAATATTTTCTGCAGGTACGCTAACCACGAAACCATAGGTTGTGTGCTCGCTAGAAATTCGACTAGTTATTATAAGGAGAGAAGTATAATGTGCCACCGATGACTAACTCCGTAAGTCCAAGAATACTTGGCAATTGTTTCTTTTGTGAGGACGAATAGGAAATTCATTCATGCATCATGATAATGAACAAAATTAGAAAAATGTGGGGTAGAAAGATTAGAAAGTTTAGTTGTGAGCAAATCAAATTGTGCACTCACATAAGGCTGTTCTACACTTATCTGTGATCTGGTCGCTGGTGTGATTTTTTCGACCAGCCAAATGTCCTCCAATGCCAATCTTGTAACTAGAAAAGTTGTTCCAAATCTGTTAATCTAGCTGCTATCAAAATTTCGAAAATTTTGGCCCAGCCAATTGAGAGTTATGACTGTTTTACCATTATGTTGGTTTCTGTCCAATTCTGAAAAGATCTGATCAAGGCTGAGATTGACCCTTCTTATTGATGTTTTCTCTGAAACTCATGAATAGAAAAGTTGTTTCCAATTTGTTTATCTATCCACTGTCAAAATTTCAGGTCTATTGGCCCAGCAGAAATGGAGATATGGTCTTTTTACTACCTCTCTGTCTGCTGTATATTTCCTGCATGCACCAGTTTTTTCCGATAAGGATTTGGATGACTTGCAGCCATATTTAGCTTTGGCACACAGTACCAAAGTTGTAGGAAAATATGTCCTAGACATTCTAGTAGAATTTGAATATTTTTGGATTGCTCAATTATGAGTTATGAATTTTTGAAATTCATTCCAGAATCTGTCTACTTTGATTTATCCGGTGGATGTGGTAAAAGTGTGACTAAATTTGCCACATATCGAGCCAGATCGGAAGACTCGGTCACCTTTACCTTATCCAAAAGTGAGGTTTCCGTGAACCAAGCACCGCCGCCACCTGCCCGAGAGCCTTTCCATGGGTGGATTTGCGAGTCGGATGATGATGATGAGGATCCATAGAAGTTTTTCTCCACCAACTCATCATCTTAGTTTGTTGTCCATGTGGAACAACTCTTTTGTGTATCCATGGATGTAATCCTTAGGCTTGTAAGTAGACTTTTGCTCTACTTGAAGCATGGTATACTTTGGTTTCATGGATCATGTAATATAAACCACTAGTAATAAAGAACCATCTATAAAGTGTGCTGTTTTCAGCTTTGCTGCAGCAACCGTGTTCTCTGTTTTACTCCTGGTTACTGATGTTTTTCGTATGATTGGCATAAATACGAAACTTGTGCCAAATTTCATGAGCCAACTCATGTCAAAAATTCAGCTCCATTGGAGCAGAGAAACAAAAGTTATGGTCGATTTACCATGACATAGCCTGCTGAAAATTCCAGAATAACAGACAGATAGGAAATTGAAAATTTCACATCCTTCCTATCAGAACCAGCCTTTCCACTGAATACGAAAGATCTAGAGAAATATATAAGCTCTCTGCTGGCAAAGGGTGAGAATTTTTGGGTTAACAGAACTACAGATATGAATTTTTAAACTCACTGCTGAAACTGTTAACACGCCAGTTTTGATTTTGAACGATGAATCAAATCGTTGGTAGCTTCCTCATTACCCTTTAGCAAATTAAGGATGCGCTTACCAGCACATTGGATGAGGATTTATACTAACCCTATAAAGACAATTTGTTATGATTGTTAGTAATTTTTGTCATCCTCATGCTTTCGTAAAGATACAAAGAATCATTTGACTAATGGGTATTGTGACGTATGTGCAGATGTCGGATGATGCGGGGCGTAACGCTCCTCCTCCACCGCCTCTGCCCACCAACCTCATTGAGGTATTGGCTATGCGGACGGAGTTGCTTCGGCGCTTGGCCGAAGGGCAATTGAATCCGCAGCCAAATGGTGGACGTCACAATCAGCATCCTCAGGAGGCGACGTACTCGGATTTCACTAGTACTCAGCCACCTCTGTTCACCAAGACTGAGGATCCTCTGGACGCTAACGCCTGGCTCAGCATTATTGAGTCCAAATTTTCTCTGTTGGTGTCTCCATGTTCTGAGGCAAACAAGGCCTGCTTTGCTGCTCAGCAACTACGTGGCTCTGCGCGGCTGTGGTGGGACACTTATAATGGCATGCGCCTTGCCGATCACATTGTTACTTGGGATGAATTCAAGACGGTTTTTCATGCTCACCATATTCCTGTTGGTCTTATGGATCGTAAGTTGAATGAATTTCTAGCTCTTACTCAAGGAAACCGCAATGTGCTGCAGTATGCCCAGGCTTTCAATCAGCTGGCACAGTATGCGGGCTATCACGTTGACACTGATGCTAAGAAGCAAGATCGTTTTTGCCGGGGCCTTAGCTCAAAGATAAGAGTTCGGCTCTCTCTTATTAAGGCTGACAGCTATAATGATTTGATAAACATTGCTATTACCAAAGAAGATAGTATTAATACTCATAAGGCTGAGAAGAAGAGGAAGGCCCCAGTTGGCCAATCTAGCCCTCCACCGCCCAAGTTTCGCTTGGTGCAGAAGAGTCCTGCTCAGTCTCTTCAGAGGGTGTGGCAGAACCGCCCTAATTAAACTGGCTCAAGCACGTTAATTGTCATCTCAATCACTTGATCCGGTTACTCATACTTCAAACAGTTCAATTAGACGATCTGCCGGGTCAAGCCCGATGAAACCACCGTATTTTCGATCGAACCAATGTGCACAAGGCTCACTCGAAGGAGAGCACAAATGTTACCAACATCACCATAAATTACAACAGTTCCATAATTAAGTTTTACAAGCCAGAGTTTAAAACACTTAGAGTACAAACCAGAGTTTTGAATAAAAAGCGTGGAAGCTAAATGACGAGATACAATAACATGTTTATAAGCCCGAAGAACATGTCATCAAAAGCACACAACAAACACCAGTTAATCCTCGATCCACTCGACAGTCCAGCCTGCCGGAACGGTCTGACCATCGATGATCCACTGCTCGGAGCCATCGGACACATTGAATTCACGCTCTGAAAAACAAAGCCACAAGCAAGGCTGAGTAACTAATACTTAGCAAGACTTATCCGAATATAGCTTATAACGCCGACTCCTAAGAATGCAAGGCTTTTGGCTGAGGGGTTTGATTTGCCGAAAAGCATCTAATAGTTGATCCTAACTTTCAAATTTTAGCAACAAGTTCATAGTTATCATCAAGTATACATGTGAGCACCTTTTCTGTAGCAAACATGTTGGAACAACAATTGTTCAGTGAACCATCATTATTTATCATTCCCTCCTGACTACTTAATGCTGCACAGTGGACAAGCGGTATTCATAACGGAGAAGTGCCGCGATCATGATCGAATTTACACCTTGCAAGGGAAACCTGAACACACGGCACGTAAGCGCTCCCAGAGCCTTACGCGACCACCTTTCCCGTCATCTCCCGAATATTCAGACTAAACCCACTAGTCCCGGGTGCAAAGCCCTACTGGTCCCGGACCAAGTAGCCGCAACTACACCCGCCATCCGTCCACTCCCAGAGTAGTGGGAAGAAGCCCAAATACCGTTTGATTCAGGTACATCAGTTTCCTCGGGACCCAGACGCCAGTATGTGCACAGTACTTTCAATACTTGCCCAACAGTACAACAATGACCTTAGTTCCATTTGATACGTAGACGGGGCAAATCGCCCACACAGTGTAACATGGGCCCCCCCGGGATTCGGCCCGGCCCATCTGGCAAAAGCGGGTCGGTTACACACAGGAGTATCGTACCAGGCCCCGCCTACAAAACTTATGATTTCAACATAAAGTAAAGAACCTACATCTAGCGAGTGACAAAAAATCACTCGACTTCTATCGGTCCTATTTAGCATGGCAAGCTATCGACATACACATACTAGTATCTTGACATAGGAATCCTAGGGGTTATGCATCTAGGGTTTCAACCATATCCAAAACTTAAATGCACAATACTTAAGTAATAATGTGGCATAGTTTTAGAAAATAGGGGTTATGATACGGTGCTTGCCTTCCTGCTCAACAGCCTTGGGCTCTACTGAACTTTGGTTCCGGTCTTCAGGAACGGGCTCAGCAACAACTGCGGTCTCCATCGGGTCAGCGACAGGTTCAGCCGCCAACTCGTACAAGCCGTCAGCGACTGCGGTATCTACATGAAATGCATCATGCATGAGTGCCATGAATGCAAAGACAATAAATATGATGCTCATGCATGCAGCAAACAACCATAAATTAATTCATCTATTTAACTCATGAGCACTTGTTACACATGTAAATAAATTCTATCATGCAGTGCACCAATGTATTGGTGGGTGACTATTACTAGCCATTTATGAAACCTATAGACACACCTACTTAGGTACATATGGTTATTTAATCTTTTACACTAGTTTTTACTACTGAATGCATATAAAAGTATTACCTAAGGTTCTCTGGTCATCCTCCTCCTTTTGTGACAGCACATATTAATATGGTCATGCTACTAATATCAAGTTTTTAATGCAAAAGCACTATCTAGCTCTAGCATGTGATGGCAAAATGCACACTACTAGCAAAAAGATAGTAAAAACACATATTTAATTTTTAACACAAGAAAAACTACTGATCTCTGAAGATCAGATGCAACCCTACTAACATCTCTAACCATCTCTTGTCAAAAAGAGTAAATACTAACACATGCATGAACTAGCTAAACCCATACAAGCAAGCATCTACTTAACAGATTTAAACAGAGAGGTAAAACACAAATTTTACATATATTCATATTTTTCCTGCAGATACAATTTCATGGGCAAACCAACAAAATTTATTTCATAATTTTTGGAGTTTTTTATGATTTTATATGGATTTCGCAAACTGCAGCTCTCCCCTGAAAAACATCAACTCGCGAATAACCAACACGGGCTCAAAACAACTTCGCCCGAGTTCAAATCTACTCCCTCAACTCTTCCTCCTCTCCTCCCCTGGCCAGCCCAGGCCCAGCTCAGCTGGCCCACTGCGCCTCCTCCAACTTCCCTCACTCCCTCCTCTTACCTCGGCGCACTTCGGCCACCAGGGCCCAGGCGACCACTGGCCCCGCCGCCTCCTCCCTTACCGAATTTTTTTATTTTTATTTTTTTATAATTTTGCAAATCTGTCATCCAACCGCCGAATGAAATGGTGGTTGCCATGTAACCGCCGTATCAAACGGCGGATAGAAAGAACCGCCGAATGATTCATTCGGCGGTTCCTCCCTCCCGTGTCAAAAAAATTATAACTTTTTCATATGAACTTGAATGGAGCTAAAATTTATACAAAAATTGTAGATCTCGATGAGATCTACAACTTTATAGTTCAAGCTTTTTTCATTTGAAATCATCTTCATGTTCAAATAATCCACGCAATGCTCATATCTAAAATTTGAATTTTAGATCTGAATATTGTCTCGATTATTTGAGCACCAAAATATTTCGCAATGAAAAATATTTGAACAACAAAGTTGTACATCTCATCAAGCTCTACAATTTTCATATGAAGCTTATCTCTAACCGAATTCATATGAAAAAATTATAATTTTTTGAAGATGTGCTGTCCACAGAAGGAAAATTAGATTTGAATTTTAGATCTGAATATTAACTCGATTATTTGAGCACCAAAATAATTCACAATGAAAAAAGTTTGAACAAGAAAGTTGTAGATCTCATCGAGCTCTACCATTTTCATATGAAGCTCATCTCCAACCGAATTCATATAAAAAAGTTATAATTTTTTGAAGATGTGCTGTCCACAGAAGGAATTTTTTTTTGGTTCATTAGATCTGAGCATTGCGTGGATTATTTGAACATTAAGATGATTTCAAAAAAAAGTTTGAACTATAAAGTTGTAGATCTCATTGAGATCTATAATTTTCATATAAATTTTAGCTTCATTCAAGTTCATATGAAAAGTTATGATTTTTTTTGACACGGGAGGGAGGAACCACCGAATGAAACGATGGTTACTGTAGCACCGCGTACCGCCTTTTCATTCGGCGGTTCTTTCCATCCGCCGTTTGATACGGCGGTTACATGGCAACCGCCGTTTCATTCGGCAGTTGGATGAATCTGTCATCCGGACATCGTTTTTGAAAATTCATAAAAAAGAAAAATTAAAAATAAAGTAAATTCTCCCTTACCCCATCCTCTACCTCCTCATGGGCCCGCAGTACCGAAGGCCCAACCGCCACCGATGCTCGCCCCGACCCCCTTCCGTCGACCTCGCGAAGTATCACGGATAGGGGCGCGGGTGCGAACGGCGTGCCGGCCAGAAGAGCCATCGTCCGCCGCCCCCCACCCCTCTCTTGATTCCTGTGAAGAAATCACAAACCAAGGAGAGCACGAGGTGTTCCCGGACGAGGCAAACTCATCTTGCTAGGTTGATTTGTGGGAGGCGAACCGTGCGAAGCTATCTACGCGATGGCACTTGGGAAGGCGTTGGCGAACGGGATCTGAAATTACGGCCATGGAAGTGGATGGGAGGAGTTGTGGATGGCTTGGATGTGTGAAGGAGTGTGTGAGGACTCTCTGGGTGAAAGGAATTGGCCCGAGGATGAACGAAGCGCGTGGGAGGAAGAAAGGCCGTCGGTGGTAGTGGCGCCCTCGGCGTTCTTGTGATAAAGGATGCTTTCGTGCTTGTGGTAAGGCCGTGAGGCATGACAACACGCATGGAAGCAGGTGGAACAGAGCCTTGGTAGGCTTGAACAGTGGTCAAGGCGTGGGCGAGTCGGAAAAAGGACGACGACGTGACGGGCTTCCAACCTGGCATGGCAGTCGTCGTGGACGACCGTGTGACGTGCGAGAGCAGCGGTGCAGGGCATGGCGAGGCTGGGGGTAGTCAGGGACATGCTGTGCTCATCGTTGCTGAAGTGGGACGTGCACGGTTGGGCTGGAACGTGTGGAAATCAATTCTCCAACTTATGGTGCTTCAACATTATATCTACCTCGCAAAGACATCAAGAATTCATGTGCCTTCTCCGTGATCGAAACTCCTTTGGAAAAGATTCCGGTGGTATGTGAATATCCTGATGTGTTTCCAGATGATTTACTGGGAATGCCCCCTGACCAGGAAATTGAGTTTGTGATTGAATTACAGCCCGGTACAGCTCCCATCTCCAAAAGGCCTTATAAAATGGCACCCAAAGAATTAGTTGAGCTAAAGGTGCAACTTCAAGAATTGCTAGACAAGGGCTATATTCATCCTAGCTCTTCACCATGGGGCTGCCCAGCTCTATTTGTGAAGAAGAAAGATAAAACTTTAAGGCTATGTGTTGACTACCGACCTCTCAATACGATGACTATCAAAAATAAATATCCACTTCCCCGCATTGATGCCCTCTTTGATCAGTTGTCCGGAGCAAAGGTATTCTCAAAGATTGATCTTCGCTCTGGATATCATCACATTAAGATTAGACCAAGTGATATACCGAAGACGGCTTTCTCAACTAGCTATGGGCTCTATGAGTACTTAGTGGTGTCTTTCGGTCTCACAAATACTCCAGCTTACTTCATGTATCTCATGAATTCAGTCTTTATGCCTGAACTGGATAAATTTGTGGTGGTGTTTATTGATGACATTCTGATATATTCCAAGAATGAGGAAAAACATGCTCAGCACCTCCGCATTGTTCTCCAACACCTCAGAGATCATCAGCTTTATGCAAAATTCAGCAAATATGATTTCTGGTTGTCAAGTGTAAAATTTTTGGGGCACACTATTTCAGCCGAGGGAATTGCTGTAGATCCAGGAAAAGTGCAAGAATTACTGGATTGGAAGTGTCCTAAATCAGTCCATCAAATTCGGAGTTTTCTGAGCTTGGCCGGATATTATCGCCACTTTATTTCGGATTTCTCCAAAATTGCCAAGCCTATGACTGAACTTCTCAAGAAAGAAGAGAAATTTGTGTGGAGTGAAAAATGTGATCAAGCCTTCCACACCTTGAGAAAACTTCTAATCTCAGCACCGGTTCTAGCTCAACCGGACACATCCAAGCCTTTCGATGTTTATTGTGATGCATCTGGCACTGGTCTTGGTTGTGTGCTTATGCAAGAAAATAGAGTCATTGCTTATGCTCCTTGAGCTCTTAGGCCCAGGGTTCACAATTCCGGTTTAGTAAGAATTTCGGAGGTCACCGATAAAAGCGAAATTTTGGAAATTTCAGGAATTTCGGAAAGTACTGTAGCAGCTTCCCCTGCTTCTGACCAATTTAAAAGGGGTTCGACATGTACGTCCATACAGAGCTTCAAAAGGTGCCATTATCAAGCTTTCTTGATAACAGTTATTGTACGAAAACTCAGCTTTGGGTAAGCACTTCTCCCAATTTTTATCATCGTGAATTACGGAGTTGGTTCACTCCTTCAGTTTGCCCATCGGTTTGGAGTGATAGGTGGAGTTACCGATTAGCTAGGCTTCCAAGGCCATAAGGGACTTTCTCTAAGAGCAAGCTGCAGTGGGTGACTCTTAATTGCAGATCGTTGAGATGCCCTTCAAGATAATATGCGGAACAAATAAAACTTAACATCATTCGGTGTAGTGACATGTGGTTGAAAAGAAATAAAAGGTGCGTGCTTTTCCTTCGGTAAACTATTGGGCGGTTGTCACTGGAATTACCTCTCCTTAGGCAATAGAAATCTGATGCTGACCGATGATTCAATATCCCATTGTATTTAGCACACCACTAAGACTTGTACAAAAGTACCCGAGGAGATGGGGATGATGCAGAGATGTTGGGCTAGGGTGAAAACCACGGCCCATTTACAAGGAAACAGTGGACTTTAGAGATAAAAAGGGAACTCCAACATTCTTACTCATGGCTTCTTTATCGGAAAGATCATATGATATGTGTTGGTATAAAAAGTTGATGACCCGAGAATCTAAGTAAGAATTTTCTATATGCATGTAGAAGTAAAACTAGTGCAAATATGAATTAACCATATGTACATAAATAGGTGCCACTACATGTTTCCATAATATATGTTTTGGTGACTTTAGGCATATGTGTGAATAGATAAACTAATATCTATATTTTATGCTCAAGCAACTAATGTCGAGCTTCTTGGTTAGCTAACTCGTGTTATGTTTAACTCACTAAAACTTTGTTAGTCAACACCTATGTTAAACTCAAGATAAAAATGAATGGTCATGTGTGTCGGCTTGAAATGAATAAATTCATAACTTAAGGTAGATGTGTAAACTAATCCTGAAAGTTTTACATAATGGTTTTAGGAACCTTTGAAACCTTGTGTAAAAGTATAAGCACTAGAAAACCTATGTACAGGAAGATGTGATTTACTCCCTTTAATAGTGTTTAACTTGTGCTTGTATACAAAGTGTTGTTTAATGTTTCTACATGTGAAATTTAACCAGTGGCCTAATCATACTAATATAAGCTTGTTGTGAAAATTTGAGAACCAGCAGCTTCGTATAACTTTCTATGTGAATTCATGAATTTCATGATAAAATTTATCTACACAAGAAGGTGCTTCGAAGAAAAATAGATAGATTCATCTGGGTGTATGTGTGTGCTTCATTCATGAGCATCATATCAGGGGATCATTGCAATATTGTGGGAATGGTTGCCATTATGCTATGCAGATGCCAACACAACATAATTCTAATGGTGCCATTGCTCAATGCAGTGCCTGGTGCACTTGGTGATGGATGGTTGTAAGAATACATTGACCAGTAAAATGACCTATGTGCAATTTGATGGTCCTCATGCCATGATGTACTCGAATGATGCTCATGTCATGATGGATGAAATGAGGAAGTGCATGTGAGATGATGCACGTGCATATGAGCTTATGTACTCCCATCATGATACAAGTTTATGTCCTATGCCATATGCAATGATTACCTGACATCAGACCTTGGTTGAAAGGCAAGGTTTAGAGAGAACAGTAGAATTGAAGAGAGATTATGATGGAGTCCCATCAACTCACCCCGATACTGACGTGCCCCTAGTGACACAGTCATGCGGCCGCAGCACGCACCAGATCCTAGGTTCCATCGTGGCACCAGGTTGTGGGACAAGGCTCCATCATAAAATAGAAATCATGGATCGCAACATGGAAGACACATGCAGTTGGTAGGAGAATCCAGGGATCCAGAATTTAGCTAACTTACTATGCCAAGGATGTAAGCGGTCTCATGATGATCATGCGATGCTTATGCATTATGTAGAATGATAAAGTGACAGGCATAGATGATGTAACCTCTTAGTACGATCATGCATGACTGCAATGGTTGAGCTGATCCCCTCATTTTCAGTGGAGTAATAGAAGGGAGGGCTTGGCGTATGCAGAAAGAATTCAAGGTGACCACACTGCAGGAAGCATCAAGATCAATGGCAACACTTGGCCTTCGATTCTGCAGTATGGAATTGCACTCGAAAGGAGCGTAAAGGAGTTGCAAGGTTGCAAGCGAAAAGGTTGATTAAGGAGTATGCAAGTCCAAAAGGAGAGTATCTCAGAGTTTAGATAACGGACTTGGAAAAGTTGGTAGCCACTAGGTGTACCAAAATTGGTGTGCATGATTTCTAAACCTCAGTTTGTCATACGCTTAGACGTCTGCAAGTTCAAACTTTCTCCTGGGCTGTGTGTGCTACTTCAGCGGGAAAACATGGATTGACGTGCGGGTCCCAATGGGCTAATTCTCTAACGGTTGAAAGGAAGCGATATTGTTGATCCACTTGATTTGTCAGACCCTCAGTCTAGCTTGTCAGCTCTCTCTTCTAGATGCGGAGATTTGGTCAAAGAGCAAGGTTAGGGGATGCCTAGCGCTTCTGTCTAACTGAGTCAAGGGATGCGATGGCATCATAAGTGAGCACGGCCAAGTCTGGATTACGACATGGCAATGGTAGTTTGCACATTCCCTCAAGTGGATTAACCGTGAAAGTGGTTAACTTGAACCACTGGAAATGAGATATGAGGACGTGCCTGAGCTCAAGCGGTACTTCCAGGAAATGAGCCAGGGTCGACCATGTTGATGCCTCGACGATTCTCCTGAACTAGATTTTAGGCATGCCTTAACAGCATGAAGAAGGCTTGGTACGGTCGATTGCTGCGGAAGACCTAACACAACGATACTGAGACAAAAGCTATTAGCATACCCAGCAACTAGTACAGAGATACATGCTAGCTCATAACAAGCTAGTTCCTAGCCTACACTTCCAGGATACATCAACGTCGTTCATGCGGGAGCGGGTGGGTTACATGGTAGTAGAATGCTAAGAGTATCAAGATATGGCCCACATGGCAGATGTACATCACTACCACAATCCAACAATCTAGATCGTACACCTCAAGGATCCGAGCCATGGGAGTAGGCAGGTCTTGAGCTCTTCCCGACCGACGTTGTTCAGAGTTCTTGGCTAGGGAGATCTGCTCTTGGAGGCTTCTTCTCGAACTTCTACTCCGATGAGGTTGGCGGTAGCAAAAGGCAACGGAACTTTTGAGAAGATGATCCAGGACGAGCCTATGCTAAGTGATGGCTAAGTGACCGCAGCTTCTTCTCGCATTGCCGGAATTCGCCGGAGGAGTGCGGGCGGCGAGACTTGTTGGAAGGAGGGCCAAGGGAACTCGAGCAGTGGGTTTGGGCGGCTTGGAAGTGGAGGAAGCAGGCCTTGGTGCCGAGGCCTCTTTGCCCTGGTTGCCGCTTTATGGCGGCCGGTGATGGTGCATCGGTGGGGCGGCGTGCATGACAGCTCGCACGAGAAGGTAGGGGCCAGTGGAAGTGCTGGAGGTGTGGTGGTGCGTGGCACGGTAGCGGCCAGCAGCGAGATGCATGGCGATAAGACCGTAGGCGCAGTGGCGTGTGCATCAGCAGCAAGGCGGAAAGGTGGTGGGTGTTGGAACAGGGCGACGTAGGGTGCGGTGCAGTGTGAGGGTGTAGTGTAGGTAGCGGATCCCAAGTCTTTTGCCCTAGGAAAAGATACGGTTTGCACTGGGAAGAACAAGGAGGAGGCAACGTTTTGACCACGGGTTTAAGGGAAGATCCTTTGGTCCTATTCTTGGTGCAAAAGAACTATCGCTAGCTAATCTGCAGAGTAACCACTTGGCACGGATTTTTCCTTTTCCTTTTATAGGGTCATTAGGAGAGATGGCCTTTGTCTTTATGGTATCAAGCATATCCATCCTTCTGCTTCCCCCTGGAGGATGATTCATCATTACCTGTAAAACCTGAGGTTAGTTTCATGACAACCCTCTAGAATGTCAATGATAATCCAATGTGTACATGTTTTTTTTTGACAGAAAGTTTCTAGATATCATAAAGAATTTTTGGAATGGCTCTGCCCAGAAGTGCTCTGACGTTATAAGTGATAGATGCAGATTGAGCTACAACATTTAGTCATCCATATTCTCAGACTTGGAAGGTATCCAGATAAAATAATGGCTTTATTGCCCGAGACTTATTCAAGAATCCCTCAACAACCCCATTTAATGGCTATGTCCATACAGAGGATACAAGGCTAAAATCCTTGCAGGGCATCGGGAAGGCTGAATTTGAAAAGCAGGAGTAGCAGCAAGGGAATGACATATCTCCCAAATATGATGTCCAAGAATGCTCCATTTTTAACAACATGTAGAGAACAAGTTCCCTTACAATTTTGTGGTTATGGTTTTGAGTAAACTCCAACTTCATCTAGGTGAATTATCACTACCAGGTCTGCTGATTTCAGGGCAGCAAGTTCTGAGTGTTCTGGTCATAACTCAAGCTACCCATGGAGGAAAATTCTGAGATTTTGACAGCAGAGGCGTCTCCAATTTCCCCACAACTTTCTTAATTATTGCTTCTGCAGTAAAAATTATTTACTAGGTCGAAACTTGACATGTACCAGATCTGTCCAGATTTGCAATTCCCTGATTTTCAAGCTCAACATGTGAAGCAATTTATTGGTTATGTGCGTTGTGCCCAAAAACCCAAAAGAGTTAGATATGATGCATGCACGACCTATACGTTCTCACCAAAGAAAAGCTTGCCAATAAATTGACAAGTCTGCGGATTCATACGGTGGCATACATACGTCTCTCTCTATAATAGCTAGTCGGAATTCTATCGATCACAGATCCTAACGTTTTGTGGTTAGTGTACCTGCAGAAAATCACAATATCCGTCACTGAACCGTTCGTGCCAGCACTCACGAACAGCCCCCATGTACCTCACGCCACATGGGTGACGCATATGCGGTTGCCCACATATGATGACCACGCCTTATTGCTTACCATAGAAGCAACTGTCAACTAGAAATTTAAAAACATTACAGCCATTATAACATCGTGAATATGTTATATTGGCTACACTACCAAGTAGGCCACTGCTTGGGGACAGCGTTCGGATCGCACTTCCGACAGGGTGTCCATCCTCCTCGGATGACTGGTGGTCTCACTTTTGAGCGTCGTTACATAAATTTAGGTCGGTTGTGCAAGAAAATAAGTTTGACAGAAAGTAAAAGTGCTAGAAGTTAGTCAAACAATTACTTTGAGCCACCTACTAATAGACACAACTTACAGGCTTACAGACTATCTCCTAGGTTTTGCCTTAGCATTCCTAGTCTGCTTTTGAAGGAAGCTCCAATTTTACTTATGAAAACACAGTTTAGGGCTTTGTTAGTACCACCTGCTGCACATTTTCACTCTGATACCAGCTGTGGCAGAACCGCCCTAATTAAACTGGCTCAAGCACGTTAACCGTCATCTCAGTCACTTGATCCGGTTACTCGTACTTCAAATAGTTCAATTAGATGATCTGTTGGGTCAAGCCCGATGAAACCACCATATTTCCGATCGAACCAATGTGCACAAGGCTCACTCGAAGGAGAGCACAGATGTTACCAACACCACCATAAATTAAGTTTTAGAAGCCAGAGTTTAAAACACTTAGAGTACAAACCAGAATTCTGAATAAAAAGCACGGAAGCTAAACGACGAGATACAATGACATGTTCATAAGCCCGAAGAACATGTCATCAAAAGTGCACAACAAATACCAATTAATCCTCGATCCACTCGACAGTCCAGCCCACCGAAACGGTCTGACCATCGATGATCCACTGCTCGAAGCCATCGGACACATTGAATTCACGCTCTGAAAAACAAAGCCACAAGCAAGCCTGAGTAACTAATACTCAGCAAGACTTATCCGAATATGGCTTATAACGCCAACTCCTAAGAATGCAAGGCTTTTGGCTGAGGGTTTGTTTTGCCGAAAAGCAACTAATAGTTTATCCTAATTTTCAAATTTTAGCAACAAGTTCATAGTCATTATCAAGTATACATGTGAGCACCTTTTCTATAGCAAACATGTTGGAACACGATCGTTCAGTGAACCATCATTATTTATCATTCCCTGCTGACTACTTAATGCTGCACAGCGGACAAGCGGTATTCATAACGGAGAAGTGCCGCGATCATGATCGAATTTACACCTTGCAAGGAAAACCTGAACACACGGCACGTAAGCGCTCCCAGAGCCTTACGCGACCACCTTTCCCGTCATCTCCCGAATATTCAGACTAAACCCACTAGTACCGGGTGCAAAGCCCTACTGGTCCCGGACCAAGTAGCCGCAACTACACCCGCCATCCGTCCACTCCTAGAGTAGTAGGAAGAAGCCCAAGTACCGTTTGATTCAGGTACATCAGTTTCCCGGGACCCAGACGCCAGTATGTGCACAGTACTTTCAATACTTGCCCAACATTACAACAATGACCTTAGTTCCATTTGATACGTAGACAGGGCAAATCGCCCACACAGTGTAACATGGGCCCCCCGAGATTCGGCCCGGCCCATCTGGCAAAAGCAGGTCGGTTACACACAGGAGCATCGTACCAGGCCCCACCCACAAAGCTTATGATTTCAACATAAAGTAAAGAACCTACATCTCGCGAGTGACAAAATCACTCGACTTCTATCGGTCCTATTTAGCATGGCAAGCTATCGACCTACACATACTAGTATCTTGACATAGGAATCCTACGGGTTATGCATCTAGGGTTTCAACCATATCCAAAACTTAAATGCACAATACTTAAGTAATCATGTGGCATAGTTTTAGAAAATAGGGGTTATGATACGGTGCTTGCCTTCCTGCTCAACAGCCTTGGGCTCTACTGAACTTTGGTTCCGGTCTTCAGGAACGGGCTCAGCAACAACTGCGGTCTCCATCGGGTCAGCGACAGGTTCAGCCGCCAACTCGTACAAGCCGTCAGCGACTGCGGTATCTACATGAAATGCATCATGCATGAGTGCCATGAATGCAAAGACAATAAATATGATGCTCATGCATGCAGCAAACAACCATAAATTAATTCATCTATTTAACTCATGAGCACTTGTTACACATGTAAATAAATCCTATCATGCAGTGCACCAATGTATTGGTGGGTGACTATTACTAGCCATTTATGAAACCTATAGACACACCTACTTAGGTACATATGGTTATTTAATCTTTTACACTAGTTTTTACTACTGAATGCATATAAAAGTATTACCTAAGGTTCTCTGGTCATCCTCCTCCTTTTATGACAGCACATATTAATATGGTCATGCTACTAATATCAAGTTTTTAATGCAAAAGCACTATCTAGCTCTAGCATGTGATGGCAAAATGCACACTACTAGCAAAAAGATAGTAAAAACACATATTTAATTTTTAACACAAGAAAAACTACTGATCTCTGAAGATCAGATGCAACCCTACTAACATCTCTAACCATCTCTTGTCAAAAAGAGTAAATACTAACACATGCATGAACTAGCTAAACCCATACAAGCAAGCATCTACTTAACAGATTTAAACAGAGAGGTAAAACACAAATTTTACATATATTCATATTTTTCCTGCAGATACAATTTCATGGGCAAACCAACAAAATTTATTTCATAATTTTTGGAGTTTTTTATGATTTTATATGGATTTCGCAAACTGCAGCTCTCCCCTGAAAAACATCAACTCGCGAATAACCAACACGGGCTCAAAACAACTTCGCCCGAGTTCAAATCTACTCCCTCAACTCTTCCTCCTCTCCTCCCCTGGCCAGCCCAGGCCCAGCTCGGCTGGCCCACTGCGCCTCCTCCTCCTTCCCTCACTCCCTCCTCTTACCTTGGCCCACTTCGGCCACCAGGGCCCAGGCGACCACTGGCCCGGCCGCCTCCTCCCTTACCCCATCCTCTACCTCCTCATGGG
Organism: Alloteropsis semialata; assembly: GCA_004135705.1. Taxonomy (NCBI): domain Eukaryota; kingdom Viridiplantae; phylum Streptophyta; class Magnoliopsida; order Poales; family Poaceae; genus Alloteropsis; species Alloteropsis semialata. The sequence goes on from CM014275.1 coordinate 63,708,299, forward strand.
CCCGCGGTACCGAAGGCCCAACCGCCACCGATGCTCGCCCCGACCCCCTTCCGTCGACCTCGTGAAGTATCGCGGACAGGGGCGCGGGTGCGCATGGCGCGCCGGCCAGAAGAGCCGTCGTCCGCCGCCCTCCAACCCTCTCTCGATTCCAGTGAAGAAATCACAAACCGAGGAGAGCACGAGGTGTTCCCGGACGAGGCAAACTTGTCTTGCTAGCTTGATTTGTGGGAGGCGAACCGTGCGAAGCTATCTACGCGATGGCACTTGGGAAGGCATTGGCGAACGGGATCTGAAATTGTGGCCATAGAAGTGGATGGGAGGAGTTGTGGATGGCTTGGATGTGTGAAGGAGTGTGTGAGGACTCTCTGGGTGAAAAGAATTGGCCCGAGGATGAACGAAGCGCGTGGGAGGAAGAAAGGCCGTCGGTGGTAGTGGCGCCCTCGGTGTTCTTGTGATAAAGGATGCTTTCGTGCTTGTGGTAAGGCCGTGAGGCATGACAACACGCATGGAAGCAGGTGGAACAGAGCCTTGGCAGGCTTGAACAGTGGTCAAGGCGTGGGCGAGTCGGAAAAAGGACGACGACGTGACGGGCTTCCAACCCAGCATGGCAGTCATCGTGGACGACCGTGTGACGTGCGAGAGCAGCGGTGCAGGGCATGGCGTGGCTGGGGGTATTCAGGGACATGCCGTGCTTGTCGTTGCTGAAGTGGGACGTGCACGGTTGGGCTGGAACGTGTGGAAATCAATTCTCCAACTCATGGAGCTTCAACATTATATCTACCTCGCGAAGACATCAAGAATTCATGTGCCTTCTCCGCGATCGAAACTCCTTTGGAAAAGATTCCGGTGGTATGTGAATATCCTGATGTGTTTCCAGATGATTTACTGGGAATGCCCCTGACCGGGAAATTGAGTTTGTGATTGAGTTACAGCCCGGTACAGCTCCCATCTCCAAAAGGCCTTATAAAATAGCACCCAAATAATTAGCTGAGCTAAAGGTGCAACTTCAAAAATTGCTAGGCAAGGGCTATATTCATCCTCGCTCTTCATATTAAAAATAAATATCCACTTCCCCGCATTGATGCCCTCTTTGATCAGTTGTCTGGAGCAAAGGTATTCTCAGAGATTGATCTTCGCTCTGGATATCATCAAATTAAGATTAGACCAAGTGATATACCAAAGACGGCTTTCTCAACTGGTTATGGGCTCTATGAGTACTTACTAATGTCTTTCGGTCTCACAAATGCTTCAGCTTACTTCATGTATCTCATGAATTGAGTCTTTATGCCTGAACTGGATAAATTTGCGGTGGTGTTTATTGATGACATTCTGATATATTCCAACAATGAGGAAGAACATGCTCAGCACCTCCGCATTATTCTCCAACGCCTCAGAGATCATCAGCTTTATGCAAAATTCAGCAAATGTGATTTCTGGTTATCAAGTGTAAAATTTTTGGGGCACACTATTTCAGCCGAGGGAATTGCTGTAGATCCAGGAAAAGTGCAAGAATTACTGGATTGGAAGCGTCCTAAATCAGTCCATCAAATTCGGAGTTTTCTGAGTTTGGCAGGATATTATCGCCGCTTTATTCTGGATTTCTCCAAAATTGCCAAGCCTATGACTGAACTTCTCAAGAAAGGAGAGGAATTTGTGTGGAGTGAAAAATGTGATCAAGCCTTCCACACCTTGAGAAAACTTCTAATCTCAGCACCGGTTCTAGCTCAACCGGACACATCCAAGCCTTTCGATGTTTATTATGATGCATCTGGCACTGGTCTTGGTTGTGTGCTTATGCTCCTCGAGCTCTTAGGCCCAGGGTTCACAATTCTGGTTTAGTAAAAATTTCGGAGGTCACTGATAAAAGCGAAATTTCAGAAAGTACTGTAGCATTTTCTTTTTTAAAAAAATTAAATTTACACTGAAAAACCAAAAAATAAATGGCATTCCGGTATTTTTTTTCATTTTGCTACCCACCGATAAAGGCAAAATTTCGGGAATTTCGGCGAAATTTCACCGAAATTATGAACCCTGCTTAGGCCTCATGAAGTGAATTATCCCACTCATGATTTGGAATTAGCTGCTGTGGTACATGCCTTAAAAATTTGGAGGCACTATCTTATGGGCACTCATTGCAATATCTACACCGACCATAAGAGTCTCAAATATATCTTCACCCAAGCTGATCTTAATATGCGCCAAAGAAGATGGTTAGAGCTAATCAAAGATTATGATCTTGAGGTGCATTACCATCCAGGAAAAGCCAATGTGGTGGCTGATGCATTAAGCCGCAAAGCTCAATGCAATTGTCTCACCGCAACATCTTTTAATGAAACTCTTTGCCATGAGATGTCCAAGTTGAAATTGAAAATTGTTCCTCAGGGCACATTAAGCCACATGGTGGTAGAATCCACTTTGAGAGAAAGACTTATTATGGCACAATCAAAAGATAAAGAAATTGCTCATATAAAGCAAGGGCTAGCTCAAGGGTTGCCCAAATATAAATGCTTTCGGCAAGATTGGAAGGGAATTCTTTGGTTTGAGCAACGGCTTGTGGTACCTAAAGACCATAAGCTAAGAAAACAAATTCTTGATGAGGCTCACTTATTAAAATTCTCTATTCATCCGGGTAGCAATAAAATGTACCAAGATTTAAAGGAGAATTTTTGGTGGACAAGAATGAAAAGAGAGATTGCTAAATACGTGTCCAAATGTGATACATGCCAAAGGGTGAAAGCAAGCCATTTAAAGATAGTTGGAACATTGCAACCTCTTCCTGTACCATCTTAGAAATGGGAAGACATAGCCATAGATTTTATTGTGGGCTTGCCCAACATCTCTCATAAACATGATTCTATTTGGGTGATTATTGATAGGCTCACAAATACCGCTCATTTTATTTTGGTCAACACAAATTATAATGCCAAGAAGTATGCTGAAATTTACATCGACCAAATTGTTTGTCTTCATGGGATTCCAAGGACAATTATTTCTGATCGAGGCACTCAATTTGTTGCTCACTTTTGGGAACAATTGCATGCTTCCCTAGGCACTAAGCTGATCCGTAGCTCCGCTTATCATCCTCAAACTATGGGCAAACTGAAAGGGTGAATCAAATATTGGAGGATATGCTTAGAGTTTGTGTCATACACTATGGCAAAAATTGGGATCAATGCTTGTCTTTGGCTGAATTTTTATACAACAATAGCTATCAAGCAAGCATAAAAATGGCACCATTTGAAGCCTTATATGAGAGACGGTGTCGAACCCCTTTGAATTGGTCCGAGTCCGGTGAATGACCATTCTTTGGACTGGATTTGGTCCAAGAGGCTAAAAATAAGGTGAAAATAATCCAGAAAAATCTTCAGGCTGCACAATCTCGCTAAAAGTGCTATCATGACAAAAGAAGAAAGCCGTTAGCCTTTGAAGTGGGTGATCATGTGTATATCCGTGTGTCGCCAACAAAAGGTGTCCAAAGATTTGGTGTAAAGGGAAAACTAGCTCCTCGCTACATTGGACCTTTCCCAATTCTAGAAATTTGTGGACCCGTGGCATATAAAGTTCAGCTTCCCACAAATCTTTCCACCATCCACAATGTGTTTCTTGTCTCTCAATTCAAGAAATGTCTTCGAGTTCCGGAAGAGTCCATCTCTTATGAAGAAATTCCTATTGAACCCGATGTCACCTATGAGGTTCATCATATCAAGATTATTGATCAAAAGGATAGAACCACAAAGAGAAAGGTAATAAAATTCTATAAAGTTCAATGGAGTAATCATACTGAAGATGAAGCTACTTGGGAAGAGGAATTATATCTTAAGTCTAAATATCCAGATTTTATGAGCTCTATTCCAGGTAACTTCATTTCCGCACTAAATTTCTACACTGGAATCTCGGGGCGAGATTCTTTTTAAGGGGGAGGGCTGTGACACCCCAGGTGTCACATTAGGTCTAACACAACTAAATGAACCTAATTATTGTATAAATATTGCATACATCATTTCATACCATGTTGATTGTGCATGTGTGTGTATGTGTTGACCAAAGTCAACTCTCATAATCAAAATTAGTCAAATATGGAAAATAGACCAAAATGATGCTTAAAAGGTCAACTACATGTTTATGAACTCAAATGAGTATTGAAAGTTCAAACAAAAATTTGAAATTCGAATTTGAACTCCTTTAGTTCTCATTTCATGCCTAAGAGCCTTTTCTTCTTATCCTTTTTGAGAGGCCCCAAACAATTCTTTTTGCCTAAGCACTTGAAATTCCACCAATATAAAAGTTGGAGCATAAAGTACCCTCTTTACAATGGTGGTGATGTGGATCAAGATAAACTTTGTTTGGTCATTCAAAACCTTGGTCAAATTCAGGTCAGACCCCTGAATTTTCAGCAGTTAACTGAATCTTTCTTGTCTGAAAATCCTTGTTTTTGACCAAATTCTCGGCTCCATAACTTTAAAACTATTGCTCAAAACTGGTGACACCCTTTGTAGAAGTTGTAGCCTAATGTACCCTCTCCAACTTTTGTATTGGATGAACCAAATGTTTATATACGAAAAGTTGAGTTTGAGTCAGTTGAAATCGGGCCTTTTGTGCTAAAACTTAATAATCGTGTTTTTACCTGTTTTCACAGCCTGATTACTTCCAAACCAGTGAGCAAATGATTTAAATTCCTTTGTAAGAGTTGTATCCCTATATGTTGTCTACAACTCTTGTATTGGTCGCTCCTTGAGTTTATACACAAAAATTTGAGAAACGTCGAACAAAAGTCGGGCCGAGCTGCTGTAACCGGACGACTTAATCGGCAAACTGATTCAGTTCGTCAGGCAGCGAGTGCCGGCCAGGGGATCGGCACCGACGGCCTCACGGCCACGCGCCGTGTCCGCACGGCCTTGGCCACGTGCCAGACCCTCAACGTGCCCCATGGTCATGCCATGCACGAGTGCTGCGTTGTCCACCGCTCCTCCATCGCGCTGGCACTGCTCGGCCACCTCGCCATCTCCATTCACGGACATGAATGGGGGCTGTAAAAGTGGTAGGCCAAATTAACTGCGCTCCGCTCGGTCTTTCACAAAATTGACCGCACCCACACCTCCACAACCTCGTCATCTCCGCCCCCAACTCCTCCTCTTCCTCCGCCATAGCCTCCCTCGCCTGGAATTCCAAGAATTCCGGCCGCCGCCGCTATGGCATCACCATGAGCAGGCTCTCATGGATAGCCTGCTCTGCTCTCCATTGTCCAAATTGACCCCTTCTCTAGCTTCCCCTTGAGTCACCGATTCTTCCCGACCTTCCCCCATCCTTTCCACCATCGCCAACGTGAAACGCCGTCGCGCCCTCGCCGGCGAGCGGCTGCTCGCCGCTACACAGGGCAGACTGCCCCGGGCAGATCCCTAGCCCCGTTCTGTGCGTCCTCAGGCCAGACCGCTCCTCCCGAGGCCCCAAGCCCCTTCCCAGGCCAACTCCCCAGCCGGCCACGACCTCTTTCTGCAGGCCGTCCGAACGAACTGAGCCGAGCTCATGAAATCAACGTAAGGTATAAGAAGAAGGGCACAATGGTGAGAGAATAGAAGTTCAGGGGAGTTATGCATAAATGTTCTGGATTTATTTTAGAGAATCCGAAAAGTATCGGGGAATCTGCAAAAGTGTTTTCTTTTTCGTAATTATTTTTGTGTAAATAGGCTGCAACTTTAGAAAATTATTATAAATCACATAAAAATTGTAAAATCACAAATCTAGATGTTTTGGTATCCTTGTGAAATGCTCTCTATCCAGTGGTGTAACATGCACTCATGAAAAGTATTGTTTGAGATCTGTGTAGCATTATGTATGATTATATGCTTGAGAGTGTATTTAGTATTTCATAAATGCTTTGCATGTTCTTTTTGGGTGAATCCAACTATGTTGCTGATGTATATGCTCAGTAGAGTAGATTTGAGTGACTGGCGGTCAAAATCTCTGCATGTTTTTGATAGATATAGATTTAGTTGAGTTAATGAAATAGAAAATGTGTTAAATATTTAAACTACTCAATAAAATGTGATACTTTGCTTAGTAATACTCTGGAGCTTAGGAACCCTCACAAAAAGAATCAGCTCCAGAAAGTGTGTACTTTTTAAGTTATGATTTAAGTTGGTTTCTAGCTAATTAAGTATAGATAAATCCTCAAATATTCTGTGCATGTTAGAAAAATCTATAAAATTCATTTAAAATGTCTCTGGTAGAAATATAGCTTCAGTAAAAATTTTAGCTTCAGAAAGTGTCTGTAGATTTTCTTAGGATTTTCTAACTGCTGGTACTTAGTAGCTATTAAAAGAAATAGAAAACAAATAGGTAAAATGTTGAAAAGTTTATGAAAATTTGGTTTTGCTGTCAAGAACACAGAAACATGTTCACCATAATTTTTGTTCATCAAAATTTATTTTCTAGGCTTTAATTGGTTTAAACTAGCTAGGAAATGCTTAATTAATAAATAGTTTCCTTGCTGTAAAATAAATTCTAAAAATGTTTATAACAACCTGATCTGCTGAGTGTTCAGATTCAGCTATAGGAACCTTTTTATTACTTGTAGTCATTTGTAGATGTTTTATTTGGTTTTGTGGAGTAGTTTAAGTTGCTTTTTAGCATAATAAAATGATTAGTAAAATGGTTTTCTGTATTTAATACAGATCTGAACTAAATATGATCTGCATCTAAAAGCAACCCACCCAGCTTTCTTTAGGAGTTCCATAATCTGTTTTTACTCCGTAAATGATTGTGATTGATTGCTTGTGCATTCCTACATCTCATGCATCTGCACCTCATGTAGATAATCCCATTGTTGACGGCGTGTACGAGATCGAGGTCGAGCCTGAGGGTGAATCTGTAGCTGCGGAGCTGAACCTAGCTGCTGAGCAAGACCCGGGCCAAAGTCCGGAAGGGCCAAAGGCCGCTGGTGATCAAGAAGGCAAGTACCGGAGCATGTCCCAGCTTTTACAAACCACAATGGGTTGCTTTGTGGCTTACTTTGCGCATTTAAGTTTAAGGAGTTGTTTGAAATCCTAGTTGCATGATCCCTAGGTACCTATGTCCTAATACTAGTATGTGTAGGTCGTAAAGAATGCCATGCTTAATTAGGACCGGTAGAAGTCAAGTGATTGCCTTGTCACTCGTGAGATATAGGTTTTTACTATCTATTGAATCATGAAGTTCGGCAGGCGGGGCTTTTGCGATATTCCTGTTTGATTGAGCACCCCATTTGCATAGATGATTGTTGGTTAAGGCATTGATTGTGTGGCATTGTTGGTCAAGCTTTTGAAGTGACGGCTTACCTCGGAACAAAGCGGGGGTGTAGCGGCATGTAGTTCATGCCAACACGAGACCGAACGGTGCCCCCGACGTAGACCCCCAGGACGGCGGAGTAGTACAAATGGTGGTGCTGGTCGAGTCAACTGTCCAGCAACTCGGGAGTCACGTACGCTCCTGCAGAAGGCTCCTCCATAGCTGCAGGGAATTTAGTCCCAAAAAATACAGAATAAGACAAACATAGACATACAAAAATAAAAGTAAAATTAAAAACACAACATCAGATAAAACCATAGATATCAATAATTATAAAATACTAACATTACATAACTAATATTACAGAACTTATATTACAGAACTAATATTACAGAACTTATATTACATTACAAATATTATAGAACTTATATTACATTACAAATATTACAGTACTAATATTACAGAACTTATATTACATTACAAATATTATAGTACTAATATTACAGAACTAATATTACAATCCACTAAACTGAACAATGGTAAAGCAATTCTATATGAAGCCCTCATTGGTGCCACGGCCACGACCAGCGCCCCTTGATGGAGGATTTGAGACCACATTTGATGACCCTCCTGCACCGCTTGGATCATAATAAGACGTCGCAGTGCACTTCTTGTATGTGTGCCCAACCTCATTACACTTAGAGCAGATACGCACGTCTGGACCAGCTTCAGATCGATCCATGTTATTCCTAATGCGCTTCTTCTTTTGTCGCCCACGGCCTTACCTCATTTCTAGATATGGATCGGGGATATAAGTTGCATTTTTCCCCTGGTTGTTGGTGAAGGAGCCAAATATCCCATAGCCATACACCTCACAACTCCAAGTAGCCATAATGGTTTGCATGAAGAAGTAGGGAGAGGCGTACATACGGGGCTGCAGTTCCCCAGCTTCATAGCAGGCAGCAATCATATGGGAGCAAGGCTTGTGCAGCAGCTGAGGCTTCTAGCACGAGCAAATGCAAATATCGTTCCGGAGAACACACTCTTGTTTGACCTTTTCCCGTTCGGCCACCGTCCTCCCTTTGTCCTTGCAAAGAACCTCGAACCGCCATTCAGCTGAACCCTGCGGATACGCACGGTGCAATAGAGCCTTCTTCTGCTTCTCGTCCATATACTCAATCCTCTTGTAACCGTACATCAATTGATTGTTTTTCACAGCATCCAAAGCCGTTCCATACCGGTCATAGAAATATTTGATTGTGCGGTACACGAAGAACTCGATGATTCCCACTAGGGGGAGGCCCCTAGCTCCACGAAGCTCCCAATTGTAAACCTCGGCATAGTTTGTAGTCATTATACCATGCCGAGCACCTCCTTTATCATAGATCAATGCCCATTTTTCTTTGGGCTCATTCTCAATCTACTAGCTGAAAGTCTTAACTGCACGACCCCTTCTCCTTCTAGCCTGGCTAGTGTCCAACCCCACATTCTCAAGAGACTTGGGCTCATCTGCTTGATTTGTCACGGGTTTCTTTGTGAGCTCTTCTGATTGTTTCTTCGTAAGGTCATCTAGTATCTTCCAGATTTGTTTAAACTTCCTCTCTTGATTCTGGCTGCATAAGCGCTTGAACAGCTTCGTCAATGCCTTGTTCTTGAACTGGCTATGAAAATTTGCCCCATGTGGCGCATGCACCACCTGCTCACGATGTCGGGCCATCGTGGTAATGTCTGCCGCTCGGTGCTGCCATTCTTCATTTCTTCAATGCCTGCAGAATACCTTTGTGCCTATCGTGTATGATGCAAATGTTTGGCACATCCCCCACAACCATACTCTTCAGCCTCTCCAGAAACCAATACCAGGTATCTCCGCTCTCTTTCTCCACAAAAGCAAAGGCCAAAGGCAACAATTGATTGTTACCGTCACCAGCAACGGCGGTGAGGATTGTGCCTTTGTACCTTTCTGTCAGGAAGGTCCCGTCAATGCATATGACTGGCCTACAGTGTTGAAAAGTCTTAATGCATGGCTCTAATGCCAGGAATGCCCGCTGCAGCACTTGCTTCCCTGGCCTTAAGACAGAGGGAAAAGTCTTAAGATCATAGAAGCTCCCTTAATTTTGCTGGCATATGGCGTGGAGCAAAGCAGAAAGGTTGTCATATGATGCTTCATAAGTCCCCCACTTCATCTCGAATACCTTCTGTCTCGCTCTATATGCCTTGCCGTAACTAATTTTGTACTTGAATTTCTTCTCGATGGCACATATTATAGACTTGGGCTCGTAGCTTGGATTATCAATGATCTGTGCATACATGAAGTTAGCCACAAAAACCGGATGAGAGGTTCCAGTAGTCTGTGTCCAACTGCTCAAGCACACATGTGTGATCCTCGATTCTGCTCATCTCCCAGTAAGTCTTCCACTTCCCACAGAAAGCGTGAAACCGAAAAGAACACCCTTCTGTGACGCAGCATATGTCATAGACTTGTTTGCTGCTCCTAACAACCCTGAACTCCCTTTGCAAACACAAAATGGACCACTGTTTTATTGCATCCTTTATTTCTTAAGCAATCTTGTAGCACGAACCGAGGCAAACCTCGTTGTACCTGTACTCCCAAGGGACTTGTTGGCCTTCATTTATCGTAAGCTGTGAGAAGTCATAGTTGTCCCAGTTCCTTGGCACTTGCACCTCCTTGTCGTCGTCATCATCCGACGAGTCCTCCTCAATGTACTGTTCATGCTCTGTGCCCTCCCTCTCTGCCTCCAAAACCATCTCAGGAAAATTTTCTGCCTCATCAAGCTCCGCCGATGGTTCAGGGGGTGCATAATAATCTTGTCCGGCTGCCCCTTCTTCCACTTCTTCACCTTCCTCCCCAGTAGCATCTTGAAGGTTTTTCCGTCCAGCATCTTCAACTTCTTCGTGCACTTCACTACTGGACCCAGCCTTGTGGAAGGCTCGCACAAGCAACACCAGCGGCATACCATGCTGCGTACAAAGTGTCACAAATGACCTCCAGTTCTGGGTTCCTTCAAGCGAAACAAGTTCCCAATACGTAGTTGAACTTCTGTTCATCACTGCCACCACTGACAGGTCATGCTGGGCCTCATCAAGTCCAAATGAATGATAAAGTCATTTTCTTATTGAAACCCAATTTCTCTCTATTGCTCTAGCTATTTTTCTGGTGGTAGAACTAAATTCTGACAGGTCTACCTTTTCAGGACCATATCTAACTTTCCCTAATCCATAGTACAATTGGAACCATTACGATTTTATACTCATAAAAAGATTTATGCATAATACTCTACTATAAACTATAATATAAACTCGTATATAAAATCTAATATGCATAAAACTCTGCTATAAACTCTAATATAAAGTCATTACTCTAATTTAAACTGTAATATAAAGTCATTACTCTAATATAAACCCTAATTTAAACTCTTATATAAAATCTAATATGCATAAAACTCTAACAGAAACTCTAATATAAAAAGATATAAACTCTAATGTAAACTCTAAAATGCATAATTATAGTTTATATAAAATTTTAGTGTAAACTCTAATATCTGTACATCTAATATTAAAAGATATATTAATAAAAATCTAATATCACTAAAAGTAATGACTGTAACTATTTCTTATGTCACTAAATATAAGATAACTCAAACTAATATCACTAAATCTAATATCAGTAACTACCTCTAATACTAATTTCAGTAACTAAGTCTAATATCAGTAACTCAAAAATAATACTACGATTTCATAATATGTAAACTAAATATTAAAATAACTACAAAGTCATACATCTACGAAATTGAAGTTACAACTACAAGTTCGGATTTTACCTGAAACCGACGCGCAGAACCGGCAGGGCTTCGCCGCTGATTCTTTCTCTCCCTCACCCTCCTCTCTAACCCTAGTTTTTCTTTTTTCTGATTTAGAATGAAATTTCCAACTGTTTTTGGGCTTACATAGGCGACAGCGACCTAACTGCCGTATCATACAGCGGTAGGGGGCTGCCGCCGTGGATCCGACGGCGGGAAGCCTTCCCGCCGGATCAAACGGCGCGGGAAGGCCCTACCTCCCTCTACCGCCGAATGATCCGGCGGTTAGGTGCGTCGGGCCCAGGTGCCGACACCTACCGCCAAATAGGGGTGCAAAGGGGCCGGAGCGGGGTGATCCTAATCCCGACCCACTGCTCCGGTGGTACAATTGCAGGGTTGGTGGTTGACCCGTTCCATAATTTGATTTAGTAAAGGTTACCCGTGGGGCACCCAGGGTCGAACCGGCGTATGAGTGTAAAATATAGCAGGAGCTGCGCATGACGGCATGAGTGTAAACCATAACAGGAGCTATTCAACTAGCTAGAACGATTCGTTGCATGCATTCAGCTCAGTATCAACAAAATTAGAAGCGACACAAAAAGAGAATTGAAATATACTAAAAAAATACAAAGCCTTCAACAAGGATTCGTACGAGGTTCAAACAGTAGTTCAAAGAAAATGATGCAAATAAATTAGCTACCTCGCCTACTGAGTTTTAGTGACTACTCCGGCTATCAAGGTTAAACTGAAACTATTACAGAACCCAAGAGACTGCAGCACGAGGATAGCCAACACCCATGGGACACTGCCTTGGTTTTTTAGATTTACAGAATCATCAAAAGACAGATGTTCAGTACACGCCTTGAGGAGCTTCCAACTTTATTCAGCAAATCTATTTCCTTCTCCTCCAGCTTGAGCATAGCAGAACGGTCAGACAACGCCATCTACCTGCTGACCAATGTATTCTACATAAAACAATTATTCAAGTTAGCTCTGCACAAATCATCTACATATTTATAAACTGTATCTCCATCATTTAGTCAAAGGATTCAGCCATGTTAACAGAAATGAAAACAAGAATAGTATCCCTGCTCATCACTATGAACCAGACAATATCATAAAGCCATGCATAGGTTACCTGATTGCAATTTTGATATTCACCCATAATCAAGTCATTAACAGATGTCATACTGAAATTTGTTGAACCTGCGACACAAGCACCTTCTGCCCGAAACCAGTCTTGAGTGCAAATGAGTGCTTCTACTGTCTCGGGAAGCAGGCTGCTACGAAAATCATTGATTATTCTTCCACTGGTGCTGAAAGCGGATTCAGAGGCTACTGAAGAAGCTGGAATTGCTAACAAATCCTTTGCTATAGATGCAAGAACCGGATACTTGCCCTCATTGCCCATCCACCACTTTAAGATGTCGAAATCTTTAGAACGTGGAACTGGGTTCTCATCCAAATATCTATCCAATTCTGTGTTCCTCTGTGACTGAAGATCATTATTGAGCTGTCGATCCCAAGCAGCCCATGGATCATTCTTTATAGAAGCCATTCCAAGATCAGCTACACCTTGCTCAGTAGATGCTACATTGACTCTTTCCCTTGAGAAGAATAGGCCTGAAACAACTGGCGAACTAATTTTTCAACTCTATCAAACCTTTGCTTGCCTTTAGTTGGAAATGATTCAGTAAAAAGGAAGTCAATGAATTTGAGCTTAAACCTTGGGTCAAAGGCAACAGGCACACAAAGCAATATGAACGACTTGTTCCAGTATTTGTCAAATTTCTTCTTCATCTCTTTGAGCACCTTGGAAATTTCAGCAACTACATCTGATGACTCTTTTTCCAAAGCTAAACCTACAAGTGAACACTCTCGTTCCAAAGCTAACTTGATCTTCCACATGAGATGGAAATAAAGATTTGAAGTAGGATATTTGCTGCCAGAAATTATTTCAGTTGCATCCTTGAACACTAGCAGTAGCCTACAAAGAACTTCGGCCTTATTCCACTCATCTGGAGATGGTGCATATGTGTACTTTTGATCCTCACTTTTCAGCTTGTCATATGCCACCCTGAACTTCAATGCAGTTTCAAGCATAGACAATGTGGAATTCCATCTTGTAGTAATATCAAGCCCCGGTTTCTTCATGCATTTAATTCCTTCTCGCTGAATTATTTCCTTAAACATCTGTTTTCTAGATACTGAAGAACGGATATATTTCACACTTTCGCGAATGTTCACAATGACTGATTCGACAACTTTAAGTCTGTCCTTGACAATGAGATTTATGACATGCCCGGCACACCGATGGTGAAGCAGCTTCCCTGCTGCTGGTAAAAAGTTCTTGTTCACCAGATCATGCTTCAACAAGTCAACCATTGTGTTATTCGCTGCAGCATTGTCAAGTGTTATCCCAAATAATTTATCTTCAATTGACCACTCTTTAATGCAATCCTGAATATTGTTTAAAAGCTCAACTCCAGTATGTGGTGTCTTGACATCGATAAACTTGATTACCCTTTTCTGCAACTTCCAATCAGCGTCAATAAAGTGACAAGTCACAACAATGTACCCCAGTGTTTGATTGCTAGTCCACAGATCCGTTGTCAAAGAGAATCTACAATGTGCATTTGCCAACATCTCCTTGAGTGCAGCTTTCTTCTCATGAAAGGTTTTCATGCAACCATTCCTAGCTGTAGTCCTACACGGCATCTTGAATAATGGATTCAAACTTGCAATAAAACTTCTAAACCCATCATACTCCGTCAACAGAAAGGGAAACCCATGCAAAGAAATCATCCTCATAAGCTCATTCCGTGAGACATCTGGGTCATATCTCCAATCCTTCAAGCTGCTACCACAAGGGGACCTCAATGTTGAACTTATGTCTTGCACAATCCTAAGTGCACTACTCCTTTTCCTACATCTTCTCAAATGGTTCAGAAGAGCACTTGTCCCTGCACCACGTTTAGCAGCCATCACAGTATCACAATGTTTACACCTTCCTTGCACAACCACCCCATCTTCAAGTATTGGTTCAAACTCTTTCCAACATTGGGACCTAAAGTTTTTTGTTGCCCTTTCAATTGCCGCTCTAACAGATGGATCGATCCTCTCAGATTGCTGATGGCTTTTCTCGATGTCAATATCACACAACTCAGTATCTTCATCCAAATCTATCAACCAAAAAAGAGTATATGATTGTTTCTAGTCATCTCTTGCAACAAGGAAAAATAAGCAGCTTATACATAAGTAAATTGCTTTTACTCACCAGCAAATGGGCTGCCAATTGTTGTCGGCGAAGTTACAGCCACTGGTGACCCCACACGGTCTTCGGTTGCAAGACTAGGGCTTCCACAGTTCAAGGATTGTGCAAATAAGCTTGAGTTCAAAAAAAAAGTATCTGTTACTAGCATTCAGACCATTTCCATTGCATACGACTAGGGAAAAATTCAGAGATTTGTTGTAACAAATCCCTACCAAACAGGACTCATCTGGTTCTACAACTAATTAAGCAAGAAGCTTTTGCACTGAGTCAGGGTGGCTAATTCAAGTTTACAGATCCCAAAAGAAGGAATGTGCAGCTTTATCTTACCGATGCTGCGGAAGAGGGCTTGACTCCCGGCTTCCATGTAGTTGTTCATCATGGCGAGGTGATCTGGTCAAGGTGAAATCAGCCAGAGGTGAGGGAGGTACAGCCCTTGAGACCCGCTGCAGCTTGCGAGGGCGATGAGAAAACTCGTCTGTGGAAGACGTTGGTGACATGGAATGCGATTCATCCGCCGGGGCGACGGCAAGAGGAGGATCCGGTGGCGACAGCAGCGACGATGACATTGGTCTGGTCCCTGGAGCCTAGAGAGGAGGTCGGGATAGAGGGGGGCGAGGTGGCAGCCTAGAGAGGAGGCTCGAGGCGAGCGAGGCTGGAGAGCAGGCCGGAGTACTGGAGGGGAGCGTGGCGGCGGGGAGAGGAGGCTCGCCCCTAGGGGCACCACGAAGTGATAGGGTCACGACCCTCTTGCCCCCTCTTTTTCTTAGGTTCGATCCGCTTTGGTCCGTGGATAGAAACAAGGAGCGGAGCGAGTTCACAAATGGGCCGAACCGGACCCTTTGCAGGCCTACCGACAAATCATTTGGCGGTTAGGTTCGGCATACGAAGCACATATATATTTTTAAATGAACAACTAATTCATATGGCGGTCTTTGTAACCGCCGTACCATTTGGCGGTTACAAGACCTTGCCGCCGTGAAATGACGGTTGGATGACTCAACCATTGTTTTTGTAAAATCGTAAAAAAAATTAAAAAAAATCGTCGGTGGGCCGCAGGGTGGGCTATGTACCACTGGGCTTTGTGGGCTGGGGTAGGGCGGCCAACTGGGCCGTTCCGTACCCGGCTCGTGGGCCAGAAGCTCGCGTGGACTCGATGGCACACGCAGTCACATCCATAACCTGATTATCTGATGCTTTTTTTTTCCTGTTGAATGATTATCCGATGCTTTTATCGACGACCGAAGGGCGAAGCCTGCAGCTGCTTCATCTTCATGGCCGCTGTATATGACTACTTTAGCCAGCCTAAGATGAGACATGAGCTCTCAAGAAGGCTGAAATTTCTGGAGCTGACTGTGACCAAGGAACAGTTCTTGTGCGACTATTAATTATTCCATTTCCATGGTTGCTGCAAGGCGGCGGTAGCAGCCGTAGCAATTCAGCAGTTACATTACATATAGAGAAGCATTGCTTTCAGGCTTCAGCAGAGGTCCAACAGATTTCGCATGCGGCAGTGACCGGTACTATAGTAGCCATGAGAACAAGTTTAATGATTTCGCCGGCGGCCGGCTGCGACCCGCGATGAAGTGGCGTGTTTTGGTGGTGGGTCTCGCCGGAATTTAATGCACTGTTGCTCGTTCAGCCAATAAGAGCCGCGCTCGCGCGTCTGCGCCGGCGTCGAGCGGGCGCGTCGTGAGACGCCTGCGCGCGTTCTCTCTCCTGCTCCACGTCGGACTCCGCCGGCTTACCGCCCCTTATTATACTTGCTCTGACCTGTTAAAACATGCATCCCATAAGTTGAGGAAGCAGCGTATATAGCTAACCCCAAATTCCACCTGCTGATGACAAAGTATGGAAGTAAGAGCCCGTTGCTCGACCAACTTGCCTGCAGTTATTGCGCTCTGAATTTAACGAGGACATGTTCAACCGCGCGTCTCATCGTGTCAGCAGAAGCTAAGCGCATTCACAGAGCTTAACCAGACTGCAAGCTTCTTGGAGCGACCTCATCAAGGTATTAACTACGAAGCCAGCTCCCATATGCATCTCGATCGTTGTTGTTGTTCGAGGCCACGACTGACTCAGCCTGTTTTGTGGCCGTAGACAGCCTGACGATGTCAGCTTTGAAGACAGAAACTTCTCAAGGAAAAGGTTCCGGTCTCTAGGAAACTTCTGATGCCCGACAGGTGTCTCATAAAAAACCTGACTGTGTGATTAGCGCCAACATTATTTGGCATCCGTGTCCTAATTTTTTTGCCGAGTCAGATACCTCGCACCTATATTGAATTTCGACACCCGTATTGGATTCCAAGTGTTATTTACCATGTCTCACCAGAACCTGAATGTGTGATTAGCGCAGCCTGACAAGGGGCAACACGGATCACCTGCACCCTTATCAACTAACACTTTACCGCTAGTATATTTTAGCGCTGAAGTATTGCAAATACATGCCCCTGATGCACGTGCGTAGACTTGCGAGAGTACCCCTTCGCCGCCGGGCAGTAGTACTCAGCACAGACCGTACCGTGTGGCTGCAAACCAATCGCGAGCACGATCGATCAGTCAGTTTTGAATACTAGTACTCAGCACGCAGTCCCTGTTCTCCATAGGTGACTGCATATATAGCTGGTAGTATATTAATTATATTTGTGCGATCAGTCAGTTGTCAAACAAAAGGAGAACGCTGTCGCTGAAGCTTCATCAGCAGTCCCTAGCTTGCTAGCTCTATACGTGGACCAACAAATTGCATCCGGCGCAGCCATCACTGACCGGCCAGTCACCAAGTTTTCCATGGTAGAACCTCCCATCATCCAGTAGACAGAAGCCTCAAATTTCACCTGATGCAGACTTTGGTGTGTTTTGATGATGGACTTTGAACGTGTCATATATATATGATATATACGAGATCGATGGAGAACGAAACCTAGCTTGCGACTGGGCTCTGAAAGAGGAAATACTCAACCGTTAGACCGTCTCGGCAGAAGGGTCCTTCGTTGGAAGGCCAACCTCCAGACTAAGCAAAGGAAAATACAGTGAACAGAAAAGATACCTCATGCCAGCTTCTAACATTCCCATTACACCTTCCATAAAATTGAAGTTTAGTGTAAAAAGCAAAACCGCTCTCTAATCAGTCCCAACACACCCAATGCCTAATATTTGTCCAACCCAAAACCAGTACCCAATCTTATTATTACGAATCGGATGCTCCTTTATAAGCCTCCACATTAATCCTCATGAGACACTAGAAAAAAAGGTAAATTCTAGAAATTCTCACAGAAATCAGAAACATCTAGTCTAGAATCTAATCATTATACCCATTGGATCTATTATACTTTCTAAAAATATTATACACTTTTGCCATTATGAAAATAACCCCCTAAATCTATAGGTAAATTACACACCTTTGCCATTATGAAAAATAAACTAAAGTAACCCCCTAATATTCAATTAAATTACCCACCCATGCCATTATATAATTTTAAATTATCTATTATTCCTACTAGTATTCATATGGAAAATACCAACTTATTAAGGCCTAAGAAGGTGGAGGAAGTTATCCAGAAGATGGATGTCGACCAAGAGAGGACTACTGGTGCTGATGTAATTCAGATTGGTGACATCAAGGTGATTCCGGAGGACGATGGCAAGATGATGCCAATTGTGATTGGTGATAAGGCTAAGCCATCAGTCCAGAAAGATGTTGCTGCAGATCCTGATGAGGGTAAGAAGGTTGAAATTGATAAATCTAATTACTTCATGCCGAGATGGTGTCCTCCAGGTTTGACACGCACACAAAAGAGAAAGTTGCGGCGCCTTCGTTTTCAAGAACAGAAGGAGAAGGAGCTGCAGAAGCAGAGGGAGGAGCACTCCAATAAATACAGGCCTATGATTCCTCCAGGCAAGGGGTGGAAGAAGATTGAAGCTCCAGACAAAATTTGGTGGAACCGGTTTCGCCCGCCTCGGTGCCAGCTACTGCGTCAGAACCGGTGGAACCGGTTTTGAATCCGGTGGCACCGGTTTCTGCTGATCCAGGTCCATCTCGTGTTGCTTCTGAGATTTCTGTCACTTCTACGTTTGATCAGAGATTGTCATCGGATTCCCAGGATGTGAACGATGAACAGCTTGTTGATTATAATTCATCACCTGATCATATGAATGTTGATGCTAATGTGGTGCATCTTTCTTCGGATTATTACGTCATTCCGGAGGAAAAAATGGCTCATCTAGACTTTGGCCTAAAGAAAACTATATTTAAAAGACCAAAGGATTCTGAAAATCATCTGAAGGCGTTGTACATGAAGGGGCATATCAACGGGAAGCCAGTTTCGAGGATGCTTGTTGACACCGAGGCAATTGTCAATTTGATGCCCTATTCTATGTTCAAAAAACTTGGAGGATTGGATGATGAGCTAATCAAGACCAACATAACTGTCAGTGGTGTGGGAGGAGGCGAGCCTATGAGTGCTAAGGGCATTACTTCTATGGAGCTCACCATTGGGAGCAAGACGTTGGCTACTGCTTTCTTCGTCGCCGAGGCCCAAGATAATTTCAGTTTAATATTGGGTCGTGATTGGATTCTTGCAAATAGATGTGTACCTTCTAGTTTGCATCAATTTCTTATTCAATGGATTGACGAGGATATTGAGGTTGTACATGGAGATACATCGGCTTGTGTTGCTGTAGCTGATGGTTCTACCATGTCTATGCATGATCATGTCAAGTGCTTAACAGGTTTAGATATTTCTGATTATGAGATGATCAGCTGTACTAGAGATGGCTTTATACCTGCTGTTCTAAAGCCGGTTGAGTATCGGCTAAACCATTTATTATAAATTAAATAAATAGTTCAGAATGGTTGCAGCAGAGTCTTGAGCACTATCAGGCACAAAAGAACGATATGTGTGAGGCCATTGAAGATTTTGATGATATGAGTAAATTAGGACAAGGTTTTACGTCAGCTCATCCCTTAGAGGAGATTGATATTGGTGATGGTTCTATATCTAGGCCGACATTTGTAAACGAAAATTTGAAAGCTGATTATAAAGCTGAATTAATCGAGCTGTTGAAAGAATATGTTGATTGTTTTGCATGAGTTAGTTGAGCATCGGCTGCGTATTAAACCTGGTTTTAGGCCTTTTAAACAAACTGCTAGGCGTTTCAATCCTAATATGTATGACCGGATTAAAGAAGAAATTAATCGGTTGTTGGATGCAAATTTTATTAGGCCTTGTCGTTATGCTGAATGGTTATCTAATATTGTGCCAGTTGAGAAAAAGATTGTGGTAAGCTCAGAGTTTACATTGATTTTAGAAATATTAATAGAGTTACTCCTAAATATGAATATCCTATGCCTATAGCCGACATGCTTATTAATGATGCTTCTGGACATAAAGTTATTAGTTTTCTTGATGGTAATACTGGTTACAATCAAATATTCATGGCTGAACAGGATATATCCAAAATGGCCTTTGTATGTCCAGGTTTTGTTGGTTTGTTTGAGTGGGTAGTTATGACCTTTGGTTTAAAAAATGCTGGTGCTACTTACCAAAGGGTCATGAATTTAATTTTTTATGATTTGCTTGGCTTAATCATAGAAGTCTATATCGATGATATTGTTGTTAAATCGACTGGCTTAAAACCTCATTTGGCTAATTTGAGACTTGCTTTTGAGAGAATGCGTCGATATGGATTAAAGATGAACCCACTTAAATGTGCATTTGGTGTGTCGGCTGGAAAGTTTTTAGGCTTTATTATTCATGAAAATGGCATAGAGATAGATCCTAAGAAAATTGATACATGCAAGAAAGATTTGCAGAAATTTCTAGACAAGGTAAATTACTTGAGGAGATTTATTTGCATCTTGTCTGGGAAGGTTAATGCTTTTACTCCTATTCTTCGGTTGAAAGATGAAGCCGAATTTACTTGGGTGGCAAAACAGCAAGAAGCATTTGAGAAAATTAAATATTACTTGTCTTCGCCCCCGGTCATGAAAGCTCCTAGAGAGGATTTCCATTTAAATTATATGTGGCTGCTGAAGATCAAGTAATTGGGGTTGTTTTGACACAAGAAACCGAAAGAAAGGAGCATATTATTACTTATGCAAGTCGAAAATTATTGGATGCCGAAACAAGGTATATATTTATTGAAAAGCTTTGCTTGTCACTATATTATGCTTGTACCAAGATGAGGTATTATTTATTATCCAATACTTGCAAAGTGGTTTGTCAAACCGATATTAATAAATATATATTGCATAGACCAATTTTGAGTGGTAGAATTGGTAAATGGACCTATGCTCTTATTGAATATGATTTGGCTTGTGAATCTTTGAAATCTATGAAAGGCCAAATTGTTGCTGATTTTATTGTTAAGCATAGCATTAATGATAATGATTTAGATATCGGTTATATTACTTTTACTCCATGGAAGTTGCACTTTGATGGATCGGTTTGTAAGAGCGGTTGTGGTATTGGTGTTGTTTTTATATCGCCAAGTGGTGCTGAATTTGAGGCTCTTAACCGATTAGGAAATGGTTGTACAAATAATCTAGCCGAATATGAAGCTTTATTGTTCGGGCTAGAAATTTTGCATGACATGTGAGTAAAACATGTGGAGGCATTTGGTGATTCTCTGCAGGTTTTACAGCAAGTAAATAAGGTATACCAATACTTTGACGGATTTTTAAATGCATATCTCGATAAATGCTTGGATATGATTGCTCAATTTGATGAATTCTCTATATATCATGTTTCAAGAGATGAGAATCTAAGGGCAAATGCTCTGGCTCAGCAAGCATCTAGCTATGATATTCAGAAAAGAAATTTTCATGAAAGAAAGCTGATGCTTTGCATAGCCGAGTTCTCTGCCCAGGAAGAACCGGTTTCACCGGATTCCGAAACCGGTGGGACCGAAAATTCCGGTAGAACCGATTCCAGAGCCGGTGGAACCGGTTTATCTGCTGACAGCAACACTTCGGCCATTGAGCAATTTAAAATTAATAAGGACAAAGTTGTTGATTGGAGAATACCCATTATCGAATATTTACAGAATCCTAGTCATAAGTTTGACAGAAAAGTCCGACGGTGGGCATTTAAATTTACTTTGGTTGATGGTGAATTATATCGTCAGACGGCTGAGGATTTGCTATTGAAGTGCTTAGATTCTGATCAAGCTAAGGTTGCAATGGGTGAAGTTCATGAAGAAATTTGTGGTACACATCAATCGGCTCCTAAGATGAAGTGGCTTTTGAGAAGAGCTTGTTTTTATGGGCCTAATATGATAGCTGATTGTTTTCGATACTACAAAGGTTGTGAGGAGTACCAAAGGTTTGGGAATATTCAGATGGTTCTTGCAGCATTATTACATCCTATTATCAAGCTTTGGCCTTTTCGAGGATGGGGATTGGATTTTGTCGGGCAGATTCATCCTCCTTCATCGAAGGGATACCGCTTCGTGTTGGTGGCTACTGATTATTTTACAAAGTAGACCGAAGCAGTGCCTTTGAAGAATATGACGTATCGAGAGGTAATTGAGTTTATTACTGAACATATTATCCATAGATTTAGCATTCCACAAACTTTGACTACCGATCAAGGTACTTCATTTATATCAAAGGAAGTTTGTGAGTTTGTTGAGATGTATGGTATTAAATTACTCAATTCATCTCCATACTATGTTCAGGCTAATGGTCAGGCCGAGTCTAGTAATAAGATTTTGATTAAGCTCATTAAAAAGAAAATAGAGGAGAATCCTAGGAGGTGGCATGAGGTTTTATCTGAGGCTTTGTGGGCTCATCGTATATCTAGACATGGTGCTACTAAGGTTACTCCTTTTGAGATTGTGTATGGCCAGGAAGCTGTTTTATCTATTGAAGTGAATTTGAATGCTTATCGGTTGGCTAAGCAAAATGATCTCAATGCTGTTGATTATCATGACTTGATGATGGATAATATTTATGAGGTGACCGACAAGCGATTAAAGGCCTTGAAGAAGATTGAGAAGGACAAAAGTCGGGTTGCCAAGGCTTACAATAAGAAGGTAAAACCAAAGACTTTTCAGGTTGGTGATCTGGTTTGGAAAACAATTCTACCTATAGGATCGAAGAGTAACAAGTTTGGTAAATGGTCTCCAAGTTGGGAAGGTCCATACAAGATAATTAAGGTGATCTTCGGCAATTCTTATATGGTGGAGACTTTGCAAGGTCAGCGGCTGCCAAGAGCTCTCAATGGGAGGTATTTGAAGAAGTATTATCCGAGTATTTGGCAGGAAGCTTAATTTATATGGCCAATAATGTTGAATATCGCCCTTAGGATGAAAAGGCCGATGGGTTTTGTTGAAACATCGTCCTCAGGAGTATTTCTTCGTGCTAATATGTTTTCTGGTACACAAGCTTTACCAAAAAATAGGGGGGCATATGTTGACGATCAAAATTGGCACAGAGCAGGATTTGCAGGGAAACCGGTGGAACCGGATTCAAAAACCGGTGGAATAGGTTTGGTTCGCTGTGGCTCGTTTGACAAAGCAATCCGGTGGAACCAGATTTGAAACCGGTTGAACCGGTTTTCCCCGAGTCCTAGTAGGTTTGGACTCTTTTTGTAGATCCAAGTTGTAATAGGACTTTCCTTGTGGGGCAAGACCTCCCCACCCTATAAATA
>CM014275.1:63732301-63745165 GCA_004135705.1 Alloteropsis semialata
GTATGGGTACCCGCGGGTACCCTACCCGATGGGTAAGGGTATGGGTAAGAAATTTCGCCCATGGGTAAGGGTAAGGGTAAGAAATTTCGCCCGTGGGTATAAGGCGGGCAAGAAATCTCGCCCGTGGGTAACCCATGGGTACCCATGATTTGTTATTTGATCATTGAATGTGAGACTATGAACATCAAGTGCAGTTATTTACTTGTTTGTGAATTTGTGTAACTGTGAGTTTGTGGTCGATCTGCGAGTGTGAGACTGTTATCAAGTGTTGTTGTTTACTTTTTTGTGACTTTGTGAGACTGAGCTACTGGTTATCTAAACTTTGAAGCGTGAAGTTTTATTATACCTATTGCTATGGATATTTTGATGTATAAATTAGTACTTAGTATATTACCCAACGGGTACCCAATACCCAGCGGGTACCCAGTGGGCACAGGCACGGGTACAGAATTTTACCCACGGGTATATTGGCGGGCGGGTAAAACTCGGAATGTCGGGTATGCTGACGGGCGGGTAAATGCTTTACCCTGTCTCGCCCTACCCATTGCCATCCCTAATCCCAGGTAATGTGACTTTACTGAGAAGACGCCTGCCGGGTCAAGATTCCATCTGAACTCATCCTCATCGTGGCTGAGTGTGATGGGAGCCAGTCGGGCTGCTAGGTTATTCCACATTGCTAGTTTATTTCCGATGAGATCCCTACGCCAAGATAGATTGGGTGATGGCGCTGAAAGCACTTGACCCACCGTATCCTGTTTTCTCCTTGCAATATTATATAGTTGCGGGTATTGTTGTCTCAAGGATGTGTTACCTAGCCAAATGTCTTCCCAAAATCTAACTTGTGACCCATTCTTTATAACGAAGGTTCCGAACCGGAGGAACTCACTTTTTGCTTTCATCAAGCTTGCCCAGAAATGAGAATCTCCACTTTTCCATTGGACTTGAACCAGCGGTTTGGTCCCTAGGTATTTGTTGCGTAGAATCTGCTGCCAAGTACCGTCTGTTGTCAATAGTCGGTACAGAGCAATGCGATGTTTTTTAGTTCGAGATTTTGTATCCCTAAACCTCCTTGTTCTTTAGGGTGGCACAGGATATCCCACTTTGCTAGCCGATATTTTCGTTTGTGATCATCGCTCTGCCAGAAGAAGCGAGATCGGAAGTAATCCAACTTCTTGCGAACCCCTTTTGGAATCTTGAAGAAGGACATCATGTACATCGGTAGGCTGCTAAGAACAGAATTGATCAAGGTTAGCCGCCCTCCCGTGGAAAGATTTTTCCCTTTCCAGCTACTGAGGCGCTTTTCAAAACGTTCTTGTACTCTCAACCAATCGTTGTTTGACAATCTCCGAAAATGGATCGGGATGCCCAAATAACGAATAGGAAAGGTACCTGTGTTGCATCCGAACAGCTCCCTGTACTGATCCTCAAAGTCCTTGGCCTCGCCAAAACAAAAGAGCTCACTCTTATGAAGTTAATTTTCAGACCTGATAACTGTTCAAAGGCGCAAAGAATTAACTTCATGTTTTGAGCCTGTTCCAGGTCATGCTCCATAAAGAGAACGGTGTCATCAGCGTATTGTAGGATGGAGAGGCCGCCCTCAACTAGGTGCGGCACCACACCCCTCAGCTGATTGTCCGCTTTGGCTCTATTTATGAAAAGTGATAGCATATCGGCTACTAAGTTGAAAAGGATGGGTGAGAGGGGATCGCCCTGTCTCAGACCTTTCCTTGTTTGGAAGAATGGGCCTACCTCATCGTTGACGTTGATTGCTACACTCCTACCCGATATAAAGGATTTGATCCACTCAATCCATTTTGGTGCAAATCCTTTCATCCGGAGCGTTTGTAGTAGAAAATCCCAACGTACTTTGTCATAAGCCTTTTCAAAGTCTATTTTGAATATAATTCCACTCTGGTTTTTGCGATGGAGCTCGTGCACCGTTTCATGAAGAATAACCACTCCTTCGAGTATGTTACATCCTTTCAAAAGCGCTGTTTGAGTGGGGCTGATCAAATGATCCGCAACCGAGTTGATGCGGATGGTTGCCACTTTTGTGAGGATCTTAAAACTTACGTTCAACAAGCAAATGGGTCTGAATTGTTGGGATTTGCTAGCGTCGTGCGTTTTAGGCAGTAACGTGATTACCCCAAAATTCAGGCTGAAGACTGGCAGGTCTCCAGTATGCAACTCATGAAACACTTGCATCAGGTCCCCCTTGATGATGTCCCAAAAGTGCTGGTAGAACTCAGCTGGGAAACCATCAGGGCCTGGTGCTTTGTTGTGCTCCATGTCGAAAACGGCGTCTCGAATCTCCTTTTCAGTGAAAGGGGCCGTGAGTAAGTCGTTTTCGGGTTGGCTGACTTGGGGTATGTCTCCAGTCCTGTGCTCATCAGAATTGAAATTGTTATCCTCGGGAGGGCCGAAGAGATCTTTGTAGAACTGTGTGATATAAGATTTGAGGTTGTTCTGACCTTCAACCTTGCTTCCCTCATGATCCAGTGAAAAGATACGTTTCTTGCGATGTTTGCCATTCGCAACCATCTGGAAGTATCTCGTATTGGAGTCCCCAAGGAGCACATCATTTGCTTTGGCCCGCTGGTAGAACTTGATCTCTTCATCCCGAAGGAGTTTGATCAAGCCATCACGTGCGGTCTCCAGCTGTGATCTTTCTTCATCTGTGAGCAGTCTAGTTCTGCTAAGGTGTCTAGAGATGTGACAGTGTTTTGGAAATGTTGTTTTTGGGTCTTGTATTCCCCTTGTATGTGAGCTGCCCATCACCGCAGATCTTTTCTAAGGGCCCCCAACTTCCGGTTCCACCGTTGGGCTGCGTTTTGGCCGTTCACTGGTTTATTCCATATTTGCACGACATGATCCCTGAAGTCCTCATGGGAGAACCAACTTAGCTACATTTTGAACTGTTTGGCCGCCCCTGTATAGGATGGTTCGCCCGTGTCTAATAGAAGGGGGGCGTGGTCAGATACCCCTCTGTCAAGGGCATGCACCGTTACCAATGGGTATTTGAACTCCCATTCTGTGGTCATTAGAACTCTGTCTAGTTTTTCAAAAGTCGGATCTGAAAGGGAGTTAGCCCAGGTGAATCGACGACCTGTTAGCTCAATCTCCCGTAGATCGAAGCTGTCAATTACCGCATTAAACAGGAATGGCCAACGGGGGTTGAAGTTGTTCTTATTCTTCTCTTTGCTATGCCTCATTATATTGAAGTCTCCTCCAATCAATGTTGGCACCGGGTTCTGTTGGCAAGTCCGGACGAGCTTAGCTAAGAATGCTGGTTTAAAGTCATCCTGGGCCGGGCCGTAGACTGCCATTAGAATCCACTTGAAATCGTCACTTTTATTGCGGAGATGGAATTTAATAAAAAACTCCCCTTCCACAATTAAAGATAACTCTAAGACTAGGGCATTAATTCCTAGTAAGATGCCACCTGATCGCCCTCTAGGTGGAAGACAGTGCTAGGTATAATCTGCACCTCCAGATAGGCGGTTCAGATTCGCTCTGGACATATCCTTTTTTCCGGTTTCCATGACGGCTACGAAGTCTAGGTTTTGTTCTTTGATTGCCTCTGAAATGTAGCGATACTTAGCCAAGTCTGAAAGACCTCTGTTATTCTAGTAAATTCCTTTCATGGGGAAACATTGTTGGATCGCTTTGCAGACCGTCTACGGGCCTTGTCTTTTTTCGCTGATGATTTCAACTTACGTCCAGATACCTTTAGATCACAAATCTTTGTGGTCAGATCTGAATCGTCAAAATCAATATCAGTCAGGTCCTTGACCAAGTGGGATAAGAGCGCCTCATCTTGTGCGGCGTCTTCCTCATCACTCGGGTCAAAAGGATTATTCTCCAACCCAGTCCTCTTTAAGTCCTTTTGGCGTAACTGAAGGGAGGCTATATCTGCTTCTATTCTTCTAAGAGCGTTATAGGAGACATGGATAGCATTATTTATTGGCCCCTAGGGAGATCCCAATAGATTTTAATTTTGTCGAACAGGATTCTTGTGTAAGGTTATTGAATAGACCAGTCGAGAGAGTACGTGTCTGTGGCATCCCAGCTGGGCTCGTACTCGAAGAAGTTGTGGCGCTGATCATGTTTTTTGATGCCGTGCATCTCATTGCCTTTTCCATGATAAGCTCATCCGCTGCAGATATGCCATCAGCATTAAAAGAATTGTTGGTGCGAGCACTTCTTCTTTTGCCTTCTACTAAGACTAATCCAATAACGCCGGGGGTGGAATTTGTGTCCTCCCCGGTAGGAATTTCTTCTACATCATCACATCGACACTCGGGTAAATCACTAGCGCTGAAGTCGATGGATTTAAGAGCTGGGTCGTACTCACCATCCGGTAGCGCCACCGAATGCTGCACTTGCAGCCCTTGCGCGCTGGACTCTCGTGCCTTCTCGTTGTTGCCTGCCGCAGCTGTGTGCGCACGCTGGATGGCCATCATCTGACCGTCAGCAGCAGCCAACGTGCTGCCGTCGTTGCTCTTGATTAACGGTGCATCACCTGTATCATACAGAGCTGCAGCAGGTAAGGCATCGCCTGATGATATAAATAAAGGATTAGGAGAAGGATCATTACCCGGTGTAATCATTCTTCCTATCTTTGAGTTGTTGGGCGATGTCATCACTGATGACCCGCGAGGCGCCAGCGGCGAGTTGCTGCCGGATAGATTTGATGAATGCGCACCCTAGAGACTTCCAGCCCTGCGAATGACCGCAGCTGGGCCCACAGCATGTGCCTTCGTCACGCCGGGAGTGGAATTTGTGTCCTCACTGGTAGGAGTTTCATCGTCCGGTAGCGCCGCCGATTGCTGCACTTGCAGCCCTTGCGCGCTGGACTCCGGTGC
Source organism: Alloteropsis semialata (assembly GCA_004135705.1). Taxonomy (NCBI): domain Eukaryota; kingdom Viridiplantae; phylum Streptophyta; class Magnoliopsida; order Poales; family Poaceae; genus Alloteropsis; species Alloteropsis semialata. Next base: position 63,737,167 of record CM014275.1, read on the forward strand.
CTTCCCGTTGTTGCCTGCCGCAGCTGTGCGCGCACGCTGCGTGGCCATCCTCTGACCGTCAGCAGCAGCCAACACTCTGCCGCCATTGCTCTTGATTAGCGGTGCATCACTAGGGGCGCTTCCCGCAGATGGATGGAAACCATTTTTATGCCTTGTCACCACATTCAAGGGGAGCTTATCAGTTCCATTCATCATTGTCAAGAGTTTCCCTGGAGGGCAAGGCCGGTTCTTCCCTAGAGGCGTAAGTGCAAGTTGCATGGGTACAAGTCCAGAACTATTGCCGGCCTGCGGAACCGACGCATCAGGTTGAGCAGCCTCGTTCCTCATCTTTTTTGCTGCTGACCCTCCATCCTCATTGTCCTCATTACCCTTATCCGCACCAGCATCATGGTTCATAGGTTCGAAGGTATCTGCCGAAGCAATAGCTGGCTGGAAAGAGTCATCTTCGAGTGAGTAAGTAACGTTATAGCCCACCTTTCCAAAAACCAGATCAGTAGTGAGAGGCAGCTGACCCTTGTTGAGAATCCCAACCTTCACTCGAATTACGCCAGTCTTCCTGTAAGTGAGCATATCCACATCCAGTGTAGCTCCAATGACAGTGCCTAGCGCCCAAAATACCAGGTAGTGACGATACGAAGGAGGCACCCCTAAGATATGAACCCAGACTTCATCTAGCTCATACGCTGGAATGATGTCTTGATCTTGTTGCCATACCGAAACCGTAAGAGTGACACCATGATTTTTCAATTGATAACCGATGTCGACCATACTGTTTAGGGATTCTTCACTCGGGAAAGCAACCAAGAAAGAGTCCTGACCCTGCGGAAAGGCCTCCCATTGCCAATCAATCCTTGAAATCCTCGCAAGCTCTGTCTGGACTACCTCAACTGTAACTGGAGCTCCAGTCACCGTAACCAGACCTGTAGGCACCGGGTCAGGGGCATCGAGCTTGTAGTATGCCTCTGAGATTTGCATGAATGCCAGCTCTATTTTTGCGGACCCAAAAAAGGCCGCATTGGGCTTAGGCAATTTGAGTATCGGACATTTGGATGATACATGCGAATTTTTCTTATTGCATATTATGCAATCTAAATCTGCCTTGCATTCCTCATTAACATGGCCGCTACATTTGCATCTAAAGCAAAATGCCCTTTTCTTCTTTAGGATACCTTGATCAACTGTCGGCTGCTGCAGTTGCCGGTCGGCCCCCTGTTGACTTGATTCAGCTAGGTTGCGGCTTGCTGAGACGGGCACAAATTTCCTCTGCAGCTGCCCGCCACGGCCTCCGCCGCGATCTCTGGACCCGTCGCCGCGCCCCTGACTGTGGGCATCACCTCAGCCGAAGCCCATGTTTGCAGCACCACGGCCGGCTCCCATGGTGCCAGCACCGTGGCCGGCGCCATCTCCACGTCCAAGTTCACCTCGACCTCCACCTTGAGCACCGTTTCTCCCCGCCCCATCGCCCCGGCCAGGCTGGACGCGATGGGAGCCGCGGGGTAGCGCCCGAGGATGGTTCGATGGCATCGCTGCCGGCCGACAAGCAACCTCGGCGTACGAGGGTGCCGAAGGAGAGATGAGTTTTGGCGGCGTAGGGTTCGGCGCTGTTGTTTTCGATCGGTCTGGCAAAACAGAAACCGCAGTAGGCGTACGTGAAATACGCTGCACCCCTTTCCCTACCAGATCGCGCGGAGGGACGCGATTGGCGACTTTGGGCTGCGCTGTGAAGATCTCACGCCAGGATTTTCCTCCATAAAGCCGGGCCCGTTGGACCAACTCTTCATGGCTTGGCCTAACCGTGACCTTGGACGCCTCCACAACATGTTTCACTGAATCCGGAAGGAAAGCCTTCAGCGTGATGGGCATTGGCTTCCTCTTTGGCAGAGGGCCCCTCCAAGGACGCAAGGCAAAACCTTTTTTCGATATCGGCTTAGAAGGCAAACAAGAAGATTTATCAGCAATGGGAGGCACCGTTGGGATACACTATTTGTGATCCGGTACTTTCCCTTCCGATAAATGTTCACGTTTCCACCATCGAGTCCCTTTCGGGAACCCAACATCAGCCCAAAAACTTTCGATCAAATTTGATTCGTACTCAGGGGCTGTTCGTTGTTGCAGAGATTTTTCTTTTGCTTTGATGTAGTCCTTCGCTTCCTTTGAGGTGAATCTGGCCATGATGCAATCATGGTAGGCCTCCTCATTATCCAGTTGAGAGCAAACAACATCATCGTTCCTCAGTGTATTGTTGGAGTCTGCATCTCCACATACACACGGAAGTTCATTTATCAAAGGATCGCGGGGTGACAAAGATGCGGCACGTACCTCGTTGACAGCTGGAGCCAGGGTGAGACGACGTCCCCAGCCATGCCATCGCCGCCGAGGTCCCACAGTCTCCCACAATGTCGGCGAAGACCCAAGTTGGATTCTTCCGACGCCGGCGATCCGGCAGTCCCTGACGAGGTCCCCGCGACCTGAACCGTCGAACCCGATGACCTCGCCGGAAGGGACTCGGCCGGGAGACAAGGCCGGCGAGCATGCCGTCCCTGCCAGGCGAAGCCTGGACCGGGTGGCGCTTGCCAACCCGTGCCAGACGATGGACAGTCACCTGAGTCCAAGGCTTCCTAACCTGCAAAACTGCGATGCGTACCTGAATGGAGCCGGCAGACGGAGGCAGCCAGGAATCCCAGGAATCAGCGCAGTCCGTCGCGACGTCGGAGCTGGGAAACCTTGGCCGGAGGGAGAAAGCGGAGAGGCGACGTCGTCGACGCCGGAAGGCCATAGCTGGGGGAAGAACACAGAGGCGCGAGGTTCCCAGACAAGGCCGGAAGGCCGTCGGCAAGTCACCGACGGTCACCGGCGAGGCCTGGCCTCGATCGCCCCCTGATCGCCACTCCGAGAATCACGGACTTCAAATTTCAAATTTTTTGAGTTATTATCGCTACTAATATATGAAGTTTGGTGGCATATTTAATTAGTTTTATAATTAGATCATGTTTAGTCCTCCTAATCTTTGGTTTATAATTAGATCATATTTAGTAACATATATATTAATAACTTCATATATATTAGGAGGACTAAACATGATCTAATTATAAAACTAATTACACAGATGGACGGGAAATCACGAGACGAATCTATTAAGCCTAATTAATCTGTCATTAGAGATTGTTTACTGTAGCATAACGTTGCCTAATCATGGCCTAATTAGGCTCATTAGATTCGTCTCGTGAAGTTACCCGGGGGTTATGGAATGGGTTTTGTCATTAACATACGTTTACTACTCCGTGCATGTAAGATTCCCTTTGATAAATAGTAAAAATTCAAAAAAGTTCGAAAATTAGAAGCAACTAAACAATGCCTAAGTGTTTGTATTCATCTAACGTGTTACAATGGTACCAGGGTTTACCCTGACTGCTAATTGGGTGCATATGCCCATACCGCCTGGCTAAAGTCTATATGTCATCTGATTTGAGCTCCAAACTAACCTTCAATGTGCAGATAGGCTTTAATCAGTTTAGACGACCATAGGGTGTTACAACAACCTCCACCATATAACTCTGTATGGATCTTACATACGGATTATTGGAGTCTCAGTTCATCCTTTTCCAAAAGGCCACGACACCGTGCAAGGAAAAGGGCCGTAGGTGCCATTATATTGTGATTTTGGTGATTGAATGACAACATAGTCTTTGGGACTAACATGCTTGCTAAGTGATACACATAGAAAATTACGTCCCAAGAATGATTCTAAAGCATAGCAAAAAACCAGAGAGTCTTATTTTTGAGTATTCATGACATGGTATTGGCATGTGAAATCATAGAAAGGGCATGAGTTGATTGAATTGGAGAGGCCCGCAGAGTTTACACACGGCGTATGATACGCCGACCATCGGCGTACATATTGAGAAGCTTACGGCGTGTGAAGAACCCTGGAGAAAAGCAACGGCATATGATACGGCGATGCATGGCGTATATGTTGGAAGCATACGACGTTCAAGGAATTCAAGAAAAGGGCATCGGCGTATATTCTGGTGTTACTGTGCGCATGAATGATGGATGATACGACGTTCAAGTCATGATCAAGTTCAAGTTAGGGTCAGCAATACCCTACATGGCGTATCATACGCCGACCCTCGGCGGACTAACGGCATACAAGTTACACAGAGATGATGTCAAGAGAAGATGGAAAAAAAGACACGGCGTATGATCTGCCCGCCGTCGGCGTACAAGTTCAGAAGCATACAGCGTGTGCAAAGAGCTGTTGGAAAAGTGAATTCGACCGTTGGAAAAGCACACGGCGTATGATCCGCCGATGGGGATGAAGTGCACGGCAGAATATACGGCGTTCACAGTTTTTGTGCAGCTTTTGGGCAACGGCTAGTTGAGTCCTTTAGGCTATATATACCACCTCCATTCGGCCATTCTGAGGTGCTGGAGTCCAAGAGAAGTTCATCTACACCTACAAGACATCCAAGCCACCATTTGTGCTACATAGATCATCCATAGTAAGTGAGAGAGCTAGGATAGGGCTAGTGAGAGATTTGGCAAGGTGTTGAGCCTTTTGCTTGGTTCTAGTGTGAACCAACATTTGTAATCTCGGTGTGCCGGCCCCTTGGAGTTTTGGTGACTCGCCGGCAAGTCTTCAACCCTCCGACTTGGTGTGGAGCGGCGACGACGACATTGTACGGGGGAAGAGAAGACCCCCTTCTTTGGTGGGGAAGCTCCGTAGTGAAGGCGGCGTCAAGATCTCCGGGAGAGTAGGTTGATGAGAGCAAGGTCTTGGTGACTTGCTCATCATCCCTCTTGGGTAGCCTTTGTTGCAAGCTCAAGGCCTTGACCGGAAAGAAGAATTGGCGACCGAGCACATCCTTTGTGGAGCTCCAACGTGGAGTAGGCATTAGCCGAACCACGGGATAAATTTTTGTGTCAAGTTTGCATTCTTCTAACCATCTTAAGCTTTCGCATTTCATACTTGCAACTTGTGTGCTTTTATCTTTCTAAAGTAGTATCTTGATAGGATTGGATCTAGGTTGCAAAACTCGTTGGGCGGGTGCAATCATTAGAAGAAAACTTTAGTTGCACATCTAGATAGCATGTCTTAGTTTTATATTTGTGCAATTAGAGGCAAGTGGTAGGTTAAATTTTTTAGAAAGACTAATTCACCCCTCCTCTTTTAGGCTATCACGAACATCGATTACTTTAAAAAGGAAATAACGCGTCGTCTCTCCTCGCTCTGTCGTGATGCTCGTTTGGCTTTAAATTTGCCTCGTCAACGACGTTGCAAGTCAAGTCAATTGGTTATCATTTCATAATCACTTCTGTACAGGTACAGCTATGCAGCGCAGGTATAAGCAGCCTGCAGCCCCAAAGAACACGGCTTCCACACATGGAGGGCGCCACCGGCTGCGGCCGGCGTCCCGGCCGGCCGTGTCCTGGCGCATGGTGCGGGCACGGCCAGACGCCGCCATGCGCATCGAGGTCCAGGCCCTCCGATCCCCGGCCCGTGCTGGCCGTGCCCGTCACCGACCGGCGAGCTCGCTGACAGCATTATATTTTCATCGGCATGATCTTGATGAATCACCCCTGACGGAGCAGAGACCGTCGGCATATATATGAAATCATGTACGTAAGAAATCTCGTCTCTCAGCCAGCCCTCCAAAGTATTCTCGACCTCCAAGTGGCGGCAATAACGTCGCCAATAACTTGTTTTCATTTTACTTTATTTATTTTGCTTACGTATTAGCAAATATGTCCGTGCATTGCAACGAGCGAGTATGGGCGATGGTTGAATTTGCTGACGTGAACGAACGAGCGGCCAAATAGACGACGTCAGCATGCTTGCCTCGTGGCATCACTTGGAAATAACCTTTCACACCTACCTTCTTGCGTGATGACTATGGCTTTTTATTTTTTTATCTCAACCAAATTCTGTTTTCACTGGCTTTTAATCTACAGTGTTCTTGTCTTGTCTGGGCTCTTGGCCGAGAGTTTGAAAGTCAGGTTTTTTAGCCCTTGTCAGGTTCAGTTAGAACTCTGGACGAGTAACATCTTAGATTATTGCAGGTTTCTTCACTCTTAAGTCTTGACTATAGTAAACCGCGTGATTATTGACCTAGACCTCGCTGTAAAGATCTTAGTGCGCGTGCGTCACAGCTGCTGTAGAATAACTCATCCCCACTGCCACTGGCTCAAAACCCCAATCCGTGTCACAATGGATGAAAGCTGTCCCAAAATATATTGCATAGTTCAGTGATGCCGCATGCAAAGCCGGCAGCTACGATACAAACACACTGATGGGATCGATATTCGTCCAACAGGAGCTAGCTTTGCCACGTCAACGTACCAAGTCAAGTCAATTGGTAAATTCATATTTAGGGCCTGTTTAGTTTAGAGTTGTAAGTTTACGAAAGAAAGTTTCTAATTCTAAATCGAAGATTAGGAGGACTAAATATGATCTAATTATAAAACTAAATACACGGATGGACGGGAAATCGCGAGACGAATCTATTAAGCCTAATTAATCCGTCATTAGAGATTATTTACTGTAGCACGATGTTGTCTAATCATGGCCAAATTAGGCTCATTAGATACGTCTCGCAAAGTTACCGGGGGGTTATGGAATGGGTTTTGTCATTAACACACGTTTAATACTCCATACATGTAAGATTTCCTTTGATGAATAGTGAAGTTTCAAAGTTTCAAAAGTTTCGGTGGGAACTAAACAGGCCCTTATATGCTTATTATCAAGTTTTGGGTACATGCATCTATACCTGGTTTCCACGGGGGTACTCGTCATTATAAAAATAAAACAATCTTCTAAATTTATAGCTAAATTACCCGCCTCTATTATTGTGAAAAATGGCATAGTAACTCCTCAATCTATAGCTAAATTACACACATTGGCCTTTATTGGAAACAATATAATTTAATATCTAATATTCATCTAAATTACCCGCATATGCCGATTAAAAATAACTTAATGTAACACATACATGTGTATCTAAATTACATATTTTCGTCATTACAAAAAGTAACCTACATGTCACTATCAATGACATAAACAATTAAACCAATATATGATTCTAAATTACCAATTAATGTTAATGTAGAGAATATTAACTCAAGGTATGTATGCATTATGTGTGTTATCATGTAGACCATAAATACAGGTACGAAGAAAGGTACATTGATCTTTTTTTTGTGTTAAGCATGTACTAACTCAAACTCTAAACTTGCATTCATCTAACTTACCAGCGTCATATAAGTCTGAATTGCCTACTTTGCCTTGATGTATATGCACGATATGATGTGGACAATGAGAATAGAGATTTCCATGTTAATCCCATAGCTCAAAGTGAGGATTCAATTACACACATTATTGAGGTGTGATGCAAAGTAAAAAAAAATATTTAACAAATAGAAGAGCGTAAGGTAAATAATTTTTATTTGTATAAAAAAAGGTAGATAATTTTTTTATTAACTAAGGCTTCCTAATTTTTTATAAATTTTTAATACTCACATTGCCCACAGATTATTAGCAGTGCAGGCACATGGGTTGATAGGCTAATGATTCCTAATTAGTGATATGTAAGATTAGTACACTTAAATGAAATTTATTATCGAATTTTAAGCTATAAGAGCATCTCCAATAGATTGAGAAAACCAATCCCCTTTCCCTATATTTCTGGTCAAAGAGGATTGAGATGAAAAAAAACCCTCTCCAACAGATCCCCTTTCTATTCCCCTTTCCTTTTATTTTTTTCTCAATCCCCTTTCACTCCCCTCCTCTCCTTCTAAAGGGGATTTGCCCCTCTCCCCTTTCCTTCCCCTTTCTTTTCTATTTCACTCCAGCCACAGGATTCTTGGCCACGCACGAATCTTGAAGCACAGGCACCGTCGTCCACAGGCGCAGGCGCCGGCTGCGGGCACGAGCGGCCAGACCTGCCGCCGGCTAGGCCGTGACCATGCACCACCGCCCTGGCCACGGGCGGAGCTGGTCGGG
>CM014275.1:63745376-63758106 GCA_004135705.1 Alloteropsis semialata
GCAGGCCGAGCTCCGGCCCCCGCCGCCACTGGGGGCACACGCAGGACGAGGTCCGTCCGCCGTCGCTATCGGTCCGTGAGGTGGCCGAGGCGCCGAGCACCATCGTCCCTGCAGTGGGGATAAGATGAAAAAGAAAAAAGAAAAATCTAAAGAAATTATTTAGCCAATGACAGGCGGGCCCCACGTGTCAGATGAGATGGAAAGGGGAAAAGAAAAAGGGATCTGCTGCAGCTCCTCTCCCCAATATGTTGAATTGATGAAAGGGGATTCCCTGAAAAGGAAAGGGGATTGGGGATGTGTTGGAGATGCTCTAAGGGGCTACTATTTCATATGTTTATTTTAGTAATTAATGAAATTTATTGTATGAATTAAGGGTGATACTGTTTCATATCTCCAATCTGATGTGGCACATTCACAGGGATGAGTGTTGTGTCCCTCTTAGGGCCCCTTTGGCAGAGCTTTTCGTGGCTCAGCTTCACCTATTTTACGTAAAACGAGGCACTGTAGCGTGAAGCTGTTTCGGAAAACAATAAAAAAAATAAACTGGAAGCTGGGCAAAGCTAGTTTTTTCAGCTTCACCAAAACAGCTTCACTGGTGAAGCTGAAACTGTTTTTGGGAAAGCTGTATCAAATGGCCCAGCATGTACATCTGGCTTTTTAAAAAAATGATTGACGCTTATATATACATCGAGTAGATCATCCTATGGAAGCAAGCTGCCCAAATATCAGGGTTGCAAAGAGCGCGGCCGACGCATGGAGGGCGCCACTGCCACTAATGGTGGCGTCCGCGTCGTGTCCCGTCGCATGGTACCCCCGTTGACCCAACAACTATCGACGGCGAACGGGAACGGCTGCCATCCGGCGAAGAAGGAGGTCGAGGTGATCCACCTGACGCCATGGGACCTACGCCTGATCAGCATCGACTACATCCAGAAGGGCATCCTCCTGCCCAAGCCTCCGATCTCCGGCGCCAGCCTCGTCAACGCCCTGCAGGTCTCGTTCGCGCGTGCACTCTGGCGGTTCTACCCGTTCGCCGGCCGGCTCGTCGCCGACGAGCGCGGCGATGGGACCGTGACCGTGCTCTTGCGGTGCACCGGCGAAGGCGCCGAGTTCGTGCACGCGGCGGCGCCGGATGTGGCCGCCGCGGACATCGTCTCCTCGCTCTATTCGCCACCTGTTGTTTGGTCATTCTATTCGAATTCGTTCGACCAGGTTCTCGGCGCCGACGCCGCCATCGAGAACCTCCCCTTGCTGTCCGTGCAGGTCACCGAGCTCGCCGACGGCGTCTTCATCGGCATGACCCTGAACCACTCCGTCGGCGACGGCACTGCATTCTGGCACTTCCTCAACACCTGGTCGGAGATCCACCGTGCCGGCGACGACCTGCGCGATCTCTCCACGCCGCCGCCGGTGCTCCAGAGGTGGTTCGTCGAGACCTGCCCCGTGCCCATCCCCATGCCGTTCAGCAAGCTGGAGCAAATCGTGAAGCGGTTCGATCGCACGGCGGTGAAGGAGTGCTTCTTCACCTTCTCCGCCGCCAGCGTCAAGAAGCTCAAGGCGCGGGCGAACGCCGAGATGGCCGGCACGGCCACCGCCAGCATCTCCTCCCTCCAGTCGGTCCTGGCGCATTTCTGGCGAGCCGTGTGCCGTGCGCGGCGCCTCCCGCCGGAGCAGGCCACGTTCTACTCCGTGGTCGTCGGATGCCGGGGGCGCGTGAACGGCATACCGCCGGGATACGTTGGCACCGCCATGGTGTTCGCCAAGGCGGTGGCCACCGCCGCTGAGATCGAGGAGAAGGGGCTGGGCTGGACGGCGTGGCTGCTGAACCGTGCCGTGGCATCGTTCGACGAGGCGACGATGAGGGAGTCGCTGGAGAGGTGGGTCCGGGAGCCGGATTTCACGTACATGGGCAACCTGTCCTCGGCCGGAACGGCGCTGGTGACCGGAAGTTCGCCGAGGTTCGACGTGTTCGGGAATGACTTCGGGTGGGGGAAGCCGGTAGGCATACGGAGCGGCGCGGGGAACAAGGCCGACGGCAAGGCGACGGTGTTCGAGGGGCCGGAGCGGGGAGGGAGCATGTCGCTGGAGGTGTGCATCGCGCCAGACGCGCTCGAGAGGCTTGTCGCCGACGAGGAGTTCATGGACGCCGTGAGCCTGCCAGCGTAAGAGTTGACCGTGCATTGATCACTCAAGTTAATTGACAAGCTGTCATGCATGTTCATACATGCAGACGAGAGCATCTTTGGTGCATGTGCATGAAGAATGACGACGCCTAAACTGTTGGTCAGGAATCTATGTTTGATTAGTTAAATACTCTATGTTAGTGTTGTACTTTGTTCTTTTTAGTAGTTCTTCGTCTGGAGTCAACCATTTTGAAATTATTATGGTGTTAGGGTCAGTTCTTTTTAGCATGTTTAATTTGGTAGTTCAAATTACAAGGAAATGTGTGTTTACTATTTTTGTAGAAAGGGTGGCAAGAGATTTCTCGCAATCTATTATCTTAATATAATAGTGTTAAAAGAAGCCACCACGTTCGCCGAGAGGGTCTAGAAATTTTCACGTTAATCCAAAAAAGAAAAAGAATATGCACTGTTGGATTTTATGTATATCTAAGGGTCCTAGAAATTCCCACGTTAATCAAAAAAAGAATATGCACCATTGGATTTAATGTATATCTAAGGGTCCTAGAAATTCTCACGTTAATTTAAAAAACAAAAAGAATATGCACCGTTGGATTTAATGCATATCTAACGGTCCAAGAAATTCCCATGTTAATCCAAAAAAGAAAAGAATATGCACATCTAAGGGTTCTAGAAATTCTCATGTTAATCCAAAATTGTTAAAAGAAGCCACCACGTTCATTGAGAGTGTCTAGAAATTCCCACGTTAATCCAAAAAAAGAAAAGAATATGCACCGTTGGATTTAATGTATATCTAAGGGTCCTAGAAATTTCCACGTTAATCCAAAAAAGAAAAGCATATACACCGTTGCATTTAATGTATATGTAACAGTCTAACTTACCCCTAAAAGCTCTCATAAAAAAATATTAGTAATAGCAAATTTTGAATAAAAAAAAATTAGCAACAAGTGTCCATGTCGAATACCGTTATAACTCTAAATGAAGATGCAAATAAAACATCGATATGGTTTTTATTTATTTAACTTCCAGTGGATCCAATTAGCAGTCCTGCAAGATCAACACAAAAGTATCATAGGTGGCACAGACGATGTGACCACTGAAGGGTTCCTATATCCCATGTAAAGGTCGTGCCGTCCGTGCAAAGGAGCAGCATATATAGCTGTCGATGGAGCCAAAACGTTGCTAGAAGTTGGCGACTTTTCATGACTCATGCAATACTTTTTTGCTGGAGCATCTCAAAGAAACAAAGGATACAACTAGCTGAAATACAGAAACGATCGATGACGATGAGAACATGTAGATCAATTGTGAACTAGATCAAGGAGGCCACAGAAGCTACGTGCACGTATGAGTTGCATTGTTTTGAAACTGTGTGATTCAGTAGGTTAGGTGCTCTGCCATATGGACAAATAGATGAAATCAGAAGATGTTACCCTTATCCAGATAGTGCTACAAAGGAAGAATTCATGAAATTGATGTGTTTTTACACATGCGCACATGCATGCTGATGTATCCAATCTTGACCCTTTATTGGATAATCCCATATTGCCACTAAATAGATGAGATAATCTCCAGGCAGATGCATACAAGGAAAAAAAAAAGACACGATGACCAATTCATTAGAACGGCGACTTCTAGCATGCTGATTGCCAGGTCAACGTCATCATTGGGGGGCCCGGCGCCTTCCCAGATCGGCGCAAGGGCAAGCTCCACAAGCGCAAGGTGAAGATGGTCTCCACCAAGCCGGTGGAATACCTCCAGTGGTCAGAGACGCCCATCACTTTCAGCTGTGACGACCACTGGGTGTACCTGCCAGAGCCAGGGTCCTACCCACTCGTCGTAGCTCCGGTTGTCGATAGGGTCCTCCTCTCCAAGGTCCTAATTGATGGCGGGAGCACCCTCAACATCATCTTCACCAGCACCCTCAACAGCATGGGATTCAACTACAGCAGGCTCCTGAGCGCTGAAGATTCGTTCTTCAGCATTGTGCCAGGAAAAGCTTCCTATCCAATAGGAAGGGTCGCCTTACTAGTCACATTTGGCACGGCCGACAACTACCGTACGGAGTTCCTATACTTCGAGGTGGCCGACTTCAAGAGTTCCTACCATGCCATCTTTGGCAGGCCCATGCTGGCCCGATTCATGGCTATTCCGAACCACACATATCTGGTTCTGAAGATGCTGGCTCCCAATGGCGTCCTCTCCATCCGTGGAGACATCAAGACCTCCTTCGAATGCGATGGGGAGGCAATCAAGATAGCTGAGCTGTCCCAGCAACTCGGCAATGCCACCTTACTGGCGGAAGAAGCCCCCAAGGCGGCGACCGGCGAGCCTGTCCTCCCGGAGCAGAAGCAGCAGCCCACGGCGCTGACACCTACAGAAGCTCCCAAAGCGATCAGCTTGGGACTCGACGACCCCTCCAAGACGGCCCTCATAGGGCCGGGGCTCACTCCTAAATAGGAAGACGCGCTCACCTCTTTCCTCTGGGACAACTGGTACATCTTCGCATGGAAGCCATCAGACATGCCAGGAGTTCCGAGGGAGAAGGCTGAGCACTCCTTGGATTTGAGCAAGAACGCAAAGCCCGCCAAGCAGAAGCTACGCCGATTCGCTCAAGATCGCAAGGAGGCCATTAGGATAGAATTGAATAAGCTCCTAGCTGCCGGTTTCATTAGAGAATGCAAACACCCTGAGTGGCTTGCAAATCCTGTACTTGTAAAGAAGCAATCAGGTGAATGGAGAATGTGCACTGACTACATGGATCTCAACTGCTACTGCCCTAAAGACCCCTTCCCTCTTCCACGAATTGGTCAAGTCGTCGACTCTACATCCGGCTGCGTGCTCCTGTGCTTTCTCGACTGCTACTCGGGTTATCACCAGATAGCCCTGAAGACGACTGACCAGGACATAACAACGTTCATTACCCCACATGGCATCTACTGCTACAAGACAATGACCTTCAGGTTGAAGAACGCCGGTGCCACATACCAGAAGGCCATCCATGGTTGCCTGCAAAGCCAAATCGGTCACAACGTGGAGGCTTACGTGGATGACGTCGTCGTCAAGACGTACGATGCCGACTCCCTCATCGCCGACCTGCAGGAAACTTTCAACAGCCTGCGCCGCTTCAGATGGAAGCTTAATCCTACGAAGTGCGTATTTGGGGTGCCGTTGGGAAAGCTCCTGGGCTTCCTGGTCAGCCAACGTGGCATCGAGGCGAACCCAGTCGAGCTGGACGCCATACGCAACCTCAAGGAACCTAAGTGCAAAAAGGACATCATGAAGCTCATGGAAATGATGGCGGCCCTGAGCCGGTTCATCAGCAAACTCGGCGAGAAGGGACTTCCGTTCTTCAAGAACCTCAAGAAGGAGGACAAGTTCGAGTGGACCCCTGAGGCTAGCAAGGCCCTGGCCGACCTCAAGGAGTTCTTAGTTACACCCCCAGGTACTCACTGGTCCAACCCCCGGGGAAGAGCTACCGCTATACATCTCGGCTACCACTCACGTAGTCAGCACGGCCCTGGTCGTCGAGCGACCAGAAGAAGGTCACCCATACAAGGTCCAGCGCCCTGTATATTTCGTCAGCGAGTTACTCAGCGAGTCCAAAGTCCGGTACCCCCATCCTCAGAAGCTGCTCTACGCGCTCCTGATCAACACCAGGAAGCTACGCCACTACTTCCAGGCCCACGTCATTCGAGTCATCTCGAATTTCTCTCTTGGAGCCATCCTCCACAACAGAGACGCCAACGGCCGCATCGTCAAGTGGTCCATTGAACTCAGTGAGCACACCATCAACTTCGAGCCATGGGAGGCCATCAAGTCCCAGATACTGGCCGACTTCATGGCTGAGTGGACGGAGATCCAGACGTCGACCCCGCGGAACGGCCAGAGCACTGGAAGATGTACTTCGATGGTGCCCTCAACCTTGAGGGAGCCGGCGCAGGAGTGCTGTTCATCTCCCCGGAGGGGCAGCACCTCAAGTATGTTCTTCAGATACACTACCAGGCTACCAACAATGGGGCCGAGTATGAAGCCCTCATCCACGGTCCGTGGATCGCGGTTTCACTCGGCATCAAGTGGCTAATGTGCTATGGTGACTCCAAGCTAGTCGTCAAACAAGTCAACGAGAATTGGGACACAACCAAGGAAACCATGAGCGCATACTGTGCCGAGATACGTAAACTCGAGGCTCATTTCTATAGGCTCGAGTTCCACCATGTCCTCCGAGAAGATAACGTCGCCGCCGACGTCCTATCCAAGCTAGGATCCACCAGACCCTAGGTGCCAGTCGGCGTCTTCGTCCAAGACCTGCGCACCCCGTCCATCAAGATGCTTGAGGACGGCAGCCCTGTGCCCGACACGGAGCCACCCCCGGGTGGCCCGCCGACCAATGAGGTTCTTGTGGTGGAAGCAGACTGGCGCGCCCCCTTCATCGCTTTCCTCACAGAGAACTGGTCACTGGGTACGAAGGAGGAAATTGAAAAGCTGACTCGTTGTGCGACAAATTACGTCGTCATCGGCGACGCCTTGTACAAAAAGGCCGCCTCCACAGGCATACTCATGAAGTGTGTCCTCCGTGACGAAGGCATCAGCCTCTTGCAAGACATTCACTCGGGTACTTGCAGCAACCATGCCGCTGCAGGGACCCTAGTCGGCAAAGCTTACAGGGCAGGATTCTACTGGCCAACAGCCCTATCTGATGCAAAAGAGTTGGTGCACTACTGCACCGGCTGCCAGTTCTTCTAGAAGCAAAAGCACCTACCGGCTCAGGCTCTTCGAACCATTCCCCCATCTTGGCCATTCGCCATATGGGGACTCGACAACGTTGGGCCCTTCAAGACCGCTCCGGGCGGATTCAAGCACCTCTTGGTGGCAGTTGACAAGTTCACCAAGTGGATTGAGTACAAGGTCGTGACCGACACCAAGTCGGCCACAGCTGCCAGAAGAGCTCACCCATCGGTTTGGTGTCCCAAACCGCATCGTCACGGACCTAGGGTCCGAGTTCACAGGCCATGAGTTCTGGGAATTCTGCCAATGCATCGACGTCTACTACTCTTCCACGGCACACCCCATGTTTAGTGGCCAGGTTGAACAAGCCAATGGCATGGTCCAGGACTCGCTCAAGAAGGACATGTACGACAGACTCAACAAGCACGCCGGCCGGTGGGCCAAGGAAGTACCCCATGTCATATGGGGTCTACAGACACATAAGAGCAGAGCAATGGGATATACTCCCTTCTTCCTGGTATATGGCTCTGAAGCTGTCCTCCCAGCCGACGTCGCCCATGGTGCTCCACGCATCCAGCACTACAAGGAAGGTGAAGCAGAAATCGGCCGCCAAGTCGACATCGACTGCCTAGAAGAACACCGACTTGCTACGCTGGTCCGGCATGCCAGACACGAACAACAAGTACGGAGGTATCACGATAGAAACGTCCGGGAAAGCTCCCTCAACGTCGGCGACTTGGCCCTGCGCCGAATCATGTCCACCAAGGACAAGCACAAGCTTTTAGCCCCTTGGGAGGGTCCTTTCATCGTCAAGGAAGTCATCTCGCCAGGAACCTATAGCCTCCAGTGGGCTAATGGCGACCCCATCCCGAACGTGTGGAACATCGAGCACCTCGTCAATTCTATCCATAGAAAAGCACAAAAGCTATGTATCCCTTGTCTCATATTCTTGCCCAACCCCATGTTCCCCCCGGCGACAACTAAGCTAACCTGGCTGGTCCGAGTCCCCAACTGTGAAACTGATCCCCGTGTTCAACCCGCGCGCCCCCTACACCTAAGCCTTCCCGCTGAGCAGTGTAGCAGGGTAAGCCGTCCTCTCCGTGAGCAGTGGTCAGCGGGTCAAAAAGGGTGCTTAAACGGTACAAGGCAGTGGCCAGTCGGGCGATGCAAAGTCCTAGTCGGTAGGGAAAAGGGTCCAACAAAACACCAATGCACATTAATGCTTCAATTCAACTCAGAATTTTGTACATATATGTGTACTATACAGTTTACATCCATAATTATTTTTACAGGCCGAGTTCCTTTGCTACAGCCGGTGTCAAGGGGGTACATTCGTCGACCAGCTCGTCGAACTCGTCGTCGGCAAACTCCTCTGGAAGACCGTCGGCGATCGGCGCAAGCTCCAGGGACGGAAGTGTACTCGAAGGAGCGCCAGGATCCGGCTCCCAAAGCCGACAGCCGTCTCTTGCACTAGTTGGGCGGCACGAGTAGGACCGGCCCAGAGCCATTGCGCCAACGTCAATGTAGCCGGGCCCGACCCGGCAGGCACCATCGAGTTGGCGTTTAACTCGGCCGCCTGCTTCAGCTCCATCAACTCGGTTCAGAGCCCTGCAAAGGCACCCACATAAACACTCTGACCCGTTCAAGCTGCAAAAGACTTGCCAGAAGATACTCACCATGCATGGCCTGGTCATGTGAATCCTTCAAGGCCTGATTGGCCTCCGTCAAGTGTTCGGACTCGGCCGCCAGGCGAAGGTTGGCCGCTTTGAGCGTCCGCACCTCCTCCTCAAGCTTTCACTTGGCCCCAGCCAGCTCGTCCTCAAGCTTTTTCTTGGCCCCGGCCAGCTTGTCGACCTTCCCCTGGAGGGCATCTTCCCTTTTCTTCGCCTCTGCAAAGAAAGTGCCATGAGCACAGGTCGCCTGGAAAAAATACATACATACGAGAAACACAAGAATTTACCCTCCGACAGGACCCTCATGTCAATCATGAGCTCCTCGTTGGTCTTCACGACGTCAGCAAGCTCCCGGTCCTTCTTCATAAGGAACTCCTTGGTGGCCTCAGCCTCACGGACTCTCTCCGTGTGGATCTCTGCCAAGGTACGGCGATCCTCCAGGGCTTGCCGCCTGAAGTCGAGATCCCTCGCGGCTCGGGCCGTGAAACCCTGTCAAGCAAAACATTGGGCACATGGTCAGCCCATGCCCCACAATTACAACGAGGTGCCAGGACGACATACCTGAACAACGCGATCCAAGACGCCGGCCACGTTCTGCAGCTTCCGAAGCTCACTCTCTTGGTCCACGAGGTCAAGTTCCATCCGCTGCTCCAGAGTCAGCTCTGGCACCTGAGGCCCGCCCCCGTGCTCGGCCGCGATCGCCTCCACCAGGGAAGGTACGTGGGCACCCACATTGGCGTCCGGATCCTCCCCAAGGAGCCGGTTGTCGTCATCTTCAAGTGGAGGAGGGCTCCTAGCTGGCTCCTCCACCCCCACAGGATGCTACAGGGCCGTATCCTTGAGGTTGGCCTCGGATACCTTGGCCTGCTGATCTGCCATGGAGGAGCTCGCCCCAAGGTGAGGCGTGGTGGGCTTAGCGGACGCGGCTGCATGCCAGCCGACACCTGTTCTGGCAGGACCAAAGCAGCGCTGGACCTTGACCCCGCCTCCATAGCGGCAAGTTGACTTGGTGGCGCCTTGCCACCAGCCCCTTGGCGTGGCAGGACGTCGGCACCCACCTGGCTCCCGAGCCTGCATTCAACACTTTAACAACTCAAGCCCTGCATATTAAAGGAAAATCTGGAATACCAAGGCAACTTACCCGCTCTTGCGCGGACGCTTGAACTGCACCTGCTGCAGCAACTGAGGAGGCGTTTGGCTCGGCAGCAGGGTTGAGTCTGGTCACAGCTCCGGTTGGGCAAAGATACTCCCATGGCAACCCACATTCTCCTGTGTAGGCTGCTCGGACTCACGCCCTGATGGAGACCCATCAGCGCCACCTCCCGCATCACTCGTCGCCTTCCTTTTCCTCTGTGCCTCGGCATCAGCCCGCACGGATTGCCCCAACTTCGGAGGCAGCTTGGGGGACCCTCCTCGAGCTTGTTGACACCAACGGTGGCAAACAGAAAGTCCGCAAGCGCACGGCTGTCGTAGTAGCTTTCACCCGTGAGTAAACCAGGTATCGAATCCACGGGAACGTAAAGGACTGTCTAATCACTAAAGCTGAACCAGATCGATCGAGTGTATATAAAGGCTGGGTAAAGAGGATAACTTAGCACTAAGGCTGATTATATCAAAGGGAATTCTCCTATGCTTGCTTTGGGCACCGGGGTATCCTTGACCTCTAAGAAATTGCCGGCCAACAGCTTTACGCCGTACCCAAACGTGGAGGATTACAAAGGACGGATAGGGCTGTCGCCACCTGCCGCCTACCTCTTCTAATCCGTGGGGCAACGAGGCAAACGAGGGCAGATGTACACCTAAGCACCACGCCTAAGATAATATCAGCTATTCTAACCTTGATCAAAGATTACAATACTTTATGAATAAAGCAACGAACCCATAAGCACAATAGAGAACTCAGCTTTTCTATAACTCAGACATGAATACTAGTTGAATCCCGGATACTTACTGAGTAGCTCGCATCCGTCGAGGTACAGGCGGAGGGTCGCCAACAGGCCGGGACTCCTCCAGACTCTCCCTAACTCTCTCCCTATTTCTACTCTGGATATGAGGACGGCTTCGCCTTGGATCTTCACTTCATCTCGATGATGCTTAGCCCTGCCCCGAGTCCAGCTATTTATAGCTTGGAGAGGCAGTTTGAAGTCGGTTTGCAGAGGTTGAGGCGGTCAGGAAGTGGGCCTAGGTCGGCCGACTAGGGGGGATCGGCCGACCGTCAGATCAACCGACGTAAATGATCCACGGTGCAGATGGGCTCCTGGAGGCGGTTGACAGTTGCTCCTGAAGGCGGTGGCGAAATGGTCGTGCGGCCAGGTCGGCCGACCTGGCTCAGTCGGCCGACCCAGGGCTGTGGCCCCTCGGCCCCACTCTGTCAGGGTCACTCTCCTATAGGCCCCATGGTCGGTTTCCGGTGGGTAATGTCGAAGATATGTCGGTTAAGTCAGGGATGTGGGCCCATCCAAGTGATTGCCACATGGCCCAATCCCATCTCTTCAATTCCACCGACCTGATCTCGACGTCCCTGATCACTCTCAAGTGTGCTTCTGTTGGTGGGCTAAGGCTAGACCTCCCTGGGCCTGGGCCCAGGTCGGCCGACTAGGAGAGGTCGGGCGACCTGGCCCTGGGCCCAATTTAGTCACTCTTTTGCCACTTTGTTCCTGTAAGCACATATGCACCAAAACTTGTGGAATTCATTAGTAAATAACCCTATGTCTAATTGTTTTACCATTCTTTTGTATCCTTGTTGGCAATAATATTTTGTCAGTAAGAACCGCCAACAAGTTCCCCCACACTTATCCTTTACTCGCCCTCGAGTAAAATCTAAGCTTCATCATGGAAATTATAAACAAACATATAGGTTATTCCCAAACATTTAGGCTTAGTGGAATTGTATAAGTGGCTAACATGTCTTCTTGGGTTATTGCTTTGGGACTCGAGCATCTTGCGCACGACTTGGCGCGATGGCCTCCCCAAACCACCAGTCGGCGCCTAGGCCACCGGGTCATCCTCCAACTCCTCCTGGGGAGCCGCGAAGATGTCGGCCACCTCCCACACGGCCTGCCCCTCGTCCACGACGTGAGGAGCCCAGGATGCCTCCTCAACTGTCATAAGCTTCTCCAGCCGCACATCGCCCTCGAGCAGGGGAGCCAGGCTGAAGTACTTCGTCGCTCATTCCTGCGAGACAAACACATGGCAACAGTACAGTCACATAAGTTAGATATCCTGCAGCTCAGCAGTCAGCTACACAGCGTGCCAAGAAAAATAGAGAACTAACCGGTGGAGGCTGTCGGAGTTATCGTCCGGCAGTCCACCCGGGGGTACCCAGATGGTTGATTTGTAGGCAAAGGGAGATCGCAGGACTAGGGAGCTCGAGGTAACACAGGGACACAGGATTATACAGGTTCGGGCTACCCGGAGGTATAATACCCTACGTCCTGTGCTCGGGGGTCTTGTATTGATTTGCTCGGCGTGGTCCCGGGGAACGACGGCGAGCTCTTGGTTACAATGGATGAATGGCGTGGGAATCAGATGAATGAAGGGGTTGACCTAGGCCGCCTTATATAGGCTGACGGCCTAGGGTTTACAGGTCGGTTATCTCTAATTGTATCCGGCTCAAATTAGGAAACTAATCTGTATCGGTCGCCGTATATTCTCCATGATCTCCGGGTAGGATCCGAGGATATCGCCGAATACCTTGCGGGCTAAGTCTTCTCCAATCTTGTCCATCAAGCCGAGGATCCTCGTGGGCCGGCCCGGCAGTCCACACAGGGTAGCCTACGTGGTTGATTTGTTGAGGGACAGATCGAGGATCACAAGACGATGGTAACACAAGACGCAAGGATTGAACAGGTTCGGGCCGTCGAGATGACGTAATACCCTACGTCCTGTGTTGGGTGTTTGGATTGCTGTGTATGAAGTTCCTGAAGGATCTCCGTAGTTGGGTTCTGTCCTAGGTTGAATGATTGCTCGTCGTGGTTGTTATCTCCTGTTCTGGAGGGGGGTCTCAAGGCGCCTTATATAGTCCGGCTGCCTTGAGTTACAAGTCGGCTAGAGATCATAACCTACCCGAAATACAAGGATGCGATCCTATAACGATTACAGATATCTTTCCCTATAATTCCGGCTAGTTTATCTTGATCTCCAATCTTCTTGCGCGATACGCCGCCTGCTTCCTTGCCGCGCGCGCCG
>CM014275.1:63762949-63791242 GCA_004135705.1 Alloteropsis semialata
ATTCTTCAGCTGTCATTCTGTAAGGTCTCTTAGCAATGGGAGCTGTTCCCGGCATCAGATCAATCACAAACTCTGTTCCTCTATCTAGGGGCAATCCCGGTAATTCATCTGGAAAGACATCTGGATACTCTTGTACTATTGGTATTTCTTCCAAGGTCTTGGTTGTAAGATTGTACACCATCTTTGGTACTTCTTTGGACTTCGGTACTTCTGGTGCATCCTTTGATTTCTATAGAAGAGTAAAATGCTTTATCGAAGGAAATAAGAAAAAAGAAAGGGTATGTTGCTACTCTTTTGAAAGAAAAAAGAATAGGAATATCAAGTGGTTCAATCTTTCTTGAGCTTCATTCTGAGGTTCTCTTTCCTTCTGGCTCTCACTGGTTTTGGTCTTACGTCGCGATTTCTTGCCAGGGCAGTTGAATGTCTCATGTCCGGGTCTTCTGCAGTTACGACATTTAGTCATAACTTTTTCTGCGTTGTCGTTCTGCTTGGTGTGATATTCCATAGTACTTTCTCCTTGAATTGGGTTGTGGCAATTCATCATCTCAGTGTTCTGGTACCCATTGTACTGGATATCTCCGCTGTTATAGCTGGGTATTGGGCAATCATCTTCTTCCAGAGATTGGTTATATCTATTCTGTTGGATCATGCCATGGTATGACTGATACTTCATTCTTCTTCTCTTGGCTTGGTTCTCACGTCCCTTGATTAATTCCTTCTCGACTTCCATAGCTCTGTTCACCATACGCATGAACGTTCGGTAACAGCCACTTATATACAGCCTAATCTCCGGGTTCAGGCCTTGGCGAAACCAAAATTGCTTCTTCTCATCAGTGTCTGTGCGTATGGGATCATATCTCGCCATCTTGGTGAAGCTTCGTAAATACTCCTGCACCTTCATT
The DNA here is from genome assembly GCA_004135705.1 of Alloteropsis semialata. Taxonomy (NCBI): domain Eukaryota; kingdom Viridiplantae; phylum Streptophyta; class Magnoliopsida; order Poales; family Poaceae; genus Alloteropsis; species Alloteropsis semialata. The sequence goes on from CM014275.1 coordinate 63,763,852, forward strand.
GTGCCTTGGGTAAAATTGCGGAACTCTTCTGCCTTGATCACATGAGCTTCCTTGGGAATGTGGAACTCCAGAAAGGCTCTTTTAAACTCTTCCCAAGTGATACGAGTAGGGTCTTCATGGGTTCTGCAGTACTCGTTCCACCAAACTCTTGACCGATCAACTGGTAGGCAGCTATTGTTACACACTCCTCATCAGTGCAAGAAGTCAAGTCCAATCTTTTCTCAATTTCATCTAGCCAATCCTCGGCTTCCAAGGGATCATCTGTTTGGTCAAAGGTGGGTGGCTTCAGCTTGATAAAGCTCTTGATCGTCTTCCATTCTTTATCTTCAGGTGTTTCTTGTCCGAGAGTCACTGCATCTGCCATGCGTTGTAGTATCTGGGTCTGGGTCGCAATCACTTTAACTAGACTTGATTCTGGTAGGGGTAGCGCTCCTTGCTGGACATTGTTTGGTCCGTTCTCATGGTATTGAGCATCTTCGACTACTCCTTCCATATTCTGTAAGGCATAGTGGAGGTCAGTTCTAGGTAGAAGGGCACTCATACTATCCAAAAATGGAGTCAAGTACAGACATGTAAATAATAACTACTGTATAAGGCTACACTCAAGGGTAAGAACAATAAGAACCAAGAAACTGCGATAAGAAGCGCTCACTCAAGCATGCAAACATTATAAAGTGCTATCTTTAAGGCTGACTCCTACTGCCTTAAAGATCTCGCACACTTAGCGATATAACTAATTCGTGGCATGTCAGATAGGGTGGACTTCTATACTTGATGGTTCACGGTCTTCTCAGCAACTTCACCATTGAGTTCCAATTTCTTCAGTTGAGGCTACGTAAGAATTTGCTTCAACGTAGGTAAGATAGAAGATTTTCAAGGTACGAGGGACAGAATCAATGTAGTTCAAGGTGGTATATATCAAATAGAGCGTTTAGAATATTCTTAAACTAACGACCAACTTAGGGTTGCGTGCTACGGTCAAGTACGGCTCTGATACCAACTGAAACGACCCGGATTTCCAAATCGGAGAATCCGACTCCCTGTACCAATGTGATAGTCCCAGAATCAACTGCTATCACGTACAGATCTCATTTCAGCATAATATCATATCCATACTTCGAATCAGAGTGCAATTATTACAAGGATAATATGGAAACGTAGCTGATACAAGCCCATTGGGCTAAACGACAAGAAGAAAGCCTACGAAGCGGTAGCTAGATCTTCAAGTCTTCATCTCGAGTCCTCACCACAGGCATCCTTGAGCGAAGCAACACAACCCTTCAACGGCATCTGTCGAATGAACTCGGAATCCAAGTCCAAAACCTGCAAGCTCACGAACTGTCCCCAAGGAATGGGACAGGTCCACGTCACCATCCGTATGCAAGCTTTAAGGTGGCCTAAAACTAGTATAACAAATATATCAAGGAATTAAGCTGGGGTTTCCTAAGCAGCAGCAGCAGCAAAAGAAATAAATATCTCCAACAACAGCCCAAGCTATCATCTCCACGGGTCAACCCTAGCACACCAGGGTCCCGTCGCATTCTCACCTCCTGCTCCTCACGAGTCGATGGAAAGACTCCCACTCTTCCCATCTCAACGGCTGCAAGCCGGTATCCGCACTATCAGCTCTCATCCAACCCAAGGCTATGAAAAAGGAGAGGAGAGGTAGAATATCCCAAAACACTAATCAGAAGAAGCCGGATCGAGGGGTGTCCATGACCGAGGACGCGGCTATACGTATAGTTTTAACTCTGCAGAGTGTGTACACCTGGTCCCACCCGGGCTGCGAGCTGGTGGCCGCCAACTCGAGACGCAACCCACAACCATGACTTCCTAGCCAGAACGGTACCATCCTGCTTTCCCGGGCTTGGGACCCAGAACTGTGAGTCTCTAGCCTGGCCACCGTGGTGTCGAGAGTCTCGGAAACAAAGGGCTGTGAGACAGCCGGGCTTCGGTGGCGCCACCGGTGAGCCCAATCCTAGCACACTGCTCCACAGAAATGGTACCGCCCAACTAGAAATGGCTGGAATCCTCCCCTTCTGAGGATAAGTGGTGTGCACGTTTGACAAAGTCCCGTCACCAGGTCCAACTGACTCGGCCTATGCCAGAGCAAGCAAGCCTCCAAACTGGGCCATCCGACTCCGCGGTCCGCCCGTCTACCCATTACAGGTAATATCCACCAACTCCTCCAAAGATCCACAACAAATGTACCCGCCACAGGTACTCCGTAGGAAGTGCCCAACACACTCCCCAAGCCCCGACCAAAAGGTCGGTTAATGTCTGCTCACTCCAGCCGGGGGTTCGAAACTCTTCTGTTTTATCCCACCCAAAACTCACGCCAAGATGATCAAGACCACATCTAATCCCACACATGAAAGCATAGCATGGGTATAACAATGTTTATAGGTATACAAGGATATCAGGTAATAATCAAAGGCTATGCATAGGTTTAACATCATCATCAGGAATTAAAGCGCTAGCAATTCTAATAGCAATGCCTAATAGGATTCAAAGTCGGAATGGGTGTGAACCTGGAGCAAGGTCCTTCACTTTCACTTTCTTGATGAAGTTACGATCGTCGTGGTCGTAGTCGACGTAGCCGTCCAAGTCCTCCGAGGATCCTAATAATCGGATAAATAAAACGATAAGCTAGTTGCAAATAAACTCCAAATAAGAACCAAGGAAGAGCCAAAAGCATTCAACTCCTAAACTAACGCGTAGATCATGATTTTAGAAGAATTATGAAACTGGTTTCATAATTTTCTGAGCTAAATTGAATTTATTATGAATTTTCTTTGATAAAGCCTATTTCTGAAATTCTGAAAAAAAGGAAAAGAACAAGCACCTGACACGTGGCAACACCGAGGCGTGACACGTGGCAGTGCTGACGTCAGCAGCGGGGTCCGCCACTGATGACGTCATCATGACGTCATCGTTGACCAAGTCAACGGTCAGCGTTGACTGGGTCAACAAGTCAGCTGTCAGTGGGGCCCACGTGTCAGTGTCACGCAGTGAATGACAGGTGGGCCCGGGCAGCAGGAAGACAACGGGCTGGTATGGGCTGATTCCTTTGGGCTTGAGGATCTTTGCTGGGCGGGTCTATGGGCTTATCAGATTTGGCCCACGGTTAAACTGATTCGGGAGAGAGATAAGGCGACGGGGTCCACAGGGCAGAGGGTTAAAGAGACTGACAGGTGGGGCCCAGTCGTCAGGGATAGCAGGGAGACGCCGGGATCTTCTGTGGTTTCTGTGCCCTGGCTTGTGTGTGGTTCTGCGTGCGTTCATCGGCGCAGAGCCCAGAAGGCCAGAACGGCGGCGAGACGAGGTGGTGCGGCGGAGTAGCGACGCGGCGAAGGCACATGAGGAGGCAAGGGTGCGTGCGAGAGGTCAGCGTACGGACGGGCGGCGACCGGAGCGGTGGACGATGGCAGGGCAGCGAACGGCGATGAGTGGAGCGGCGAGGTTGGCAACGAGACTGAGGAAGACAGAGAGATGCGAGACGGGGCAGAGCGCGAGATGGGAGCGTGAAACAGAGACGTAGGGCGCGAGAAACAAGAGCAGGACGGGCCGGCGGCGAGCACGGCGGCGCGACGACGATGAGCGGCGGCAAAACAGGGCTCCAGGGCGGCGGCTCGGTGACGGCAAAGGACGAGAGAGAGAGAACGCGAGATGTGTGTGCGCTGAATCCTGCAGATGGAGATCACGGCACGAAGGCCGGACAGGCAAAACAAGCAGACCGGAGCTCACAGAACATCCATGGCGGCACGGTGATGAAACTCAGAGCGGAGCAGGGTAGAGAGATTGGATGGGGAATTTGCTCACAGCGAGGTAGAGAAGAAGAAGATGTAGCCGAGCTCGGTGCAGTGCTCGCGGTGCAGGGCTCTGGGGCGGCGCTCCTCGTCGTCAAGCAGGGGTGATGCGGCGGCGATGGCGTGGTCGACGCGGCGACGAATCCGGCAGCGATTCCCGACGCAGTGAAGCTCCTCCGCTCGATTCCTTCTGCCAGAAGCTTCTTCAACACCTCTTCCTCCTCCTCCTTCCTTCAATTTGGCGACGGGATGGAGCAGGGCCTCGGCCCGGGGCGAATTGGGAGCGAGCAGAGAGAGGAGGATGGGGGATTAAATAGAGGGGGCTTTCGTGGGCGAGGAGGAAGGGGGTTGCGTGGGCGAGGGGATTACTGGGCGCGGCCAGACTGGAGCGGGGAGGTGCCGTGGGCGCGGGGTCTCGTGGGAGAAGTGGGACCGGGGCGATGCGCGCGGAGGGAGGCGTCGCGGCGCGCGTGAGCGGCTGCGTGAGGAAGAAGGAGATGCTGTTGAGGCGGGGCCCGCGTGGCAGTGAAACAAGAGAGGGAAAGGAATGGGGCGCTGGCGGGTTTTGCTGGGCCGGAAGGCTGGGCCGAATTGGGAAAGAGAAAGAGAATAGAGAGAAAAGGGTTGGGCCGGGGTTTAGATTAGGTGGGTTAGGGGTTTTGGCCCAAGAAGGGTTTGTTAGTTTAAGTTAGCTTTTAAGTTTATATTTGAATTAGGAATTCAAATATGAACTTACACACAATCAAACAATTAGAAACAAGACAAGAGCCAAATCACACAATCAATCATTTCCCTAATTACAACTAGAAGCACAATTTATTTTACTAAGAGTTTATTAGAGGAGAGAGAGAGCACACTCCTAGGTTGTTAAGCAATCAATTCAAACAAAACATTTTAAACCCACAATTTTCAACACGGACTGTTACACCCGTTTCAGTAGGGTCAGAGAAGCAGACAGTTGGTACTGCAATAAGCAGATTCGATTGATCATGGGAGTGTTAATTTGCTATATCCATGTATCTGATGAACCTAATGACTACTTGTGTATTGATGAACCATATATGATAAAGCTTGTGGTGTGCTTGCTATAATTCAGTTGTGTGCTTTCTCATTGCCAAAACATTTGGCAGATTTCTTTTCTAATAGCATCTCCAGCAGTTTCCTCAGAGATTGCAGCTGGACTTGTGATCTGCGAGACTTCTTTTCTGCGGGCCTAGCATAATCGGGGGTATTGCTCATCAGCGCGTGCTTTCCAGGAGGGGCCTACTAGCGCTCGGTATCATACAATACAACGCGCAACTTTTCTTTTTGGAAAGTTTTTTTCTCCACAACTTTCTACTTTCGGAAAATATAACATGCACAATTTTTACGTATATTTTTTAGACAATTTTACAGAGAATGATATTTCAACACAACTTACATAGTACACGTAACGTTTCCCAGTAAACTTTTTAGATGATAATATTTTAGTATAACTTCCCCGCCACTCCAGCTGATACCTGACCAGGTGTTGAAAAGTGCCTGAAAATTCATTTAAACTATAGAAAACTAATCCATCAACCCATGCTCCCGCACGGGCTATTTTTAAAAACTATTGTATTTAAAATTATTCAAAAATTAAACTACTTCCTAATAATCAAAATTGTTTTGATACCACTTTTTCATTTTTGTCAATAATTCAAAATAATGCTCATATACAAATGTGCACTTATCTTTTTTATTTGTGATTGATTTTTAATTAGTAATTACTGTTGGGGATTTGGCCCGCCGACAAACGCTTTCTACTTGTTTGGCTCTCTCTCATGCGTAAGGGCAGCAATGAACAAAGGAGATGAAGCCGTTTCAGCTTCATTTACTCTAGTCTGGCTTCGGTCGGGCAAATTAGACCAAAGCTAATCGGCTTCGGTGGTCACATCTCGACTGTATACAAAAGCCAATCGGCTTCGGTCATCGTCTTACAGTATACCAAAGTGATGTTATCTGAACCAAGTTAGAAGCCAATTGGGAGAAGTATTGATGCTATTGAGCGCTAAAAGCTGTGAATGAGTTAATGGCAAGCTTCGGTTCACTCTATATTGCAGGTTCTTGAAGGAGCCAACGGCTTTTGGATGCCGGGAAATGGCTTGGGGTCGTCTCAGCCCGGAAGAAGCCAAATCCAGGAGCTACATAGCTTTTTCCAGCTGGCGAAGCAGGCGAGGACCAAGTCCAACAAGACCAAGTCTAAGCCAAGTCAAACACGGAATCGCAAGTCTACGCATTCACATTGGGAGGGGTAAATGTACCAAAGTGTCCCTGGGTTGTTTGTATTACATAGTCTAGAGGATGATGCTTGATTTCAAGGGTATGATGGGGATGCAAAGACTCTTGGTCTCCCTATAAAAGGAGACCCCTCTCCTACATGTAAAGGTTGTTGATTCCAAGAATACTGTTGATAAGTAATATATTGTTGCTTGTCCCAGTCGTTCAGTTTCAACCGTTGTCTGGGTTCATTGGCTTCGGCTATTAACCCAACAACTGGCGCCCACCGTTTGTGCAGTGCACGAACAAAACCCACGATAACCACCATGCCACCCAAAAAGCCAATCAAACCAACCAAACCAACCACCACTGTGCCAAATGCAACCCTCAGCATCGAAGCCGCCCCCCGACCCACAATTCCACCAACAAACCCACCACCAATAACCGAAGCCATTCTCGACGATCAAGAGATCGATGAAGAAACCCTTACCACTGAGGAGAGAATGCACCGACTTGAAGAAAGGCTTCGTCTTCGACGCCTCGAGCAGCAGAGAGAGCTGGATGCGGCACAGCTCGAACTAGAGCAACAAATACAAGAGGAGGAAGAGGAGCAGCAGCATCAATTGCTGCAAGTCAAAAAGCAGCTCGAGGAGCTGAGGCAAGCGAAGCAGCGGAGGCTGAACAACACAAGCTCCAGAGCTGAAAAACTGCGTCAAGAGCTCGAGGAAGCCAAAATGCAAGTCGCTGAGCTCCAAGCAGAGCTTAATGAGCCAAACATCACCATCAACCCACCAAACCACAACTCTTCATCCCAAACTGGCTTCCAAACACTCCATACTCGCCCCATCGAGCATATGTGCCCACTTTTAGAAAGCCTCCAACTGGCAAGATGGCCACCTTCCTATAAACCCATTTCTCTACCAAGATACAACGGCCTCACCGACCCAAAGCAATTCCTAATGAGCTATGAAGCTGCAATAGCTTCGGCAGGGGGAGATGATGTTGTTCTAGCAAAATCCTTCATCATTGTCTGCGATGGCACAGCAATGAACTGGTACACGAAGCTGCCTGGCCTATCAATCAACAGCTGGTATGATCTGAAGAGGGAGCTTATCAAAAATTTTGGCATTATGGGAGACCAATCACTCTCATATGCTGAACTCACACTACACCAGCAGCCGAAGGAGCCCCTAGAGGACTACTTCCGCAGATTTGTCACTCTACGTGCTCAAGCTCCACATATCCCTGATGAAGCAGCAAAATTTGCAGCAATACAAGGGCTTCGCCCCGGATTGTTTGCACAGCAAATCGCAAGAGAGACACCAGCTACTCTGGCAGACCTGTATGAGGAGTTCAAAAAATACTGTCGCTCTGACAATGACAACCGAATGAGATTGGCTAGAGAAGCCATCATGAGAAACCAATATGAGTCACAAGCCAAAACCCATCACCACAGCCACAACTACCAAAACTACTCCCACCAAACAATCATGAAGGTAGACAATCCGCCTTCTTCCTACGAAACCAAACCACCGTACCCAGAAAGCCAATACCCCAACCAGAGAAATGAGCCCACTCAAAGGGGGGGAAAAGCCGGCAGAGGCCGAGGAAGAGGAAGAGGTCCAGCGGGACCTGAGCTGTTTTGCCAATACCACGGCAAAAATCACACCCATGGTACAGAACAGTGCAGAGATATCAAGAAAACAATAGAAAAGCTAAGAGCAGAGAAGATTCAAGCAACCCAAATGAAGCCAATATCCGCTTCGCAGCCAAATACCCAAAACCCTACCCAAGCTATCCAACCATACTGCCCAGTATATCCTTCACTAAACTCAAACACTGTGCACCCATCAACAGCGATGGCAACTCAATATTTGCCTTCGCCACAAACCTTTCAGCATTATTACACAAGCCATATATCCTCACTTATACCCTCAAACCTCTCAGCAAGTGGCTTCGCAAAACATAAAGGTTGAGGAGCTGCCACCACCACCACCACTTTCACAACAAAAAGCCAATCAGAAAGAAGCTCCAAGTCCACTCCCAAGCTATGGACACATCATGCCCATTTCTAGAGGATCATCGCTTGCTTTTGAGAACAAAAAGCAAAGGAAAAGCTATTTCCGCCAAGTCAACAACATCTCTGTTGATGGCCCGTACAAAAAGTCGGAATGGTCTCATATGCCCATCACCTTCACTGAGGAAGATCTCAAGCTCCACAATTACCCACACAACGATGCTATGTCGATCGAAGCCAATATTACTGGCTGGACGATTGGAAAGGTGCTAGTGGACACAGGAAGTTCTGCTGACATCATCCTAGCAAAAACACTGAGAAACATGACCAATATCAACCCAGATAACCTGGAGCCATCAGACACTCCGTTGGTCGGCTTCGGAGGGAAGCGAACCCAAACACTCGGGAAAATTTCACTGCAAGTATCCTTCGGTGACACATCCAATGCAAGAACAGAATACATCACCTTTGATGTAGTAGATATGGTCTTTGATTACAATGTCATCTTCGGAAGAGGAGTCATAAACGCCTTTGATGTCATCATAAGGCAGTCATTCTTATGCATGAAAATGCCAGCTCTCAAAGGAGTTATAACTGTATATGGTGACCAGAGGGAAGCCAGAAACATTGAGAAAGCCAGAGCACCTGGTTAGCGAAATGTGCATCTGCTTGAAGAAAAAGATCCATATTACCTAGAAAAAAAGCCAAATATTGAGAAAGATAGTAGAAAGATGCAGAAAGCTGCAGACACGAAGCAGGTGCAGTTGCAGCCTGATGTCTTTGACAGAGAAGTGATCATTGGCTCAGATCTAGAGCCGGACGAAGAAGACAGGCTCATCGAATTCCTGAGAAATAACAAGGATGTGTTCGCTTGGTCAAGCAAAGATCTACCAGGTGTTGACAGAAGCATAATTGAGCATAAGCTGGCAATCAGTCCTGATATGAAGCCAAAAGTTGAGAAAGATGTCAGAAGAGAAAGCTGATGCAGTAAAAGCCAAAGTGCAAAGGCTGCGGGATGCCAATGTCATACGCGAAGTCAAATATCCAACATGGCTAGCAAACATTGTACCAGTTCAGAAAAAGAATGGGAAATGGCGAATGTGCATTGATTTCACCGACCTCAACAAAGCTTGCCCAAAAGATGATTACCCACTACCAAGAATCGACAAGATTGTTGATCAAGCAGTAGCAAGTGAAATGATGTCCCTCTTAGATTGCTTTTCTGGCTATCACCAAACCTGGATGAAAAAAGAGGATGAGGAAAAAACCAGCTTTATTACACCAGTTGGCACTTTTTGCTTCGTCAGGATGCCCGAGGGGCTTCGAAATGCAGGAAGCAGCTTCTGCCGAATGTCAAGCACAGTGTTCAAGGACGAACTGTTCAAAACCATATTGGCATATGTTGACGACATCTTGGTCAAAAGTGCAAAAAGGCAAGATCACGTATCAGATCTGGCAACCGCCTTCGTCGCATGAGACAAGCTGGTCTCAAGCTAAACCCAGAAAAGTGTGTATTTGGAGTGACCAAAGGCAAAATACTAGGTTGTCTGGTTTCAGCTCACGAGATAGAAGCTAATCCAGACAAGATAAATGCAATACTTGACATGGAAGAGCCAAGGTGCATGAGAGACGTGCAGAAGCTGTCGGGCAGAATTGCCGCACTCAACAGATTCATCGCAAAAGCAGCAGAGCGAAGCTTACCATTCTTTGCAACACTCAGAAACGCAACTAAATTCCAATGGGGGCCAGAGCAGTCAAAAGCATTCCACGAGCTAAGGCAATACTTGACGCAGCTCACGAAGCTAACAGTACCAAACCCAAAAGCGCCACTGCTACTGTACATTGCAGCATCACAATCAGCAGTTAGTGCAGCGCTCATCACAGAAAAGCTGGTAGACGGCAGAAACATTCAGCAGCCAGTGTACTATGTGTCGGAGGCATTAAACTCGTCGAAGCTGTTTTATACAAAGATTGAGAAGATGATCTATGCAGTGATAATGGCTTCCAGAAAGCTCAGACACTATTTTGAGGGCCACAACATCAAAGTCCTCACAGATCAGCCTCTTAAAGAGCTTTTGAACAACAAAGAGGCTTCTGTCAGAATACGCAAGTGGGCTGCGGAGCTTTCTGAATACGTCGTGGACTTTGAAAGGAGAACATCAATCAAATCGCAAGTCCTAGCTGACTTCATTGCGGAGTGGACATCGCCTTCACCACAAAATGCTATCAGAGAGGAAAATTGGCTGATAGGGGACAATGGAGCTGGCATCGCAGCAATTGTGCAATCGCCTTCGGGTGTAAAAATGAGATATGCAGCAAATTTAGAGTTTTGCAAATGCAGTGACAGAAGCACAAACAACGTTGCTGAGTACGAAGCTGTGTTACTTGGGCTCAGAAAAGCCAGGGCTTTGGGAGCTCAGAGATTCACTGTCAAAACAAATTCTAAGGTGGTAGCAGATCACATTGAAAAAGAAAGCATAGCGAAGCAACCAGAACTCATCAAATACTTGACCACTGTACGCTCAATGGAGAAAAAATGCAAAGGTTTCACTGTGGAGTACATCCCAAGAACAAAAAATAAAGAGGCAGATGCTTTGGCTAAGGCAGCTACAAAGGGGGATAAGCTTTCACCTGATGTATTCTTTCAAACATTAACATCACCATCGATAAAGGACTCAGATGACCCACCGAAGCTGATCAATGCAATAAGCTCAGAGGATTGGCGATCCCCAATAATAGCTTTTCTTCGGGGATACTATGAGCCAATTGATGAAGATGATCTAAAAGCTATGCAACAAAGAGCACGATGCTATCAGATGATAGATGATGTCCTTTACAAGAAAGGAGTTGTAGCTCCTTGGCTTCGTTGCATCTCTCACAACGAAGGAAAAGAACTGATTCAAGAGATACACAATGGCTTATGTGGAGCACACTTTGGGGCAAGAGCTCTAGTTGGGAAGGCAATGAGGCAAGGATTTTACTGGCCTGCAATCATCATGGATGCAACAAGCACGGTCAAGACATGTGATCAGTGTCAAAAGTGTGCAGCAAACAGAAAATCTCCTTCGGAGCAGTCACTGCTAATAACTCCAACATGGCCTTTGCAAAGATGGGGCATTGATCTAGTTGGCCCACTTCCAACAGCACAAGGAAATCTGAAATACGCCATAGTAGCAGTTGAGTACTTTACTAAGTGGATCGAAGCCAGACCACTGGCTAACATCACAGCAAAAACAGTGATCAAATTCTTCTGGCAGCAAATTGTGTGCCGATTCGGAGTACCAAGGGAAATAACAGTGGACAATGGGAAGCAGTTTGACTGCGACGAATTCAGGCAATATTGCATGTCAATTGGAACGAAAGCGAAATTCGCTTCGGTCTACCACCCACAAACAAACGGAGCAGTTGAAAGAGCCAATGGCTTAATCTTCACAGCCATTCGAAAGTGCCTTGCAAATTGTAAGAAAAAAGGCAAGTGGGTAGAAGAGATGCCGAAGGTGATCTGGGCCCATAACACCACCACATCAAGGGCAACACAGTTTACTCCATTCAAACTGCTTTATGGTGAAGAAGCAGTATGCCCAGAGGAAATACTGCACAAAGGGCTTCGCACACAACAAGAAGCTCCCAAAGATAGCGAAGCCGCTGACAAGGATCTCACTGAGATATACAGGCTCCAAGCAACAAAAAATATTTCCAAGTATCAAGCTGAGACAAGAAAATGGCAAGACAAAAAGGTGGTCAAGAAAGATATCAAGGCAGGGGACTGGGTCCTAAGGAAAAATCCAAGCATGCCCGCTGGAAAGCTGCAACAGAAATGGGAAGGCCCATTTCTGGTCATCAAAAGCAACAGGCCTGGCTCATTTCGCTTAGGCAACGACGAAGGCAATGAGCTGCCGCATTCATGGAATGCAGACAGCTTACGCAAATACTATCTATGAAAAAGATGTAAAATGGCTTCGTATTTTATAAACGAAGTCATTAAGTAGAATAGCATTTTTACTTTCTTTCCAAAAGCCCGTACTCTTTTCCTCACAAGGGGACCCTGATCAAGGGGTGAGGTTTTTAACGAGGCGGTGCTTACTGTAACTCGTCAAATCATATATGAACGAGGTATTCCCCAAAAAAGCAGAATCAAAAACGATTGGCTTCGACCAAGTCGCTGATATTCGACAATTCAAATAGAACTGAATTGACCCTACCGAGAGTAAGGCCAATTCAGATCTAAGGAAAAGCTTACTCGAAAAAGGAGTAAAAGGGGCTTCGGTCCAGAAACGCTTACTCTAAACAGAGTAAAAGGGGCTTCGGCCCAAACAATTATTGTAAAATAAAAACAGCTTCGGCTAACAGTACTCTGAAAGCCTATAGGGGCTTCGGCAGCTTGTCAAAACCCGCAAAAGCAGCATCGAAAGCGACTGGCTTTGACCAAGTCGCTGGTATTCGATAACTTAAATAGAACTGAATTGAGGCCAATTCAGATCTAAGGAAAAATATACTCCAAAAAGGAGTAAAAAGGGCTTCGGTCCAAAAACCCGTACTCTAAAAATAGCAAAAGGGCCTTGGGCTCAGACAACTATTTTAAAACAAAACAGCTTCGGCTAACAGCATTACAAACGAATATACAAAACTTGCTTAGACAAGCACAACTAATAGGGGCTTCGACAACCTATTAGACCTTGTATGATGCTCAGAAGAGCTAAAGGGGCTTCGAACCACAAGCTCTTGCAAGTACAAAACACTTGAACGAATAAAACCCCGCTTTGGGGGGGGGGAGGAGGCGTTTCTTTCGCAACGAAGCCAAATCGAGCTTACATTCATTCAAGTGTTTCGAATCAAAACAATGAACAAGCGAATTACAGTGTGTTTTACAAAGAGATGACTCAGAACATCTCAAAAACATAGCCGTCAAAAAGCTGGCCAGATCTCCTAAATCTGGGAGCATTAAATACATAAGCAAAATCCCTATCATCATCTAAATCATTTGGCTCCACTTTAACCGGAAGTAGACGAGCAGCTTCGGCGTTTCTTGCACGAGCAAGTTCGACACGAGGAGAACGTCGAACAATGAAAGAGTTAAAAAAGTCAAATACATCGAATTCGCAATGACTAAAGAACTCGTGGCAAAATTCCCAGAAATCATCAAGTCTTTGACTTGGATACAACATCCGATACTGTTCCCATGCGAAGCCAGATACACACAAGGGACCATCGCGCATGGTGATTGGCACCGGTTCAAGAACAACTCCCTCGCCAGGGATCTGAATATATACAAACGTTACACCACTTAGTGTATTCTACATTAAAAGCTAAAGAGTTACTTTACAGCAAAAGCTAAAGTGTTAATCCACAGCAAAAGCCAAGCAAGGTGATAGCATCAGCAAATCTACACCTTCAGCTCTCCATCATGTCTCTCATCAACACCAGCATGAGATGATGAAGGGCCAGCGGCGGCAGCTTCGGCTGTGGCTTTCTGCTGCTGCTCAAGAGCAAGCTCCTCCTTGTGCTAAGGATAAACAAACCAATCAGTACTAAAAGCATACGAGCAAAAGCAAAAATAAACGAAGGGGTAAAACAAGCTAACCTTAACAAGACGATCACATGCAGTGCTTCGGGCACAATCCCTCCCTGTCTCAGACCAGAATTTTCTGAGAAAGATTCCACGAGTTGCCAAAACAGCTTCGGTGAAAAATTCTTTTTTGTCAGGATTCAAAGCCGAAGGGAAGTTAAAGTCCCTCTTCAAAAAGCTCTTATAGTGGGAGCACCCGTTATCTGCCAGCATCTTAAAGGCGTTTGTCACGCACGTTCGAGCAGCATAATCACCCACTTTGGAAAAAAGCTCTGGAAGGGACTTAAACTCGTCATCCAGCCATTCGAAAAGCTTCCCAACATCAAAATCATCAGAGGGGAAGGGCAGCGGCTCGGCTCCATATTGTTTCAGAGCAGCTTCGTACTCAGTATAGATGCCTAAGCTGCGGCTGAGTAACTCAGAATCTAAGCTCTCTTTGTCGGCCCTAAGCTGCCCCAACTGAGACTTAAGTTGACTCATCTCAGATATGAGAGAATTCTTCAAGTCAACAGCAACAAGAAGCTCCCTCTTATACTTTTCAGCGTCTGATGTCGCCTTTTTCTTATCAGCTTCTAGAGACTTTATTTGATTCTTCAAGTTATATTCCAAAGTAGATCCCTCAACTAATTTAGTACGAAGCCCCTCAATAGTTTGAGCATTGAGCTCACGGGCAGTCTCAAGGGAGGAGACTTTGCTCTTAAGAGAAGCCATCTCTGACGCGGTAGACTCCTGCTCAAGACGAAGCCGCTCCTTCTCACCCTCCAAAGATTTCTTGAGCTGAAGGAAGCTCTCGCGCTCTTTCCTTAAAGCCTCGAGCTCAGCCCGCTCGTTCTCAACATCATTGAGACGAAGCGGAAGGCGAGCAAAAAGCTCCTGCATGGACATTATAGACTAAAACAAGAAAAGTATAAGTATCAAAAGCCAGACAGCAAACCCAAAAACGAAGCAAAAGGAACAAACCTGGATACCGCCACTAAGGCTGGAGACAGAGAGCGTGTCCAAATCCAAGGATTTCACACGAGTCTGAAGCTCTGAAAAAGTAAAAGCAATATTAAGACAAAAAGCAAAAATCAATCAGCTTTATATGAACAGTCAAAAACTACCAACCATTTGGAGCAATAATCGGAATGTCATCTGGAGGACAAAAGCCGCCCTGTCGAAGCCGATCTGCAAGGGGGCCATACCCAGCATAACTTGCTTCTAAAGCAAAATAATCAACATATCAAACCGTTATTAAGAGTTAAAACCGCCAGTATAACTGCTTTGCGAAACGTACCTCTCGATTCAGGAGCTGGCTTCGCAGGAGCTGATTCAACGTCCTTGGCAGGGGCAGATTGTTCGGCATCAGCTGAATAAGCCAAATTAATCGGCAAAGTAATGGTCGGAGTCAAATCACCAGAACACCGCTCAGTCTCAAGAGCAAGAGCCATCTGCACAGGTTCCTCAATATTAGCAGAAGCCAACTGCATTGGCTCTTCAGTGTTACCCCCAACAGTCCGAGGAAGCTCCTCAATATTAGCCGAAGCCGACTGTGTAAGCCCCTCAGAAGTCTGAAGGGACTTGGCCGCGGCACCAGCCAACAAGTCCAAGGACGATGGCTGGAACGGGACAGACGACACTTCAGCCTCACCAAGTGCAAAATCCTTTGTCTCGTCCTCCCTCAAAAGACGACTGAAACTCACTTCATCCTCTTCGTCGTCGATACATCCAAGGAGGCGTTCACGACGAAGAGGTGGAGCAGCGGCTTTAACTATAATAAGATGACAGAAACAAATAAGCAAACCGAAGCTAAAAATAGAAAGACAAGTATGTAAGAAACAAACCTCCAGAAGAGGGCACAACAACTGCAGCGGAAGCCGCAGGATGAACTTCCTCATGCGCGGCGGTGGTAGGCACTTCCGTAGCTGAAGCAAAAGGACGAGGAGGAGCGCTCGAAAGCGGAGCGATGGGAAGAGCTTTTGCAAGTTTTTGACGCTTGGAAGTCTCCAGCGAAGAAGTACGCTTGGAAGTTTCCAAGGAAGAGGCCACCCGTTTTTTAGAGGCGGCTACCTTTGAGGTGTGTCCTCGGCCTTGGCTACCGCCCCGGCTCGAAGGGGCTCCGGCTTTGCTGCCCTCAGCTTCGTCACCGCCCTCGTCTGACTGACCGCTACCACGGCCTCCAGCACGCCCTTTCTTCCCACGTCCATGACCTGGCTTCGGGGCTGGTAGCACGCTGGGGTGATCCTGAGAGACGAACTTCTTCGATGGCTTGGATGGGGCCGAACGTTGAGGATAACTAACGCCCATCTCATCAAACACCCTGTTAAGCCGGACTCCATCCACCAAAGCCAAACAGCTCTCATGCTCTTTGGAAGTATACTTTCCACAAATAATTTCAGCCATCAACTCGATGGACTGAACGAAAGCAAAATCGGACATGTTCTCTGGCTTTTTCACTCCAAACTTAGGGAAACAAACATGAGGAATCCCTCTGTAAAGCCTAGTCTCAACTGCAAATGGCTTCCAAGCCACAGATAAAATGTTTACTCCAACAGCGAGTCCCTCCTCGATCAAGTCCCGGCTGCTGGAGACTCGACTGGCTTTGAAAAAAGCGCTTTCACAGCGATCGAAGCCGGGAGCATGCTTGTCGAATGAAGGGCAAGCCACAAAATCACAAGGCCCAATAGAACTACGCAGAGGAAAAGACATCTGCTTCGTTCCATCATCCAACACAGTCTCTAGCGCTGGCACCTTGACATAAAGCCAATAGCTTTTCCAGTTCTTGTCCCAGGTGTTTTTCTGACAAAAGGTAAGTTCTACCTTTTGCGAATCAGTCTGCCTCCACCGTGCGCAGAAGGTGACACTGCCATAGTCCGGCTCATATTCAAAGCCGTCAACCTTAACACTTTTGGTCTGGCAATGCCCTTCAAAGTAACGGACGAAGCAGTCCACGTTAACATCTGATGCATTCGTTTTCACTGCCCAAAAGAAGCGAAGCAAATGAGTGATAGCATTGGGGTTGAGGTGATGGAATTGCAATCCAAACCTCCCAAGGATATCAGCAAGTATATTATTAATGGGCATCCGTAGCCCAGCACAGAAGAACTCCTTGAACACCACGGCTTCGTCCTCAAGAGGTGTCGGGGTAATCTCCGTGCCTGGGGCTCGTCCGTGACCGACTGGAAAGTATCCTTTTGACTCATAAAAGCGGATCAACTCTAGGGTAACAAAGGATTTACCAAAAATAGTGGTCTTTGGCTTCTTCCGATAGTCCATAAGATCTGACACATCAGCTTCTACACCCTCGAAGGCAACACCGGCCGCAGACTCGGCATCCTCTGTGTCATCACCTTCGGCAGCCTCATCTTCCACGGCAGGCCCCTTGCCCCTATCATCAATGTTCATAGCAACACCAGCTTCGGGAGCTATGGCCATGTTGCCCTCAATCTCCTGAGCAAAAGTTGCAGCTTCGGCAGAATCCATATCCACAGCGTCCGAATTGTCTTCGTCGGAGACGTAGCCAATCAGACGAGCGGTTTGCTTCGTGCGAGCCGCTACAACAAACAGAAAAAAAACAATAAGCAAACAAAACAGCAAAAAGACAAAGGAAAAAATGAAGCAAATAGTAGAGCACAAAAAGCGAAACTTACTTGTGTTGAGAAAGAAAAGCCAAAGCTTGAGTTCGAAAGCTTTCAAAGTCAGAGAAAGCGTCAAGCTCAAGCTAAGTGAAAAAACAGACAAGCGAAGCAAGCAAAAATCGCCCCCCCCCCTTCGGTCCTATTTATAGGGCAGTAAAATATGACCGTTAAAATCTCGAGAAACGAGCCAGCGTTTCAAATTCAAACAAACCGAAGCAAAAGTTACAACAACGGTTAAAATAATTTAACCAGTTTCAAACAAGCGAAGCCAAATGACATCACAAAAGTTAGACAAACGAAGCAAAAACAGAATAATCACGACAAAACACTTAGGGGCTTTCTCCAACAAGGAGGAGGCGTTTCTCGGGCTGGCAAGCAATCCAAAATTCGTGGAGCTCGGCCTGTTGAAGAAAGCCCTCGTCCTCGAGGGGCTACTGTTGGGGATTTGGCCCGCCGACAAACGCCTTCTACTTGTTTGGCTCTCTCTCATGCGTAAGGGCAGCAATGAACAAAGGAGATGAAGCCGTTTCAGCTTCATTTACTCTAGTCTGGCTTCGGTCGGGCAAATTAGACCAAAGCTAATCGGCTTCGGTGGTCACATCTCGACTGTATACAAAAGCCAATCGGCTTCGGTCATCGTCTTACAGTATACCAAAGTGATGTTATCCGAACCAAGTTAGAAGCCAATTGGGAGAAGTATTGATGCTATTGAGCGCCAAAAGCTGTGAATGAGTTAATGGCAAGCTTCGGTTCACTCTATATTGCAGGTTCTTGAAGGAGCCAACGGCTTTTGGACGCCGGGAAATGGCTTGGGGTCGTCTCAGCCCGAAAGAAGCCAAATCCAGGAGCTACATAGCTTTTTCCAGCTGGCGAAGCAGGCGAGGACCAAGTCCAACAAGACCAAGTCTAAGCCAAGTCAAACACGGAATCGCAAGTCTACGCATTCACATTGGGAGGGGTAAATGTACCAAAGTGTCCCTGGGTTGTTTGTATTACATAGTCTAGAGGATGATGCTTGATTTCAAGGGTATGATGGGGATGCAAAGACTCTTGGTCTCCCTATAAAAGGAGACCCCTCTCCTACATGTAAAGGTTGTTGATTCCAAGAATACTGTTGATAAGTAATATATTGTTGCTTGTCCCAGTCGTTCAGTTTCAACCGTTGTCGGGGTTCATTGGCTTCGGCTATTAACCCAACAATTACTCTATACACTTTTTCATACACATTCACACTTCTTACATTTTGTATCGCGCCTCCATACATTATATTTAACATAAAAATCAATATTTTTCATTACTTCCTCACATATCTTTACCTATTTCTAAATAGAGGATTGCTTCTTCCTTATTTTTTGTCCTGACAGGTGGGTCCCACCTATTGCGACGAACTGTAACCACAGTTCTAACGGTCGACATCGGTTTTCTAATTGGATTAGAGTCCTAACTGAACCCATCAATCTTTATCTTCTACCTCTCTATCTCTATCTATATATATGTTTACCTATTTTTAAAAGAAGGAACGTTTCAGCGGTCTATCATATACGTTTCACAATCGGATTAGACATGCTTCATCTTGCCCCATGATTGGATTAGGAGTAGTCCATTGTGTACCGTAATCAGATTAGAAAAAACAAGTTAATTACATTAACTTGCTTAGAAAAAATGATATAACGGTCTTCATCCGTAGCAACACACAGGAAAAGTTGCTAGTACATGTATAAATGATCTACATGGTGACATTGATGCGTATATACCTTAACTTATTATTTCTATGTTAATAATGATAAATTATCGTAATTTAGAATCATATATTAGTTTAATTTTGTATTTTTTGGTAGGATGCACATGAAGATAATTAGATTAAGATTTAGGTGTTTAGTTTAGGTTATCTTTAATAACAACATACGTGGATAACTTAGATACAAATTTGAATGTCATTTTAAGTTATCCTTTATAATGATATGCATGGGTAAATTAAATAAAAATTATGGGGTTAATTTAAATTATTTTTTATAATGGCATAGCTCGATAATTTAGATACATTTTGAGGATTTATTTTAGAATACTTTTATAATGATAGTGGTGGATAACTTTTTAAAAAATATAATTGACCAATGACTATGATTATTAGAGTTTACATGATTGACTTTTTTATTTTTGTGAGAATTTCTAGCATTTGTTTTTTTTAGCGTGTCTCATGAAAACTAATATGGAGTCTCCAATTAAAAAATTAACACTATATTTTTACCAAACTTTTATGAGCTATCTCTCATTTGTTTAAATATTCGAACACAATACCTATATAGATATATACTTATTATTTTCATCCGATTGTGATAGATCTTTGTTAGTAATTACTCTATAATGTTTTCATACGTAATTATAATCTTCAAATTTTAACTTTGCATCAAATGTATGCCTTGAATTTATTTAATGAATCCTAATTTGAACTATAATTTTAATGTAGAATTCTATATTGCCATCACTTTCCCTATATATTTATAAATGACAACGCACAGTATGCGTATATATCTTAATCACTATATATTATACCAATAGTGTATGGAATACATGATTTAGAATCTTATATCGGTTTATATTTTTAATTAAGGTGACTTGGATTCTAATGTAGGATTACCTTATGTTATTTTTAATAATGACATATGTGGGTAATATAGATGTAAAGTTAAAGGGTTACTTTAAGTTATTTTTAGGTATTCGTAGTGGGTAATTTAGTTGCAAATTTTTGAGGTTATTGTAAATATTGTTTATAATAGCATAGTGGGTAATTTTGATGAAGATTAGGGGGTTACTTTGGTTTATTTTATATAATGGCAGAGGTGGATAATTTTGATATAGATTTAGGGGGTTACTTTAAGCTATTTTCATAATAGCATAGGTGGGTAATTTTTTTAGAAAATATAATAGATCTAATGGCAACGATGATTTGAGTGTTTCGATTGATGGCCAGATGTTTTGTTTTTTTATGAGAATTTCTAAGATTTTTCTCTTTTTCTAGAGTGTCCACCTAGAATCCTAGGTGGCTTCATCTGGAGGCTTTAAAAGAGCCTCCAATTAGTAATAGTAAGATAGTAGAAACCTCAAAATTAATTGAACTTCTACACAACAACACTAATTGTGTATTCGACATTTCAAACTGTTGTGGGTTACATGACATACTGTTTTTGGCATGTTAATTCTATTTTAAACAATAAAAATAACTTTTTTGAAAAAGTAAACTTATTTGTGCGTGCGGTCAACACAAATGTTTTTTTTTGTTTTTCAATGACCTCGGATGAAGGTTAAGTTAATAGAAAAGTTCTAGTTCTCAACAAGATCTAAAGCTCATAGTTGACAACTTTATCATTTGGGACTATTTGGATTGCTAAAACATAGTATAAGATTAAAACTAGTGATGTCAAAAAAAAATAGCATCCTTTGTGTAAAACATAAATGATGTGGAGGGGAGATGGTTTAGGAGGGCACGTGAAGCAAAAGGTCATAAATTCAAACCATACACCCTTCAAATGCACGAAAGATCATAAGATTGTGGCAAACGATAAGCATATATATATAGTGTTTTGCTATAATGCACCTGGGTGCATTTTATATAGCAAATGCACAGACCCCAGCGAGCGCACATGCATGCATGCAAAACTAATGATCCAGACCAAACGTGTGATGCCAGCTCATTTGCTTCACGTCTCTACTCACCCACCAGATACATGCATGTGGAGAATCTTTCCTTGATTCGAATTAAAAAAAATGTGATATCTTTTAAACCGTAAGTCAAATCTATGAACCGTTTGTTGCATCTTACTCGAAAAAATGTGGTTAACAAAACAAGATCCAACATGAATATATTTCGTGTTATTTTAGTGAATTGCAACTCTGTGTGCTTTCCATTTGCAACTCTATACATGTTATATTTGCACCATATCCAGTTGCAACTCAGTTGCGCCCAGAGTTGCAACTGGATTTTCAGCTGTATGCAATTCGATTGCAATTGCAACAAATGTCTTTCTGTTTAATAAATGCAACAAATGTTTGACTTTTTTTCGAAAAAAGAAAAAACAAATATTTGACTTTCAGTTGCGCCCAGAGTTGCAACTGGATTTGCAGCTGTATGCAATTCGATTGCAATTGCAACAAATGTTTGACTTTTTTCAGAAAAAGAAAAAACAAATGTTTGACTTTTTTCAGAAAAAGAAAAAAGCAAATGTTTAACTTTTTTTGGAAAAAGAAAAAACAAATGTTTGACTTTCAGTTGCGCCCAGAGTTGTAACTGGATTTGCAGCTGTATGCAATTCGATTGCAATTGCAACAAATGTTTGACTTTTTTGGAAAAAGAAAAAAACAAATGTTTGACTTTTTTTTGGAAAAAGAAAAAAAAACAAATGTTTGACTTTCTGTTGCGCCTAGAGTTACAACTGGATTTGCAGCTGGATGCAATTCGATTGTAATTGCAACAAATGTTTGACTTTTACCTATTATCTAAACATTTGTTGCATTTGTTTGTTGTGTTATATTTTTGAATGTTTTTGTCCCTTTGTCACAAAAATAAATATTTGTTGTATTTGTCTAAACATTTGTTGCGTTGTATTTTTGAATGTCTTTGTCTTTGTGTCACGAAACTAAATATTTGTTGTATTTGTATAAACATTTGTTGCATTTGTATAAATATTTGTTGCATTGTATAAACATTTGTTGCCACTACTAGATTTACATAAAGTACCGAGAGTTATTAGTTCAGCGGCCGACGGTACGTAGTATTAAAATATAGCATGCAGAATCTGGTCGGATATTCTTCCTCGGTGATTGGTTGTCGGCAAATATTCATATAATGCTAGATTACCGTCGGCCATTAGCTTAAAAAATAGTAAGCGCTGCAATCCCGGTCAGCCACCTGTGGGAAACGCTCAGCAAATCTGGTAGATCGTGTAGTATGCGTACAGAGTTGCAATTCGAGTTACAATACAATTGCAACTAGACTTGCAGCTCAAAGTCTAGTTGCAACTAGTAGTTGCAATTGTATACGCTTCTGAGTTGCAATTGTATATGCTTCCGAGTTGCAACTAACAAAAAATACACAAAATATATCCATGTTGGATCTTGTTTTGTTAAGCACATTTTTGTGAGTAAGACACAACAAACGGTTCACAGATCCGACTTACGGTTTAGAAGAAAAAGTGAATTGAAATTTCGAGTCACAAAAAGATTCCCTGCATGCATGCATGCAGGCTAATTTAATAAATGAATTAATAAATGTCTTTCTGTTTAATAAATGCAACAAATGTTTGACTTTTTTCAGAAAAAGAAAAAAAACAAATGTTTGACTTTTAGTTGCGCCCAGAGTTGCAACTGGATTTGCAGCTGGATGCAATTCGATTGCAATTGCAACAAATGTTTGACTTTCACCTATTATCTAAGCATTTTGTTGCATTTGTCTGTTGTGTTATATTTTTGAATGTTTCTGTCCCTTTGTCACAAAAATAAATATTTGTTGCATTTGTCTAAATATTTGTTGTGTTGTATTTTTTAATGTCTTTGTCTTTGTGTCACGAAACTAAATATTTGTTGCATTTGTCTAAATATTTGTTGCGTTGTATTTTTGAATGTCTTTGTCTTTGTGTCACGAAACTAAATATTTGTTGCATTTGTATAAACATTTGTTGTATTTGTATAAATATTTGTTGCATTTGTATAAACATTGTTGCGTACTCCCTCTGTCCTAATTTATCTGCACTTCTAGAATTCAAAAAATATCCCAAATTAAATGCTAACAACAGATGCTCAAGTTCCAGTCTGTGCACCGCTGATAGGATACGTGGGACCTATTTGTAAAAAAAATCTAAACACCGGAACCATCCTAGCCTGAGAGAATGAAACGGCAATTAAAAAAAGAGAGGCTACAACTCTACAAGGCTCTAGATTCTTCCACTGTGCTCGTTTGCAATCTTTACTGGTTACCAGTGCTAGTTTGATGGCGCGCAGTTATTGTACTAGAAGCATGGTTGCCTTTCAGTTTCTTTTTAAATTATATAAATCTGCATCGGTGACAGAGTTGCAACTTGAGTTGCAATACAATTGCAACTACTAGTTGCAACTAGACTTGCAGCTCAACTCTGTATGTGTTGCAACTCGAGTTACAACACATACAGAGTTGAGCTGCAAGTCTAGTTGTAACTAGTAGTTGCAATTGTATATGTTTCTGAGTTGCAATTGTATATGCTTCCGAGTTGCAACTAACAAAAAATGCACAAAATATATCCATGTTGGATCCTGTTTTGTTAAGCACATTTTTGTGAGTAAGAAACAACAAACGGTTCACAGATCCGACTTACGGTTTAGGAGAAAAAATGAATTGAAATTTCGAGTCCAAAAGGATTCCATGCATGCAGGCTAATTCCAAATTTACGTGTCATCAAGTTTCTAAGCCTGCAATAATGTGTTTTACTGTGACTGCAATTGCCCTCCTACCAGTGTTGCAAATCCCTTGTTATCATATCAGCAGCGCAGACATGTTTCTATGTGTTTCACACACTGGATACAACTATTACCTTTGGTTGCAAACGAGCTGTTGTCTGTATAGCAAACATTCTGTTATTGTGTTTGCAATTTCCTCTTTGCTTGCAGGAAACTGTTACCATTTGGTTGCAAACGAGCTGTTATCCGAATTGCAAACGTTCTGTTATCCTGTTTGCAATTGCGTCTTTGTTTGCAGAAAACTATTACCCTTTGGCTGCAAATGATCTGTTATCAGATTTGCAAATGTTCTTTTATCCTGTTTGCAATTGCGTCTTTTCTTGTAGAAAACTATTGCCCTGTGATTGCAAACGAGCTATTATCAGATTTGCAAACGTTCTGTTATCTTATTTGCAATTGCGTCTTTGCTTGCAGACATTTGTAATCGTTATAGTGTCAGTTTAGTTTTGGAAGTTGTTAGTGTCCAGCTGTTGTAATCGTTCTGCTGTTTGCAATTGAGCTACTATAAGCGTTGCAAACATGTAGTTGTACTGTTTGCAAATGGATCTGTTCTTCCAAAAACTTATCTATTCACCTTGCAATTGAGCTGTTATTGCTATTGCAAACATGTCGTTCCGCTGTTTGCAAATGAGTCTTTTGTTTCAAAAACTTTTAATGGTCGTTGTGTCAGTTTATTTTTGTGAGCTGTAAGTCTGTACCCGTTGTTTTAGTCATTGTGTCACTTTAGTTTTGTGAGTTGTAAGTCCCCGCCCGTGTTAACCCCCTTATCACCCATAGCCCGGCGAAAAATAATAAAAATTCCAAGAAAAAGTCTAGAAAAAACCTTATTTGTAGTCAGAAAATTCTCGAAAAGAAAATCCAGCCCGAAAAAAGCCCACGAAGAAAAAGTCTGGAAAAAGTCTAGAAAGCCAACAGCGGGGGCGCTGGCGCGGGCGCGCGCGCGGGGCGCTGGCGCGCGGGCGCGTTTTTTCTTCTTCTGGCGCGTGCGCGCGGGCGTTACGGTAGTTTTCGGTAGTACGCCCAGGGTCTGTGCGTTTCCTATACAAAATGCACCTTGTTGCATTTTAGCCTCGCCCTATATATATATATATATATATATATATATATATATAGGGTCAGTATATTTTATGGCCGGCTATAGAATAACTTATTCTGTGTCCACCCCGTCCAACCACACGATCAATCAACCAGTCCCCCCGATCGAGCTTGCTTCCAGGCGCGGGCCGGCCCCTTCCATAATCGGGCTGCATGGCTTAATGCATGAGCCGAGCCGACAAGGCAGAGCGAGAGGCCTAGAGCTGGCCTGCGAGCCGAGCGCTGATTTTATCATTTATTGATCATAACAGTGCCAGATCACCGTTGTCAATGCTTTGACGCTTCCAGGGCGGCAACGACTCCGGCACGAGAAATTACGGAGTATCCTTGGACCATAGGATGTGACACGTGCATGTGTAACGGGAATATCCACTAGTGTCTTGTGTACACAACACAGGCATGCAAGTGTGTACTTGGGCTACGAGAATACCAGATGATTTTGCCTAGTACCTTTTGTGAAGAATAAACAATGACTAGAGGTTCTTTATTATTCTTTTACGTAAGAACGCGAGGTCAAAGAGAGGATATGCGACATTCGCGTAGTTCAGGGTTAGGAACGAGACGAGTTACTATTATTGAAATTCCTGGTGACAATAAATATTATTGAGAGTTACTACATTTTCAAAGTTTAATAAGAGGTAGAAACAAATTGGTTATACTATGGTAACTACAAAAATGATAGAGTTACTATTTTTTTAGCATAATGATAGAGTTACTATTATCACCATTTGAGTGTTGTCAAGATTGACGTATGTGCACGTTTACCACAATGGCATCTAGAGTTACTACAAAGGCATTTACTAATGTGGCGAGATCCAGTTACTATAATATGATAGCCAGTTTACTAGAATCCAAGATACAAGAATTACAACAATGCCTTTATAACTTATATGATAAATGATAGGTTACCACGACGACGTCATTTACTACAATGACATTTACCAAAATTCGGGGAGCCAGATATACTTTAAAATTACGTCATTTCCTTCAATGAAACAAATCTCACTTTGTTACATTGGCTCGCAGTACAACATGTCATTACTCAACATTTCGAAGCTAGGGGTACCATCCCCAAAAGTAACGAGAGGAAAAGATACCGAACATGAACACTCTGAATTGCTTTGCTTGCGCATTCTACTTGGCACAGCTCCAACACATACAATCTGTTTTTTTATTATTATTATTATTATTATTATATGCACACATCACTACTGAACGTTGTGACAACCACAGTGAGCCATGCGCGTGGCTCCCTCCCTGACCAGGCCTTCAAAGATGAAGACACATGCCTTCAATCTTGGTGAAGCAGAGCGTCGCCATAACAGTGAATGATGCCTAACCAATGATCAACTGACTGAGATGGGCACCCGTGTTCGCTGCATCAACCGAGGCAAAATTAGAAACCCTTAACTGGATCATGAAAATGTACCCTGATAACCAATGCAGTGTGTCCATTTTTTTAAATAAGAAAAGCTCAGTTTGCAGCCAGCAAAAAAAAAATTAGAGAGAGGACCATAATTGTAAGCAACTTTTACTAAATATGAATTATTCACGCCAGCAAACAGGAAAATTGTGTGCTTCACAGAACTAAACTGGCGTTCTCATCTTATAGTGGCCAAAGTTACGATATGAATAAACCATTTTGTTTCACGTAATTAGAAGACATGATGCAAGTACAAATGAAACCTACTATATATTACCCGCAAAAAAAACCTACTATATATTACCTATTACCGAAATAATCAAACAAAGCTATGCAACCAGGTGTCAAATTGAAATTCAGAAGATATGGCTGCAACCCAACAGAGAAACACTAAACTAATGCATGTATGTACAGTAAATCAATAAATCTAACTCAAATGGTTGAAGGTGGCCAACCTGAATCTGCAGGTAGAAACTATCGGAATGCGATTTAAAAAGAAAAGAAAAGATTACGTTCTTTAAAAAAAAGGCAAAGATTACAACCTGATCTCAACAAAACCAGAAAACGATGATCGCGTGCTCCTCCGTCCTTCAAACGCAAACATACAAGAAAACAACTTTTCAATATGTGCAAAAACATCGCAAATACAGCGAACTCTTTGCCCAAAAGGAATACAAATTCGATAAAAAAAATGATTTCTTTCAGTCGCCATGCCACAGATTGAGGAAGAGGCAAGTACCTTAGCAGTACATGAACATCTGACGCTGCGCTGCCACCAGTGACCAGCCTCCAAAAGGATCAGATCGGTGGATCTCTTCCTGTGATGCTAGAGCGGCACTCTTCCTGTGATGCTAGAGCGGCAGCGTACAAATCCCGCTTCCTGCTCAGCGAAAGAATCAGGGCAATATTTCAGGACGCGTGCGTGATGGGAAACGAGATAAATTTTGGGATGGTTTTATGCGTATAATTAATCGATGGGTGTGCGCTCAGGCTAAGCTAAGAGCCGCCGAGTCGAGCCGTGCGCTCGAGAGCCGAGCGGGGATGGCCGCATGGGCAGTTGACGCGGGTCGGCATGGTCGGTGCGCTGGTTTGGACCTGGCTACAGAATTGCTTATTCTGTAGCTGGCTACAGAGAAGTAG
>CM014275.1:63792407-63842856 GCA_004135705.1 Alloteropsis semialata
GAAACTTATGTCGAGATGTTCCGGTTTACAAGCGTCGTATGTGAAAACTTTTTCAGAATGTCCTATATTTTTTACCACAGACTCCACATATGATATCATGAGCTCCTGACAATTTTCATGAATTACAGAGTTCATTTGATTTTTCTATAATTAAAAAACAAACTAGACACACGTACTTTCAGTTAGTTTCGTGAAAATAAAGTTGCAAATTTACTTCTATTATATGGAAAGTGTCACACAATGGAGTTAGTAACATGAATATCAATTTTACAATAACTATGTACCCTTATTTGAAACACTTGTAGTTCAAATTTTGACTTGAACCAACAAATTCATTATAATGAGAAAAATGCATTGAATATAGCAAACGGGCCGACAAAAATCCAAAATAGTAATATGGAGTGTAATGTATCATATGTGAAATAACAAACTAAGTTTGGAATGATTTACATGAAATATAGATGTTCGCTTTGCCGAGTGCCAGGAAAAACACTCGGCAAAGGTGATTTTTGCCGAGTGCCAGGGTGATGGGCACTCGGCAAAGGTGATTTTGCCGAGTGCCAGGGGTTCGACACTCGGCAAACTATAACGGCACTCGACGGCCGTTAGCGCTGCTGGCCGACTAAGCCGACCACGTGGGCCCGTGGGAGGTTTGCCGAGTGTCCCGGCACCGGACACTCGGCGAACTTCAGTTTTGCCGAGTGCCCGCGTCAAAGCTCTCGGCAAAGCGCGCCTATGCCGAGTGCCTGTGTTATGCCGAGTGCTTTAATGGGTACACACGGCATATAGTGCTTTTGCCGAGTGCCCGCGGATTTGCACTCGGCAAACATTGTTACACTCGGCATTTGTCGGTTTTCCGGTAGTGCCGCTTGACGGCGACCGGCGTGCCGTCGCTGAGGTGGCCTCGGAAGACCTGGGCGGAGCCGCCTTGGCCCACCATGCTTCCGAAGTCTTGCGTCATGGATCTGATCTCAGCGTACGAGAACTCCCGCGGCAGCTCGTCGATGTGAAACGGCGAGGTCAGCTGCACGGGACGCCCCGCTTCTTCTTGGTCTTCCTGCCGCGCCGCCGCCGCAGCACAAGCCTGCGCCGTCGCATAAAGCATGGAGACACAGTACCAGGATAAACCCAACACATTGCCTGCAAAAAGCAAGGCAATTTCCGAGAAGATTTTATCCGAGCTCAACGAGGAGATGACGACGACATGGATGACAAGTGACCCAACAAATATAGTGCAGCCTCTAGCCCTCTTCTTCCGTTCGGTGGAGAAGTAGAAGAGGCAGCCAAGGGCAAAGTAGGCTACTAATTGGATGATTGCTGATTCAACCTGATAATTGAAGAGAAAGAAGCCAGACAAGGTCACAGACCAAAGGATAGCTACAATCACGATATTCAAGATGGTCCTCGCTTTCTTGCTCAGTGGAAAGCATCCTCCACAACAAGGATCGGGAAGATTGCCGCCGGGGACTTCTAGATCTGCCATGTCTGTAGACCTCGGCAACTATAGTGCTGCAACTGCAAGAAGAAATTGAAGATGCGGGCTCAAATGCAAGCGGCCCGGTAGAAGGAGGAGTCGGTCTTCGACGGGGTCAACTGGTCAAGTCATGAGAGGAAGAAGAGAGAGGTTGATCGAGCTACAGCGGCAGCAGGCATGCCACATGGCAAGGACAGACAGCTGCCTGCCTGCTGCAGCATGCATGCAGTCCGTGGCGGCGGAGACTAGTTTTCCGGCGCTATGCTGTTCACCACTTTCATCACTAATTAAAGGTATTAAATAAAGGTATTTTACAAAACTAACTCCAGAACCTCTGCACTAGGAACCCTGAAGAATCTAATGCTGAAGCGACTCTTCCTGATGGGTTGTGAGCACCTTTGTGCAATAAAATGGGGCTCAGACGAGAAAAAGCCGAAGCTGAGGCTGATCTGTATTGACACACGGCCTAAGAGCGGGAGGGTACTTGGATTTGCCAGGCCATCGTCAATTGGTGCCAAGGAGGAATGGTCCCGGCTGCAGGTGCATGCTATCATTGCAGATGCTAAGCTCGCTCGGTCCCTATGGGCTCCCGTGCATTTCAGTTCCCCTTATTTCAACATTAACATCAGTGGGGTTGTTCAGCCTGATGGAGTAACAACGAGCAAGGATATGATGATGATTGGATCCAGTGATGAACAACAATGTCATGTAGCAGGCCAGCTGTATGGTGATGTCTTCACCAAGGTTGGAGATGGCCCGACTCCGATGCAGGCCTTCCCACGGGGACCGGTGGGGCGGTCACATTGTCATGTTGAGATTGGTGGTGGAAGCCGCAGCTTGCAGAGCGAAGTGGAGGCAGATCCTTATGGTCAGAATTTGGCTTATTTGATGAGATTCTATGCTTTATCCCTACATGTGCATGATGTCTCGACATACAGCAATGCATTGCCTGCAGCAACATGGATGCGCCTCAGGTGGTGCCGTGTGGAGAGATGCCCCAACTTGCACGCCGTGTTTCCACAAGGCTCACTTGAGAGAGGGAATTTGGAGACTATCTGGGTATCGGATCTCCTTATGGCTCGCTGCGTGTGGAACGCGGGTTATGATCTTGGGTATCCTTGCTTCAACTATCTAAGACACTTGCACCTACGTTGCTGCCCAAGCCTCCAGTTTGCGCTTGCGGTGGTGGGCAGCCGCTCCTCCTTCACTTTCTTGGAAACCCTCCACGTCATCCACTGCGGCAACCTCAAGCATGTCTTTGTACTTGGCCAGAACAACCAGAAAAAGTGTGGACTTTCCATGGCTGACCACCATCCACCTGCACGACCTACAATCGCTACAGCGGATATGCGACGCCACCGAGATGGTGGCGCCCAAGCTGAAGACCATCAAGATCAGGGGTTGTCCAAACCTGCGCCGGCTGCCGGCCTTGAAGGGCCGCAGGCCAGGCATGAAGAGGCCGAGCGTGGAGCACATGGAGAAAGACGTGTGGGACGCGCTGGAGTGGGACGGGGTGGACGCCGGTCACCACCCTTCCCTCTTCGAGGCGCCTCTGCACTCAAGCTACTACAAGAGGTGCCTGCTCAGGCGCACCGTCCTCAGGTACCTTACATATATATAGCCCTGTCTCTCTGACTCTGTACCTACTGATTGCATCTGTTATCCAACTAGCCAATTAAGGCAACTCACTCATCATCACTCTCTGTGTCTGCTTCTCGATCGATCACTTGGATCCGCACAGGTGAAGTCATTTGCTCATCTGGATTGCCTGCGTGTCTGGGTCTGGATTGCCGGCGAGCACGCTCCGTACCATTGTGTGGTTTGGTTGTTCAGTTTGTTTCTTGTCTGTCTGGGAGACAAGGCATCATGGGCTAGCTCTTCAGTTCAGGTTGCCTCCTGCATGCCTTGACGGATCGATCATATCTGCTCATCTGTATCTGGTTTTCAAATAAGAAAGGCGGCCGGCCGCTTGGTTTGCAGCTGGGTCTGCCTGCGTGCAGTGCCTTCATGTTTGATTTGTGTGGCTTCAACTTGACAAGTGATTGTCTCTGCTACTACATATGGCCTGTTTGAGATTAACTGGTCGGAGTAGGAGCAGATCAGCAGATACTCTCTCCGTCCCACAATAACAGTCCTTTTAGAGTTTGAATTTTGTCCAACAAATAAGGCCCTGTTTAGTTCACGTACTATGCATAACGTTTTGCATAACGCACGTTCTTCAATGCATTTTTTCTCTCTGTAAATACTATGCATAACGCAAAAACACTATGCATAACGCTGCATCTAAACACCCCCTAAGTGGCCATATAGCTTTCAGACCATCATTAAGAGGCACAAATGTTGCTTTTGGCCCAGTTAACGAAGGGAAAATCACACCTTCATTTATTGACCGACGCAATGCATGCCCACCTCTTTGCAGCTCATTAAATAACTCTATCTTGGTAATCCATCCGGCAGCTTAACTATCAACACAGATTACCGTAGTTATTAGGGGCACTTTGGACTTTTTCCACTCTTGCTATCTTGTCTGAGATTTCCTAAAAGGACTGTTATTGTGGGACAGAGGGAGTACGTAATAATGCATCAACAGCGTGACTGCTCGTGTCGTGTGTTTGCTATCTCCTATATATATCTATATATGTCTTTGTATGTATCTGATGAAACCATACATGATGCTTCTGGCTCAGCTGGTTGTGTGCCTCGTGCATGCATATGCTGGCTGCATCGGTGAACCTTTAAGTTAAAATTAATGAAGTTTGTGGTGTGCCATTGATTTATACATATGCTCTCTGTTTGTGGCCGGTTGTTCTGGTGAACCATTGAGCAGTACATGTTGTCTGCTGATATAACTGAACACCGAAACAAGTATGCACTTTATCGCTCACTGCTGTATTGGATTGATATGTGATTACCAGTGACACTACTTAAGTGGGGCAAATTAATTACTGATTTTGTTTTTCAGTAGGGATCGATATGGTTTTCCACGTCCTGTTTTTATTGATGATATTCTTTCAAAAACAACTTGTTAGTCACATGGACAGTGTTATCATTTATCACCAAAAAGCTAGCCAGACACAATGGCCTAGATGCCTCACACCTACAATTAATTTGCAGGCTCGGTGAGACCGACAATAAGGCCATGTCCCAACGCAAGAGAATCAGAGGTAGTAGTGTAGTACTCCTCTCCTGCCTTAGCTTGTTCAAAACAACAAAAAAGTTCTGGTGCACAAGATATCATTATTATATTGTCACAACGCATCATGCATGCATCCGCGCCACCACGCGTCATCAGTTGAAAGAAATAGATGTCTAGAGAATTTTACTATCACTAATTGGAGCCTTCTTTTTGAAGCCTCCAGATGAAGCTAACTAGGATCCTAGGTGGGCACTCTAGAAAAAAAGAGAAATCCTAAAAATTCTCACAAAAAAAGCAAAACATCCAGCCATTAATTGGAACACTCAAAATCATCATGGCCATTAGATCTATTATATTTTCTAAAAAATTACCCACTTATGCCATTATGAAAATAGCTTAAAGTAACCCCCTAAATCTATATCAAAATTACCCATATCTGCCATTATATAAAATAAACCAAAGTAACCCCTAATCTTCATGAAAATTACCCACTATGCCATTATAAGCCATATTTAAAATAACCTCATAAATTTGCCACTAAATTACCCACTATGAATACCTAAAAATAACTTAAAGTAACCCCTTAACTTTACTTCTATATCACCCACGTATGTCACTATTAAAAATAACATGAGGTAATCCACTAATCCTACATTGGAATCCAAATCACCTTAATTAAAAATATACACCAATATAAGATTTTAAATCATATATTTCATATACTATTGGTATATTATATAGTAATTAAGGTATATACGTATAATGTGTGTTGTCATTTATAAATATATAGGGGAAGTGATGGCAATATAGAATTCTATGTTAAAATTATAGTTCAAACATAGGGTTCCTTACATAAATTCAAATCATACATGTGATGTAAAGTGAAAATTTAAAGATTATAATTGTGTATTAAAACATTATAGAGTAATTACTAACAAAGATCTATCACAATCGAATGAAAATAATAAGCATATATCTATACAGGTATTGTGTTCGAATATTTAAGCAAATGAGAGATAGCTCATAATAGTTTGGTAGAAATGTAGCCTTAATTTTTTAATTGGAGACTCCGCATTAGTTCTCACGAGACACGCTAGAAAAAAAGATAAATCCTAGAAGTTCTCACAAAAATAAAAAACGTCAATCATGTAAACTCTAATAACCATAGTCATTGGTCTACTATATTTTTTTTAAAAGTTACCCACCATAAAAATATATCTAAATTATCGAGCTATGCCATTAAAAAAAGTAATTTAAATTAATCTCTTAGTTTTTATCTAATTTACACATGCATATCATTATAAAGGATAACTTAAGATGATATTCAAAATTTTGTATCTAAGTTACTCATGTATGTTGTTATTAAAGATAACCTAAACTAATCAACTAAATCTTAATCTAATTATCTTCATGTGCATCCTACCGAAAAGTCCAAAAGTAAACTGATATGTGATTCTAAATTATGGTAATTTATCATTATTAGCATAGAAATAAGAAGTTAAGTTATATATGCATTATGAGTGTCACCATATAGACCATTTATACATGTACTAACAACCTTACCCATGCGTTGCTACGGATGAAGACCGTTATATCATTTTTTCTAAGCAAGTAAAAGTAATTAACTTGCTTTTTATAATCTGATTGCGGTATATAATGCACTTCTCCTAATCCGATCAGGGGACAAGATGAGGCATGTCTAATCTGATCGTGAGACGTATATGACAGTCCTCTGAAACGTTCCTTCCTTTAGAAATAGGTAAAGATATATATAGATAGAGATAGAAAGGTAGGAGATAAAAGATTAATGGGTTCAGTTAGGACTCTAATCCAATTATAAAACCGATGTCGACAGTTAGAACCATGGTTACAGTTCGTCACAACAGGTGGGACTCACCTGTCAGGATGGACAAAAAAAAGGAAGAAGCAATCCTCTCTTTAGAAATAGGAAAAAATATGTGAGGATGTAATGAAAAATATTATTTTTTATGCTAAATATAATGTATGGATGCGTGATACAAAATGCAAGAAGTGTGAATGTAGATGAAAAAGTGTATAGAGTAATTACTAATTAAAAATCAATCACAAATAGAAAAAAATAAGTACACATCTATATGAGCATTATGTTGAAGTATTGACAAAAATGAAAGAGTAGTACGTAAAAAAATTGATTATTAGATAGGAGTTTAATTTTTGAATAAATTTAAATACAATAGGTTTTAAATATATTAGCCCGTGCGGGAGCACGGGTTGATGGATTAGTGAATGTAAATTGTTGGGGCATAAAACTAGAGTACCCGACCACGCGAATTCCCGACCACCAACTCCGATATCAAGAAGACTCCGAGTAAGACATGATGGCTTGTTCAAGGAAGGAAGACCCGAATAGGAGATAGAGTGCTAGACTGTGTAGGTCTGTTTTGTCTTGTAAAGTAAGATTTCCCAGATATAAATAG
Organism: Alloteropsis semialata; assembly: GCA_004135705.1. Taxonomy (NCBI): domain Eukaryota; kingdom Viridiplantae; phylum Streptophyta; class Magnoliopsida; order Poales; family Poaceae; genus Alloteropsis; species Alloteropsis semialata. Next base: position 63,799,474 of record CM014275.1, read on the forward strand.
TGGGGGTTCTAGACGTAGAGGGTATCCAATATCCCATACACCATATTGTACTCAATACTCACCAGAATAATACAAGCAACAACTGGACGTAGGGTTTTTACTCGATCTCGAGGGTCCGGACCAGTATAAAATCTCGTGTCTCTTTTCGGCTGCTGTGATCATCCTTCATGAAGGAGTAGAGTGCCCAAGGAACCAAATATCTGCCGACCTAAAACGTCGACACAAATGTAGTGATAGTTTCTTACTAGATGATTAGAATTAGAAAGCACGCAGAGGCCTACTTACGGTTTCTTTCAAGTTGTCTAGTTGGAGAAGATAATAATTACCGTTTCAAACATCGACAAAGCATCATAGATAGCACCGACTTTTTTGCTTTTTGGCCCTTTTCGGAAAAGAATATCACAAATAGACCCTTTGGAGAAAGAATTTCAAAAATGGACCCTGGGGTCAGCGCCGTGATTCACGGCGCTGAGCTATAACGTCTCGGAGCCGTGAATAGCGGCGCTGAGGTCCATTGCACGTGGATACGGCTTGGCCGTCGTGGCGCTGACGTGGCGCCTGAGGTCAGCGCCGTAGATCTTGGCGCTGACCTCAGCGCCAAGATCTACGGCGCTGAGCTCAGCGCCCAGGCAAAACGCCCCGGCCGGCCCTCTTCCGAACGCAGAAACACACCCATTCTACTCGTTCTCTTTCGGTTTTTCCTATCCCCTCGCCGCCAAAACTTCACAAATCCACACATTCAACCGCGGAAACTTCGATTGGCTCCATCCATCTTCGAGAGCAAGGTCTACTCTCTTGTCTACTCTTTTTTTGGCATTGATTTGGTCTATGTTTGATGTATTTGACACTTTAGGCACATATTTAGTTAGTGTTTAAACCAATAGTTTATATGTCTTCCATTGGATTTTAGGATGCCGAGACGTGGTAAAAGTAGTAAGACCTTGCAGCCAAGGTAATGTCCAGTACATTATATAAATTTGCACCGTTAATTTTTGTTCTTGCTTGTGGTAGCTCTTATGTATATAATTTTATTTGTAACAGTCGTCGCTTTGGAAGTGCATATGAGGTCTTGCCGCTGCCTGATGGTGTTCCCGTGCCTATGTGTTTTTGCGGTGATGATTGCAAGGTCGCCGTGTCCGATGAAGAGGAAACCTTCAGGCAGAGGTATTGGATGTGCGCCAACTATGAATTTGAGCCTACACGTCGCCAAGTTATCATTGGCTTGTTGGTGAGAAATTGTTATTGCTTAATTTGATTGACATGATGGTTGTTTAAATCGGTGCCTTACAGTTTTGAAGTGTGCATTTTTCATTTGCAGACCCCTCCCCCGCTCTGTGATTTTGAGCAGTGGATCGACACTGAGATCAAAGAGGAAGACAAGAAATGGCTGGAGGAAGACAAGCAGTGGAAGGCGGAGTGCAAGGAGCGTATGGAGAGGAGGCGTCAGGAGGAGGCAGCACAAAAGGAGCGTGCTGAGGAATTTCAAAGGAGGCTACAGGCTCAGGCGAGGGAGGAGAGGGAGAAGAAGCTTGAGCGTGTTCGTCGTGCGAAGGCTGCTTTGGAGGAGAATCCCGATACTTTGAGGAAGGGGAAGTGGCCTCGCTGCACTCAGTAGTTAGCTAGGATTATGGCTGTCATGTCATGCAGGACCTTTCATTACGTAGGCATGTTGTGGACTTAAAATTGTGCTGTGTTTGATTTCAGTTATCTTTGAACCTTTATTGTGGACCTAGCATTGTGTTCTGATGTATCTCATTTATCTTTATGGATGTTTCCTTGTGTTGTGATGGGAATGTGAAATACGCACTGAATCATAAATGAATTGGTGCAGGTACATAATGAATGACGATTAAATGGCATGTGAGGACTTTTACCGAACCAGGGTAAATTAGTCCTTTCATAACTAAACCTAACATGCCTTAGGGAATTCAAACTAACAACGTTGGCTAGCTATTTTAAACCTAACATGCCTTAAAAAAAATAAACTAACAACAGTGGCTACTTCTAGTAGTTGCACCACATAGCGAACTGGGTTGAACCTTCTCCATAGTATTGTCCCGTTGATGGCTGCTGTGGTGGTGGTGAAGGTGGAGTTCCCTTGTTCTTGTGACAAAGGCAGCTGCAGCCTGGAATGGTGCATAGTTTTTCCCCTGAAGCCGCATCATCATGGTCGTCGACGCCATCATCTTCCTCGTCGGCGTTGTTACGGTGGCTCACTTCTGTTTCGAGATCGAATATACGATTCTGCAGGTAGCTGATGTACTCCTGATGTGGATGAATCGGGGCAGGGTCAACCCACCTGGTGAACCCACAATTTTCTGGAGCGTCGGAACACTAAAAAATAAGCAAAAGGAATTAGTGCAGGAAATCGAATTAGACATGTGTATCCATAGTAATAGTAACAGAGATTACCCATGCTCGTGGGCATTTGAAGAAACGACGACCTCCATTGTCCCCCTCTGTCTCCATCTGCACTAAGCAGTCCTCACCATGCATGCATTTTGGCCAATCTTCCTTCCGTGTATCATATCCTCTAAGAGGGGATTCTTTGGTAAAATCACTTTTGCTCTCAACTGGAAACTCATACACTGCTTCCCCAAAGAATCGAGGACCAACAGCCCCCTCCCACACAATGGGAGGTCCCTTCCTTCCCCCAGTTCCTCTCCCAGCAATGATAAACTAATGATAAACTAATGATAAACTAAAACCTAGAACTAAAACTAATGATAAACTAAAACCTAAAACTAAAACTAAAACCTAATTTCAAACATAAAACTAAAACCTAAATTCAAACTAAAACTAAAACCTAACTAAAACTAAAACCTAATTTCAAACTAAAACTAAAACTAAAACCTAACTAAAACTAAAACCTAATTTCAAACTAAAACTAAAACCTAACTAAAACTAAAACCTAATTTCAAACTAAAACAAAAACTTAAGCTAAAAATTCATACCTTTAACTTGGGCGACGACGGCCGGGACGAAGCCTGCGCGCCCTAGGCGCATGCGCACCGGGCGCCGCCGGCCGGGGCGGCCCTCGCGCCGCGCGCGCNCGGCCGGGGACGGCGAGGTCCGGGGCGGCGGCGGCGCGTGGAACAGAAAGGTCGGCGGCGGCGCGTGGGAATGGGAGTTAGGTCGAGCGCCGGCCGGGGCGTTTTGCCTGGGCGCTGAGGTCAGCGCCGTGGATCTTGGCGCTGACCTCAGCGCCGAGATCTGTGGCGCTGAGGTCAGCGCCAAGATCCACGGCGCTGACCTCAGGCGCCACGTCAGCGCCACGTCGGCCACGCAGTTTCCACATGGTGTGGACCTCAGCGCCGTTATTCACGGCGTCGAGACGTTATAGCTCAGCGCCGTGAATCACGGCGCCGACCCCAGGGTCTATTTTTGAAATTCTTTCCCCAAAGGGTCTATTTGTGATATTCTTTTCCGAAAAGGGCCAAAAAGCAAAAAAGTTGGATAGATCGCATATATAACTAGTGCCAAAAGTAAAGGTTGTATATCATCGATCTCTGTAAACAAGGCGAAAGAGAAAGCGATTAGGAGTTAATTAGCATTGATCTTGAGGAAAAGCAAAGCCGGGGCGCGCGACGAGAAGCAAAGCACCCAAGCAGACATGAAATAATTAATAATGTATATAGATTCATGGAGGAGAAACAACTAGCCTGCAATGCAAGCAATCCTACCATACCTACTGAGGTCTTGCTTTGGAGAGGAAGGAAGAAGGATGGGAACAGCAACAGCTAGCCAGTTGCCGTGACACTCACTTTACCACACACCACCACCACTACTCTCTCCCCCACTTGATCGGTTTTCGGTTGATCGGCTTCCATTTGATTTGAGATGGAGGGAATGTCAAAGAAAGTTTCATAGAGCAATAAGTCGAAGGAACTGTGCCCACGATCCGTCTCTTCAGTGGTCGTCTTCTAGATCGAGCAACCAGAGCTCATCTTAGCGGAAACAAACTAACTTCACAGCTAGCAAAGATGGGTGTGCATCTCCTCCTCTGCTCTTTTGTACTATTTGCTTCCACTAGTCCATCAACCTGTGCTCCCGCACGGGCTAATATTTTAAAAAGCAATTATATTTAAAAATTATTTATAAATTAAACTCCTACCTAATAAACAAAATTGTTTACATATAACTCTTTCATTTCTTACAATACTTCAACATAATAATCATATATATGTGTACTTATCTTTTTTTCATTTATGATTGATTTTTCATTAGTAATTACTCTATACACTTTTTCATCCACATTCACATTTTTTTATCGCACCTCGATACATTATATTTAGCATAAAAGTTAATATTTTTCATCACTTCCTCACATATACATGTATAAATGGTCTACATGGTGACACTTATCATGCGTGTATATCTTAACTTATTATTTCTATATTAACAATGATAAATAGGTAATTTAATCAAATATTAGTTTAATTTTGAACTTTTCGGTAGGATGGACATTAAGATAATTAGATTAAGATTTAGGTGTTTAGTTTAGGTTATCTTTAATAAAGACATACATGGGTAACTTAGATACAAATTTTGAATGTCATTTTAAGTTATCCTTTATAATGACATGCAAAGTAAATTAGATAAATATTATGAGGTTAATTTAAATTATTTTCATAATGTCATAACTCGATAACTTACATATAGGTTTAGAGTTTATTTTATAATATTTTATAATGATAGTGGTGGTATCTTTTTAAAAATTATAATAGACCAATGACTATGGTTATTAGAGTTTACATGATTGATGTTTCTGATTTTGTGAGAAATTCTAGGATTTGTTTTTTCTAGCGCGTCTTGTAAGAACTAATGCGGAGTCTCCAATTAAAAAATTAAGGCTAAATTGCTACCAGACTATTACCTTGAGCTATCTCTCATTTGTTAAATATTTGAACACAATACCCATATAGATATATATATATATATATACATATTGTTTTCATCTGAATGTGATAGATTTTAGCGAGTAATTACTCTATAATATTTTCATACACATTTATAATCTTTAAATTTTCACTTTGCATCACATGTATGCGCTTGAATTTATTTAATAAATCCTAAGTTTGAACTATAATTTTAACACAGAAATCTATATTCTCATCAATTTCCCTATATCTTTATAAATGACAACACACATCATGTGTATATTCCGTAATCATTATATCAGAAACCAATAAAGTATGAAATACACGATTGAAAATCTTATATAGGTGTATATTTTCTATTAAGGTGATTTGGATTCAAATGTAGGTTTACCTCATGTTATTTTTAATAATGACATATGTGGGTAATATAAATGTAAAGTTAAGGGGTTACTTTAAGTTATTTTTTAAGTATTCGTAGTGGGTAATTTACTTATAAATTTATGAGGTTATTTTAAATATTGTTTACAATAGCATAAGTGAGTAATTTTGATGAAGATTAGGGGGTTATTTTGTTTATTTTATGTAATGGCAGAGGTGGGTAATTTAGATATAGATTTAGGGGGTTACTTTAAGCTATTTTCATAATGGCATAGGTGGGTAATTTTTTTAAAGAAAAACATAATAGATCTAATGGCTATGAGGATTTGAGTGCTCCAATTGATGGCTAGATGTTTTGCTTTTTTGTGAGAATTTCTAGGATTTCTCTCTTAGCCTCCAATTAGTAATAGTAAGATTTCTCCTGCAGCACGCACACTATCTAGTCCCTAATTATTAGCACTGATGCTGACACATTACCTTGTCCTCTCATGCATGCAGAGAGCACATCAGCAGATTTGGCGAGAGATCTGTCCTTGATTAATTAGCGGATCGAGATCTGTCTCATCAATCATCACCATGAAAAAATTGGTACGACTGCTCTTCTGTACTGCTTCAATTATTAATTATTTTTCCTCCAATTCATCATCATCTAAGTATACACAGAGATTATATTCTTCTTGTTGGTTCTGTATAAACCAATAAGACGAACGCACGTACCAAGGTCAAATATGTGTCAATTTCGCATTTCAGGGTTTCAGGGCGACTGACGTTAGGGGCGCCATAGAGGAAATACTTGATCTTGTTCAGAGGGACATCGATTTCTACAACATCTACTTTCATGGTTGGGAAGGCTTCGGGACAACAGCGGTCCTTAGATCCCTGCCAAGAGTACTTAAATCTATGAAAGATCCTCCTCCAGGATTACGTTTTGGCAGAATACTTTATATAGATTGCTCAACCTTGAAGAGTGAAAGGGCGATGCAGAGAAAAGTTGCAGAGGAGTTAGAACTACTGGACCAGAAGACCATGGCCATGTTTGACAAGCAGGATGAGGAGGATGACTTCAATGGAGTGGACTGTGCCTCTAGGGGTGTGATACGAAATGTTGCAGCAGTGATTGACCAAACCCTAAGAGAGAGTAGATTTTTGGTGATCCTTATTAGCGGAAGAGGACATGAGCCTATCCTAAGTCGATTTGGTATTCCAGAATATAACAGCATAATAATATGGACCATCAGAACAAGATTTAGGACTTAATTATCCCATGGGATTCCCCTCAAAGAAAGAAGAAACTGTAAGAGCGAGTATTTTCCTTTATTCCCTGTGGCATTTATCAGATTTAACAAGCTCACAGCTTAGTGCATTGTTACATGAAGAGGTTGCTATGGCTGTCGCATTTCAACGGGACATCAACCTAACAGTGGCCATAGATTGTCTTTTCTATTGGCAATTCCTTTATCATGGTAGCCAGAACACCAATTGGTCAATTCGGGCAATTGATGATGATCCTACCAACTACTGGATATGTGATGGGATCATTAAGGGGGCCCGAGCAAACGAGATTAGTACTGCATTGTATCCTGAAATAGCAGATCACAATACAAATCATTATCATGATATTGTTTCATCTTTGTCTGGGAAAATAGGTGCTCCTTTTCTAATTGTTGAAGATGATGACTTACTTGATGAATATGGAAAGAGGACATACCGTTGGATTACTTCCAGATCAAAGAATAAGTTCGCCTCAGAGGATGAGAAGGTACAGGAGGTTATGCAAGCTACACTGGCAAGGGCATCATCAATCTACCTAGGATTTGGAAGCATTACAGAAGACCCATGTAGATTACCAAATAGGTTGTTTCAACAGTGCAACAACCTTGACCTGTTGATTCTATATAGTTGTTCCTTCAGCTTTGCATCACCCCCGTTCCTCCATTCCCAGGCATTAAGATTCCTTCAATTGGACTTCTGCACAGATGACGGAACTACTACTCAACTTGGAGGAGAGAACTGTTCCATCAAGTGGTTGTGTTTGCGTACCCTGTTGGTGCTTCGCCTACGGTACACAGAATTGGATGAAATATTAAGGGAAGAAAATTTAGATCTTATGGCTAACCTTACAGAGCTAAATATAGAGGGACTTAGGTGCTGGCAGTATATAAATCAAGTAGAGGACAGACTACCTAACCTTCAAACGCTCCGAATAGCCAAACCAAGACGTCAGGAAGAGAAATCAACGGATATCAGCAACTCATTTATGAACAAGTCAAAGCTGAAAGTACTTGATTTGTCAGGCAACAGTCACATGAGGGCAAGCCCAACGCGGATGGCAAAAGTTGGTAGCCTCGTAAAAAAGAACCAGCCATCTAGACACGACAGTTGTGAGTCTTCTCAGTCCCCAACCCAGGCAGCACCTATTCATTCTTGAAGCCCCCACTACTTTTCTCTCCAGACTTTACTTTTGCATTCAACTCTTCACTTTGTCAGATGAGCTTTGCCTTCCCATTGGCCCGGTGCAATGCTTCAGCGCTTTTGTCAGATGGAGCAAGTGCTGCCTCTGCAGGCTGCTCTGTGGCTCTGCGGAGCTACTACTACGGCTGACATGGAGATTCCTTGCATGCGTGGACGCTGGGGCACCTAGCCACCATGGCGCGTTGGGCCTGGCCTGAGAAACCTACCGACAAGCCTATCAGAGGTGAGCAGTCTAGAGGTGCTTGTTCTAGATCATTGTGTTGGGCTAGAAAGTGTTGTGCTGACCAACTCCCCGATCAAGTCATTCCATTTTAAGTGCTCCACATATGGATACCATGAAGATAGCACGCATTTTGTAACATCCAAGATATCCCTAGAAGGTTGCACACAGTTGGAGAAATTGATCTTGAGCGGGCCAAATCTCGTCGAGGTGGATCTTTCTGGGTGTCCAATCAAGGTACTTAACTTTGCAACTATGATGTGGGATGCCCCGAGGCTCAAGCGGGTCTTTCTGCTAGGTTGTGAGCGCCTTTGCGCAATAACATGGAATCCATCATTAACTGGTGAAGAACGGTTTGCCAACATTTCATATTTTCCGAAGAAGCTAGAGCTGCTCTGTATTGACACACGACCTGGGAAGGTAGTTCGGCCATCCTTCGAACAAAGTAAATCCTTCCAGTTGCATATTCATGCTATTACTGCAGATGCTAGGCTCGCTCGATCCTTGTGGGCTCTGATAAATCATGAAAAGTGGGATGTTTCTTTCAACATCAGCATCACCTCTTCAACTGCACACAGTGGGGTTGTTCAACAAGAAAGAAGAAGCAAGGAGATGATTGAACACAGTGATCACCAACACTATGCTGTACCAGGCCTCTATGGTGATGTCTTTAGCGAGGTTGGTGATGATGCCCCGGCCCCGATGGAGGCGTTCTTGCAGCCTCCTGCTACATATTTGGATTGCCATATTGAGGTCGGTTATGGGGGCAAGAATGTGCAAAGTGAAGTGGAGAGAAACTATGATGATCAAAACAGTTTAGGTGGTCTGATGGCAAGTCATACCGAATCCCTGCATGTGCATGACACCTTGGCCAGAACTAGCATGCCTGCAGCAGATTGGCGTTTCCTCAGGTGGTGCCGTGTGGAGAGGTGCCCCAACTTGGACGCCGTCTTTCCTTCAGGTGCACAAGAACAGGGTAAACTGGAGACCATCTGGGCATCAGATCTCCTGACGGCCCGCAGCATTTGGAGCAAAGGTCACGATGTTCGAAGGGGTTGGCGACCATCATCATCTCATCATCACTTCAGAGGTCTGCGGCACCTGCATTTACGCTCCTGCCCAAGCCTCCGGTACGCGCTCCCGGTGTGGTCGCCCTCCTTCGCGAGCTTGGAGACCCTCCACATCGTCCATTGCGGTGACCTCAGGCACGTGTTTGTGATGGACAAGGAGTACCACAGGAGCGTGGAGTTCCCGAAGCTGACCACCATTCACCTGCACGACATGGCGGCGCTGCAGCAGATATGCGAGGCTCCGGAGATGGTGGCGCCGTTGCTTGAGAGTGTCAGGACCCGAGGATGCTGGAGCCTGCGCCGGCTGCCGGCCTTGAAGGGCCGGGAGGCAGGCATGAGGAAGCCAACCGTGGAGATGGAGAAGGACGTGTGGGACGCGCTGGAGTGGGACGGGGTGGGCGCCGGCCACCACCCGTCCCTGTTCCAGACTCCCGTGCACTCGCGCTACTACAAGCAGAGGCGCCTGCTCAGGGGAACCGTCCTCAGGTACGTATGCGCCTTCATCTCTGTTACGTATCTCACTCACCTACTGATTGCGTGCGTCTGGTCAGTTATTGAAGCTAGTAGTAATCTGTATCTACATCACGCTCTGTTGTTGCCCAGGTGAAGGAAATAATTCTGCTGTAGCTGCTGGTGTTGGACATTAGTGGTTTGTTCATGCTGCTGCGGCTGCTGGTGTTGGACGATCGATGCTGCCTGCGTGTGTTTCGTTAATTATATTTGCTCATCTTGTGTGCCTCTGTGTCTCTGCCTGTGTGTGTGTGCGCGCCTGGCAAGTCGGCGACTGTGGATTGCCGGCTGCCACAGCCGGCCGCTGCTACCTTGTCATCTGCGAGCCAAGGTCTGGGCTCTTCAGGTTCACAGGTTGGCTCCTGCTCTGCCTTCAAGGCCGGCCGGCTGGCGTCTGCTTTGCGTTTGGTTTTCAAATAAGAAAGGTCACTGCCTGGTTTTGCCTGCGTGCTGCGTGGACAGGCCTGGCCGTCTGGCCGATCCGCCGATGTGTGTGCTCGAGTGAGTGTGTGAGTGTGCTTGCGCTTTGCATTGATTTGTGTGGCTTGAGACTGATGAGTGTGTGTGCGTGTCTGTCAGTGTCCGCTATCCCATCCCCAGCCCGTTTCAGAAGTGTCAGAGAAGCGGGCAGTTGGTACTGCAACAAGCAGATTCGATGGATCATGGGAGTGCTTGCTATGTCCATTTATGCATATGTATCTGATGAACCAGATGACTGCTGGTCGTGTGCTTATGCCGGCTGTATTGATGAACCATCTACGATAAAGCATTGTGGTGTGCTTGTTGCTATAATTCAGTTGTGTGCTCTCTCATTGCCAAAACATTTGGCACCATTCGATCTTTTCTAACAGATCCTAGATGTTATGCGCCCCTTATCGTCGTACGTGGGCTAATGCATTTGTCTCCCGTGATTGTGATTGAGTGATTCTTCCATGCCCCCCACGCAAAGAGAATCCAAGATACAGAGCTCCTGCCTTGTTCCAAATAAGAAAAACAAACCAAACGTGACAAGCAAATTCCAACAAAGCAAAACGCTCTCAGTGGCAAGCCATAGATTTTTTTTTCCCCTTCTTTTCGAACGTTGCGCATTCTAAATAACCATTTTACCAAATTAAAAATATATAGTAACAATTATAATCGTCCACCATACTCTTAAAAAAAACAGTATATATATGGTACCTTACATATAGTTGCAACAAATAAATCACTAGAGACCCAATAAATACACAAGTATAATCCTGCACAAATGGAAATAAATATTAGATGTACAAAGCACCTGCATACTAAAAAAAAAGTAGTACAGGAAACAACATTACATGAAGAAAAGAGAAAAAAAAAGCAAAAAGAAGTTACCGTTGATGAACTGCTCAAGGTATGGTCGTGGAGGGCGGTGACAGCAACGGGATTCTTCGGCCAGAGCGAGGGCTAGTCACCAAGGCAGACCCCAGGCGTCCAAATGGGCTGAACAGCGAGAGTGGGGGACGAAGGGCATCTCCAGGTACCTATGAGAAGATCAGCGCTTCCTCACCGCCCATCGTCACCATTCGCCACCAACTAATGCAGTGCTAGTTAATCAAGCGATCTTGTCCGAAACAAATCACAAATGGAATTCAATCAATAACCATAGCCTCACTGTGGAATTTGCAGGCTGGCTTCCTGGCGATGTGCATGGCAGCCATTCTGTCCATGGTAGCTCACAGCTCTGCTCCGCCCACCAGATCTGCATCCAATTTAATTTGCAGCAGCTCACAAACATTAAAATAACCTGCAGTTCCGTCCACATTTTTTAGTTTGGGCAACCAAATCAATACAATTAACAAATTTAAGAAACTTGTATAGTACTTAGTTTAAAGGGTATGAATAAGATATGCCGATCACTACAATGTTCATCTGAGAATTGAAAGATGAAAGAAGAAACTTGCATGAACACTTTCTGAAACCTGATCCACTTGTTTCCTCCACTATATTGCAATTTGCAAGCATCAGACACGCTTTGTCACAATCATCATTTCAGAACATTTCCACCCCTGTAATCAAGTTAGCTCTGACAGAATTGATAATGGCAAAAAAACATCAAGCTTCCTTCATTATCACTCGTATACTTACTATGTGCTTGTTACCTCAGAGAAGGGAGAGAAGACCAGGGGATGGGAAATCAGGGATATTTAACAATTTGCCACTTTTACGGTTGGCACTCCTTCAATTGCCATTATTAAGAAGAAGGAGAAGGAGCAGAAGGAGGAGGAGCAAGTGGCTTCTCCATGGAGGTGAGAGATCCAGATACTTCTAGTGGTTTCATAGTATTTGGATATGATAGTAATGAAGACTGGGAGGCTCTAAGTGAAGAGGAGGAATATACTAATGATGAGAAGAAAGAGCTTAGTCTTCGTAAAGATGAGAAGCCACAAGAGCGTAGTGAAGACATAGACAGAGCAATAGTGATCCATGAAGATTTAAAAGAGCATGATAAGGTGAGAAAGTTTCCAGAAGAATCTAGTTGTGAAAATCTCAGGTATGCTAGTTCTTCACTAGCAAAAGTTATTTTGTCTTCATATAAAGAAGCACTAGAGGGCACACAACCAGAAGGGTGAAGAAGAAAGAAGAAGTGTCTAGAAACATTAAGTCTACAAGCAAGCTACAACTAAATATGAAGGTATGTGAATCGAAGGGGGCGAATACCTTGTCACAAGGACAAGCGAAGAAGAAGGCTCAGAATGGCAGAGCACAGAAGATTCAATGGCAGAGACAAGTATGCATTGAGAGGGGGTGTTGAAAATATACAACGCATACTTAGAATATTCTAGAAAATTCGAGATATATCAAGACACTACCTTGCCATGCATATAGAGAAGGTCATGGTAAAATATAGAAGAGTGTAAAAGTTAGATATTTGAGGTAGGCAAGCTTCATGGTGAATTATAAAATATTCTAGAATAGAGATATTTGTATGTAGTGCTTTGGATGGTTACCACTTGGTACCAATCCAACAGTCATGTAACACTACAAATAGGGGTGCCCTCTACCCCAAGAAGCCAAGCCATGCCATGCTAAGTAGAGGCCATTTGGAAGATGGCATAGATAGCCACCATGGAAGAGTAGAGTGTGTAGGATAGCCACATAAAGAGTATAAAGTTTTTGTTTTCAATAAAGAGTTGAGTTCCACATAGTGTTGGTCTCCCGTGTTGGTGTGAGTATGAAGGTACTCTCGAAGTAATGTGGGTATAGGTCCACTGCAGAAGAAGTGGTATCACACCAGTTTGATATCGCTTCTAGGAAGTCGGTGTCAAGGCCGTGGCGCTGATTTCTCAACAGTCTCCATTAGCAACTCCTTCTAGAAACTTAAGTCTATTTTCATGCATCTCCAACTTCACTTCAGACGCCTCCATTAATACTTTCTGCATATATTATAGAAATTACTCAATGTGACATTCAACAAAACTCAAGTGTCAGTTAACTAGGAACTAAGAGGACTGTACCTTTCTCTCATTATTATATTTAAGCCTCAATCCGAAGAAATCCGCTAATACTGAAAAAACAAAAATTTTGGTTTACAACATCTCAAACAGAAAAAAAAGGAGAAATCTAGGGGGAAAAGTAGCAATGGATACACAACACACATACTTTGCTCAGGAGAGTCGTACTTCTTAAGTTCACCATTGCTGTCAAACAAATGCATATTATTTGTAGAAATTGTCTCTGTTAGGTTAAACTTTTTTAGAAGACCTTCCATAGTCTCTGTCATGTTCTCCTTCAACGTTACCAAAATGTCAATAGAATCAATGTCTCCACAAACCGTATATTGTAAATTCAAGATCATTGTTATTGAAGAGCATGATTTACAAGAGAAAATTTGTAAGGAATATACCTTAACAAAATGTGGCACTAAGGTGTGCAGGAAACCTTTATAGCTTTTTGCCCAACGTTTGATCGGTAGTTCGGTAATTCTTAAAGTAGTGTTGTCAACACTTTATATGCAACCACTCAATTGGTATCCTTTATGAAATATTGAGCGTGTAATTGGAGACAGCTGAGTGTAAATATACCGAGAACTGACAGCGTCTTTTCCTCCCTGCCAAACATGATTAAAAAAAGATTATCACACAAACCATGTTTTCTCAAAGCATCTTATGGTACTAAACATCTAAACCTACCTTCAACCTTGTACCGAACTGGCCTCCAGGGTGTAGCAGATTTACATTATTGCTCCCCACATAATTTTGCACCATTCCAACGATTGTAGTGGCAATGCTTTGCTCCCGATGGTGATAGCTTGTTTGCTCAGAAACATATCCGGCAAATTCAGACACCTTTGGTCAGCAGAACAGAAAAGTTCAAAAAATATCTCTTCATGAATGCACAATGAGTCAATCTTCATTCTGATTACAAACCTTAGCTCCATTTACAAAATTCTTCTTGGATGAAGAGAATATAATGTTTCTCTGTCCTACTTTACAGCCATCAATCAAGGAAGGTATGGATCACTGTAGATTAGCCTTTGAGTAAGCTTTAAAGTCAATGTTGATGAAGTCCCGGATTCTGATTTCCTGACCTCTCGATCTCTATCACAGTGGATTCGGAGCTAAAATTTTGCTTAAATATTAGTTTTTGTCCTGAAATATATCATTTGTAGAACTTGAAAAAGAAAATGAGAACTAACCTCAAATTCACTTAGCCATTGTTTTCTGTCGCTCACTCTTTTGCCACTAAAAGCTGTCTCAATCGCTTCATCATCTTTCTGACCAACCCATTTAAAAGTTCTCCTGTGTTTCTTGATATCTTTGAAATACTCACGGCCTTCATCAGAAGTGCTTGTTCCTAGTCCCTGTTACCAATCGTGATCAATTAGCCAAAAATCTCAGCTAACCACTACATGCTCTCATGTATCAAATCAAACCTTATAGTGTTTTATATGCCCCTTGTACATGGTCACCTTCCTGTCAATCTTGTTCCCAGCGCCGCTGCGGACGGCCACGGGCCGGCCCCACCAGAAGTCGTTGCCGTACACGTCGAACTGCGGCGAGCTCGCGGTCGCGATCTTCGTGGCGTCCTCCCGGTCCCTGGCCGGCTCCACGCACATGAACCTGGGATCCTGGGGCCACGACGCGAGCCCGTCCCTCACCGTCGCCTCGTCGAACGACGCCACGGCTCAGTTCAGGACCCACACCATCCCCCCCAACCCGTTGTCCAGGACCTCGTCGGCGGTGCGTTTGGCCACGGCGGCCGTCATGGAGTTCCCCATGTAGCCCTGCGGCATGCCTTTCACCCGCCCACGGCATCCGACGAGGAGCAAGTACGTGGTCTCCCGGCCTGGAGCCAGCTCCCGGGCACAACACGATGCTCGCCACATGTGCGCGAGCAGCGACTGCAGCGACGAGATGGTGGCCGTCGCCGTGCCGGCCATCTCGGCATTTGCCTTCGTCTTCAGCTTCCTTATGCTCTCCGCAGAGAAGTGGAAGAAACACTCCCGCACCGGCGGGTACTCGGGCCGCTGGACGGTGTCCTCGAGCTTGCCGAAGGGCAGAGGGATGGGCATGGGGCAGCTGTCGAGGAACCACCTGTCGAGTACTGGCGGTGGCGTGGAAAGCTCACAGCCGTCGCTGCCACTCTAGCTGATCTCCGACTAGGTGTTGAACAAGTGCCAGAACGTGGTCCCGTCGGCGACGCCGTGGTTGAGCGACATGGCGACGAAGATGCCGTCGGCGAGCTCGGTGACCTGCGCCGCCAGGACAGGATGGGACACGTCCGTGTCCAGCACCCCGTTCAACGGGAAGAGCGACCACACCACCGGTGGGATGTACACCGAGGCGGTGATGTCACTGATGGTGACCTCAGGCGCCACGGCGTGGACGAACTCGGCGCCCTCGCCGTTGCAGCACAGCGACACGACGATGCCCGGAGCGGGCACGCCGTCATCGGTGGCCTCCGCGACGGTGACCTCGTCGACAGTGAGGCGGCCGGCCAACGGGTAGAAGCGGTCGATGGCGCGTGCCAAGGACGAGGCAAGGCCGTCCATGAGGTGTGCTGCTTCTCCTCCTGTCTGGGGCTTGGGCAGGAGGACTCCCTTCTGGATGTAGTCCACCGTGATCACGCGCAGATCCCACGGCGTCAAGTGC
Organism: Alloteropsis semialata; assembly: GCA_004135705.1. Classification (NCBI taxonomy): domain Eukaryota; kingdom Viridiplantae; phylum Streptophyta; class Magnoliopsida; order Poales; family Poaceae; genus Alloteropsis; species Alloteropsis semialata. Next base: position 63,815,117 of record CM014275.1, read on the forward strand.
TTGGTCTCCGGCTCCGGCGGCGCACCGTCCGGCGAGCTCGCTGGCTCTGGCCGGACGACAGCCTGTTGAGTTATGTTCCAAATTCAGTTGCACATTAAAAGGCCGACTTCTGACGGAGCGAAGCGGAGGCACGTCACCGGAGGCTTGGGCCAGAGCGAAGCGAAATCCCGAAACAGGAAAGACTTTCATGAGCAGGAGTGTTGTTTTTAATAAATCTGTGATGTTTAATGACAGTTTGTCTTCAGATCATGTACCAGATAGTTCTGAGAAAGAGCTGCAGCATATCAACGTGCAGGTGGAGCACGTGGATTATCAGGAAGGCGTGCAGGTAGAGCCGCCTATGGATGATCAGGAAACTGAAGTTGCTGGCGATGAGGCTCATGATGATGTTCAGCACTTACCTCTTGTTTTGCAGCCAGAGGAGGATCTGCCTATTGCTCATCGCAGATCAAAGAGGGGTTGTGGACCTCGACCCTGTCTTATTGAAGAATGTAATATGATTTATTATGCTTTGAGTTGTGCTGAACAGGTGGAGAGCAGTTATGAGCCGGCAACATATACTGAAGCTATTGACTGTGGTGACCGTGAGAAGTGGATCTCAGCCATGCAGGAGGAGATGCAGTCTCTTGAGAAGAACTGCACGTGGGAGCTTGTGCCCTTGCCTAAGGGAAAGAAGCCTGACCGCTGCAAATGGATCTACAAAAGAAAGAAGGGTTTGTCTCCTAGTGAGCCTCCAAAGTTCAAGTCAAGGTTAGTAGCAAAAGGGTACAGTCAGATTCCTGGTGTCGATTACAATGATGTGTTCTCTCCTGTTGTGAAGCATAGCTCAATTCGCACATTCTTCAGTATTGTTGCCACACATAATCTTGAGCTTGAGCAGTTAGATGTGAAGACTGCGTTTTTGCATGGAGAACTTGAGGAGGACATATACATGGACCAGCCCGAAGGGTTCATAGTGCCTAGCAAGAAGAATTATGTTTGTAAATTGAAAAATCCTTGTATGGTTTGAAGCAATCCCCTCGTCAGTGGTATAAAAGGTTTGATTCATTTATGTTGTCACATGGCTTTAAAAGGTCTAAATATGATAGCTGTGTTTACATCAAGGTTGTCGATGGATCACCTATATACTTGCTGTTATATGTTGATGATATGCTGATTGCTGCCAAGAGCAGGAAAGAAATCACTACATTGAAGAAATTGTTGAGTAGTGAGTTCGACATGAAGGACCTTGGTGCTGCTAAGAAAATTCTAGGTATGGAAATTACTAGAGACCGAAAAGCTGGTTTATTATTTCTTAGTCAGCATGGTTACATTAAGAAGGTTCTTCAGCGTTTCAACATGCATGATGCAAGCCTGGTAGTACTCCTATTGCATCGCATTTTAAATTATCAGCTGAGCAGTGTGCTAGTACAGATGAGGATGTTGAGTACATGTCAAAGGTTCCGTATTCTAGTGCTGTTAGTTCTTTGATGTATGCCATGGTTTGCTCACGCCCAGATTTATCATATGCTATGAGTTTGGTTAGTAGATACATGTCTAATCCTGGTAAAGAATACTGGAGGGCAGTTCAGTGGATTTTCAGGTATCTTCGAGGCACTGTAGTTTCTTGTTTGAAGTTTGGTAGAACCGATAAGGGACTAATTGGCTATGTGGGCTCTGATTATGCTGATGATTTGGATAGGTGACGGTCGCTCACAGGTTATGTGTTTACTATTGGAAATTGTGCTGTGAGTTGGAAGGCTACATTGCAGCCTGTTGTTGCTTTGTCTACTACTAAAGCTGAGTACATGGCTATTGCTGAAGCATGCAAGGAGTTGATTTGGCTGAAAGGGTTGTTTGCTGAGCTTTGTGGAGTTGATTCTTGCATTGACCTGTTCTGTGACAGTCAAAGTGCTATATGTCTTACTAAAGATCAGATGTTCCATGAGAGGACAAAGCACATTGAGATCAAGTACCATTATGTTCGTAATGAGATCGAAAAGGTATGCTAAAGGTATGCAAGATAAGCACTCATGATAATCCTACAGATATGTTGACAAAGCCAATCCCTGCTGCTAAGTTTGAGCTATGCTCAAGCTTAGTTGGCATAACGGAATAGTCCTAGAGGCTATTTGGCACCAGAAGTATTTTCCTTTGTGTGTTCAGGATGAAGGTATTGATTTATGCTACAAGAGGAATTTGTCTCAAGGTGGAGTTTGTTGAGTTATGTTCCAAATTCAGTTGCACATTAAAAGGCCGACTTCTGACGGAGCGAAGTGGGGGCCCGTCGCCGGAGGCTTGGGCCGGAGCGAAGCGGAATCCCGAAACAGGAAAGACTTTCATGAACAGGAAAGACTTTCATGAGCATATATACCCGATTAGGGTTTTTTCTTGATCATTATCTTCTTGTAAGCCGCCGTCTCGGCGTTGTAACCCAACTCTTGATAGTGAAGTGTTGCTGGCTGGCGCCCGTGGTTTTTTCTTTCCGCATTGGGAGGGTTTTCCACGTTAAATCTCGTGTCCCCTGGTTTGATCTGTTTACTTTCATCGTTTATTCGTCATTCGTTTATAACAACGCCTGGACACGATCTGGACCTCGACGGTGGAGCTTTCCATTGTTGGTTGGTGCTTCGATCTGGTGATGCTGCTGGTGCTTGAGTTTTATGAGGAAATGGAATCGATCAGCAGTGTCAGTGTTTGTGGACCTCAGAAAGAGAACACAGCTACTGCTACTCCCTGGAGCTGCTTTTCTCCACCGCACATAAATGATAAATGTAAGGGACACATCCGGAGTGTTTTAGGAAGTTCGGTGTAGTTTCCCAGATGCTGACGTTCTTCATTGAGGTGCACCGCGTGCGACATCGGTGGTGACGTCGCGCTCACCGTGGCCAACAGCAGCGCCGGCTGATCAGCATCGGCCTTGGCAGATGTGCTTCCTCCCGCCTCTCTTTCTTCTTTGACGGCTTCTGGCACTCCTTTCCCCAGTGGCCGTAGATGCCACAGTTGTAGCACCTGCCCTTCGCCGCGGAGTACCTTTGGACGTCAGCTTCACAGTTGCTTCACGGTTGTCGGAGCGAGTGCCGCCAGTGTTCTTTCCGTGAGCTTGCACGCTGATCTTGTCGCCGTTGCCTGAGAGCTTGTGTCTCCATTTCGCGAGCCACTCCTCCGCCATCAATCCATCGTCAACCGCCCGGACTTATCCGGACTTCGCCGCTGTCGCTTGGTGCGAGACGATCCTCAGCCGCACACAGCTGCCCGACCAGCTCCTCAATCGAGATCTCACTCAGATCGAGCAAGGTCTCAATTGAGATAGCAACTTGAGAGTAGCGAGCCGGCATGACTCAGAGCATCTTCTTAACGACGCGGATCTCCTCTAGGGTTTCCCCAGTGTGCAATCCTCATGGCGAACTCGTCGAGCGTGAAGCGTCTCCCCTTCCTTGAAGGTGATATTCTCGAACTCTTGCAGCAGCTTCTAGGCGTTGGCCGCCTTGACACGTTCAACGCCGAGCCTCACCTTCTCAATCGCTTCCCAGGCTTCCTTCACGGACTTCTTCTTGGCGAGGGAAGAGCACATCTCCGACGGCACGCCACGCAGCAGCGCCGCCAGAACCATGTGATCTTCTCGCCGATCGCCGGTCCCATCTTCGATCGCCTCCCACAGCCTTTGAGCTTCAAGATTTATCCGCATCACAAGGGCCCACTCGTTGTAGTTCGATCTCGTCAATTCCGGGTACTGAACCGAGCTTCCGATCTTCTTCATCACGCGCTCCACCACGACCTTGCTCGAGCCCTCCGCACCATCTTCACCTGTCTTGGGCGAACCAATCTTGATGTCGCCGAGCTTCTTCGTGCTGCTGTCGTAGATGCGCACTTTCAATGGTGAAGTAGACGGTGTGCGATGGCCGGTCGACATCGTCACCGGTGGAGGATGAACCTAGACGCTCTAGATACCACGTGTTGGAGCTGAAGCTAGAACAGCACAGATCACACACACACCTGCTCTGCACCGCAAGAACACGATGAACAATACAGACGCGAAAGAGAGGAATTATGCTGCCAACTGTCGCAGCTCCTGATGCTGATCCATTTGATATATATGCACCGGACTACATGCCCTTTCGGGCTGAAACCCACACCACACCATCCACAGTGCGCACCCCGGGTTGTTGCCCGCATCGCGCACAACGTGCAAGCCGCGCATGCCGTGGCATTCGACTAAACCCGCTAGACTCTAATCACGACACCTCCCGAGCACGTCCTCCATTCAGCTCGTGACCTCTAAGCGTCTAACTCTTATGCAATACATCTAACCAACATGTTGTAACACCCTAATTTTCATCAAAAAATTTGTAGACACATTTCCTGAATTTTCTAGGATTTATTTAAGGCATAAGTAAATTTCTAGGAATTAAATGGGAATTTATTAGAATTTCATTCAATTAAAAAAATTAAATAATAGACTCAATAAGTGTTTGATGCATTTCATGCTGTTGCATTTAATTCTTTAATGTTTAGTTCAAATCTAGTTTGGATTCAAATTATTTGGATTCAAAAAGGTTTGAATTTGATTGATCTACAGAATAGTTTTTCTGTCCAAAGGTTCATATTTGCCCCTTGAACTCTTTAGCCGTCTCTAGTTTTCCCCTCTTTCTTTCTTTCTTTCTCAGCCCGGCCCACTCCTCTCTCACCATGGGCTGAATCCAGCTCCCGGCCCAGCTCCACTCGCCCTCACTTTCTCTCCTTTCTCTCTCGCTGTAACACCCTAATTTTCATCACAATGAATCTTAGAAACCAATTCTGAATTTTCTAGGATTTATTTAGGGCTTTAATAAATTTTTAGGATTTAATTGGAATTTATTAGGATTTTATTCAATTTAATAATTAATTATTAGTCACAATAAGTTTTTGTTGCATTCATGCTGCTGCATAAGTTTTGTGTAATGTTTGCAAGTTGAGGAGAATTTAAATTTATTTAAATTCAAATTGATTTGCATTTGTTTTGTTTAGTTTTGTAGTTTTTAGTTTTAGTCCGGAAAACCTCCCTGAACTCTTGGTTAGTCTGGTTTTAGCCCCCGTTCTTTTCCCTTGGTCCGGTTAACCCCCGTCGGCCCGGCCCATTTTCCCGCCGCGGCCCGCTTACCTTCGCCGCAGCACGCCTTCCCCGTCCCCTCCTTCTTGTCTCGCTGGCCGGTGGGTCCCGCGTGTCGGACTCCTCTTCCCCGTCCGACCGGAACTCAGGGAGAGTCCGAGCTTGGGCCGTTTTGCCGCGCCGCGTCCGTATCCCAACCAAATCCGCGAGAACCGGCCTTCCTTAGCCCCTTTATAAGCTGCGCCGCCTAGCCCCGTGCGCACCCCAACAAACCCTAGCGCCGCTCGTGCCTTGCTTCGCAGCCGCGCCGCCGCTCCAAAGCTCACGACCGCCGCCGCCTCGGAGTACCGTCTTCTCCGCCCGTTCGACCACCAGAGCACGTCCCCGAGCTTTACGAGCGTGTAAGGAAGCTTGCTAGACCTCTTTTGTCCATCTGTGGTTCGGTTTTGGCGGCTAATTGCTCGACGTCGTTTGACAGCGCCGCCCGAAGCCGCCGTCATCGCCGATTCGACGTCCTCGCCGTGCAATCGTCGTCGAAATCCACCTAGGTGAGTTCGCCGTATCCTTAGCTTGCTCTAGGTTCAAGAATCGTCAAGTTTGGACCACCGTAGCCTCGATTCCGTGTTTCCCCGACGAGTTCGCCGTCGCCGCCGCCTTGCGCCGCCGCTTGTCCTGTTTCCGCGCCGCCGCCGGCAGTGCCGAGCTTCCAGAGCCGCCCGATCGCCCGTGAACGGCCCGATCCAGGTCAACAGGGGAGCCATACCGGTCAGCCCGGCCTTTTTAGATTAAGAGCCCCTGAGGTTTTTGGTTATCAACCCGCAGTCCAGACTTAGTTCAAAGTATTTACATCTAGGTCTTGTTTTCTTACAGAATTAACCCTGCGCTTTCAAATATTAGTAGCCGCCGTCCGAGCCTGCCTTTTTACGCTGTAGACCTTAGGTTTTTATACGTAATTATGTTTATGCCCCTAGAATCTTACTGTCTAGTCCTTAGAAAGTTCTGGTAATCGCAGTTAAGCCCCTGTTACCTTGTTTTAGCCATATCTTCCACGTTTTAGCTCCAAATTAAGTGATTCTTGCGCTCACGTGATCCTTAGGACGTGTACAGTAGTTTTATTCTGTTGTTTTGTTCTGTTGCATATGTTTGGTGTATTGTTTCTTATTTTGTTGTATTGTTTCTTGTATGTGATCGTGTGACGCGTTTAGAAGGAGAGCAGTTTGTGGAGGAGCAGGAGCAGTTCTTTGAAGACTCTGAGCAGCAGGAGCCTTTCGCAGAAGGCAAGTGTCCTTGATCATGCTTATCCCAAGGATAATCATACTATTATCACATTTACTTTTATGTCATGCATGGTTATAATATTGATGGGACCTATTTTAGGGATGTGTCTAGTCTTGTTTACCTTATTCCTTGCATAACCTGGGTATTTAATTATTGTTGGGTAGCTTTGCTTAGTTGCTCTACACTTGGGTTATGGAGAATCATTAATGCTGAACTTATGAATATGTGATATGCTCATTGGACGATAAACAAGATCATTATTTTAATTGGAACATGGAGTGACAACCCGAGAAAACAGTGCAACCACATAACTAACGGGCTCTGGTCATGATTAATTAATTAGAAGAATTAACCTGTAATAATCTTACCGAAAGGGCAAGAGGGGAAGCATAGATGGGGTATAGCCGGATCTCTTGGGAGTATGCTTTGGTAAGTAACTCGGCGATTAGAAAAGGTTATGCTTTGCTATGGCTTGAAACCTTAGCGGGTTGTTTCATGTTAATAATTCTTTGTAAAGATCATGTAATGTTTCTCTGGCCCCTCACCTAAGGAAGTGTTGAAGAGACTCATGACCTCAGGCTATATGAGAATACATTGTGTGTGGGTAAAGTGTACAACCTCTGCAGAGTGTAAAACTGATATATCAGCCGTGCTCACGGTTAAGAGCGGCTTGGATCCTCTCATGATAATTAAACTTGAAGTTGAATTAAATCGTGGTTACTTGTTGAGCATTTGGTTCTATACTATATTTGGGGTTGGTATATACTTATACTTAGTTAAGCTTGCTAACTAAAAACATGACCAACTAAAATTGCTTAATGCTATAGCCTATTGCTATCCTTGATTAAAGCCTTGCATGTCATATTTATTTATTACTCCACTTTGCTGAGTACCAACCATAAGTGTACTCAAACTTGTTTATCTGCGGCTCAGAGGGTGATACTTGTGGAGACTACATCGAGGAGTTTGACGAGTTCTAGGTGTGCGTTCCACCAGTCGGCTGCCTGTGGATGGATCTATTATCAGTTCTTAGATGAGACGTTTATTATTGTTAAGGATATTATTTGTGGCTTGTAATAATGTTACTTAACTCTCTTTTGTTTTCGATATACATTGGTTTGATACTGCTAATGATGTCATCATGTGTGTGTGAACGGATCCTGGCGCACATGTGATTTACTTGGTTTTATTCCTCAAAAACCGGGTGTGACAGAAGTGGTACCAGAGCAGTGTTGACTGTAGGACGTTAGCCTAGTTAGCATGGTCGTCTTTTAGGCCCTTATTTGTCCTTTCTTACTTCCGCTATTGCCTACTCTGTCTGCTTTTTGGCTAAACAAAAATTTAATTTTGTCTTATATTGCTCTATCCTTACTCTGTTCATCTTATATCTTGGTCTTGTTTCTATCTACCTGTTTTTGCTCTTACCCCTTAGAGTTGTGCTTACGTGGCCTGGTCTTTTCTGAAGATGGCTAGGACTAAGAAGACTGCTCGCAAGAGGACTGGAGGGAGGTGTGTTCGTCAGGACGATGCTGCACCAGTTCAGCAGCCGCCAGCTCCAGTTCAGGTGCCACCAGTCCTAGTGGAGGATGATGACGAGGAGGAGGTACCTGTTGACGTTCCAGCTCAACAGGGTGAAGCTGGAGGTGATCCAGGAGGTGATGACAATGGGGATGATGATGGACCTGGCTCCAGTGATGAAGAAGACTCAGATGTGGACAACTACTCAGATGATTCTCCCGTTGCGAGATGGATGACTACAGAGCGCACCACTGATGGGAGTGGGTTTTTCCCCAGGGTACTCCGGTTCATTCTGGTGAAGGAGGGAAACCCAATCAGGCCTGAGTACATTGGAGAGAGGTACCAAAGCTCACGCTATCCTGAGCTGTGGTACGTGACTGTGCATGTCAGAGCATTTGATGAGGTCACCAGGAAGTTTGTGGTGTTGAGGGCACACAGGGCTATTTCTCCACATACCACCTTTGCAGCTGGGATTGATGACGCTGCAAGGAGTGCCTTGTATGTTCTTCTTCACAACCATCAGTCGTCTCTGGCCAATTCTTTCTTCAGGCACTACCCGCGCCGAGCCAGTGGGAGTAACATGGTAGAGCTCACAGCGCCTCCCATTGAGAGCGGTACCATGAATGCTCAGGTTGGCCTTACAAGCGCACTCAGTGAGAACTTGGATGCCACTCATTCAGAGCTAGAGTTGGCATATGCTAGGATTGAAGCAGCTCATCAGAGGATTGAGGAGCTAGAGGCAGAGCGTCGAGGAGATGCTCAACCACCTAAGGACGAGTTACATGCTCACGTTCAGTCGCCGCCGCGCAAGAGGATTCGCTTTGGTTCATCGTCTTGCAGGACCATCATTAGGGATCCTTAGGATGATAGGAGTTCAGTCTTGTTCGGGTCTTGTAATAAACGATAGTTCGATTAATTAGTGGTGTGTTAGATTTTGCTTAGGTGTGAGATTGTTTTGCTGTGTGCTAAACTTGGTGATTTGGAGTTTTGTATGATTGCGGTGTTTTGTGGAGTGATGACCACACAACATCATTTTTTATTAAATCAATAAATTTAGTTAGTTTGGGATATGTCTTGGGTTCTGTTCTTAAGGTTTATTTAATCTCTTTATCAATCATTATCATTATATATCTTTAATCACGTCATACTTTTTCTGCTCTCGTCATTATCTGACACTGCTGTACTGTTTGAATTATATCTGAAGCTACAGAACTCCGATTGACATGAAACCAGTTGGGTTAGAACCAGAATTTGATAAGCTATTTTCTGGCAAAATCTTACGATTTTTGGATTTTCTGGCAGAGAGATACCTGTGTTTTAGTGGAGTATACAGAATCTGTCTAGAGCCTCTGACACAGCCAGGATGTTTCTTTAATATCTTTAGTTCCCGAAATCCAAATGAGTTGATTCCTATTGGGTTGGATTCAGAATTTCATACTCTCTGTTCTGTCAAAAATTCATTATTTTTGGACGATCTGTTTAAGAGTTATATCTGTTTTAGTTGGACTAACAGAATCTGTCTAAATCTGGAGCCGAGATTTAATCTTTAACCTTATGATCTATGTCAATTATATGATATTCATGTTGTAAAACTTGCTTATACAAGTAATTACATCTGGTATTCATATTGTTGTGCATTCTTTCTTCCATCTTATTCAGTTCGTCTATCAATATCTAAATCTCATGTTTCTAACGCTCAGATGGTGAACACCAGGTCTGGTTCCGGAGTTGATCAGCCAGCTGTTCCTCGCCACGGTCACCAGCCGCCCCCAGTGCCACCGCCAGCAATGGATCAACAGTTTGTTGCTGCTCAGATGGCGCTTCTGCAGAACATGACTGCAGCCATGACCAACCTGCAGAACCAGCTGAACCAGCAGGGGGACAGGGAAATCAGCCACGGGACAGGCACCGTGAGTTCATGAGTCATCATCCGCCTACCTTCTCACATTGTGCTGATCCACTTGACGCGGATGATTGGATCAAGAACATTGAGAAGAAGCTGGAGATCACACAGTGCACTGACAGGGAGAAGGTCATGTATGCTTCAGGACGACTTGAGGGTGCAGCTTCTGACTGGTGGGACTCCTACGCCGCCGCTGCTGCAGATCGTAATGCTATCACCTGGGATCAGTTCAAGACCAGCTTCAGAGATCACCATATTCCTGCAGGTGTGATGAAGCAAAAGAAGAAGGAGTTCCTCGCTTTGAAGCAGGGGAACATGTCAGTGGCTGAGTACAGGGACAGGTTCACTCAGCTGTCTCGCTACGCTCCAGAAGAGGTGGACAATGATGCGAAGAGGCAGGATCACTTTCTGGAGGGCCTTAGTGCTCCTATTCGCTACCAGTTGATGGTCCACACTTTTCCTACCTTCCAGCAGCTGATTGATAAGGCTATTGGTGTGGAGTGTACACGCCGTGAGATGGGTGACCACAAGAGGAAGCTTCTTCAGCAGGGTCAGTCAGGCAGCAGCTCTCGCCCTCGTACTTCCAGTCACAGGCTCAGGGTACGCCGTACCGTTCAGGAGGACAGGGTGGACAGCCTCAGCAGTTCCAGCAGCCTCAGCGCCCCGCTCCATAGTTCCAGCGCTCCAGCCAGCAGGGCCAGCGCACTCCTTCTACCCAGGGTCGCTAGGGTACTCCAGCTAGCACGCCTGTGAGAGGTGCTACCCCCAGCACTCCGCCCGCTCGTGGTTGTTTCAGGTGTGGGGAAGTTGGCCATTTTGCTCACAACTGTCCCAAGGGTTCTGGTCAGTCTTCACAGAGTCAGGGCAGCAGCACTCCCAGACAGGTCCAGCAGTCCCAGCAGAGGAATGGGAACCAGACTCCACAGGGCAGCAGAGGACAGCAGAGGTTCACCCAGGGCAAGGTGAATCACCTTGCAGCAGAGACCGCTCAGGAGGCTCAGGATGTTGTGCTTGGTATGTTCCTTGTTAACTCCGCCCCCGCCTCGGTTTTATTTGATTCAGGAGCTTCTCATAGTTTTATTACTGCTCAGTTTGTTGCTAAACATAACATACCCGTATCCACAATGAGAAGCGACTTGCTAGTTAATTCACCGGGGGGAAACATGAAATCATCCTATAGATGCCATAATGTTAAACTGAGAATTTTGGATAGAGATTTCTTGGTTCATCCTATAGTGCTAGAGTCATCTGGGATTGATGTTATTCTCGGAATGGGATGGTTAGCCAAGTATGATGCAGTAATTCAGTGTGCCAAGAGATCAATACTTCTCACCAGTCCAGAGGGGGAAAGGATTGAGGTAGATGTTGCCATACCTTCATCAGCAGAGGGCACAGTTCATCAGATGAAGGGAGTTTCATTGGAGGATATCAGCGTTGTCTGTGACTATCCGGATGTCTTTCCTGACGATTTGCCAGGTATGCCACCTGATCGTGACATTGAGTTTATTATTGAGCTTTTACCTGGCACTGCCCCTATTGCTAAAAGACCTTATAGAATGGCTGTTGATGAATTAGAAGAACTTAAGAAACAATTAAAAGAATTATCAGATAAGGGTTTTATTCGTCCTAGTTCATCACCTTGGGGAGCACCTGTTATTTTTGTGGAGAAGAAGGATGGCACACAGAGAATGTGCGTTGATTATAGGTCACTTAATGAGGTAACTATTAAGAATAAATATCCGTTGCCAAGAATTGAGGACCTATTTGATCAATTGAGGGGAGCTAAGGTGTTTTCCAAGATCGATTTGAGGTCAGGTTATCACCAGCTCAAGATCAGACCATCAGATATTCCTAAGACAGCTTTTACCACCAGGTATGGGTTGTATGAATACACAGTCATGTCTTTTGGTCTGACTAATGCTCCCGCCTACTTTATGTACTTGATGAACAAGGTCTTCATGGAGTACTTGGATAAGTTCGTGGTGGTGTTCATTGATGACATCCTGATTTATTCCAAGAATGAAGAGGAGCATGAGGAGCACTTGAGGCTAGTGATGGAGAAGCTGAGAGAGCATCAGTTGTATGCCAAGCTTAGTAAATGTGAGTTCTGGCTGAAGGAGGTGTCTTTTCTTGGACATGTTATCACAGATGGTGGCATTGCAGTTGATCCAGGCAAGGTCAGTGAGGTGCTAGATTGGGAGCCACCAAAGAGTGTGTCCGAGATCAGGAGCTTTCTGGGTTTGGCAGGTTATTATAGGAGATTCATTGAGGGATTCTCTAAGCTGGCGAAGCCTCTCACATCGCTCTTAGAGAAAGGGAAGGAGTTTGTGTGGACAGATGCTTGCCAGGCCAGTTTTGAGGAACTCAGGAAGAGGTTGACGACAGCTCCAGTATTGGTAATGCCAGACATCACTAAGCGTTTTGATATATACTGTGATGCATCTAGACTTGGTTTAGGATGTGTTCTTATGCAGGAAGGCCGAGTCATAGCTTATGCATCTAGACAGTTGAGGAAGCATGAGGTGAATTATCCCACTCATGATCTTGAGTTAGCAGCAGTTGTTCATGCTCTGAAGATCTGGAGGCACTACATGTTGGGCAATAAGTGCAGGATTTATACAGATCACAAGAGCTTGAAATATATCTTTACTCAGAAGGATCTCAATTTGAGGCAGCGACGTTGGCTAGAGTTGATCAAGGACTATGACATGGAGATTCATTATCACCCGGGAAAGGCCAACGTAGTTGCAGATGCGTTGAGCAGGAAGGGGCATGCTAATCTGACTCATGCGATGCCTGATGAGTTATGCAAGGAGTTCCAGAAACTGAACCTTGGTTTTGTTGCTCACACTGAGGCAGTGACTCTGGAAGTGGAGCCTACATTAGAGCTGGAGATCCGAAAGGGACAGCTTGATGATGCGAAGATCAAGGAGATTAAGCAGAGTATGATAGAAGGAGGAGCTCCAGGATACAGGCTAGATGAGCAAGGCACGCTTTGGCTGGGAGATAGGATTTGCGTGCCTGCTATTGATTCTATTAGGCAGATGATACTGAGGGAAGCGCATGATTCAGCTTACTCCATTCATCCTGGGTGTACCAAGATGTACCAGGATTTGAAGGAGAGGTATTGGTGGTATGGCATGAAGCGAGATGTAGCAGAGTATGTGGCCATTTGTGACACTTGTCAGAGGGTGAAGGCAGAGCATCAGAGGCCAGCAGGACTGCTACAGCCATTGAAGATACCTGAATGGAAGTGGGAGGAGATTAGTATGGACTTCATAGTTGGTTTGCCTCGTACACGGTCTGGTTATGACTCCATATGGGTGATTGTTGATCGGTTGACGAAGGTTGCTCACTTTATTCCAGTGAAGACCACCTATAATGGAGCTCAGCTTGCAGAGTTATACTTCGCCAGGATTGTGTGTTTTCATGGTGTGCCCAAGAAGATAGTGTCTGACAGAGGTACCCAGTTCACTTCTAGGTTCTGGCAGCAGTTGCATGCTTCTATGGATACCCGCCTTAATTTTAGCTCTGCTTATCATCCCCAGACCGATGGTCAGACTGAGAGAACCAACCAGGTGTTGGAAGACATGTTGAGGGCATGTGCATTGAAGTATGGTAAGAGTTGGGATAAGAGTTTGCCGTATGCTGAGTTTTCGTATAATAACAGCTATCAGGCAAGTCTGAAGATGGCCCCTTTTGAGGCCTTGTATGGGAGGAAGTGCAGAACTCCATTGTTCTGGAGTGAGACTGGAGAGAGGCAAGTATTTGGGCCAGATGCTATTAAGGAAGCAGAAAGGCAAGTGCAGGTGATTAGGGAGAATTTGAGGACAGCTCAGTCCAGGCAGAAAAGCTATGCTGATACTAGGAGAAGGGAGCTAGCTTTTGATGTTGGTGATTATGTATACTTGAAAGTGTCTCCAATTAGGGGTTGCGCAGGTTTAAAGTCAAAGGGAAGCTTGCACCTCGCTATATTGGACCTTTCAAGATTTTGGAGAGGAAGGGAGAAGTGGCTTATCAGTTAGAGTTGCCAGCTCAGTTGTCAGATGTGCATGATGTATTCCATATATCTCAGCTCAAGAAGTGCCTCAGAGTGCCAGAAGAACAGTTGTCTTTGGATGATCTGAGTGTACAGGATGATTTGTCTTATTCTGAGTATCCAGTTAGAATATTGGAGAGGGCTGAGAGAGTTACTAGAAATAAAGTAATTAAGATGTGCAAGGTGCAATGGAGTCATCATGGAGAGGATGAAGCTACATGGGAGAGAGAGGATGAATTGATGGCAGAATTTCCCAATCTCTTCGCAAGTTCATCCGAATCTCGAGGACGAGATTCACTTTAAGGGGGGTAGGTTTGTAACACCCTAATTTTCATCACAATGAATCTTAGAAACCAATTCTGAATTTTCTAGGATTTATTTAGGGCTTTAATAAATTTCTAGGATTTAATTGGAATTTATTAGGATTTTATTCAATTTAATAATTAATTATTAGTCACAATAAGTTTTTGTTGCATTCATGCTGCTGCATAAGTTTTGTGTAATGTTTGCAAGTTGAGGAGAATTTAAATTTATTTAAATTCAAATTGATTTGCATTTGTTTTGTTTAGTTTTGTAGTTTTTAGTTTTAGTCCGGAAAACCTCCCTGAACTCTTGGTTAGTCTGGTTTTAGCCCCCGTTCTTTTCCCTTGGTCCGGTTAACCCCCGTCGGCCCGGCCCATTTTTCCCGCCGCGGCCCGCTTACCTTCGCCGCAGCACGCCTTCCCCGTCCCCTCCTTCTTGTCTCGCTGGCCGGTGGGTCCCGCGTGTCGGACTCCTCTTCCCCGTCCGACCGGAACTCAGGGAGAGTCCGAGCTTGGGCCGTTTTGCCGCGCCGCGTCCGTATCCCAACCAAATCCGCGAGAACCGGCCTTCCTTAGCCCCTTTATAAGCTGCGCCGCCTAGCCCCGTGCGCACCCCAACAAACCCTAGCGCCGCTCGTGCCTTGCTTCGCAGCCGCGCCGCCGCTCCAAAGCTCACGACCGCCGCCGCCTCGGAGTACCGTCTTCTCCGCCCGTTCGACCACCAGAGCACGTCCCCGAGCTTTACGAGCGTGTAAGGAAGCTTGCTAGACCTCTTTTGTCCATCTGTGGTTCGGTTTTGGCGGCTAATTGCTCGACGTCGTTTGACAGCGCCGCCCGAAGCCGCCGTCATCGCCGATTCGACGTCCTCGCCGTGCAATCGTCGTCGAAATCCACCTAGGTGAGTTCGCCGTATCCTTAGCTTGCTCTAGGTTCAAGAATCGTCAAGTTTGGACCACCGTAGCCTCGATTCCGTGTTTCCCCGACGAGTTCGCCGTCGCCGCCGCCTTGCGCCGCCGCTTGTCCTGTTTCCGCGCCGCCGCCGGCAGTGCCGAGCTTCCAGAGCCGCCCGATCGCCCGTGAACGGCCCGATCCAGGTCAACAGGGGAGCCATACCGGTCAGCCCGGCCTTTTTAGATTAAGAGCCCCTGAGGTTTTTGGTTATCAACCCGCAGTCCAGACTTAGTTCAAAGTATTTACATCTAGGTCTTGTTTTCTTACAGAATTAACCCTGCGCTTTCAAATATTAGTAGCCGCCGTCCGAGCCTGCCTTTTTACGCTGTAGACCTTAGGTTTTTATACGTAATTATGTTTATGCCCCTAGAATCTTACTGTCTAGTCCTTAGAAAGTTCTGGTAATCGCAGTTAAGCCCCTGTTACCTTGTTTTAGCCATATCTTCCACGTTTTAGCTCCAAATTAAGTGATTCTTGCGCTCACGTGATCCTTAGGACGTGTACAGTAGTTTTATTCTATTGTTTTGTTCTGTTGCATATGTTTGGTGTATTGTTTCTTATTTTGTTGTATTGTTTCTTGTATGTGATCGTGTGACGCGTTTAGAAGGAGAGCAGTTTGTGGAGGAGCAGGAGCAGTTCTTTGAAGACTCTGAGCAGCAGGAGCCTTTCGCAGAAGGCAAGTGTCCTTGATCATGCTTATCCCAAGGATAATCATACTATTATCACATTTACTTTTATGTCATGCATGGTTATAATATTGATGGGACCTATTTTAGGGATGTGTCTAGTCTTGTTTACCTTATTCCTTGCATAACCTGGGTATTTAATTATTGTTGGGTAGCTTTGCTTAGTTGCTCTACACTTGGGTTATGGAGATCATTAATGCTGAACTTATGAATATGTGATATGCTCATTGGACGATAAACAAGATCATTATTTTAATTGGAACATGGAGTGACAACCCGAGAAAACAGTGCAACCACATAACTAACGGGCTCTGGTCATGATTAATTAATTAGAAGAATTAACCTGTAATAATCTTACCGAAAGGGCAAGAGGGGAAGCATAGATGGGGTATAGCCGGATCTCTTGGGAGTATGCTTTGGTAAGTAACTCGGCGATTAGAAAAGGTTATGCTTTGCTATGGCTTGAAACCTTAGCGGGTTGTTTCATGTTAATAATTCTTTGTAAAGATCATGTAATGTTTCTCTGGCCCCTCACCTAAGGAAGTGTTGAAGAGACTCATGACCTCAGGCTATATGAGAATACATTGTGTGTGGGTAAAGTGTACAACCTCTGCAGAGTGTAAAACTGATATATCAGCCGTGCTCACGGTTAAGAGCGGCTTGGATCCTCTCATGATAATTAAACTTGAAGTTGAATTAAATCGTGGTTACTTGTTGAGCATTTGGTTCTATACTATATTTGGGGTTGGTATATACTTATACTTAGTTAAGCTNATTGCCATCCTTGATTAAAGCCTTGCATGTCATATTTATTTATTACTCCACTTTGCTGAGTACCAACCATAAGTGTACTCAAACTTGTTTATCTGCGGCTCAGAGGGTGATACTTGTGGAGACTACATCGAGGAGGTTGACGAGTTCTAGGTGTGCGTTCCACCAGTCGACTGCCTGTGGATGGATCTACTATCAGTTCTTAGATGAGACGTTTATTTTTGTTGAGGATATTATTTGTGGCTTGTAATAATGTTACTTAACTCTCTTTTGTTTTCGATATACGTTGGTTTGATACTGCTAATGATGTCATCATGTGTGTGTGAACGGATCCTGGCGCACATGTGATTTACTTGGTTTTATTCCTCAAAAACCGGGTGTGACACTCCAACTCCTCCACCACCTAAGAATTTCAGAAGAAGGGGAGGTGCCAATCAGGTCTGTCCTAACACTCCTGTGCATATCAATGTTGAGTTTGGACCCGATCAAGAAAAGGCAGAATACTTTCCTAGAATGCGTAGTCCCCAACCTAAGCCTGGCTTTGCTATCTCTATGCCAAGGGACTATAAAGGTCAGAAACTTGTAGTGTGGAGCAAGAAAGGAAGAAAAACCCCTATGAATATCAGCAACTTGAGAGCATGGACTATAGGTTTTGGAATAAATTTCATAGAGATTTCTATGTGACTGTCCTTAGAAGGAAGAACAAGGCCCCAATCAATGCTATGCAATGGGTAGATTGGCAGTACTATGAGTCCACAAATGATCCACATTTTGCTCAAGTTGTAGCTAAGTGCACTGAATTTGGTTTGTATGAGTTGATGGGGTTTAGGTACAATTGGAATGAGGAAATCATTGCTCAGTTTCATGCCAGTTATTATCATGAGCCCGAGGATAACTCCATTCACTGGACTATTGAGGGGATTCACTATAGCATTGATTATGTGAATTTCTCTAGGCTGTTGGGGCTTGGCTCTAAGGATAACATGAGGCCTTGCATTCATGAGGAGAAGAAACTCAAGCCTATTGATGTGGCCTATATGTTCTATAACCCAATCTTGGCTCATGAGGGAAAAAGCAACAATCTTTTGCCATACTTTCATCATCTCAACAACATGTTCAGGGTGACCATTGATCCCAAGAGTGGGGACTCCACGGGCCTTCATGCTAATGCTCCAAATCTGCTTCATCACATGGGTGAGCTCGATGTGCCCTTTTGCATCTTTGATTACATGTGGAATGAGTTGAAAAGAGCTACATATGATGCTAGAATTGGATTTCCTTATGCTGCCTATGTCATGTATATGATTGAGAAAGTCACCAAGGTCACCTATCCTAAGGATGTGATGCATGAGCCCTTACACCTAAGGCCTAGGCAAGGTGATGCCCCCCACCCACCCGTGGTGGTCCTTCTCCTCAACCTGTGCCATCTCGTGATTCCTATGTTGCACCATCTGATGCTCCTACTCCTGCACGGCCTACTCTTAGTTCATCAAGGCCAAAAAAGGGTTCTATGGTTAAGAAAGTGCTTAAGTCTATCTTTTGTTTGTGCAAGCAATTGGCTAAAGACACTAATGAGAACCGTAGGGACATAATTGAGATCAAGGGTCACTTGGGGCTGCCCACAGATCCCTATCATGAGATGCCTGACATTCCTGATCCGTTTGATGACTGGGATGCCGAGGACAATGCCCCAACTGATGTGCCAACCACTCCTCCATTTACAGCACCACCATCCTATACTGATCAGTTTTACACTGCTCCTTCTTATGGCGCTCCTTTCTCTGCTGGTCCTAGCATCTCAGCTGGCCCCTCCAAGATCGTTGATTATGATGCAGAAACTTCAGAGGAGGAGCCCCCAAACTACCATGAGCATGATGATGATGAGGAGGACGAGGACACGAGCGAGGAAGAGCCTGAAGATGATGATGATTAGCTGCTGCTGCCTGCCATTTCATTCCCTTTTTGGTGCTTGATGCCAAAGGGGGAGTGAAATATCTATCTATTTATGTAATGGACAAAGTTGTGTAATAACTTAAGTACTTGTGTGTGTAGTACTTGGGGCCTGAACTCTTGCTTGAATGCTTTGTGGTGAACTTGAACTGCTACTGCTTTCTTAGAATTAATCCTGTGATTTTCTGTGAAATTTTCTGATCTGTTTAATGTGGTGATTGTGTTTTGGCAGCAGGATTTTCGGAGTATCCGAAGAATTCTTCGGAGTGTCCGAACCTGTTCGGACACTCCGGACTTTTCTCCGGACACTCCGGACTTCCTGGCTGTTCTCTCTTTTCTGTTACAGAATGTTGTGCATAACTGTCATATGCATTGCTCTAGTATATTTGGTATATATTCTTGAGTACTTGTTGATGTTGGAGACACATGTTGATCTCTTGTCCCTCTTAATGTGCAAATTGACATTGTTATGGTCAAATACTTGAATTCAACACAAATGCACATATTAAGGGGGAGTTCATTTACTGAAATTCACTATTGCTTAATGATTATCTTGTAAAGGGTGTTGTCATCAATCACCAAAAAGGGGGAGATTGAAAGTGCATCTATGATCCTCTTAGGTTTTGGTTGACTAATGACAACACGCTTTAGTATCTAATGTTTGCAATGAGGCTATGCACAGGTAACAGGTGAAATCAATAGGAAACATTTGGTGAAACATGGCACTCAAAAAGGGAAATGAAAGCATGATTGAAGCTTACACGAAGATTAATTTCTATTCTATTGAATATTGAGTTTAGGAAAACCGTACTATCAAGAGGATGCCGAAAAACTAGCTTGGTGGTGACAAGGTGCTCAAAATATCATCTAACTTAACCATGAGAGACACCTTGCACTTGCACTTCACTGGGAAATTAATTTAGAGTGCTTTACCTGTGAAGTTTCGGAGGTTCCGGACATTTGTTCGGAGTGTCCGGACTTTGGTGTCTGGAGGAGGTGTTCTCCAGAAAGTTCGGAGACTCCGGAAAATTCTTCGGAGACTCCGGAACTTAACAGGTACAACGGCTATTTCGGCTGAACGGGTATTTATACCCCTCCGGTCCCCTCCTTTCTGCCCTCTCTGACTCCTTTTCGAACTGAAGCCTCCAAAGGCGATTTCCTTTCCCCTTTTCACTCCCTCTTGCTTCCCAAGGTAGATTTGGTGAGGGATTGAGTGGAGTTCAAGAGATTGTGCTTGTGAGCTGATTCCCCATCATTTGAGCACCTCGAATGCCTTCAAGCCGGTAAATCGCGTTCTTTACTCTTGGAGCTTCAAGCTCCTAGACGGCTAGGCGTCATTCAAGAGCAACCAATCCGCTGTGGTTGTCTTGAGAAGTTTGTATCACCCCTACAGCTGAGTAAGTTCTTCATTTGACCCTTGGGTTGATTGAAGAAGAGGAAAGTGGTTTGGTGGATAAACCCGCCCTTCGTGGGCTCCTCAACGGAGACGTAGGTTCCTTGTGTGGGACTGAACTCCGGGTCTTAAATCCCTGTGTCTCATTGTGTTTGTTCTTGTTCTTGTGCTACTTGTTGCTATTGTGCTATATTCTAGGGTTTGGTTCTGATTATCATCTGTGAAGGTTCCTGCTGCAAGTGACGCTTGAATTGGGTTGTATACATCCCAGGGTTGTATGGAAATTAGGCGATCTGATTTTCAGTGGGGTTTGATCTGTCATATTCAATTCGGCAATTATCTCCGGATTCTCTGGAGAAATCTTCGGAGTGTCCGAACTTGTTCGGAACCTCCGGACTTTTCTTCGGTGTCTCCGCACTTTCTGTGATTGACAGTGTTTTGAGCGAAAAATTTTCAGTTTCAACTATTCACCCCCCTTCTAGTTGACATCCTAGGTCCTTTCAATACACCTGACTTGTACAATTCTCCGTTTAGTACTTTGTAGTTTCTTGTTCTTTGGGTGAGCCTCTTTCTCTCATCTTCATCAAATGGTTCATATGTTCCATTGATGAATGCTATTATGGGAGCTCGCCAATCTTCGCTCTCATTGTTGTTTATGTGCAATATCTGGCATTCTGCTCTTGGTGATGGTTGTTTCAGTGTTTCATAGAAAACATCTGGTGGCAGAGTTTCGCCCCTTGCTGCATTTTTTGCCAAGGCATCAGCTTCATTGTTTTCGCTTCTTGGTATCTTTTTTACTGAGAAGCCCGAGAAGTGCTTTTCAAGTGCTCTTACTGCTGTCATATATTTGTACATTTCCTTGTTTGCCTTATAGTTTTTCTCAACTTGTTCCTTTACAACTTCTGAATCTGAATTAAGAATTGCTCTTTTTGCGCCCAACATTCGTGCCATGCGAAGGCCTAGTAATATTGCCTCATATTCTGCAACATTGTTCGTGCTTGGAAAACATAACCTTGCTGCATATCTGATTTTGTTTCCTGCTGGTGATGTGATTATTGCTGCGACGCCAGCCCCAGCCTCTCCCCAGGCTCCATCACAATATATGGTCCAGACTTGTTCTTTTATCTCTTCCCCTTCTTCGTTTCTTGCTAGTACCCATTCTGCTATAAAATCTGCCAATACTTGGGACTTTACTGCACTTCTGTGAATGAAATCTATTGTGTACTCAGCCAGCTCTGCTGCCCATTTTGCTATTCTTCCTGAGGATTCTTTGTTTTCAAAGATGTCTCTTAACGGGTAGTTGGTTGGTACTGTAATATGGTGGGCTTGAAAGTAGTGTCTCAGTTTTCTTGATGCCATGAGGATTGCATAGGCTAGTTTCTCTATCTCTGAGTAGTTGCACTTTCATCCCGACAGTGCCTCGGATACAAAGTATATTGGTACTTGTTCTATTTTTGTCATTGTTTGGTCATCCTTCACATCTTCTTTCTCTTCTATTAATACTGCGCTTACAGCGAAGGGGGTTGCCGCTATGTATAGAAGTAGTTGCGCTCTTGGAGTTGGACTTGTTAGTGCAGTCATCTGCTTTAGGTACTGTTTCAGCTCTTCGAAGGCATTCTGCTGTTCTTGTCCCCACTCAAAATTTGCTGATCCTCTCAAGATTTTGAAGAATGGTAAACTTTTTTCAGTAGATTTTGCAATGAATCTGTTTAAAGCTGCTATTCTCCCTGTTAGTTTCTGCACATCCCTTCTTGATGTTGGGCTTTTCATGTTTTTTATCGCGTCTGTTTTTTCCGGGTTGGCCTCTATTCCCCTTCGCGACACAATGCATCCTAGTAACTTCCCCTTTTTGACACCGAATGCGCATTTTTCGGGGTTTAGCTTTAGCCCTGATTTTCTCAGATTGGCGAATGTTTCGATCAGATCTGATGGGTGATCTTCTGCCATTTTGCTTCTTACCACCACATCATCCACATAGATTGATATATTTTTGTCTAGTTGGTCTACGAACACCGTTGATGTCATTCTGACGAAGGTGCATCCTGCATTTCTCAGGCCCTCAGCCATTCCGATAAAACAAAACGTTCCGAATGGGGTTGTGAAGCTTGTTTTCTCTTCATCTTCTTTCTTCATCCAGATTTGATGGTAACCGGAGAAACAATCAAGCAATGAAAGTAGTTCACATCCTACTGCTGAGTCAACGAGTGCGTCTATTCTTGGTAATGGGAAGTCGTCTTTTGGACATGCTTTGTTCAAAGTAGTGAAGTCAATGCACATTCTCATTTTTCCATTTTTCTTGGGCACAAGAACTGTATTTGCTAGCCACTCTGGATACTGGACTGGCCTGATAACATTTGCTGTTAGGAGCCTCTGCACTTCTGCCTTCGCTGCTATTATTCTGTCAGGAGACATCTTTCTCTGTTTCTGTTTCTTTGGTGGGTAACTTGGGTCGACATTGAGGCAGTGTTCTGCTATGTCTCTGCTGACTCCTTTGAGGTCGTTTGACGACCATGCAAAAACATCACTGTTGTTTCTGAGGAGCTTGGTTAGCCTTTTTTCTTCTTCAGGTGTTAACTCTATTCCTATTATCACCGTTTTATCTGGAGTGTCTTTGCAAATGGGCACCGTTTTCGTATCTCCCGAAGGGGTTGCTTTTTCTTTGATGACTTTTTCTTGTTTTTGTGATATTTGTGCTGCTGCTTCCTCGATGACATGGATGTGTTTGTGGTCTGAGTTCACATTTTTCTCAGCCCTTCGCGCTTCATCTTGATTGCCGTATACTGTTATGACACCATTGTGCGACGGCATTTTCATGCAAAGATAGCCGTGATGGATGACTGCTGAGAATTTGTTGATGAACCCTCGTCTGAAAATTGCGTTGTATGGGTAATCGATGTCGATCACTTCGAATGTTATTTTTTCTGCTCTGTACTTTTCTGGGGAGCCAAAGTATACCCAGAGTGTTATCTTTCCTAGTGCTTCAATCTTCTTTCCCCCGAAACCATATAGTGGTCTTTCTGCTTTTTCTAATTTGTCGGCACCAATTTTCATGCTGTTGAATGCATAGGAGAATAATATGTTTGCTGAGCTGCCTCCATCAACTAGGATTCTTGAGACATTGTTTCCTCCGACGTAGTGTGTGTTCTTTCCTATGTTTGCGTTGATCACGAAGGGGTCTTCGTGAGGGTAGTCTGCTAGCTTTAGATCTTGCTGAGTAAACGTTATTGGGATGTGGCTGTAGTCTGACTTCAGCTGAGTCCCGTCTAACATGTGGTTAACCCTTCGTTCCTAATCTTTCCTTTGCCTTTTTGATGTGTGGATGGTTCCTGCTGATCCGCCAGTGATGGGGAGGATGTTGTTTACTGCAAAACCATCATTTTCTTGCTTTGGTGGTGGGGGGATTTGATTGTCCTGGTTGTTTTGTTGCGAAGGACCTGATTGAGCCCATCGCATTTGGCTCTGATTCGATGCTTGGGATTGGTTTGGAAATTGGTACTGTTGCGCGAAGGGTGTTTGTAGGTTATACATGAGCGAAGGGTGTAGTGGGCCTATGCTGTAGTTTACAGGGCAGTATGGCTGGTGCAACCAGGAGTTATCTTGGCTTTCTGGTTTTGTTGTGTGGTTGACTTGCTTTGGTTTTGGTTCTTCTTTCTCTTTTTCGATCTTTTCCTTGTTTGCAATTGTGTATGGGCATGAATTTGTAGTGTGGCCTGCTCCTTTTCCATGATATGTGCACCACAGATCTGCTGGGTTTCTGTAGTTAGATCTCCCTCGGCCTCTACCTTGGCCTTCGCGGCCTCCGCGGCCACCTCTCTGCGAGAAGTTTCCTCTTCCCCCCCGGCCTCCTCTATGATTCTGCTCACTCTTGTTGTCATATGTTATTTGCTGCGGCTCGCTTTCTGCGATCATTGCGTCTGTGTGTTCTATCTGATTTATGAATCTTGGGTCATAGTTTTGCCTTGGTTGAAAGTATTGGTTCTGAGCGTACTGCGGCTGCTCTTGTTTAGTTTTCTTGCCTCTGAACTGGTCTCTTTCTTCTTGCCTCCTGCGAAGGTCTCTGTCTGCCAGTGAGTAGTTTGCCATAATTTCGCATAGTTTGTCTAGTGTTTTTGGCCTTTTTCTTGCCAATTTTGCTGCACACTGGCCTATTGCTAATCCTTTGATTGCTGCTTCGATCGCTGTAGCTTCTGGTACATTCACTGCTTGTGCTCTCAATGCCACAAACCTCCTCATGTAGGCTTCTAGTGGTTCATCTTTCAATTGCTTGCAATTGAACAAGTCTGCGGCTCCTTTTAGGCTATACTGAAAACCTTTGAAATTCTGCAGTATTAGGTTTTTCAGTCTTTCCCAGCTGTACACAGATCCTGGTTCTAGGCTAGAGAACCATGCTTGGGCCACCCCCTTCGCGGCAATCGCAAATGATTTCGCCAGTATCATTTCATTTCCTTCGGCAGAAGTGACCGCAGCCTCATAGGCCATGAGGAATTGCCTTGGATCATTCTGGCCGTTGAATGTTGGCAGTTTGTGTGGCTTAAAGCCCTTCGGCCATGACTGTACTTGAAGTGCTGCTGAGAGTGGAGACATGGGGTCTATTATTTGCTGCACGTAGCCACCCTCGCTAGGGCCCTCGAGTTGTTGTGTTTGATGGAATGTTTGCATGGTTTGTCTGTTTGGCAGTGTTCTCTCTGGCAGTTCCTGCTCTTGTGGTTCTTCATCACTTTGAAGCGACAGTATTTGCTCATCTAATTTTGCTAACAATTCCTCAGCTTCTAGTAGCTCTTGATTGAATCTGGTTGCTTTCTTTTTGGCGTTTAATGCCTCTATTGCTCTTCTTTTTTCTTCGACTTGCCTTTGCAGAGATTCTAGCTTTGAAATTTGATTTCTCTCATGTTGAGTTTGCGATGTCGTTGCATTGGCTGTTGCTTTCTTTTTCTTCGCTGCCAGTGCAGCTTCTTTTGCATTTCGTTCTTTTATCTGTTTTTGGATCAACTCTTGCTGTTTCTTGCGTTTTCCTCTATTCTTGTGCTTCGTCTAGCCTCTGCCGAGTCGCTGTTCTCCGTGGCCACGACTGTTGTGTTTATTGGGCGGGTTGGGAAGGTTTCTGATGTGTTTAGGTTTGGGTCGGTTGGATCTGGAGCGGATTCCTCTGCTGTCGTGTTTGATGGTGGTGGATTTCTTTTTTGGAGGAGGCATGATGCTGATCTCGGCTACTCTCCCGATCTGATGTTATTCGGTCCCCACGGACGGCGCCACTGTTGGGATTTCGGGGAAATCCAACAGGTTGAGATCGAGAGAGAGCAACGAAAGAGGGATATAGACAACGAACGATAGATTGATATTTATGTATATGCACGGAATTAGGTTACAAACCCCGGGCCAACTGCCTCTCGGGGCTCTCCTTCCCTCCTTTTATAGGCCGTCGGAGAGGCCTAGTTTACCCTAAATGCCCTTACAACCACTATATTCCCAGCATATCCGAGGGCATTATGGCATTTTGTTCCTCCGTACTGGCCTCCGTGATTCCCGGGTCCTGATGCGCCCGTGAGGATGCGCCACGCGTCCTGGCGCATCCGCGCTGGCTGGGCGTCCCCGCCTCCGACTCTGCATCTGGTCCCACGTCGAGCGAAGGGGTGGGCGCTCACCCCTTCGCTCCTCTTGCTCCTCCGACCCCTTCGCCTGAGTTACCTGAGCAAGGGAAAAAGCAAGAAATAATGCTAGTTGAAAGCGAAGGGGTAACTTATTTATGCCTTCGCGTCTTTCGGGAGTTAACCAAATTCATGAGTCCCCAACAGTGGCCGAGGTTGACAGGATTAGTTACAGGTGGTGAAGGACCAGCACGTGGCACATGGTTCACCATGGTCGCGATATGATTGGCATGGAATGGCGGAAACGCAAGGCAAAGACGGGGATGACAAGGTGCTATCCGAGTGGTTTAAAGTAAAGGGTATGATTGGTTCGGCTTGGTGCGAAGGTGAAAGACATGCTCTCTGTTCGGGCATTCCACCGAACTGGTTGCAGGCGAGGTGGAACGCTCTTGGCGGCTTGGTCGACTTTGGTGATGGATAGGTGCATCACAGCAACCAAGGAACGGCATAGCAAAGGAAAGTGTCTGGCACGGCAGTTGGCAGCAAGCAACACATAGGCAAGCATGGTTCAGGCTCATGGTTAGATTAGAACGTACATGGCTTACGTGAACACCAGCAGCAGCTACCACTTGCATGGTTGTGCCCTGTACACAAGCTAGCAGTATGGTTTTGGACGTGCAACAAGAGATGCCCTCATGCCCAGGGTTGCTTGCGAGGTACTTGTCGTAAGGTAAGGACGGCGAGCGGCGGTGAGGCAACAGCATGGGTGCCATCAAGGCCATGCGACACAGAGCGGCAAGGCTGCGACGGCGATGAGGAGCAGCAGGACCAGCACAGGACTCACGACACGATGATCAGCAACATGGAAAGCTCATCTGCGCGCGGCGTCACAACGCCCGACAGCAAGGCAAGGAGAAAGGGCACCGGCACAAATCAACTTGGCTCGGAGGCCGGTTCACAAGGGCGAAGGCGAAGCTGCACACACAAGAAGCTCCTCGGCGTGCAGCTCAAAGCCACCACGCTGGAAACAGGGGTTTGGGCAAGGGGCTGAGGTGCTGCTACCTTGGGCGAAAATGTTGGGGTTCGGCACAGCGACAAGGTGAAGCAGGATTGCAGGAGTGGAGGACCAGGGCGAGGCGTCGTTCAGAGCGCTGGTTCGCGGTTCTAGCATATTGTCGAACATGTTGTACGCGGGACGGATCTGTAGCTCTGTTTGTGCAAGGAAGATCAGAGACGTATTAGTGGCGCTCGAGTGATCAAGGGGCTCTTGCAATCAAGCGGCTCGAAGGCCGGGCACATAGAGGATTCATCGGCGCGTGATTCCTCACGGTCGGACAATACAAGCGGAGGTTGGGCAAGGGGCACGACAAGGTGGTTCACCTGCGGGCGCTAAGACGACAGGGTCGGGGCCGTGGCGAGGTGGAGCCGAGACGGTTCGGTGCCGTGCAGGCAGAGCAACAGGAAGGACAGCTCGCGGTCAGGGACAGCGGTGATGCAGGGCATGGCAGCGAGGGACGGGGTCGGCGTCTCGGCGAGGCCGCGGGGAGGTGAAGTAGCGCGGTCGAGGTCCCGGTCGGCGCAGCTTCTGGGAGCGGAGCGTCCACGGGCGACGGCTTGATGAAGAGGAAGCAGGACGACATCCACTCGCGGTCCAGCTCGGGGCGGCAAAGTCACCGGAGTGTCGCCCAGTCTTCCTCTCCTTCGTCTCTTCAGCTCTGCCCGACTCCAGCTCGTCGCAAGGGAACGCTGCCGCGGCCGCCGGGAGGAGTCCTTGCCTCCGTGGCCGGGGGAAGCTTGACGCGAAATGCCCGCCCAGAAGCGCATGCTCCCGGAATCAGGTCGTCTGCAGTCGGCAAAAATGACTTGCCTCTCCAGTCATCCATCGGAGTCGTTAGATTTGTATCCAACCGTGAAACGTTAAACTCCAATCTCCCAGCCTAGTTCCTCACGTTGCTTGCTGGACCGGCCCACTACCAAGCAGGGTTTTTTTTACCGACCGTTACCGGTCCGGTTACCGCGGTAACCGCTGTTACCGGTCCGGACCGGTAGCGGTACCGGCCGGTAAGAAACCGGGGAAATTTAAAAATTTGAAATTTGAATTCAAAAAATGAAAAAATAGAGTAAAAATTTCAAAAAATACTTCAAGGTGCGTAGAATCCAATGGTGTCAAAATTTTTCAAATATTTGTTCATTTAGTATTTTTGGCGGGCATTACAAATTTAAAAAAAAAAAGAAAAAACGGGCCGGCCCATTTAGGCCCAACGCTCCTAACCCCTCCCCCGGTCCCCCCCCCCTC
>CM014275.1:63843856-63910579 GCA_004135705.1 Alloteropsis semialata
CACCATATTCCTGCCGGTGTGATGAAGCAAAAGAAGGAGTTCCTCGCTTTGAAGCAGGGGAACATGTCAGTGGCTGAGTACAGGGACAGGTTCACTCAGCTGTCTCGCTACGCTCTAGAGGAGGTGGACAATGATGCAAAGAGGCAGGATCACTTTCTGGAGGGTCTTAGTGCTCCTATTCGCTACCAGTTGATGGTCCACTCTTTTCCTACCTTCCAGCAGCTGATTGATAAGGCCATTGGTGTGGAGTACACACGCCGTGAGATGGGTGACCACAAGAGGAAGCTTCTTCAGCAGGGTCAGTCAGGCAGCAGCTCTCGCCCTCGCTACTTCCAGTCACAGGCTCAGGGTACGCCGTACCGTTCAGGAGGACAGGGTGGACAGCCTCAGCAGTTCCAGCAGCCTCAGCGCCCCGCTTCACAGTTCCAGCGCTCCAGCCAGCAGGGCCAGCGCACTCCTTCTACCCAGGGTCGCCAGGGTACTCCAGCTAGCACGCCTGTGAGAGGTGCTACCCCCAGCACTCCGCCCGCTCGTGGTTGTTTCAGGTGTGGGGAAGTTGGCCATTTTGCTCACAACTGTCCCAAGGGTTCTGGTCAGTCTTCACAGGGTCACACGTAAGTACTAAGTTCTTTACAAGATCTCCATTATGTTTCATGATGGTTGGTTCAAAACGTCAAAAAAAACATTTTAAAAATAGAGGAAATATTCTACTTACTCCCTCCGTTCCAAATTGNTTATATCTGTTTTAGTTGGACTAACAGAATCTGTCTAAATCTGGAGCCGAGATTTAATCTTTAACCTTATGATCTATGTCAATTATATGATATTCATGTTGTAAAACTTGCTTATACAAGTAATTACATCTGGTATTCATATTGTTGTGCATTCTTTCTTCCATCTT
Organism: Alloteropsis semialata; assembly: GCA_004135705.1. Classification (NCBI taxonomy): domain Eukaryota; kingdom Viridiplantae; phylum Streptophyta; class Magnoliopsida; order Poales; family Poaceae; genus Alloteropsis; species Alloteropsis semialata. The sequence goes on from CM014275.1 coordinate 63,844,758, forward strand.
ATTCAGTTCGTCTATCAATATCTAAATCTCATGTTTCTAACGCTCAGATGGTGAACACCAGGTCTGGTTCCGGAGTTGATCAGCCAGCTGTTCCTCGCCACGGTCACCAGCCGCCCCCAGTGCCACCGCCAGCAATGGATCAACAGTTTGTTGCTGCTCAGATGGCGCTTCTGCAGAACATGACTGCAGCCATGACCAACCTGCAGAACCAGCTGAACCAGCAGGGGGACAGGGAAATCAGCCACGGGACAGGCACCGTGAGTTCATGAGTCATCATCCGCCTACCTTCTCACATTGTGCTGATCCACTTGACGCGGATGATTGGATCAAGAACATTGAGAAGAAGCTGGAGATCACACAGTGCACTGACAGGGAGAAGGTCATGTATGCTTCAGGACGACTTGAGGGTGCAGCTTCTGACTGGTGGGACTCCTACGCCGCCGCTGCTGCAGATCGTAATGCTATCACCTGGGATCAGTTCAAGACCAGCTTCAGAGATCACCATATTCCTGCAGGTGTGATGAAGCAAAAGAAGAAGGAGTTCCTCGCTTTGAAGCAGGGGAACATGTCAGTGGCTGAGTACAGGGACAGGTTCACTCAGCTGTCTCGCTACGCTCCAGAAGAGGTGGACAATGATGCGAAGAGGCAGGATCACTTTCTGGAGGGCCTTAGTGCTCCTATTCGCTACCAGTTGATGGTCCACACTTTTCCTACCTTCCAGCAGCTGATTGATAAGGCTATTGGTGTGGAGTGTACACGCCGTGAGATGGGTGACCACAAGAGGAAGCTTCTTCAGCAGGGTCAGTCAGGCAGCAGCTCTCGCCCTCGTACTTCCAGTCACAGGCTCAGGGTACGCCGTACCGTTCAGGAGGACAGGGTGGACAGCCTCAGCAGTTCCAGCAGCCTCAGCGCCCCGCTCCATAGTTCCAGCGCTCCAGCCAGCAGGGCCAGCGCACTCCTTCTACCCAGGGTCGCTAGGGTACTCCAGCTAGCACGCCTGTGAGAGGTGCTACCCCCAGCACTCCGCCCGCTCGTGGTTGTTTCAGGTGTGGGGAAGTTGGCCATTTTGCTCACAACTGTCCCAAGGGTTCTGGTCAGCCTTCACAGAGTCAGGGCAGCAGCACTCCCAGACAGGTCCAGCAGTCCCAGCAGAGGAATGGGAACCAGACTCCACAGGGCAGCAGAGGACAGCAGAGGTTCACCCAGGGCAAGGTGAATCACCTTGCAGCAGAGACCGCTCAGGAGGCTCAGGATGTTGTGCTTGGTATGTTCCTTGTTAACTCCGCCCCCGCCTCGGTTTTATTTGATTCAGGAGCTTCTCATAGTTTTATTACTGCTCAGTTTGTTGCTAAACATAACATACCCGTATCCACAATGAGAAGCGACTTGCTAGTTAATTCACCGGGGGGAAACATGAAATCATCCTATAGATGCCATAATGTTAAACTGAGAATTTTGGATAGAGATTTCTTGGTTCATCCTATAGTGCTAGAGTCATCTGGGATTGATGTTATTCTCGGAATGGGATGGTTAGCCAAGTATGATGCAGTAATTCAGTGTGCCAAGAGATCAGTACTTCTCACCAGTCCAGAGGGGGAAAGGATTGAGGTAGATGTTGCCATACCTTCATCAGCAGAGGGCACAGTTCATCAGATGAAGGGAGTTTCATTGGAGGATATCAGCGTTGTCTGTGACTATCCGGATGTCTTTCCTGACGATTTGCCAGGTATGCCACCTGATCGTGACATTGAGTTTATTATTGAGCTTTTACCTGGCACTGCCCCTATTGCTAAAAGACCTTATAGAATGGCTGTTGATGAATTAGAAGAACTTAAGAAACAATTAAAAGAATTATCAGATAAGGGTTTTATTCGTCCTAGTTCATCACCTTGGGGAGCACCTGTTATTTTTGTGGAGAAGAAGGATGGCACACAGAGAATGTGCGTTGATTATAGGTCACTTAATGAGGTAACTATTAAGAATAAATATCCGTTGCCAAGAATTGAGGACCTATTTGATCAATTGAGGGGAGCTAAGGTGTTTTCCAAGATCGATTTGAGGTCAGGTTATCACCAGCTCAAGATCAGACCATCAGATATTCCTAAGACAGCTTTTACCACCAGGTATGGGTTGTATGAATACACAGTCATGTCTTTTGGTCTGACTAATGCTCCCGCCTACTTTATGTACTTGATGAACAAGGTCTTCATGGAGTACTTGGATAAGTTCGTGGTGGTGTTCATTGATGACATCCTGATTTATTCCAAGAATGAAGAGGAGCATGAGGAGCACTTGAGGCTAGTGATGGAGAAGCTGAGAGAGCATCAGTTGTATGCCAAGCTTAGTAAATGTGAGTTCTGGCTGAAGGAGGTGTCTTTTCTTGGACATGTTATCACAGATGGTGGCATTGCAGTTGATCCAGGCAAGGTCAGTGAGGTGCTAGATTGGGAGCCACCAAAGAGTGTGTCCGAGATCAGGAGCTTTCTGGGTTTGGCAGGTTATTATAGGAGATTCATTGAGGGATTCTCTAAGCTGGCGAAGCCTCTCACATCGCTCTTAGAGAAAGGGAAGGAGTTTGTGTGGACAGATGCTTGCCAGGCCAGTTTTGAGGAACTCAGGAAGAGGTTGACGACAGCTCCAGTATTGGTAATGCCAGACATCACTAAGCGTTTTGATATATACTGTGATGCATCTAGACTTGGTTTAGGATGTGTTCTTATGCAGGAAGGCCGAGTCATAGCTTATGCATCTAGACAGTTGAGGAAGCATGAGGTGAATTATCCCACTCATGATCTTGAGTTAGCAGCAGTTGTTCATGCTCTGAAGATCTGGAGGCACTACATGTTGGGCAATAAGTGCAGGATTTATACAGATCACAAGAGCTTGAAATATATCTTTACTCAGAAGGATCTCAATTTGAGGCAGCGACGTTGGCTAGAGTTGATCAAGGACTATGACATGGAGATTCATTATCACCCGGGAAAGGCCAACGTAGTTGCAGATGCGTTGAGCAGGAAGGGGCATGCTAATCTGACTCATGCGATGCCTGATGAGTTATGCAAGGAGTTCCAGAAACTGAACCTTGGTTTTGTTGCTCACACTGAGGCAGTGACTCTGGAAGTGGAGCCTACATTAGAGCTGGAGATCCGAAAGGGACAGCTTGATGATGCGAAGATCAAGGAGATTAAGCAGAGTATGATAGAAGGAGGAGCTCCAGGATACAGGCTAGATGAGCAAGGCACGCTTTGGCTGGGAGATAGGATTTGCGTGCCTGCTATTGATTCTATTAGGCAGATGATACTGAGGGAAGCGCATGATTCAGCTTACTCCATTCATCCTGGGTGTACCAAGATGTACCAGGATTTGAAGGAGAGGTATTGGTGGTATGGCATGAAGCGAGATGTAGCAGAGTATGTGGCCATTTGTGACACTTGTCAGAGGGTGAAGGCAGAGCATCAGAGGCCAGCAGGACTGCTACAGCCATTGAAGATACCTGAATGGAAGTGGGAGGAGATTAGTATGGACTTCATAGTTGGTTTGCCTCGTACACGGTCTGGTTATGACTCCATATGGGTGATTGTTGATCGGTTGACGAAGGTTGCTCACTTTATCCCAGTGAAGACCACCTATAATGGAGCTCAGCTTGCAGAGTTATACTTCGCCAGGATTGTGTGTTTTCATGGTGTGCCCAAGAAGATAGTGTCTGACAGAGGTACCCAGTTCACTTCTAGGTTCTGGCAGCAGTTGCATGCTTCTATGGATACCCGCCTTAATTTTAGCTCTGCTTATCATCCCCAGACCGATGGTCAGACTGAGAGAACCAACCAGGTGTTGGAAGACATGTTGAGGGCATGTGCATTGAAGTATGGTAAGAGTTGGGATAAGAGTTTGCCGTATGCTGAGTTTTCGTATAATAACAGCTATCAGGCAAGTCTGAAGATGGCCCCTTTTGAGGCCTTGTATGGGAGGAAGTGCAGAACTCCATTGTTCTGGAGTGAGACTGGAGAGAGGCAAGTATTTGGGCCAGATGCTATTAAGGAAGCAGAAAGACAAGTGCAGGTGATTAGGGAGAATTTGAGGACAGCTCAGTCCAGGCAGAAAAGCTATGCTGATACTAGGAGAAGGGAGCTAGCTTTTGATGTTGGTGATTATGTATACTTGAAAGTGTCTCCAATTAGGGGTTGCGCAGGTTTAAAGTCAAAGGGAAGCTTGCACCTCGCTATATTGGACCTTTCAAGATTTTGGAGAGGAAGGGAGAAGTGGCTTATCAGTTAGAGTTGCCAGCTCAGTTGTCAGATGTGCATGATGTATTCTATATATCTCAGCTCAAGAAGTGCCTCAGAGTGCCAGAAGAACAGTTGTCTTTGGATGATCTGAGTGTACAGGATGATTTGTCTTATTCTGAGTATCCAGTTAGAATATTGGAGAGGGCTGAGAGAGTTACTAGAAATAAAGTAATTAAGATGATCTGAGTGTGCAGGATGATCTATCTTATTCTGAGTATCCAGTTAGAATATTGGAGAGGGCTGAGAGAGTTACTAGAAATAAAGTAATTAAGATGTGCAAGGTGCAATGGAGTCATCATGGAGAGGATGAAGCTACATGGGAGAGAGAGGATGAATTGATGGCAGAATTTCCCAATCTCTTCGCAAGTTCATCCGAATCTCGAGGACGAGATTCACTTTAAGGGGGGTAGGTTTGTAACACCCTAATTTTCATCACAATGAATCTTAGAAACCAATTCTGAATTTTCTAGGATTTATTTAGGGCTTTAATAAATTTCTAGGATTTAATTGGAATTTATTAGGATTTTATTCAATTTAATAATTAATTATTAGTCACAATAAGTTTTTGTTGCATTCATGCTGCTGCATAAGTTTTGTGTAATGTTTGCAAGTTGAGGAGAATTTAAATTTATTTAAATTCAAATTGATTTGCATTTGTTTTGTTTAGTTTTGTAGTTTTTAGTTTTAGTCCGGAAAACCTCCCTGAACTCTTGGTTAGTCTGGTTTTAGCCCCCGTTCTTTTCCCTTGGTCCGGTTAACCCCCGTCGGCCCGGCCCATTTTCCCGCCGCGGCCCGCTTACCTTCGCCGCAGCACGCCTTCCCCGTCCCCTCCTTCTTGTCTCGCTGGCCGGTGGGTCCCGCGTGTCGGACTCCTCTTCCCCGTCCGACCGGAACTCAGGGAGAGTCCGAGCTTGGGCCGTTTTGCCGCGCCGCGTCCGTATCCCAACCAAATCCGCGAGAACCGGCCTTCCTTAGCCCCTTTATAAGCTGCGCCGCCTAGCCCCGTGCGCACCCCAACAAACCCTAGCGCCGCTCGTGCCTTGCTTCGCAGCCGCGCCGCCGCTCCAAAGCTCACGACCGCCGCCGCCTCGGAGTACCGTCTTCTCCGCCCGTTCGACCACCAGAGCACGTCCCCGAGCTTTACGAGCGTGTAAGGAAGCTTGCTAGACCTCTTTTGTCCATCTGTGGTTCGGTTTTGGCGGCTAATTGCTCGACGTCGTTTGACAGCGCCGCCCGAAGCCGCCGTCATCGCCGATTCGACGTCCTCGCCGTGCAATCGTCGTCGAAATCCACCTAGGTGAGTTCGCCGTATCCTTAGCTTGCTCTAGGTTCAAGAATCGTCAAGTTTGGACCACCGTAGCCTCGATTCCGTGTTTCCCCGACGAGTTCGCCGTCGCCGCCGCCTTGCGCCGCCGCTTGTCCTGTTTCCGCGCCGCCGCCGGCAGTGCCGAGCTTCCAGAGCCGCCCGATCGCCCGTGAACGGCCCGATCCAGGTCAACAGGGGAGCCATACCGGTCAGCCCGGCCTTTTTAGATTAAGAGCCCCTGAGGTTTTTGGTTATCAACCCGCAGTCCAGACTTAGTTCAAAGTATTTACATCTAGGTCTTGTTTTCTTACAGAATTAACCCTGCGCTTTCAAATATTAGTAGCCGCCGTCCGAGCCTGCCTTTTTACGCTGTAGACCTTAGGTTTTTATACGTAATTATGTTTATGCCCCTAGAATCTTACTGTCTAGTCCTTAGAAAGTTCTGGTAATCGCAGTTAAGCCCCTGTTACCTTGTTTTAGCCATATCTTCCACGTTTTAGCTCCAAATTAAGTGATTCTTGCGCTCACGTGATCCTTAGGACGTGTACAGTAGTTTTATTCTATTGTTTTGTTCTGTTGCATATGTTTGGTGTATTGTTTCTTATTTTGTTGTATTGTTTCTTGTATGTGATCGTGTGACGCGTTTAGAAGGAGAGCAGTTTGTGGAGGAGCAGGAGCAGTTCTTTGAAGACTCTGAGCAGCAGGAGCCTTTCGCAGAAGGCAAGTGTCCTTGATCATGCTTATCCCAAGGATAATCATACTATTATCACATTTACTTTTATGTCATGCATGGTTATAATATTGATGGGACCTATTTTAGGGATGTGTCTAGTCTTGTTTACCTTATTCCTTGCATAACCTGGGTATTTAATTATTGTTGGGTAGCTTTGCTTAGTTGCTCTACACTTGGGTTATGGAGATCATTAATGCTGAACTTATGAATATGTGATATGCTCATTGGACGATAAACAAGATCATTATTTTAATTGGAACATGGAGTGACAACCCGAGAAAACAGTGCAACCACATAACTAACGGGCTCTGGTCATGATTAATTAATTAGAAGAATTAACCTGTAATAATCTTACCGAAAGGGCAAGAGGGGAAGCATAGATGGGGTATAGCCGGATCTCTTGGGAGTATGCTTTGGTAAGTAACTCGGCGATTAGAAAAGGTTATGCTTTGCTATGGCTTGAAACCTTAGCGGGTTGTTTCATGTTAATAATTCTTTGTAAAGATCATGTAATGTTTCTCTGGCCCCTCACCTAAGGAAGTGTTGAAGAGACTCATGACCTCAGGCTATATGAGAATACATTGTGTGTGGGTAAAGTGTACAACCTCTGCAGAGTGTAAAACTGATATATCAGCCGTGCTCACGGTTAAGAGCGGCTTGGATCCTCTCATGATAATTAAACTTGAAGTTGAATTAAATCGTGGTTACTTGTTGAGCATTTGGTTCTATACTATATTTGGGGTTGGTATATACTTATACTTAGTTAAGCTTGCTAACTAAAAACATGACCAACTAAAATTGCTTAATGCTATAGCCTATTGCTATCCTTGATTAAAGCCTTGCATGTCATATTTATTTATTACTCCACTTTGCTGAGTACCAACCATAAGTGTACTCAAACTTGTTTATCTGCGGCTTAGAGGGTGATACTTGTGGAGACTACATCGAGGAGTTTGACGAGTTCTAGGTGTGCGTTCCACCAGTCGGCTGCCTGTGGATGGATCTATTATCAGTTCTTAGATGAGACGTTTATTATTGTTAAGGATATTATTTGTGGCTTGTAATAATGTTACTTAACTCTCTTTTGTTTTCGATATACATTGGTTTGATACTGCTAATGATGTCATCATGTGTGTGTGAACGGATCCTGGCGCACATGTGATTTACTTGGTTTTATTCCTCAAAAACCGGGTGTGACACTCGCTCTCTACCCGTGGGCCCCACTCGTCAGCTCCTCCTCCCTCCTCGCGCCAGACTCGGACTCGAGTCGAGCCCGAGCTCCTCACGCCTCGCGCCGCTCTCCATCAAGGCAGCACACCAAGGCACTCGGCCCCCTGTCTTTTTATAGTTGCGTCACCTCGCTCGCGACCCCAGAAAACCCTAGGTGCTCGCGTGCCCCGTTGCCGTAGACGTCGAACCGCGGCGAGCTCCCGGTCAGGATCTTGGTGGCGTCCTCGCTGGGCGGCTCCGCGTACACGACCTTGACAGCTGCCCCATGCGCGAACGGAGATACACTCGGCAAAGCTCCCAATTTTGCCGAGTGTATCTCTGTTCAGACCCTCGGTAAAACCACGTCACCTTTTTTTTTTTGCCAAGAGCCAACCTAACGTTCGGCAAAGTGTTTACCGAGTGTTCAACAAAAACACTCGGCAAATAGCTTTTTGCCGAAGGTGACCCTTTGTCGAGTGGCCGAGACACTCGGCAAACCTCTGTTTTCCGTAGTGGCTGCTGCTTCAATTGTAAGCGGAATGGGATTTATCAGCAATGTCACTGTAGTGGTCAACAGAAAGAGAACGTTACAAAAGGTAGCCGGTGCAATTTTTTTAGCGCGTGTACATGACAACGGCCATTTTAGGTCCCTCCCACGCTCGATATTTAGACGCTAAAAAGAAACCTAACGATTTCTACATTATTCTTTTTCCTCCTCCGGTCTCTTTCGTTCTCCTACCATCTCCCTCCTGTTTAGTGCTTTGTCTAATTATAAACCTGTTCACAAAGCCTATCGCTTATAAAGCAGTCTACCCAGAGGCCAGAGAGCGTGTGCCGTGCTGTCGTCATAGCTATTCCGTATTTCCACGAGATTCAGCACGTTCCACACATTTTCAACGTACATGGAAGCAAAGTCAAAGTTAGCCGCCGCTAGCTGCTACGCGAGCCACGCAATCAAGTTGCCGGTGCAGTGGTGCTGATCGATATAGGCTGGTCGAAGGTGTCGATGAATTGTCTCTCGTCGACAGTAATCGACGCCTCGCCCACAACAGTTGTCGTTACTACATGTTGTCAGTCTTGACAGGCAAGTGTCGTGTGCTGCCTTGCTACAGCATGTTCCACACATTTTCAGATGATGATATGGACGTACGTGGAAGCAAAGCCAAGATAGCCGCCGTTAGCTGCTACGCGGTCCGCACAATCGATGCCACGTAACAGCCGCCAGGGGAGTTGGTGAACTGCGGTCATCAACAAATTCAGCGCCTCATAGGCTCATACCGTCCCTCTCGTCATCTCTGAACCATGTAAACGGATACTATTACTATGCAGATATTCTAATATATTTGGGGTCTATCTTGTTGTTCTTTGGATTCTGTTTTTTTTCCTTTCTTATAATATATTTCGCGGCATAACTCTCGCCGTCCTTTCAAAGAAAAAACTAAGCCATATTGTTTGTCATCTTTAATTTAGCAACGCAAGGTTCTCTATGCATGGTGGAGACTGACCGGACCAACCGCCAGTGTCACGTCACAGTGACTCGGTCACTAGACACATTGATGTTGCCTGCCTCCGGTGGGCTTCAATTTGGTACCGAAAGCTCATCTGTCACGACGATGAAAGGCTACACCCATCAATCCCCTTACCCTCAATTTCTTATTCTCTTTCGTATAGCAGGCTAGCAGCAAGCGTTGTTTCGACTGCAGCTGACGTGCACACCCACCCACCGGCTCACGGCTCACACTCGCGCTCAACGCCTCATAGGCTCATACCGTCCCTCTCGTCCTCTCTCAACCATGTAAACTGATATTACTTGCAGATCATTTTGATATTACCATGCCATATTGTTCATGATTGAGCTTCAAGGAAGTAATACAAGTGTCGTCTTTAATTTAGCAATGCAAGGTTCTCTATGCATGGTGGAGACTAGCCGGACCAACGGCCCTATTGTCACGAGCATGTAAGATCGACTGCTCACGGTGGCTCGGCCTCTAGACACACTGATGTTGCCTGCCTCCGGTGGTCTCCAATTCGGTACCAAAACCTCATCTGTCACGACGGCGAAAGGCTGCACACATCCAATCCCCACACCTCGCACGTGTCGTTAGATGGACAGACCACAGACAAACACTACTAACTAGCAGGATGACCCACGCAAATAGCGCGGGAAGCTAGCGTTTATTTTCTTAACAAACAGATTTTAAATTTAAATTAATAGATAAAAATAGTTTTATTTAGTCGTGTCATTGTAATTATTTTGTCCTATAAATCTAGAGTTATATATTATATTTTTTTGGAACATGAGTTCAGGTGAGAAGGAAATAACTTATAATGATTTTTCTATTTTTAATATAATTAATATAAATATTATGTATTTTTAACATGACTATATTTTTAAATTTAAAACTGGCAATGCACATTTTTGGTTGAAAGTTGTAGTGATGTTGATAAATTATATTTTCATATTTACAGGGATATATAGGTTATTGGCTAAATGCATACCATTTTTGGTAATAGTTAGAATTTAACTTTGAGTTTGAATTTGAAACCTTAATGGGCAATAGATGCATTGTTTTTGGTTTTTGTCCCATGCATACCATTACCTTTTATTTTTTAGTTTGAGTTTGAGATCTAGGTTATTGGCTCAATGCATACCATTACCATTTTTGTTTATTTTGCTCCCCCAATATCCAATTGCTATAGCTCTATGCATGCTTGTTGAGTCATCGACCCTCACTATGTGTGGTCTTTCATTTGGTTCTGTCTCGGTCTCCATCACGTCTTTTTTTCATCTTCCTTCTACTCTATTAGTTACTCAAAACACTTATATTTGAAGGATGTAAGTTCTCGTCTCTCACGTTTGTCTTCCATCATACATTAAACATTTGTTTAAATTTTAAAAACAAATGCATATATTTTTGTTTCTAATGGTGTCATAACTATAAGGTACCATCTATGTTTTTTCACCATTTTAATTTTATGCATGCTTCCATAATGAATTTTTTATGCATTCATTATTGCAGTTGGCATGGTATAGCCTTCTTTTTTGAACTCATCCTCTCCCTTCTGCTTCTGCTCCAAGGGGGTTTTACCCGCTATGCCGCGATCATTGAAGATGTATTCCTAAATCTTAACACTTTACCATGCATGTTCTTTCCTCTTTTTGAACACAACCTTTAGCTTGTTATGGATGGATGTGCATGTCAAGTCTCGATTTCCATGTTGCTTTGTTCTGGATCTTGTTAGAACTCTCCACGTAATTGCATCATTTATCATTCATTTTGTCCTAAATTTTTTAGATCTCATTGGTCCACTAATCACAATACTACATAGCAAGACATCACCATATTTCTATTTTTTATAGTTGCTACTAGTTTATCACCATGCCTTGGTTGCCGTGTTCGGATGATACTCAGCCTTGACTACCTAATTCTGATGGATCATGTAGTGGCTAATTATTGTGCTTCTAGTATTTGTATAAGTAATTTTTTTCAAAAATAAATGAAATAAAATACCTTTTTTATTTTTTTTCTTGTATTATATTTATTTGTGTTTTGTATGTAATTTTTATTTTTTAACCTTCCTCCAAATTCATATATAATACTATTAATTATCTCTCATTAATCAAATTTAATAATATGAATGTTTAATATTATCTTATAAAATCAATATTTTATATTATTTTTTATTATCATGGTAATTTTAGGTTCTATGTCAAAATTAAGCTTTATTTGTATCCATTTAATTGATTAGTAATTGTATTTAATTCATGCTAATAAAAATATATATAATATTTTTTAGTTACCATACTAATAAAAAGATATATAATATTGTGTTTAATTAGTATGAATCCATTTAGTTCTTTGTTAATTGTATTTGGCACATACTTTTTATTTAGCTATATATTGCTTCCAAATTCATACACATAACAACTATTAGTTTCCTTATTTTTATTCTGAATTTAGCTATATATTTATTGTGTTTGATATGGACACTTGAGTTAATTTCTAATTTATTTATTTATTTAAGTTTTAGTTTATCTATTTACTAATCATATTCAATTTGTACTATTTGGTCAAGTGCTGATTTTTATTTTTATTTCAAATTTAACTATTTGGTAACCGTACTTGACGTAGATACTTTGGTGCTATTTTTTGATTTTTTTATTATGAAGTTACCTACTATTAATTGTTTTCAATAAGGACTTTTTTAGGATAACATAGACCGATAGATCATCATAATGGATCCATAAATCTAAGGTTATCTATGTTTGCTACAAACTGTGGCTGGCCGAATTTCTTTGCCAACAAAATTTGGTGGGATACTATTTGCACTAAAAAATGTTTATACCGTGATTAAGCGTAGCTTAGTTGCTTAGGTTCCTTGTGATGGAATTTGTCCACCAGGTTTAAGTTCCTAACGTCTCCTTGATTGTTTTATTATGAAATTAGCAACTATTAATTATTTTCAATAAGGATTTTTTAGAATAACATAAACCGATGGTTCATCATAATGGATTCATAAATCTAAGGTTATCTACGTTTGCTATAAACCATGACTCACCGAATTTCTTGGTCAACAAATTTGGTGGGATACTATTTGCACTAAAAAAGTCTTTATACCGTGAATTATGCGTAGCTTAGTTGCTTAGGTTCCTTGTGATGGAATTGTCCACTGGGTTTAAGTGCCTAACTCGGCACTGGTGTCTCACAGCGATGTGTCTGTGGTGACTTCGTCAATCTCAAGATCGGAGCAACAGGCCAAATCTTTCGGAGGTGCTCATAACGGTAGGGTTTACGTGCGTGTATTCATAGGGGTGAGTTTACATATGTGTGTGAGCGTCTGTGTCTAGTCTGTGTCTATACTGGTGTCTCAAAAAATCTTCATAACCCAACTCTAATGAATTGGCCATCTTATCTTTTTTCCTTGTATGATCTGGCTAGAGATTACCCCATCTATCTAGTAGCACTATAGGATTATCCAATAAAGGGTTAGAAATTGGATACATCAGCATGCATGTGCGCGTGTGTAAAAACACGTCAATTTCATGAATTTCTACCTTTGCAGCACCATCTGGTTAAGGTTAGCATCTTCTGATTCTATCTATTTGTCTATATGCAGAGTACCTAACCTACTGAATCACACAGTTCCAAAACAATGCAATCATATGTGCACGTAGCTTCTATGACCTCCCTGATCTTGTTCACAATTGATCTACACATTGTCATCGTCATCGATCATTTTTGTATTTCAGCCAGTCATATGTGCATGGCATGACCAGTATATATGCAGCACTTCAGCTGGACATTAGCCGCACGCATGCAATTTACCGTACCCCTAAATGGACGCAGCATACGGACATGGCTTCAGCTTTCAGCCACATCATTGCTCAATTTTCACAACTGTGTGCTACCTGCCCGCTGCCAGCCAGAGTCTCACACACATCACGGCTTGAATAGCTACAAATTCAGACACGAAAATCGGTATATCCTTTGTTTCTCTAAGATGCTCTCATAAAAGTTATGCATGAGTTATGGAATGTCGCCAAGTTCTTGCAACGTTTTGGCTCAGTTGACAACTATATATGTTGCTCCTTCGCACGAGCGGCACAGCCTTTACATGGCACACATGAACCCTTCGGTGGTCATAACGTCTGCGCCACCTATGATACTTTTGCGTTGATCTTGCAGAACTGCTAATTAGACGCACTGGAAGTTAAAATAAATAAAAATCAGATCGATTTATTTATTTGCCACCACAGACAAACACTACTAATGTGCAAGGCGTGCAGACAAATATATGGACACTGTTGCAAGAGTGGAACAACACAACATCCGGCACACGACATGAAAAAAAAATCGGGTGTAGTATTATGCGATAGACTTCTCCAACATGACAAAACGTTGGGGCACCGTACACCGGGAGGCACCGTAACACACCTTCATGCGGCACTTACCGCCTCCATGAACTCCTCGTCGGCGATCAGCCTGGCGAGCGCCTCGGTTGACAGGCACACCTCCAGCGCCATGCTGCCTCCGCCTTCGCGCCCCTCGTACACAGTCACCTTCCCGTCCACCTTGTTCCCGGCGCCGCTCCGAACGGTCAACGGCCGGCCCCACCCGAAGTCGTTGCCGTACACGTCGAAGCGCGGCGAGCTCCCGGTGACGGTATATGCGGGGTTCCTCGACGGCCTCGGGTAGTACAGCAGGTTGGGCTTCTGAGTCCAGGACGCGAGGTCATCCCTCACCTTCGTCTCGTCGAACGAGGCCACGACGCGGTTCAGGAGCCAGGCTGCCCAGCCCAGCCCTTTGTCGAGGACATCGCCGACGGTGGACTTGGTGCCTTCGACCGCCACGGCGTTGCCCATGTACTCCTGTGGTATACCTTTCACTCGACCACGAAAGCCGATGACGAGTTTGTAGGTGGTCTCCAGGTGTGGTGCAAGCTCCCGGGCGCGACACACTGCTCGCCAGAGGTGCGCAAGCAGGGACTGCAACGAGGAGATGGAGACCGTTCCGGCCATCTCAGCATTCGCCTTCGTCTTCAGCTTCTTTATGCTCTCTGCAGAGAAATGGAAGAAACACTCCCGCACGGGCATGTACTCGGGTCGCCGGATGATGTCCTCGAGCTTGCCGAATGGTAGAGGGATTGGCACCGGGCAAGTGTCGAGGAACCACCTGTCGACCACTGGCAGTGGTGTGGAGAGCTTGTAGCCTTCACTTCCACCGCTGCTGCGGTTGATCTCTGACCAAGTGTTGAAGAAGCGCCAGAATGCGGTCCCATCGGCAACGCCATGGTTGAGCGACATGGCTACGAAGATGCCATCTGCAAGCTCGGTGACCTGAGCGGCCAGCACAGGGAGGGAATCCACAACGGCATCCACGCCCAGCAGACCGTTCAGCGGGAAGAAGGACCACACCACCGATGGTGTGTACATGGAGGTGGTGATGTCACTCACGGTGACTCCAGGCGCCATGGCATGGACAAACTCAGCACCGGCGTTGTTGCAGCAGAGAAAAATGGCGAGGCTCGGACTGGACATACCGTCGGTGATCTCCGACGCAGCGAGGCGGCCAGCCAACGGGTAGAAGCGATCCAGAGCACGGGCGAAGGATGAAGCAAGACCGTCGACGACTTGCGCACCTCCTGTCCGAGGCTTGGGCAGGAGGATCCCCTTCTGGATATGGTCCACCGTGATAAGCGTAAGATCCCACGGCGTCAAGTGAATGACCTCCGGCTCTAACAACTCCCTGTCCGGCGAGCTTGCCGACTCTGGCTGTACCATGCGCCTGGATATGATTCGGATATCACTGGTTGAGCCTTCCATTTGGGTTAGCACCCCAGTTGCCGGAGATAGCAAGCTTGTGAACGCTGCCTTATTGCTGGATCTGCTCCTCTGGTAGTGCGTGGTAGGCAAAGCTGGGCCTGTGACTTCAATGTTCTGAGAAAATGGAATCAATCAGCATTGTCAGTGTGGCTGTGGTCCCCTCCGAATGAGAACATTTCAGGGAGATTCAATGTATCGACTTTTCTCTACCACACATTAAAGATAAACCCAACAACGTGTCTGGTGTCATGACTGGTCTCAGAATTTCCACGAAGAATCAGACATCCCTATTTTTAAAGGCCTTGTTTAGTTGGGTGAGAAAGTTGCGAAAATTACTGTAACAATTGTAAATTGAAGATTAGAAGGACTAAACATGATCTAATTATAAAACTAACCACACGGATGAACGGGAAATCGCGAGACAAATCTATTAAGCCTAATTAATCTGTCATTAGAGATTGTTTACTGTAGCACGCGTTAGGCTCATTAGATTCCTCTCGAAATTTCACCCGGGGTTGGGATTTGTCATTAATTCACGTTTAATACTCCTAATTAGTGTCCAAACATTTGATGTGACGGGTGAATAGTGAAAAGTTGCGAAACTTGCCACAACTAAACAGGGCCTAAGTTTAATGGAGCAGCATCACTATTTTACCAGTAGGTTATGACTTATGAGCTATGTAGTTTTGCATCATATACTGGAAACACAAATTCATTCAACACCAAGCAAGTATAGAAACACAGAAAGAACAAATAAGAATAATGAGAGTTGATATAATGACTGGGATAGGCTAAGCTAGAGGTCAGCGGGGGCACCTAGCAACAACCCCCTATCCAAAAGGTGACACTACTGAGATAGTGAACACGCGAAACAACCCCAAATCAAATGAACAAAATTGAAGCTTGTTTGTGTGTTCCAGTATATATAAAAGTTCTCAACTTCCATAAATGATGAACAAACTTACCAGAGCTGTCCTTCACCTCGTGTGAACCAGAGATTGGTCGCTGCTCTTAAGGCAATAGGGTGGTAGCTTGGTTCTGAATTTGGAATGACCATGAATCACATGAGTGCATGAATAAGAATAGAAGACCAATGCAAATTGATATTACTATGCAGATTTGATATTACCATGCCATATTGTTTGTGATTGAGCTTGAAGTACTAGAAGTGTCATCTTTAATTTAGCAATGCAAGGTTCTCTGTTAGAAGATCATTCAAACAAAGGAATATCAGTGCATCAGAGGATAATAATATCCTTGAGTTAGTAAGAACTTGAAACATATATCGCTATGATTGATTCCTTTCTGACAAAAAACGAGTACACAGGTTCAGCCCAAATGCCTCTACAAGCATGAGAGGTAAAAAAACCTGACAAAAAATCTGAAGTACCAACTCGAAAGCTGTAGCTCAAACGATTTCTATCTAGGAAATTTTACAGCATATCAAATTGGTGTATAGAAGTACTTCCCAGGCATAGGCAGTTCAAACCTCAAAAGCGAGCACATAAAAAAAAATCCCTGAGTTATAAACTAACATGGTGAGGAAGCATCAATTTGTGGACAAAGTACCAGTAAGTAGTGTGACAGTAAAAACTACCAGCAATATATCACCTCTTCCCTGATGCGAAGAACACAGGTTGTATTCTGCTTGCCTAACATGAAAGCCATGGTCCCAAAGTAGACTATTAGATTCAAGCTTTTTTGTTATTGTTACCCACCAAAAGCTTCGTTGAATTTCGCTTCCTCACTACTAGAGAAATCAGTATCTGTCAGGTCATCAGACAAGCCCCCAGGTGTACTGTGGTTTAAGCAATAATCTTGTTTGGCTGGACATATGTCATATTCTGACTCCAGTAAGGAATGAGCTGGAATCATATTTAGCTCCATCGCGCTCATTAATGATCTAACCTTAGCTAGTTCAGGCCAGCGTTTTGCTGATATATACATGTTTGCAACCAGTTTGTAGTGACCAGGGTTGTTCGTCCTCATTGCCAGCAGCCTCTTTGCAGCTCGATCTCCAATTTCTGTTTTGCCGTGGATCCTACAAGCCTCAATTAGAGTTGCCAACATTGCAGCAGTTGGCTGAACTGGCATCTTGTTGATTATCTCCTCAGCCATCCTCAGCAATCCTTCACGGCAGTACAAATCGACCATGCAAGAAAAATGTTCCACCCTTGGTGCAATGCAAAATATATCAATCATCTCAGCAAATCGTAATTGCCCTTGAGTTACCAGCCCAGAGTGGCTGCATGCTGACAGAACAGCAACCATAGTTACATGGTCCACCTTGATATTGTTGGCAATCATCTCATCAAAGAGCTTCAGCGATACAAGACCCTCTCTTTGCATTCCATAGCCCAAAATCAATGAAGTGTAGGCATGCCTATCTTGACATTGCATCTGGTCAAACACTCTGTGGGCAGCTGCCATCTGTCTAGACTTCGAGTACATATCGACAAGTGAGTTCGGCAGTAAGTTAGATCCAACGAGTCTATGCTTGAGAATGTAGCAGTGCATCTCCCTTCCATGACAGAGGTGTCCAAAACGAGCACTAAGTGAAAGCATAGTCAACACAGTAACATCATTTGGAAAGACAGCAGTACCAGTCATCTCTCTGAAAAGCAACATAGCTTCCTCAACCTGGTCCATGAATGCATATCCGGCAAGCAATGAATTCCAAGTTGCTATGGTCCGAACTGAACATGTTCTAAACAGACAGTTGGCAGAGCTCATCATCTGGCATCTTGAGTACATGGTGATCAATGAACAGTCCACGCGCTCAAGCCTATCCAAGCATAGACGAACAGCCACTCCATGTAACTCCTGGCCAATTCTCAGATAACCATTCCTACCACATGCCTTGAGGCCAATCACAAGAGTCACAAAATCCAGCCCAGGACCATGGAAACTCCTCATCAGCGACACCAATCTCATCACCTCGTTATAGTTCCCCGCCTTCAAATTTCCTGCTGCAACTATGTTCCAGGTGACAATGTTCGCCCCAGGAACCTGCTGCAGCAGCTCAAACGCCTCGCCCCACATACCCGCCGACGCATACCCAGACACCACCGCGTTCCAGCTGACAACATCCCTCGCAGGCATTCCATCAAACACCCTGCGTGCATCCTCCAGCTCCCCGCACTTGGCATACATCCCCACGAGAGCGTTCCAGACATACATGTCCAGGCCATATCCCCACCTCTGAATCCGCTGCTCAATCGCCCGGCCAATGGTGGCATCCCGGAGCTCACCGCAGGCACGCAGAACCGACGGGTACGTGAACCTGTCGGCGCGCACGCCCAGCGCCAGCATCCTCTCGTACGCGAGGACCACGTCCCCCCACAGCCCGCGTTCCGCGTAGCCCCATATGAGGAGGTTCCAGGGGAACGCCCGCGCCTTCCCTGCCGCGCGCTCCACGGCGGCTCGCGCCGCGGAGAGGTCGCCGAGCGCGATGTAGAAGGAGGCGAGCCTCGGGAGCACCGAGGGGTGCGCGCCCAGGCCGAGCGCGACGGCACGTGCGTGCACCTGCTCGCCGGGGCATCGGGCGTGCCGCGAGGTGCAGGAGTAGAGAAGGGCCGAGAGGGAGTAGGGGGAGACTGAGGAGGTGGGCGGCGGCGGGGACAGGGACGGGGCCTGGGCGGGGGCGGCATTAAGCCAAACGGGTGGGAGGCAACGGCGGATGCGGAGGAGGTGGTGCTTGGACAGCGCAGAGGGAGGTGGTGGGCGCATCAAATGGCCGGCGCCACCGCCGCCTTCGTGGCATCACACCTCGCCGCCGGCCGGAGAGGAAGGCGGCGGGTGAATTGGGATTTGGGAGGCTTTCCAGGTCTGGCGCTCTCGGCGCGCCAATGCCCAAAGAGTCCCTCNTTTGAGAGGACCCCTCTTCCTTTCCTCGCGGTCCATCACTTGTTGGGCCCACCAAGCCGGTGGCCCTCCAGGTCAACTCCACTCATAACAGGCCGGGCTGGGCCAGGCGGCAGGCGAGAGGAATAAAAGACTTTTTTTTTTGAGATAAGAGGAATAAAAGACTTGGGCAGTTGGGCTGGCTCATCTCCTTTCTGGTTGAGCTCAAAAAAAAAAACTCCCTTCTGCTCTGCTTCTCTGCTCTGTGTTTCCTCCGCTGCCACGACATGGGTCTTCGTGAAAGTTGGTTGAATTTTCTATAGAAAAAATATATTGAGAAGTGTGTTGCAGAGAGGAGGGGCACGTATTTCAATGCGTTACTTTTGATTGAATTGCAGAAATTTGCAGGAAATAAACAAGGCCATGGTGTAGAGACATGTCATACTTGTTGTGCAGGTGGTCACTAGGGCCCTGTTTAATTGTGGTGATATGGTGAAAAGTGGTGAAAAGTTTATGCATTGGGTCGCGTGCATAGAGAGAAGAAATGAACTGACACGACTCTCGAGGTGAAAACTTTTTGCAAAGTTTCTTCAATTGAACAGGCCTAGGTTGAGCCCATTAAGGGCCTGTTTAGATTCCTTTGAAACTTTGAAACTTCACTATTCATCAAAAGGAATCTTACATGCATGGAGTATTAAACGCGTGTTAATGACAAAACCCATTCCATAACCCCCGGTAACTTTGCGAGACGAATCTAATGAGCCTAATTAGGCCATGATTAGACAACGTCGTGCTACAGTAAACAATCTCTAATGACAGATTAATTAGGCTTCATAGATTCGTCTCGCGATTTCCCGTCCATCCGTGTATTTAGTTTTATAATTAGATCATGTTTAGTCCTCCTAATCTTCAATTTAAAATTGAAAACTTTCTTTCACAAACTTACTTTTCAAACTAAACTGGCCCTAATTCAATTTGCTTTCACCTTCGGGTAATTCAGGAACGTATGGAGCATGAATCGGTTCTCGGACATTCCTCAGATTTGAGGTATATAGCTGGGCACCGCCATTGCTCCCTCAGGACCGTGAAGATCACAGCCTTCCGCACTGCGAAGGTCCTAGTTGAGCTAACTTGCATATTCTCTGCACTGGAGATGCCTCTGCGGGGGCAACAGTATTCTGAGGGAACCCCCTAGAGCGCTAGTCAAGTTGACTGTTGTGTTGCCTTGCAGCCGATGCCATGCCGTTCCCGTTGGATGGTAGTATGGTACGGTAGGCAGGTGTCTTGGGCTGTTGTGGTCACATAGCAAGCTGCAATCATTTTGACTTAAAATTAGATGAACCATGCCCTGTCAGACTTGGGCGGGCAGCCTCATCGCTGGCTGAAGGTCCATGCACCTCACCTCTGTAATGCAACTGCTTTGGAGATGCATGATTCAGGTTGTCAGTGGAGTGGAGATGCTTTGCATCAGCCGAAGACTAGAAGCTGTGAGTTCAATCCGGTTAAAATGATCGTACGAGATGTGTGCGGCGTTGACATGGATACAACTGCTGTGTACGATAACCTTGATCTTGCTGTCGAACGAGATGGCCCTGCTGTTGAGTTCGCCAACTTTTTCCATCGCTACAGTAAATTCGAATGTTTAGATACTAATTAGGAGTATTAAATGTGGATAACTGACAAAAACTCATTTTATAACCCCCGGGTGAAATTGTGAGACGAATCGGATTAATTAGGCTTAATAGATTCGTCTCACGATTTCCCGTCCATCTGTGTAATTAGTTTTATAATTAGATCATGTTTAGTCAAATTGCTACAGTAAATTTCACAAAGTTTCTCACCGATCTAAACAGACCCTAACTGAATGTCTGAAACCGAATAAAGTTGCCATTTTTCGTCCTCTTACTCTTGCGTTGCACTTTCTTTGTGGATCAGGCTTGGCCATCTACTTCTGAACTTTCTTATACAGGTATCGGCTAGCATTTCCGAATCCATCGCCCTTTTGCGCAAGCTGAGAAATGCTATTTTGTTTTCAGGGCCAAACATCACCTAAGAATGATTCAAGGAATACTCTGTTGCTGCAGATGGATTCGAGGATCAGTGCAAAACGCCAGGTCAAGACTCTGCAAGTAGACACGCCATGTTGTCAACAAAACCAGGGTGAATTTCAAGAAAACCATTCAGATCCTGTTCTATATGGCCTTTGGTCCTTGGATGCCGACAGGAATCCAAATAGTAGGCACTCAAAGCATCACTACATTCAGCATCGTAACATCAGAGTACAGAGGATAGCAATGGCCTGTAATTTGATTTGTATTCCTCGTCATATGCCAAAACAGGAGTGTGAATCAATTTTTTGGGGGTGTACTCTTGAGATATACAATTGATGGATAACCAACAAATCTTCAGATATTTCAGACAGCCTATGCTAAACTCAGGCGGTAAATCTCTACATGAACAGGTTTTCTTTTGCAGTTGCCTCCTAGGTACCAAACCGTATCAGGAGTGGAGTTTTCTGGCAAAACAAAAACCTCTCCGGCTCTCCACTTGAGGCACGGAAAAAAAGGGATCCAACACTATTTTCTATGCTTTTGATATGATGATTACTCAAACCGGGGTCGGCGCTGAACCGAACTTTTCAGCGATCAGCCCTGACATTCCCGGTAGTATACAGCAGTGCCTCTGACTGGTCTCTCTCACCATTGTGCTTTCCCTTTCCCTTGTCAAGACGGGCTCTCCGTACTGCTTGTTGGATCTGTCGCTCATGCTCTCTAAGGATCTCATCCATGTTCACTCCAGGAGGCATCAATGGTCCAGAATAGTGGATTCTGTTCTTCTTTGTGCCATTCACCTGAACAAGACGAAAAAATTTCATCATATGGCAGCAACAAACTGATCGCTTTAGTAGCATGTGGGGAATACAGTCCATGCGCAACAATTTTCAATTGCATTCTACAGATTCACACGTAAGTATTGAGGTGACCAAAAAGTGTCAACAGAATGAATGGAGACGAAAACTATGTACTATATGCAATGGCCAGATAGTATTTTATGAAGACATTTAGACAAATCATATATTTAAACAACCGTGGAAGTTTAAAACTTACCGCTGTGGGCTCTTTGTTTGCCGCTGCATCATCCTTCCGGTGGGAAGAAGACGGTCTTTCTTGGAATTGATGAGTCCATTCAGGTCTGTCAGAAGGATCAGCAGCAGTGAGCTGACTGTACCTTGAACTAGACCGATGTTCTCTCAAATATTGTCTCCTGGCACTTTCACCAAGGTTAGACATCTTAGGGGCATTGCCTCGCTGCCCAGATGCAGTAGATTGGTTGGACATATCAGTAGCAACAATTTGGGAGGTGTGAAATCTTTGGGCCGCCTTTGGATCCGTTCCACTTGATCTACCCAGAGTGGAGGACGAACGGCCAGCATGCATCAAAGGAACACGCTGAGGGTAACCATTGTCTGCAGCTCTTGCCGGCGGGTCAATTGGAAAGCCAGAAACAGCATCCTCCTTTGGAGTCAACTTGTAACTGCTGCTTTTGGGATTCACCTGAACTCGGCGTTGCTGCAAAGTCATGGAACAAAAATATATATATTCAGTAACAAGAAACAGAAGAATACGACAGAATTAGTGGTTACACATGGAATTGTTCTGAAATTGAATAATTGGTATATTTCATTCTCGAATTGAATATGTAGAATCCATGCACACAGTTTGCAGATGCATACTAACTTCCAGATGAATATTCATTGTTATGTATCCTGCTAATCACTGTAATGAACCATGTATTCAGCAAAATTCATAGAATTCTTAACATGTGGTGCTTGATGATTAATAATCTCTCAGCAATATTTTGAATGTTCAATGTTACATTTGGCACCAGGAAAAAGAACAAGAATGTAATTCTTGTGCAATGATTATCTAACTTTCACTCAAAGAGCTTGACATTTAAAATGTGAACTCTGAGTACCTGCAATCCACTGTTGCCGTCAGGTGCAGGAAGTTGCTTCCTCCGTCCCGCATCAGCTTCCTGTCCTTTAGCAGCTGCTCTTTGCCTGTAAACAAAACCATGATCCAGGATAAATAAGAAATGTCTAGCAATGCAGATTCATAGCATGTGTTGCTGAGAGGGAATCACCTCCTAGCTTCTTCATCTCGAAGCTTAGCATCGTATTCCTTACTTGGAGGATATTTGGGTAGACTTGATGGGTCACAGGCATAAGGTTTTGTTGTGAAGAACTACAAAAAGAAACAACAAAATTAATAGCTATGCCTGGATTAAACAACCAGATCCATGACAATCATGTTTGGATGTAAACACACAAGCCAAGGAGCAGTTCTAGCATCTCATATGTATGTCGACATGATTAGCAGTAAAGTTCATTCATTGCAAGTAAAACAAGAAAACGAATCTATAAGGCATCTCCAACAGTATATCTAAAATTGGAGACCTAAAATTTGCTTTAGGTACATGAGAGAGAAAAATTTAAGTACATAAAACTTGCTCTCTCCAACAGCATACCTAAAACTGGAGACCTATTTTCTAGATACAAGACACTGACGAATAGGACCCGCCTATCAGTGCCCCCCTCCTTCCTTGTCCATTCTCCTCTCAGGAGGGAAATAGGTATCCACCCTTTGGATTGCTATATTTTGGTTCAGAAGAGAGAAATTTAGGTTGAGACCTAAAAATTTTAGGTATAGGTATCCATATAGGTATGCTGTTGGAGCAAATCTTTGTTGGCTTTTAGGTATTCTGTCAGTTTTTAGGTATAGGTATCCTGTTTAGGTATGCTCTTGGAGATGCTCTAAGGCTGCAACTTAGAGGGCAAAAAAAACAAGAATTAAAAAGTCACAGAAAAAAGGTGAAAGAAACTTCGAAAATGTCAAAGTTCACACGTAGCTACAATACAGGGAGAAGTTTGACCAACATGCCAAACACAACGAAAGTACAATATACATCAACAAATGTAGTGCACACATAACATGCAGATTGAGAAATGGACATGCCAATTTAGCGCGCACATGACCCAGACATGCAGATCAACAAATGTAGGGGCCAGTACTTACTTCACTGTCAAGGGCAGATGCGGCGGTACCCCTATTTCCAGGTTCTACAGCAAGTAGACGGTCCAGTAGTGCTAAAGCCGTAGTAGGGAAGTCCTTATATACATCATTTACACATCGGCGGTATGGATGCTGAGGCTTGAATATGGTAGCTCGGGACAGCTTCAAATTAGCCCAAAACTCCTCTGAAGGTGAACCACAAAGCTTAAATATTTTGTGCAACTGTTCCACCTGAATGAGTTTGCACAACAGAATCAGCCATTGCAAATTCACATTGATGTTCAGAAATCTAAAACTACAAAGATGTATGACAAATAAATCGACCATTTATCATGAAGACAAAAGTTACAGATAATTTTATTTACTTTGAACTGGTATTGATCTATGTGAAAGTAAAATAGGCCTATTATCACTCAACCTGTATGTATGTTAGTAATATAAGAACATGCTGTGCGATACAAATATTAAAACCATGAACAATTTCTTAATGCATAAACTACAGGCCTCTTGAGCTAAATACCATAACATTTTCCTTGGCATGTTTAAATTCTCAACTGAAAACACCCTTCACTGTGCCAAGTACTCAAAAGGAACTAACCCACATTCATCTTCTTCGTAAACCTTTTATGCACCCAAATCCATGTTAACAAATAATGTAATCAAACAAATGATAGATTCACAAAAATGCTATATCATTATTAGGATTATTGCAGGTTGGAAATATAGCATTATTCTTAGAATGCAACTATCTACGAGTTTGATCACAACAAGAAAAGCCAAACAGTACCTCAGTTCGTCCTGGCATGATGGGCTTCCCTGACAGCAACTCAGCAAGAATGCAACCAGCACTCCATAGATCAACAGCAGCACCATAGTTAGTGGCACCCAACAAAAGCTCAGGAGGCCGATACCACAATGTTACCACGCGACTTGTCAAATGTTGCTTTTGGTTGGGATTAAAGAATGTAGCTAGACCAAAATCTGCTATTTTAAGAATGCCATTATTGTCAAGTAGGAGATTTGCACCCTTTATATCCCGGTGCAAAACACCACGGTTATGACAATGATCAAGTCCAGAAAGTAGTTGTCTCATGTAACACTTGACCTGAAATAACCATTTTTCAAAGCCAGGAAGAACAATTTAAACCTCAATACAAATGGAAAAGGTTTCAAAGTGGAAAGCCAAAGGCCAGAGGGTAAACCTGAGGTTCTGTGAATTTTAAGCCAGGTGTAGCTGCAAGTCCAGCGAGATCATGCTCCATGTATTCAAATACAAGATACAAGCTGCTCGACAAGCGCGATGTCACCAGACCTTCGAGCTTCACAATATTTGGGTGATCAAGCCTTCGTAAGATGTGAATTTCCCTTGCCATAAACCGGACGCTCTCAGGGTCCATATTGGCAAAGCGAACTTTCTTCAGAGCCACAATTTTCCCATTCTCTAGATCACGTGCTTTGTAAACACTGCTATATGTACCTTGTCCTATCTGAAATATTTAGAGATGACATGAGAAAAGGTGAAGTCATGTAATGTTGCATTTACAAAAAGTAGAAACTGGTTGCATTACATATTCTACAATTCTAAAGAGGTTGTTGTTTAATAGGAACAGCATTCATCAAGATAGCGGATGTATCATTTTTTCTGCTGTGTATTTTATTGGTCTATCAGAGTTCTGGACTCTGGAGCTAGTAACACATTCTATGCCAGAAATGGAATAGCGTAACCCGGTAATACAAAGTAAATTTCATTTTGGCATACAATTCAAGTTGGGAGTGAGCACTGCATTCCTTGCAATCTTTTTTTTTCCACTTTTCAATCATTTCGAACCCTCATTACATTCCAAAAATATTATGAGCCCTCGAAACATGTCTAGTTCAACACCTATCAAAACATCCTATGAATAATCAGCCACCTAAAACAGTGATGCAAAATAAGCAATAACTCATGATGATGATCCAGAAGATAGATAATGAAGTTCCTGAAAAAGAAAACAAGGATGATAAATTTGTCGCAAAAGCAACAGTCATCATAATGACAAACCTTGTCCAACTTCTCGAAAGACTCTGCCCTCCGAGGCTGCCACCCACGAACCGCCTCTGCCGCCACCTCTGTGAGCCATCTCGGCCACCCTGCCGCCACATGCTCCCCCTGGACTCCATTGGGCACATCCCTGATCCTTGGTTTGGCCTCCCCCTCGGTCCTAGCACCTCCACTCCTCGGCTCTTGCTCTGCTGCGCCATTGACTTGTACATCCGCTGGAGCCCGCTTCCAGTTCCCAGCTGCAGCAGCAACTGCCCTCTCCGCATCAACTACACCTATCGCCAAAGTGGCTGCCTCGTCCGGCAATGCCGCTACAGCCTCAACCACCGGGGCTGGAGGCTTCCGGATCAGCCTCGCAGTGCTGGCATCGTTCCCGGCGCGGCGTCCGGCGCTCGAGGACGCGGTTGCCACAACCACCCCTTCCTCATCCTCCTCTTCCAAGTCCTCATGCCTCTTGCTGGAACTGTAACTAACCAGGCGCTTCAGCGAGTTGCTCGAGGGCCGCCGGCGCGGCTTCCCGTCCCCATGCTCGTCCCCGCCGTGGAATTGCTTGGAACTGACACAGCCCATAGGACGACCGGGCGATCCCGGCGAGGGACCTCACTCCAAGAAGCCCAGACGAAGATATCAAGAAACCTTCTCCCAATACGCCTCCCGCATCTGGCCGCGCATCAGCAAGATTCAGGGACCCTCATTGCTGGCCGAATTGGAGCAAGAGACCTGCCCCCTCCGCAGATCCGAACCGGAAACCCACAGCACCAAGTCCCCTCAGTCCAGCAACTGCCGAATCGGGGACACGCGGCACGGGAGCGGCGGCGGCGCCACGAACTGCAACTGGAAAAGGGAAAATCGGGATCTTTTTCCCAGTGCTCGCCGGAAGCAGCGGCTGGGATGGGGGAGAATCGGGGGTGGCGAGCCTGGGGGTGGGATCAAAATCGAACCTTGCCGCCGGAAATCGCGAGGCGTCGGCCCTGGGGAGATCTCCCTCGTCTCTCTTGCAGTCCAGTGACGGCCTTTTGCTTTGGTCCCTGTTCTGTTTGGTTTTTGGCAAGCACTTGGTCTATTTCCCTTTTGTTCGTTTTTTTCCCTCTCCCTCCCCTTTTATTTAGTCAGAAATTACACGTTGGCGGTTGGTGGAGAAAAAAAAAAGGAGAGAGAAACAGCTGTTTAGAGAGAGAGAGAGAGAGGAGAGAGGTTTGGAACATTAAATTGAATTAGAGAAAATGATCATTCAAAGGACTGGAAAATACACATACCATTCAATTGCTTAGCTGTGTTAACTTGGATAGCTTATGAGTTTGTCAAACCCTTAGCACCTAAGAATTTTCTATCTTGGAGAGAATAAGGTCAAAGGTCTATCATTCCTATGCAAGAGGGTACGCGTGGATAGCGTTTGACAAGGGATGGTGTTAGGAAATTGGAGGAAAAGAGTTGCAAGGCATTACTAGCAACAAAAAAAATACGAGCTGGTACTATCATGCAAATGCAAAAAAAAAAGAAGACAATCAATGGCTATTCGATTCTTAATCTTTTCATTGATGATGATTAAGTTTAGATTGCTCTTTTTAATTACTCCATGTTCTTTTTAGTGACAGCACATGCACGACCAGGAGACAATGAGATGGACCGGAGATGGTCAATAATCTCAGGCACACGTTTGCCATGAGCAAGCATATGTCCTTCGAAAAATGGAAACTTGCCGAATCCTAAAAATAGGATGTCGGAAGGGGTATTCGGATATTAATAAAAAAATAATTACACAACTTGCCTATAAATTGAATTTTGAATCTATTAAGTCTAGTTAATCCGTCATTAGAGATTGTTTACTGTAGCACGATGTTGTCTAATCATGGCCTAATTATGCTCAATAGATTCATCTCGCGAATTTACCTGGGGTTATGAAATGGGTTTTGTCATTAATCCACGTTTAATACCTCTAATTAGTGTCCTAACATTTGATGTGACGGATGAATAGTGGAAACTTGCCGATTTAAACAAGGCGCGAATGGTAGTGCATGTGGCCAGACACGCACTGATACTCCAAAATTTGCTCTGCTTGGTTGATACCGATTGCAACATCCTCTCTCATGTGTCGATACCGATTGCAACATCCTCTCTCATGTGTCGGCCTCCAGTAGATTTCCACTGAAAAAGAGATTGAAAAGGTCGTGCAACCACGGGTAAAAAAGATGGTTAGTCAAAAGGGGCTCCATGCACCATGAAGATGTACACGCGTTATTTGTGGAATCCAAATTTAGCTGCAGTAAGGCCGATGCCATGGACAAAGTATGAGCTTTTTTTTTCTTCTCTCCAGATGTGCATATACCTCCGTTCTTAAATATACCGTACCATCAAAAAAAATTTCTTTGTTTGACTATCCATTTTGTCTACAAATATTTATGCAAATAGATAATTAAGTCTACGAGTTGATAATAGATGTATATATGTATTGGTACCATTTTATTGTATTTAACAAACTAAGTAATGAAATATTGTTGGCTAACGTTGAAGTGAAAGTCAACGGTGTCATATATTTAAGAGCTGAGGGAGTACATTTTCTCATCGGTACTCTGTTTAATTGTCATGTTGCCGTAACGTGTTTTGTATTAATCACATTTATCAGCAAGCATCTTTAAATAGAACAAATATTTGGGCACGTCTTATATATATAGTGCGGAGGCTGGGATTTTTGCAAGTTTCACGAGTTGTCACGTCTATCTTCGGAACTATTATACCTTGCAAGCAAGCATCAGATATTTCAGGATAATCCGACGAAAGAAAAGCGATATTTTCCCCCTCTTTTTTTTCCTGCAACGATCTTGCGTCTTTGCTTGTGCTTGGAAACAACTCCTTGTGATTGCCTGAAAGGAACCACCACAGTCATCACTCATCAGCAGCATGAGAATGGATTAAGAAAGAGCAACGGTATCATGCCTAATTTTCTCATCAGCAAATATGCAACAGTAACGTGGGAAGCAGACATGGTCAGGTCGGTCAGTTAACGGGTTGCTTTCGGAGGGTGACTTGACGCCAGTTACACACTGCAGCTATCGTGTTAGCGAGACTCATTCCAAACCGAGCTTTGTAAGGGATGAACCAACTAAAAGGATACCACCACGGTGACAAGGAAGCAACGCCAAAACAGCCGCTCCAGGCCTGCAAGGTCACCGATATAACTTTGAAATATATTTTAGTAACTTCATGACGAAAAAAAGGGAAATAAATTAGACTGCACATCAATGGATGGCTTTGCTATCGTCGTTTTAAAATTTGTTACCTGCACGTAATGCAACAAAAATATTTCTTGCCCAAACTTAGCAAACCCACATTTTATAATTGGCCTGTATTTAAATTGCTTATTGTGTTTTGAACCCTATGTCGTCTACAATGAATCAAACAAGTATGTGACACCAAGTCACCATTGCTGCAATGCAGGTATCCTTCTCTCGTTGTAGAAAGGAGGATACAAAGAGGAGAAATGTTGCCCCATCTATTACCGTAGCCACTCACAATATAAGAGGATGAGAGGGTAGGAAGAAAAGGACAAGCAGGAGAGCAAGGAGAGGCAGCCTGGCAGCTTTTTTTATTATAATAAAGAGAAATAAAGATTAATTTCCCGTGTTGTTCGCTTTATATTCACAATTCCTAAAAACTATAGCCTTTAAATTGGTTAATCAAGGTATGTCCAAATGGTTCTAAAAAAGGATCGCTCTGTCAAATTCTAGACTTCAGCTCATATTCGACAAAAAGCCTTGCCTGGGCAGTGGGCTCTGGGATACTTCGATTCTTGTAACTTAGGACAACTTATCTTGTTAAAAAATATTTATTGATTTTCTTCTTCTTCTTCTTCTTTTTTTTTTTTGAGAACACACGAATACTATACATGCCGATCAGGGCCATTCTGGGCCGAAACTCAATGGGTCCCAAACTCATCCGGGACGATCCAGCCCACCAAAGCCTACACCGTCCTTGCTTCCACGCACACGATCCAGCCCACCAAAGCCTACATCATGTAGTTAGGTACAATTCCTATCTAATCATACAGCCATGAGCTATGCTGCGCAAAATTGTTTTGAGCCTCGGAAAGTTCACAACAGGGACATGAGAGTTGAACCAAACAATTTACAGACATTTGGGATTCAGATGGTGAGAATATTGACAATGTAGTGGTTCCACCACCACTGATGAGAGCCTGCCTATTTATGAGCATTACAAAAAGAGAAGCACAGCAACAGCAACATTGTCTGAACTTGCATCCAAAAAGTTCCAGCAAAGCACCGACCCAAAACGTGCATCCCCGGCGCAGCACCAAGCTGCCGACCACAAGACAACAAATTGCTTCAGAAAATATTGACAAATGCTGGTTTCTCCAAGACATGCAGTTCAGATCACGCTTTACAGGGAAACTCACCAGTTATACCGTCAGCTTGAGATCTAAATTTTCATCAGTTCCTGAAAAAATTCAAACAATTAGGATTCACTTTTCAGGTTCACAGACATTGATAGAAAACTCACGAATACTGTAATGTCTTGTTCCAGCGTCAACTGTAGTCATTTTATTCACAAGTTCAATTCAAGATAGTAGCTTTTAGTCAAATGTGGCAATCACCAATCAGCCAATTATCTTGATTCAGCAGGAAGCATAGAACCAGCAAACAGGATGTCTTGGTTGACAGGTCAATGAATCGATAAAAAGGTACCTCTTCCTTCTGCTTCTGGATGGATTCTATCTTTTTCATGTACCCATCTGTGACTTTCTGCAGAATGTGCACAGGAAAGTTAGCCCATTCAATCTAACGAATAAGCTTTCCAAGGGATGTCGACACATAATTGGGAATCTCAGTACAGCTACAGGAAGAAATGTTTGAAAAAGTATCCTCACTTGTAGATCAGCTGATAAATCTTTCACATTATCTTCAGAAAGCTTCTTTTCCTACAAAAGCAAATGCAGTATATGAATTTCATCACAAAGCTACCATAGCCTGCATAACCTAGTGCCAACTGAGAACAGCACCTTCTGTAGTTTGTCATAAGCTTTGATGGCATCCCTTCTTATGTTCCTTATAGCAACCTGGAAAAGGAACAGTCATAGATGCCACATTCATTGCATATTATAATATCATAATCCAAACAGGATAACAAAACAAAATGATCTTTTATAGGTACAAATAGCAAGGTAAAAAATGTCCAAGTAAGAAGATAAAAAGGCAATATTTGACGGAACAGACAGTGAGAAAGGTGAAAGATAAAACTTGGATAATACCTTGCCATCTTCAGCTAACTTAGCTACAGTTTTTGCTAATTCCTGCAGAAAAATCAAGAATTTCAGAAAGGTACCAAAGTGCTAAGAACTTTAGAATCAGTGGAAGGCATACAATTTTTACTGCCCTAACACAATGAAACGCCAGAACCCATGCCAGAGTATGGATTGTGACCGTTTCTGCGGGCTACCCATTTCTGGGCCAGGCCTAGTTGGCCCCTGAGACCTTTTCTATTTTCCAAGCATAGTCAGGGGCTCAGGGCTAAACTTAGGCCTGGGCTAGGCCAGACTGACTGGTAAAAGCTATCAGCAAAGGTGCTGGGGTGTGATCCCAAGATTGACAACTTAATACGGATAATATAGGTCTTAGCCGTAGATTTGCAGACAAGTGTCTAGGTAGTTTTAGATACAAGAAGTTACTAAACAACTACTATTAGAACGAGCACAAGGACTTTACTACAGTTACCAAAAGCAAAATATATTTCTTTGTTAACCAGTTTTACATATTTAACTGAAACTATTTGCAGTTATTTCAACACACTATATAGTCTTGAGAAATATGGAATATATGGCAGCACTTGCAAAATCTGTTGTTTTAACAAAAATGTAGTTTGCATGGTCACCTGCATTTTCTTATGAGTATTCAAGGAGTTACCATTCTAAAATTTGCAGGAAGATTTCCTTACAACATAGCAAGCGACAAATGTAGTGCCCCGTTGAATTTCCAAATACAAACCTTTCTTCGATCAGATGTCAGTGGTGGGACAGTAACTCGTATCACTTCTCCGTCATTGCTTGGTGTTACACCAAGATTTGCAGCAACTATTGTCTTCTCAATAAGCTTGAGGCTGCACAGCACATGGGTGTGAAAACATAGGATAAAAAAAGTCAACATTGGTTCTGCACTGGAGAGTTTAATTGGTTAAAGAGCTTACCTTGACTTGTCATATGGCTGAATAAGAAGAGAAGTTGCATCTGGAGTGCTTATCTGTGCAATACTCTTCAAGTTCACTGGAGTTCCATAGTACTCAACCTGTAAGAAACTCATATTCAATCTTTGCTTGCTAAAATCAGTTAAGGATTTTAGGTTACAGTTACTGAGCTGTGAAAACCACTATAGTACTCAACCTGTAAGAAACTCATATTCAATCTTTGCTTGCTAAAATCAGTTAAGGATCTTAGGCTACAGTTACTGAGCTGTGAAAACCACTATAGTACTCAACCTGTAAGAAACTCATATTCAATCTTTGCTTGCTAAAATCAGTTAAGGATTTTAGGCTACAGTTACTGAGCTGTGAAACCATTATCTTGTACTACGTTACACGGATACGTGCAGGAGGTCACGTATCGCGTATCCGACACGTTTCGGATACGGATACGCCTCCGATACGCGTTGGATACGTATCCCCGGAGTATCGGAATTTTTATTTTTTTTGCGAATTTCGGATACTTGGGCTGAGACGTCTCGGCCTCGCGGATACGGCCCAGCCCACTAGAAACTCCCCTGTTGCCCTAGCACACGCCCGCGTCGCCCTTTCTCACGCCCGCGCCGCCCTTCCGCACGCCCGCGCTGCATCTCCCGCTGGCCAGTGCGCACCCGCCGGCCGCCGGCCACCAGAGCGTGCGCCTCCGCTCGCCGGCGACGAGCCTGCGCCCCTACTCGCAGGCCGGCGGCTGCCTGCCCGCCATTGACGAGCTGCCTGCCCCTGCGCGTGGATCCAGTGAGTTAATCCCCTTCCCCCTCTGGATCTCTTCTTCTTCCTCGATTCGTTGCCGCTTGTTGCTTGATTTCTTTGCTCCCCACTTCGTCTTCCTCTTCCCATTCTCGATCTGCAGTGGAGTTAGTGGTTGACTGAGTTCTTGTTGCTTGATTACAGTAGATGGCGTCTCCAAATATGAGTGGTGCTAGTGCAAGTGCTAGTCCTAGCGTAGGATCTGCAGCTACAAACACAACAGATATCAAGGCTCCACTTTGGGATCATGTCACCATTCTGGAGAAGCCTAAAACCGGTGGAGGAAATGCTTTGTGGCGCTGCAATTACTGTCCAACTCAAAAACTGAGTAGTTACACTAGAGTTGAAGCTCATTTGCTGCAGAAGGGAGGAAAGGGAATAGGAAAATGTCCTAATGTTACATATTCAATGCTTAGTGAAATGAGGAATGAAATCGAAAGGTGCAAGAATCTGGTGAATGCCTTTAAATTCAGACCTGCATTATTATTATTTTTTTATTTTTTAAATAGTAAACGTATCCGCGTATCGGGTTTTTTAGGAAATTGCCGTATCCGCGTATCCGTATCCTTCCGATACCGATACACGTATCCGTATCCGTGCTACATAGATCTTGTACATTGTTTCAGGTAAGCAGGAAATCAAACAAAATAGCTAAATGCGCATAAAAAGGAAAAGCTATGAAGATGTGTCCAACACAAAGGAATATATTTGACCATGCAAAAAAAAGGGAACAAGGACAAGTCATCAAACCTCAATCCGATCAAGCATGGCTGGGTTTGCACGCCCTGTCCTCACAGTGTTGAAGTTAGTTTGGACTGTTTCAATTGCCTTCTCCATCTTTTCTTTCTGAAGATACATACAAGCAGTTAGTTAAAAATAGTGAAACAAAAGTTGACAATGCAAAAGGGCCTTTCCAATACAGAATATACAATTACTTACAGCTTGTTCTTCGATGACAGATTTTTCTGCTTCAATTTCTTCAATAGTGGCATGCGTCAAAACTGCTCTGATGACATGAGAGTCACAAGCTAATGAAGACTAATCTGAAGGTCCATAATACGGTGTAAATATTTATATCTGTAACCACTCGCCTCTTGTTCGAGTGCTTAAGAGCCAGAGGCCTGCCAACAAAGTCCACTGGTCCAGCCTGAA
This sequence comes from Alloteropsis semialata, assembly GCA_004135705.1. Taxonomy (NCBI): domain Eukaryota; kingdom Viridiplantae; phylum Streptophyta; class Magnoliopsida; order Poales; family Poaceae; genus Alloteropsis; species Alloteropsis semialata. The sequence goes on from CM014275.1 coordinate 63,878,717, forward strand.
GCCTCGCCATGTTTGTGGAGTAAATCAAGACTGACTGCTTTGGGAGACAACCACAGCCTGTAAAATATGACATTTGTTATCGACATTTGCTACATTATTGATAGCAAGTGACACTGTAAAGTGAACACATAGAATTCAGGAGAATCGTGTAGTGCAGTAGTATCCTCTGCAAACCATAACTAAACTAAGAATATTTCAGGGGAATTCCCATCCACAACAGATTCATTATTAGGTGGAAAAGCATATCAGGTGTCAACAATATGGCAGCATTACCATTTATCCCAAAACCTGACTTAGCAAGTATCAATTGTTTGCCAGCATTATCAACAAAGCAGCCGGATTTGCATATATTGAAAGAGAGTAGAAATTCTGATCGTGCATTGAGGAACGGTAGGCAAGTAAACAACCTAGGCTTGGTGTACGTCTAGCCGTCTAGTGACTGGTTCATTGCTGAAAATACTCTAAAAAACACATCACTCTGAGTGCTTATGAATAAAATGCTCGCGTGTGAGACTACAATCCCGTGTAGCTTGGACACTGTTGCATCCCGCGCTCGAAACGTTCCCCATTTGGTACTCATTTTGTTTCCTGCCTCACTACATCGAGATAGACGCTCAAATTTCGCGCAGCGAAGGAGGCGGTGGGGGACGAGGAGCGGACCTGGGCGCTGGTGGAGACGGCGCGAGAGGGCGCGCAGCGGGGAGGAGACCGCCGCGGGGGAGACGGCGTGGAGCGCCATGCGCGCAGCTGGCGAGGGAGTGGAAGCGAGGAGTAGTAGCCAAGCCAAGCCGCCGAGGGAAGAAGAAGAGGACGGCGTGTGGATAAGATCAAGGTCATATCAGAGGGAAGAGGGCCGCCCTTCTAGGCTGGATTCCAGTCCGGCCCGTCTCACTCATCTCTTACGATCCAGCCCATAAAAGCCCACGTCCTACCAACGTCCCGGCCCACTAGCCGCCTAGGCGGCGGAGGCAGGGGCAACCTCATCGTCTCATCCATCGCCAATTCGCCATCGTCTTCCTCCTCGCAAAGCCGAAAGCCAAGCCAAACCAATCGCGAAGCAAAGCCACCGCGAGAGGGGAGGAGAGGGAGGAGCCGAGGAGGATGGCGCGGAAGCGGAAGGAGCTGCTGTCGTCGGCGCCGTGGCGGACGGGGGAGGCCGCCGAGGACGAGGAGGCGGCCAGGCTGAGCCGCGAGGGGAAGGTCAGCGTCACCAACAACCCGGGCGAGACGGCCACCATGAACGTGCCCCGCAGCAGACGCCAGGACATCGACCTCGCCGTCGACGACTTCGACGAGGAGGAGATCGACCCCGAGCTGCGCTACTCCTTCCAGCGGAACAGCAGGGTATATTACCCTTCCCCTCCCCCACCCGCCCTTCGCTTCTAATCTTCTGTTTGTTTGTTTTTTCTCCAATTCCCCCATTCCTTCTCGGTGACTTGCTCATGCGCGCGCGGCGGCTATATGCGTGCTCGACGAATTGTTAGCTTGCTTAGGTTGCGGTTGTGATGGAATTACTACCCGCCTCCAGGAACAATTGGCAAGTTCAGAATCCTTAGCGTGTGTTATGCGCAATTCGTCTGTGTGTTTTCAAAACTTTAATCGGATTGTATTGGCAAAAAATCACAGGATTAGGCTTACTTGTTACCCTCACGGGGCGGACCATAAGAATGGAAAAAGAAAACATGCACCGGGTTATAACAACAACAACAACAACAACAATAGCCTTTTGTCCCAAGCAAGTTGGGGTAGGCTAGAGGTGAAACCCAATAAACAGAGGTCAAGGTTCAGGCACGTTGATAGCTAGTCTCCAAGCGCTCCTATCGAAAGCTATTTCTTTGGAAATATTCTACTCCTTTAGATCTCTTTTCACCGACTCGTCCCAAGTCAGTTTGGGTCGACCTCTACCCCTCTTTGACATTATCGATCCGCCTTAGAACTCCAATACGCACAGCCGCTTCAGGAGGCCTCCGTTGGACATGACCAAACCATCTCAGCCGATGTTGGGTCAACTTCTCCTCAATTGGTGCCACTCCCACCTTCTCACGTATATCTTCATTCCGGACTCTATCCCTTCTTGTGTGTCCGCAACACCACCGCAACATCCGCATCTCTGCTACACTCAGTTGCTGGACATGCCGCCTTTTAGTAGGCCAACATTCAGCACCATATAACATCGCCGGTCTGATCGCCGTCCTATAGAACTTACCTTTTAGCTTTTGTGGCACCCTCTTATCACAGAGGACGCCAGAAGCTTGACGCCATTTCAACCAGCCAGCTGAGATCCTATGCCTAACATCTTCATCAATGTCGCCATCCTTTTGTAGCATCGATCCTAAATACCGGAATGTATCCTTCTGAGGCACCACTTGCCCATCGAGGCTAACATCTCCATCCTCATGCCTAGTCGCGCTAAAATCACACCTCATGTACTCGGTCTTGGTCCTGCTAAGTCTGAACCCCTTCGACTCTAACGTGCGTCTCCATAGCTCTAACTTCGCATTAACCCCTGTCCTACTCTCGTCAACTAGCACTACATCATCAGCAAAGAGCATACACCAAGGGATATCACCTTGTATGTCCCTTGTGACCTCATCCATCATCAAAGCAAAAAGATACGGGCTCAAAGCTGACCCCTGGTGCAGGCCTATCTTAATAGGAAAGTCAGTGGTGTCGCCATCACATGTCCGGACAAACGTCATCGCATCCTTGTACATATCCTTAATGAGGGTAATGTACTTAGTTGGGACTTTATGCTTCTCCAAGGCCCACCACATGACATTTCTCGGAACTTTGTCATACGCCTTCTCGAGGTCAATAAAGACCATATGCAAGTCCTTCTTTTGCTCCCTATATTTCTCCATCAATTGTCGTATTAAGAAAATCGCCTCCATGGTCGACCTTCCAGGCATGAACCCAAACTGATTTTGGGTCACACTTGTCACTCCTCTTAGGCGATGCTCGATAACCCTCTCCCAGAGCTTCATCGTATGGCTCATCAGTTTAATCCCACGATAGTTAGTACAACTCTGAACATCTCCCTTGTTCTTGAAGATCGGTACTAGTATACTTCTCCTCCATTCTTCAGGCATCTTGTTAGACCGAAAAATGAGGTTAAAAAGCTTAGTTAACCATACTGTCGCTCTAGCACCAAGGCATCTCCACACCTCAATGGGGATATCATCAGGACCCATTGCTTTACCGCTCTTCATCCTCTTCAAGGCCTCTCCGATCTCAGCCTCTTGAATTCTCCTCACGAAGCGTCTGTTGGTATCATCAAATGAGTCGTCTAACTCAAGGGTAAGGCTCTCATTCTCCCCATTGAACAACTTGTCGAAGTACTCTCGCCATCTGTCCTTGATCTCCTCATCCTTCACTAGCAGTTGATCTGTCCCATCCTTGATGCATTTGATTTGGTTGATGTCCCTTGTCTTCCTCTCGCGGATCCTGGCCATCCTATAAATGTCCCTCTCCCCTTCCTTCGTGCTTAGCCGCTGGTACAGGTCATCATACGCCTTACCTTTTGCTACACTCACAGCTCGCTTTGCAGCCCTCTTCGCTAGTTTATAGCCCTCGATGTTGGCTGCACTCTTGTCAAGGTGGAGGCGCTTGAACCACTCCTTCTTCTCCTTAATAGCCCTTTGCACCTCGTCATTCCACCACCAAGTATCTTTCCCTTCTTGTTTGCCTCCCCTACTCATGCCAAAAACTTCTGAGGCCACCTTCCGAACACATGTTGCCATCTTACGCCACATGTCGTCTGCATCTTCTCCTTCCTCCCAAGGCCCCTCATCTAGCATCCTCTCCTTAAACGTTTGCGCCGCTTCTCCTCTAAGCTTCCACCACTTCGTTCTTGCCATCTTGGCACGTTTGTCCCGATGGACACGTACCCGAAGACGAAGGTCCGCCACCACAAGCTTGTGTTGGGGGACGACACACTCTCCCGGTATCACCTTACAGTCTAAGCAATCACGTCTATCCTCCCTCCTGGCAAGGATAAAGTCGATCTGGCTCGAGTGTTGTCCACTGTGAAAGGTCACTAAATGGGACTCCCTCTTCCTAAAAAGGGTATTCGCTATCAACAAGTCGTAGGCCAACGCGAAGTTCAAAACATCCTCCCCCTCTTGACTCCTGCTACCATGCCCGAAACCCCCGTGCACTCGCTCGAACCCTATATTAGTCGCACCCACATGGCCGTTGAGATCTCCTCCTATGAAGAGTTTCTCGCTGGTAGGCACGGTACTGACCATACTATCCAGATCATCCCAGAACTGTCTCTTGGCGCTCTCACTAAGGCCTACCTGAGGGGCATAGGCACTAATCACATTTAGGGTCGAACCTCCAACTACCAGCCGGACTAGAATAATCCGGTCACCTCGCCTCCTAACGTCTATGACTCCATCCCTAAGGCTTCTATCGATCAGGATACCTACACCATTCCTACCCGATGACGCCCCCGTGTACCAAAGCTTGAAGCCAGTATCCTCCACCTCCTTCGCCTTCTGGCCCTTCCATTTAGTCTCCTGGACGCAAAGAATATTTACACGCCTCCTAATAGCTGCGTCCACTAGCTCTCGTAACTTACCAGTTAGGGACCCTACGTTCCAACTACCTATACGGATCCTAGTTGACTCGGCTAGCTTCCTTACCCTTCGCACCCGTCGAGGGAAGTGCGAAGACCCTTGCTCATTTTTCACTACACCCGGGCGTAGATGTAGCGCGCCACTAAGGCTGCGGCGACCCGACCCTTGCTCACTTTTCATCGTACCCAGGTCACGATACGACGCGCCACTGAAGGGATGGCGGCCCGGCCCTTGCCCATTTAACACTACACCCGGGTTCCGATGTAGCGCGTCGCTAAGAGGGTTACGCCCCAACGAGTTTCTTGTGGGTTTCACATCCATTAGAGTGGCTGATTTTAACGCTGGTTCGCCAAACCTAACGCAACCCTCCTCCTTTACCCGGGCTTGGGACCGGCAGTGTTGAGACGACTCAAGAAAGTCTTCCAGTCAACACAGGCGGAGTTAAAACATGCACCGGGTTATCATTGTTGATAATAGCTTGGCAAGTTTGTAAATTGCAGTTGCTGAAGAAACCGTATGTGCTTGCATACCTCATAGGGTTTTCTGTCATGTCGCAGTTTCCACCTCTGTACAAATATATGAATATTGTTGTTGTCAAGTTAGTATTGTGTTGAATTTTTAGTCATAGTTAAGCATGTGGTGTAAATGAAAAGGTTGTCCCCGTCATGCTTCACTATGGCATGGTACTGTCTGCAGTTAAACTCGGACAGTTATGATGATTTTGCTCATCACAGTAACATCCAACCACCTTCCTTCTTGCACCATCCCCACCATTAGAACCTGAAATCAAACATATTGTTTACCGAAGTGCCATAAATTCAATCTGTTCCCAGTCTTGTCTGCTTTTAGACAATAGTGCGTGGATGGAACGAACACTATGGGTACTATCAGGACCTGGAAGTCACTAACGCAGCTTAGACATCTGGCAGTGTGTGCGATGTCTAGGTTTTGTAAATGTAACCTCAAATCTTTACTCGGTTTATTACTCAATGACGCCACTTTGTCCAGTACATCGTGCCACTACTTTCAGCTTTTCAAGATCCATGACATTGTCTTCATTATTTTGCTCAACTGTGCTAACAGCATGATCTTAGCCCACTGTAAATATAATTTATAACCTCTCTGGAAGTGCATGCTTTATTTTATTTGGATATGAACATCGAACCAGGACAAATAGATAAGCAAAAAAGTGAAAGTGCACCTGTTTTGAGACCTTTCACTTCTATTGAGTGGATTATATTCTATAGAGATTTAGTTCTTGATTGGCATCCATGCTGAATATTTGTTGGTTATCGCTTAATTATTTGACATTATACTGGATGTTTTGCAGTTTCTGAAGAGAGTTTTTAGTGTGGACACACTTGTCAAGCCCCTTCCTCCTGTGATGGCATACAGTGTATCTCGTAATGTAAACTTTTTCTTCCGGATCTTCACTCAGTTCTGGGGTAAGCTATGTTGATAGAAGATCATATTGTCCGTTTGCAATCAGGCTTCATTTGTTTTACTGTTCTGATCTTATTCGGCCTGTTTTTTCTGCTTATGCCATTTAATAACTTAGTTGCCTGAAATTGCTTTAATGGCTGCAAATTTGAAGAGTGTGTGTGTGTGTGTGTTGTTTTTTTTTTNTTTACAATTTGAATGGGGATGAAACTAATGATTTTTCATTAGTAAATTTGTGTAGATGGACTCTTTGTTTAAGTATTTACCTTCCCAAGATGTATGAAAGTCAAATTATTGTTTTTCTATAACTACTCATCTGAATTTATCCTTCACTAATTGTATTAGACGAGTACTCTCCGGTTTAATGCATAGCGTTAGAGCATTATAAAATCTCAGCTGTATAAGTTCTTTTCATTTTTGGATTAAACGTGGTAATTTCTAGTTCCTCTCGACAAACATAATGTATTCTTTTAACACTTTTATTAAGATAACAAATACTGACCCGATCGGTGCAACCTTGTTTCTCATCCTTTCGCTCCGACCGGCGCAACATTCCCAGGCTTTACTTTTTATCCCGCATAGTTCACCACACATCACGGTGCTGGGGCTCTAATATTTAATTCAAAACGACCCAACTCGAGTAGCGTTGCCGTTGGGTAGAGTTTGGATTATCTGTATCCATATCTGAAATTACCAATCCCCAATTTAGATTATCTTGTCCACATCCAACGGGCAATGATTATCCAATGGGCATGAATAAATATGGGGGGATTAATTACATCGCTAGCTGCAGCTAGTACTGGAGAGAGCGCAGCGAGTGTTCTGGCCGCCTTTCTTCGCGTCTGCTGATTTTAATTAAACGTGAGGGTGCAGCGGGTATTACCCTGCCCATATCCACAATGAGATGGGTAATCCATGCCCTCCCCAAATACAGTGGATACGGGTGTGGGTATGGATATTGGGTATCCAGTGGCATCGTTAAACTCGAGGAGCCCAAATCAACTCGAAGAACCCTAAAAAATGAATGTTTACTACTACCTCCGTTTCTGTTTATTTGACGTCGGTAGACAGAAACGTAGGCTAATTAACACTAAAGAAGCTGTCCGAAACGACATATAAACAAGAATGGAGGTAGTAGCTGACTCGGTTTATGATCAGGTCTAGAGGTGATTGTATTTTTCTCGGAAAGTCTCTAATAAGGTTACTAAATAGCATCAACCTTGCTAATTGCACTGGATTATCGTTCTCAGATCAAAAAATCTAGCTAATTATGGGATGTTCCTTCACCTGTGTGTCCTAGTCCAAATTAGACACCATTAATTTATCTTTTTTTTTTCCTTTCTCACTAAACCTTGTGTTCAATATCTCGCAGATGAAGAAGGAATTGCCAATGCACAGAAGTCCCTTGGACTGGGGAATGATGATGGCTCCAGGCGAATGCGCTGATTGTGGTCAAACCAAGTCTCTGTACTGAGTTCAGATCTCTTTGTCCTAGACATTGGAGATCTGTTATATGCTTCGAAAGACAGTGTGTGTGGTGTTTCTTAAGTTTGGGTTGTAATTTTGTTCATTTTAGTGTTTGTTTCATGCATTTTCTGCTAGTAAAGTTCAATATACTCAAATTATATTTCAGAACTTGTACGCAAAGTCCGCTTCCATTTCTGCTTGAACACGAGCAAAATTGAGTGAAATGTGGTTCAGTTCCATATCTTGAATCAACCCTGCCAATGCCATCACGGCTATGATTCATTTCAGTATCCGTTATGGTAAAGTCTGATGTCTGCAGTCATTTTGAACACGAGAATGGTGAAAGTGAAAAGGCGAGTGTTACCATGCTTGCTTAAGGATATTTGTTTGTTTGATGAGTTCCAGAGCTTCATTATCAAACTAATCCAGTTCAACAGTTTTCATTACTAGTCAAAGGGAACAAGAGCAAATCTTCTCCTTTATCTTTCTGTCAAAAATATAATGAAGAAAAGCATATCATGTTGTGCACATTTGTTGGACCAGGAAGACCCTGTATTTGGAACCCATAAACTATATGCATCTTTACATATATAACTCTGGTAGCTAGGGATCATATCTACCAATCATGTCCTGTTGTGCATGCTGCATATATAGGACGGCATTTTATTTGGTTTGCCACCTTTAAATTATATTGCACTAACCGACCCTGCAGCTCAGCAGGCTCTGCATTGGCTGCTTTTGGTGTTCCAAGATTCAGAGCCAAAGGGAGTGGTCCTGAACGACTTGCTGATCGCCGCCTTTGCATCCTGGAAAGGCCCGGCCGTCTTTATTTCTTTCCAGCAGCGGCAGCAGTTCTCATCTTGCAGGGGTACTTGTTGTTGTCACTTCTTGTACTACCTATCAGAGAATCGAAGTACCATGGCAGACATGAGCAAGTGCTCGGTCACATTGCTCAGCATTCTGCCACTAACGTGATGGAAGGTTTCCTATTAGTCGAGTGATATTAGGCTAAGCATAAGCTAGGATAAGCTTACATTTTTAGGGTGCTTCGATCTACTGTGCTTGCGGCTCATCCATTCATTCTTTGCCTTTGTTCAGCAAACATATAGAGCTGACAAGGTCAAGCAAGATCCTGCAATACATGAATGCAACTGGTGCAGTATAGAGGATCACACTATGTGCATTTTCAGTATGTTTCCTTAAGGTCATATCTATCAAAGTTCAAAGAAAACAATGGAAAGAGGTCATAGGCTGTGTTTATCAATGGATATGGATTTATTACCAACGACTTCTTGAGGGAAAAGAGGATTTTTGTTTAGGAGCTAGCTCCAATGGTTGTTGAGCTCACAGAGTGAAAGTTATAAATGTGAGAATAAAAAGGGGGCGTAAAGTGTCCTACTAGTTTGTTGTGTGATATTGCTTCACAAATGCTCCATTATATTAGAGCCTCCAAACTATAAGAATCTTGGAGGAATTCGTTAAATGGATTAATTCATGCAGCTAGGCATCTTAGTTATGAAAAGAGCACTAATGTGGTTGCTATGATTAATACAGATATATAATATATGGCACAAGTAGCTTTCCCCCCCTTAGGTAGAATATATGCAACAGCATTCTGTAGCCATGAAACCATGAACTCTACTTTGAGGATATATGTAATAGATTTGCAGCCTGCTTTAATCTGATGAAGTTACATAATATGATTGGCTGGAGTTTACCCTTGATTCTCTGTGGCAGTTTCATGTATAATAGGACTGATTTTAATACCTGGCAGTGTGAAGAGGACCATGCTGGCGGACAGCCAATGTTATATTCCCTGACTGACTAATCTGTTGAAACAAAAAGAAAGAGAGAATCCTTTACTAAATATAAAGGTAAAATCTTTTATTTCAGGAGGTAGCTTTACAACTTTACAATCTCAGCCGCCTCGCGTATTTGTGACAAAATGCACTTTACTTCACGTTCAATGTAATCTAAATATATTCCTCCAAACAATCTTGTTCTTGGTGACTCCAGTTAAATATGCATTTGGAACCATATTAGATAAGTTTGTTTGAAACATAAACAACCTATTAAATTTAAGTGTTTAACCACCGAATAATGCCAGTGAACTATGGAGAAGAACAAGCTAGAACAATAACATATCCTTGCCCAGATACGACCACTGTAGATCTTTCGCTACAGAAGGAACATGCTATGCTGATGGATAGAGAGCATTGAAAAACAGCTAGCATCTAAAAGGTCTCAAGTGTCATAGGCCAAACATGCAGGGAGATGACAACAATGTTTCTTTTAAGAATGTCCAATGAGCACTCACTCCCCTTTGGGTTGCTTTGCCTTTCATTAGGCAAAAGCCAATTGGAATCTGTTCATGCTTTATGCCCGAAAGCACTATCTAGATAGCATCTATTACTATGAAGCATCCCACGAGAAGATGTCTCCACTTCTACAATGGCACTAGCCACCAGGTGGCACCCTATCCAGGCTGCAGCATATTTTAGCGATGAATCTGGACCGACATGTGGATTTATGCAGGTTTCTTGCGATTTCTGTGTGCTTCTATAAGTTTTGGTGAATTTCAGGGACTCCGTAGTCTGGACACATTGGATCAATTAATCGCTGTTTGTAAAGGAGAAAACTTAGTCTTCTGCATACCTGAAGAAACTGAAAGGTGCACCTTATTCAGCGATACCTTTTTTGTGATTCCTGATGACTCTTCAACATCTCCTCATCCCAGCTAAACGCTTGTCACTAATTTTTGGTTTCATTAGCTTGTGATTCTCATGTTATCTGTGAGAAGTACAGATTGTAGAAAGTGTAGCATTTAGAACTACTTTATGTTCATGTTACAATATATGTTTCTTGAAATCACTCTTCAGTATATAGTATCTACACAACAGATCAATTGGCTACGGTGATACATGGAAGAGGAACAGAAACCAATCTTCTGTGTACCTGAAAGGCTGAAACTGAAACCTGCACCAGATTCGGAAGCACCTTTTCATTGGTATCTGATTTGTATTAAAGACTGCTTCTCAAGTTGGCTCTTGAAAACCAAAACAATTGAAACCCAGATTCATCCACATCTCCTTAGGACACCTAAATACTAGCAATGATTCCTTTCTAGAAACACTTGTCATTTATCTTTCGCGTCAATTGCAGATTATAGTATAACCTATATATCTGCTTTATGTTCATGTCAGGATGTATTTTAGACGAGGAAACATCGTTTTCATGGAGAAGGCAGTCTCTTTTCACATAATGCAGGCTCCAAGTCCTCAAAAATGCTGGCTTCCATTCCGTGTATTCTTGTCCCTGGTTCTCCAATGAGTAGCAGTAGAGCCAATTTTCTGTGGGCCAGGAGAAAATTTTGCAGAGGCCACGGATTTTGCAAATTCCGTGTGAGAGAGCACTGAGAAGGCGGGGGGTTTTAAAATGCAAATGCTCAGGGAATCCTTTGGGCACTGCAAATTGTTGGGTAGAGATGCCTCGTCCAGCAAAAGAGAGTGAAAGGAGGGGTTGTTGACGTGACACCAAATTGCTGGGCATCCGGTTTTTGATGCACCCTAGCAAAGCTAGCCATCTTTCTAACAAGACATATAATCGTAAAGCAAGGGGAGGAGGAATTCGTAGCACCATTAGCCACCAAAACCCTAGTGGCGCAAAAAGGCCAGCGGAATTCAGAGAAAGCCGGCTTCGCTTCTGTAGAGCTAGCTAGATCAGAATTTAAACTAAGAGCATTCCCGGAGCTGGAACTAATTAACTCAGCCAAACAGAGCAGCTGGGATGTCAAAAGAAAAAACTGCATCACTGTGCTTTGAAACTACTACTATATTATCAGGGAATCAGAGTTTATGCCATGATCAACCAGTTTGGCTATCATCAAAACATTGACCAGATCAGCTACAAAGTTGCAAATCTCTACCTATTACTAAAGTGAAGATCTCTGGACAGAGGTGCTCACGGAAAGAAGCTGATGGAGAAAGAAAAACATTATTTTGGTTGAGGATGGGCCATTGCATCTGATTTTGTGTCACTTCTACATTACCCTAGATTTAGTCTCAACTGAAAGTATGATATGTAGAAGATTTTTTTTTGTTTTAACCCTTTTTAATAATATTTTAAAAATAATCCATGTGAATCTGAATTTTTAATTAGAAAGTAGCTTTTTTTTGGTCATGCCATGCAATTGGACGTGACTCCCCCACTTAGTGACCACGCTGGCGCTAAACAATTTGGCGTCACTACTTTGCTAGTCTATTCCAAACCAGACCAAAGTTCCAGCAGGGGACCAGTACTACTTGAAGAGTTGCCGCGCATCTTGACTTCAGCTATTCTCCATCTTGACAGAACAACACTGCTATGAAAATCCAAACGTGGCACACAAACATCAGTAGCAGCGTGGCCGTGCAACGCAAAGATATGATCGAGGCATGAGTGAGTGCACGAGCCAAAGAGACCAACGACGCTAGATGGCAGCAGGTGTAAAGCAAGAGATGCGTATGTGCATCGGCCCGACCAACCGAAACGAAACTTATTCCTCCATCATTCCATGACTCCATGAGAGAGAAAGAGACTAGAGAAAGAAAGAGAGCTGAGAAGCTGCAGGATGGCAAGGCAAGGCCAGGGCAGCAGTATATAAGAATGCAGAGGTGGGCAGACATGTGGTGAGCAAGAGAGAGGGATAGCGCAAAGGGAGCCCTCGCAACCTCGAAGCTAGTCCAAACTAGTGGGAGGTTGTGTGCAGGGAGGAAGACGAAGGCCAAGCTTCTGCTGCTATAGCTAGAATCCTACCGATTTCATCATCCATGGCGAGGGGCAAGGTGCAGCTGCGGCGCATCGAGAACCCGGTGCACCGGCAGGTGACCTTCTGCAAGCGCCGCGCCGGGCTGCTCAAGAAGGCCCGGGAGCTCTCCGTCCTCTGCGACGCCCGCATCGGCATCATCATCTTCTCCGCGCACGGCAAGCTCTACGACCTCGCAACCACCGGGTATGGCGCACTTGCCCAGTGAGAAAATTAATGAGCTGCAAGAGTGTGTGTGTGGATGCTGATGAACTACTGACTCGACAGAACCATGGAAGAACTGATCGAGAGGTACAAGACTGCCCGTGGAGAAGCGGCCCTGCAGGGTGACGGCGGCGGCGAACAAAGAATGGTCAGCTCCCCCCACCTCCGATCCTAACGCGTTGGAAATTTGGAATCATATTCTGGTTCTTGGGCCCTATCTTTTGCCCTCGCAGGATAATGAAATTTTAGCACCGTATTATATGCTCATCCATGCATTCTTTGCTTGAATTTATGCAACATTTCACTTTTAACATCCACTGGTGCTACATATCATGAGCTGCTAGGATCTGGAACACTGCAACTTTATGCTTTGGTCTACACTGCTAGCGGCTGAATTTCTTATGAATTCCAGGACCCGAAACAGGAAACCATGGTGCTCCAACAGGAAATCAATCTGCTTCAGAAGGGCCTGAGGTAATTATTCTCACAGCTTTGCCTTACAGTTTCTTGAAAACCTACAATTCAGTTCGCTCCAGAACCAGTTTCCAGCAGACGTGAAAGAATCTCTAATAAACATCTAGGTTTGCTACAAGAAAATCGAATAAACATCCAGAACACCACTTTCCAGACTCCAGCCCATGCTTTTGTCCATATGTAGTATCACTGAGGTACCAAACCAACCAAGCAACAGAAAACATTTATCAAAGAGCAGATACTTTTGCTCTTACAATTTACACCGAACTGTTCACTAGAAAACTTGAACTGCACCCTCAAGATATAGTTTCTTTTAAAAGAAAACAGGAAACAACAGAGCTTGCTTACATCATCACACTTGTGAATTCTGCCATTTATTCTAATATAAAAAGAAACACTTTGAAGGTACATCTACGGGAACAGGGCAAATGAACACATGACTGTTGAAGAACTGAATGCCCTAGAGAGGTACTTGGAGATATGGATGTACAACATCCGCTCCGCAAAGGTAACTAATGAAAACTCCCAAAAATTATTAAGAAATATCGTTTCAGACATTGCTAAAACCTTCTTGGTAAACAGATGCAGATAATGATTCAGGAGATCCAAGCGCTGAAAAGCAAGGCATGCCCAAAACTCTTTACTCGGCTCTATAAACACCCGATGCAGCATTCCTGACTCACTAAAAGTATCTTCGTTTATGCAGGAAGGAATGTTGAAAGCTGCTAACGAAATTCTCCAGGAAAAGGTACTAATTGTCAATTGAATCTGCCTCGTACACTTCAGGTCTTGTGCCATAACATGGTGAAAGCTGATGGTACAAATGTGTGTTGCATGCAGATAGTAGAACAGAGTGGTTTGCTTGATGTAGGCATGATGGTAGCAGATCAGCAGAATGGGCATTTTAGTACAGTCCCACTGATAGAAGAGATCACTAACCCACTGACTATACTGAGTGGCTATTCTAATTATAGGGGCTCAGAGATGGGCTATTCCTTCTAACGGTAATACCACCCCGAGGGGCACGTTCTGTTGATTACTAGTGTGTACAACTAATAATGCTTGTGTAATGGATTGTTCTGCTACTTTGGTGTAACTTAAGTTACATAGGACATGGTCCCTCAGGAGTGCCCTGGTATTGTATTGTCATCCGTTGTGGTTCTTTACTTCCCCTAAAAGAACTCTTGAGGAGCTCTAATGTTGTGTTATTTCACTTAATTGAGAATCTAAGTTTGTGTTACATTCTCATTTTTTCATCTAGCGGTGTGATGTGCGCAATTGGACAAAAACATGAACATGATCTCAGTTTACAGAGACTGGTGAGAAGTGACGTATATAAAGAAAAATCATAGGCATTAGAAACCATGCCAGGAAGTCAGTAGTCAGCAGCATATTTGAGTGCCATCTATTGCTTCTAATTTGGTACAGAAGTGTAGCAGAATTGGAATGAGCATACTAAACTCAGGGTCAGATGGTCAATAAATGGACCAAAACCCAGTAGTTAAAGATGTATCTTCTACCTAAGAAATGCTGGCAATAGATAATATGCAAAACAATAAGCCGATGCTTGCAACATAAACAGGCGATTCTTATCAACAGGCAAGAATATGATGTTCTACTGGGCATAGAAGAAACTTCAATTTCAGAAATGGACATCGTAACTTCAATCCCCAAGACCAAGAGCCACTTTGTATACTCCCCAGGGTTTTTTTTCCCGACCGGTCGCCTGCTACCGCCGGCCGGCGGTAGCGGTAAGCCGGACCGGTTTTTACCGGTTCCCGATGAACAGTACCGGTTTTTTTCAGTAACCGATGAACAGTACCCTAACCGGACCGGACCGGTAAGAGCGGTAACCGCGGGAACCGGACCGGTAGCGGTCGGTAAAAAAAACCCTGATACTCCCTCCATCCCAAAAAAACATGTCATTCTAGGTTTGTCCTAAGTCAGACTTTTCAAAGTTTGCCCAGATTTATAGAAAAAAAATAACAACATTTATAATGCCGAATAAATATAATCTGAAAATATATTTCATGGTGAATCTAATGATGTTTATTTGATACCTTAAATAATTGTATATTTTTATATATATTTGGTCAAATCTAGATAAGTTTGACTTAAGACAAATCTAAAACATCATGTTTTTTGGGACGGAGGGAGTACATACAGGAAGGCTAAATGGTCTTAAATGCAGTGTACAGCCTTTTTATTTTATATGAGATCAATTGGAACTACAAGCTGCAAAATAATCATTCAAGAAAACACATCTTCGCAAAGAACGGCTTTACTGTTTACACCAGAGCGAGCATAAAGATTTTAGAGTGCTAAGGATAAACACATCACTCATGATAGAGAGTAAAGTACATTGTCCAGTTGGTTTCCAAAACCAATACGCACCTTATTGGAAAAAAAAACTAGTAAGCAAAAACTACGAATTCCACAGAAGAGGCATAGCTGTTGATTGTCAAGCTGGTATCTTCACATATGCACCATTAATGTGGTTCAGCTCTTCTGCCCTGTTCACAGAAGGAAACAAATAAATGGTTAGAACAAATAAGGAATCTTCAACGCTGTACGAGAAAAATAAAAGGAAAAAAGTGCAAGCAGACAGCCTACTGCGACCAAGCTGTGTTTATAAGTACAACCATGCTGAAACTAACACAGCTCCATCCGATACTTTCAATATTTTTTTTTGTGCAACATACTTTCAATAGTTTTAACAGTTGTAATTCACTATCATGTCCTTATAAGGCCAAAACTAGAACTGCTAGGTAAAATGTTCTACAAAGGCTAATACAAACATACAAAACTTAAGTACTAAAATCATGCAGTTGATCGACTTCGATCAGTTGTGAGTATTCTAATGCTGAAACTTACACGACTGCATATACTTTAATATTCTAATTCAAAATTCACATGAAAGCTGTATCATAAACATATTGACTCATGGCAATTATGGATGTACTGTAGTGAGCACAAGACTTGTTACTTAGAACTAGATCCTGAGGATATCTATCCAACAATCTGCACTGCGCAAAGCGTTCTTTGGCATTTAAATGTCCTGCTTTTTTAGTGCCTCACAGAAATTGTTGCCTACCCATCCTCCTCTGCCAATATTTCTCTACACCAAAAGACTGGCTCTGGTACTCATGAGAAAACTAGAGAGAGAAGCCAAGAATACATGGAAGCCAGAATTATTTAACTCACAAAAAAATTTACTAGTCTAAAATACACTCTGACATAAACATAAAGCTGCTACAGGTTAAATTAATCTATAGTTTGCACACAGAATTAAATGAAGTATTTCTGGAACGGCATCTGTGCTAGTATTTAGCTAGGTTAAGAAGATGTAGATAGCCTGAGGCTTAATCGTTTGGGATTTATGAGCTAGCTTGAGAAGCCCTCTACGATTAATCAGATATCTCAAGAGATACTTCTGAGTTAGGTGCTGCTTTCAGTCTCAGATACATAGAAAAGTGGGTTCCCTTCCAACCATTTACATTAGCGGTAGCAGATTTAAGGTGTAAAGACTTGTGCTTTCAGATGCATACATTATGACATGAACATAAAGCATTCTAAATACTATGAACATAAAGCATTCTAAATACTATACCAACCTAAAATTTTATAGGCCTCAGAAAAAGAAGTAAGAAATCCATCTAAAATGATCGATAAGTGTTTGCAGAAAGTAATAACTGTATTTAGTTGGGACAAGGGTGGGGTTGAACACGAATCCATTCTATAAACTAGCAGTCCTAAATGGCCACTACAACTTAAGTAAGAACTACCACGCATTAAGTAAGATACCAAACTAAGCTTTATGCATTACTCTGCTTAAACTGACAACCACATCCGGTATTTCAACGTCGTAATTCACTTGGATGCAATTGGTGAAGTACAATCAACCATCTGGCTTGAAACTGACAGAACCACATCCAGTATCTCAACATCGTAAAATTCACTAGGATGTAATTGGTCAAGTACAATCAACAATCTGGCATGAGCAATATACATAATACGTCCACGACTTAGGTCTCAACAGAAGAGAAAGCATGTTGTGAGGGTCATCATATGAAGCAAAAAGGGGGAGGGGGAGGGGCAAGATGGCACAAGGAACAGACCTGAGACCTTGTCCTCCCACCAGTAGATGAACCTGAGGTTGGCCCCCTGCTTGTCCATCTTGTAGAGCTGGTACCAGTGCTCCGCCACCTCGGCTCCCAGCACGGCACCGGTGATCGCCCCGAACCCGGTCGCCAGCACGACGCCTGCAGGCAATCGCAATCACAGACAAAAAAAAAATCGTCGATCAGCGGCAACAACGAAGCAGAGGCCACGATCGATCTGGAAACCCCCGAGATACAAAGGCATCTATCCCCCATCCATCGTACCGTGCGGCGCCTTGGAGTACTTGAACGCGACGCCGCCGAGGTGGGCGGCGCCGACGAGGGCCCCGGCTAGCGCGAACTTCCTCGACTCCCGCAGGGCCTTGAGCTGCATGAGCCGCATCTGTGGTCAGAGGGGAGAGGCGAGAGGAGGCGAGGACGGAGGGAGGGGAGGCGGATCGGGGGCACCGAACCTGGGGCCCGTAGACCGGATCGGAGGCGATGAACTCCTCGACGTCGGCGTCGGACCACTTGGGGAGCGGCTCGGCGCGGCCGTAGACCTTCTTGAAGTAGTCGAGGAAGGCGAGGTTGCTCGCCCAGTGCTGCTTGACGCCCTCGAAGTGCTCCTTGAACCCCATCGCCGCCGCCGGCTCTCGCTGATCCCTTCCCTTGGGTTCGTTTCGACGGCGAGAAGGTTTGGCCTTGTTGGGGTGGGTGTGGTGGATTCCGGCCGGGGAAAGGAAGAGGAGAGGAAGACGTCAGTCGGATGGCAAATGGGCTTGTCTGGGCCTGGCTCGAATGGTCGGTCCTACATGATGGGGTTGGTGACTGTAGAAAACAAATGGGCCTTCGTGGTGCGGCTCAAGTTCTGGGCCCCAATGGGCCCGCATGAATCGCCGGCCACCGCCGCGATTTCGTTTCGGATTCGAAATTCCGGAAACCAAACCAGGGAGCGGGAGAAGGAAGGAGTCCGAGGCCATGTTTAAATCGGCAAGATAAGTTTAAGAAATTTACTGTAGTAATTTTAAACCGAAGATTAGGAGGACTAAACATGATCTAATTATAAAACTAATTACACGGATGGATGGAAAATCGCGAGACGAATCTATTAAGCCTAATTAATCCACCATTAATCCACGTTTAATACCCTTAATTAGTGTTCTAATATTTGATGTGACGAGGTGAACAGTGAAAACTTATGGAACTGTACGGGGCCCAATTCGAGGGACTGCTCTGCCTCGTCTACTCTGCTCGACAGTGAGATATACCTGACGTACAGACGTGTCCGAGGGCAACTGCTCTTGGGCCGGCCCATCGCATCCTTTCCCCAACCTCCCCGTTCGTACAAGCAAGAGTTTGGTCGTGCCCCGGCGCCGGCGTGATTTCTTCAGTCCTTCCGATTCCAAGCATTGTAGGATTCGAAATGTAGTTGAGGGTTCAGTACGAAAGCTACGAGATTCCAACAGGTGATATCTCGATGATATCCCTCGGGGAGCAACAACCAACAAGCACGTCGTCTGCTGCAACAACCATGGTGCTGCTCGCGCTGCAGCGGCTCATGTCCATGCTACATATCAGCCAATCCCAGAGTAAGCCTCCTCTCTATCGTTGATTCCTTTGGGGATATAAAAGATTTTGGCAGGAGATTAATATTAGAACAGCTTGTTTATTAGGTGCAGATGGATTGATTGCTTCAGAGAATGAACAAGAGGGTTCGGCCTGCCAGCAAGATGGTGATGCTGATGCCGATCCTCAAGCTGCCGAAACAACGGGATGCTCAATCCCATACCTTCCAGAGGTATGCGTGTGTCATACAATTTTGTCACCTTCAGAGTTCAGACTATCCTAGCTTGCTACAGCCCTATATAAGTTTGTATCCGCTTTCCTGTCTGTCATGAGTCTTAACTATTAGATCACCTATTTCCATGATCAGTAGCCGTTCCTAGAGCCATCTTAATTTCTTTCGAGTTTCAAATTAGCAGGGGACTTGTTCTTCCTTTCATGTTATTGTTGATTTGTTGTGCACTATTAGGTAAACTGATGTGAACTTTATTTTAATCAGAACTCCAAAATGTGCAACCTAGATTCAGATCACCTCCTTAAATTCTCAGATAGATACCAATGTCCAACTTGATCTATATATTGTCATGCTCCCCCTGCAGGATATCTGGCATCATGTACATTCCCTAATGCCAATGCGTGATGCTGCTCGTGCTGCTTGCGTGTCTCGTGCCTTTCTACGTTCCTGGAGGCGCTATCCTAACCTCACCTTCAGTCGGCATGTTTTTGGCACTAAAGCATCCGGTTACGGAGGGGGGGATTTCGGCCACATAGCTGACTGTATTATGAGAAACCACTCAGGCACTGGTGTGAAGATACTGAACCTTGAATTATTCTGTACTACCCATCACAACCTCAGCAGCTGGCTTCAAGTTGCTGTGAAACCAGGGATTGAAGAGCTCACCCTCAGGCTCTGTAGGTTCAATGACCATAACGAGTTCCCCTACTCGGTTTTATCCAATGGGGTTAGGAACTCAATTCGGCACCTTGAACTTGGCTTTTGTGCCTTCCATCCCACATCTGAACTTGGTCCCTTACCAAGCCTAAGAAGCCTGCATCTTTCGCATGTGAGTGTCACGGGGGATGAGTTAGAGTGCCTTCTTTCAAACTCTCTTGCTTTAGAGCAGCTGGAGCTCAATGGGTGCATGGAAATAGTTTGCCTGAGGGTGCCTTGTGAGCTGCAGCGCTTCAGCTGCCTGAGGATTCTTGCATGCCGGAGGCTGGAACTGATAGAGAGCAGAGCTCCAAATCTCTCCAGTTTAGACCTTGACGGAAATGCAAAACTGTCGCTTGGAGAAGCTCTGCAAATGAAGAAATTAAGCATGTCGCGTCCAAATGCTATTTGTTATGTTCGTGCTGAGCTGCCATCCATTATGCCAAATCTTGATACTCTTGTGTTATGTTCAGATGATGAGGAGGTAAACTCTAAAACTTGTGTTGTACATCGATGATTAGCAATTTATTATG
Source organism: Alloteropsis semialata (assembly GCA_004135705.1). Lineage (NCBI taxonomy): Eukaryota > Viridiplantae > Streptophyta > Magnoliopsida > Poales > Poaceae > Alloteropsis > Alloteropsis semialata. The sequence continues at coordinate 63,898,813 of CM014275.1, forward strand.
CACATCACACTGGTCATACAACATATATATAAGTTTAATATGAGAAGTATATATGACATATTTTCTTATGCAGGTGGTCAGTACACCAATGTTGTCTACCAAATTCCTCTGCCTCAAGCACCTGACCATTAGTTTGAGATCAGTAACCCTTTCTTGGTCACATGACTATATTTCTCTAGTTTCTTTCCTTGTCGCGTCTCCTTCCTTGGAGACTTTGAGATTGGATGTAAGTCACTGTTCATTCCATCTCCCAAAAGATGTATCTGGTGATCACTCTGTCTGTTGATCCAATTAATCACATTTCTTTTTCCATCTTTAGGTACTAAAGGATCCTACGACGAATGAATCGAATTTTGGACATCCCTCGCGTTCCAGGCAGGCGGCTGGAGACAAGCATTGCTGCCTCAAGTATGTGAAGATCACAGGATTCAATTCTGCCATGAGCTTGGTTGAGCTGGCCTGCTATATCCTCAACAACGCGGCGTCACTTGAGTGTCTTACATTGGACACCCTTTTTGGCCCCAGGTGTTCTGACAAAGGATCCCAACAGTGCAGCCCTATGGGCCACGATATTCTTAGGGAAGCATGCAGAGCGCTTGTGGCTATCAAAACACACATCGAGGGTAAAGTCCCTGATAGTGTTAAATTCACCGTTGTGGAGCCTTGTAACCGATGCCATATATATAGGGGTGTAAAGGGCCTAAAATTTTAGCCTACTAGTTTTAACAATAGGACTAGATAAGGGCCAGACTGAAATAGTATATATGTTTGAACTAAAATTAATTAGGCCTACTGTGAAGGAGGCATAAGGGCCATGATGAATTACCAATATATAGGTTGCCATTCATAAATCACTCGCATAACGGACCTTGCTATATTGTTTCTTGGACTATTGGTCAAGTTACTGTATTTGAGCAAAATGTGTAGTCGTTTTGACTTTTGAAGACATCTTGATCGTTTCCATGGTGTGTGGTCGGCCTTTGGCCGTCATATTTTTGAGCGACCGCGCAACCTGACCTGAAGCCATCTGCAGAGTGGTCGGCGGCACCGCTAGCCCCTCGCCGCCTTGGCCTAACGAGGAACCGCATGGGCATAGGCTCCTTGCCATGGCAGTTCCGTTACCCGTGCTGGTTTCCGCAGCTACAGACGGATCCACGTAGGGATGGTTGATCCATGAACCACCTCTTATATATGTTTCTAGTGGCGGGTGACGCTATCACCCGCTTTGAAAATCACTCACATTTCCAGGAGGGCAACAGTGTCATCGGCATCACAAAATTTCCGGTACAACTAGGTCGAAGAACTGGTATGCGAGATGTGGATCAACACGTAGTTTTCGGTATGAGACCGGGAAATTGTACTTGCCGCAGTTCCCCGTTCCCAGTGAAAGACGTCACCCGCCCATAAAAACTTTTCAGAGATACCTAACTTAGGCTGTCCGCACTGGTCGTCCCTTAAATGCATCCTTTAAAAGGAATATTCTGTTCTGGTCATCCCTTAAATGCATCCTTTAAAAGGAATATTCTGTTCTGGTCATCGAGATTTCGTACTCTAAACCAACTTCTCCCGCACCCGTCATACTCCAAATCACATACTCTATCCCAACTCTACTATATTTTATTTATCCATCCTAACTACTACCATATCATCTCTCTCCTCACCTTTTTTTCTTTTTTTTGAATTTTATCAAAATATATCCATCTGAGATCTTGTTTTGAAGGATTTATTGCAACGAATTTAATGGTGCAATCAGAATTTAATTTGGTTTTTTGGTTTGTGAGTTATAACATTTTTTAGTTAGTTGAAAACGTGGGACGGCGGACCCCACGCCGACGTGGCGTTTACCGTTCGTCCTTTCCCTCCTCTGGATTTGCAGGAGCGGCGCCGGAACGTTACGATCGAGTATCCTTTACCGTATGCCGCTGCAGGCTCCCATCCGCTATCGGCGTCCTTCAGGATGGCGTCGCGAAGGCCACTGCGGACAGTCTTAGGCCAGTCTCAATAGGGGTTTCATGAATGTTTCATGGTATTAAATTCTATACCAAATCATCAAATTTTCTGATGTGGTGAGGAGAGAGAAAGAGGGAGTTTCATCATAGAGAGGAGTTTCATCCCCATGAAACTCTCTCAGCACGGTTACCTAGTTAAGTCTAGGTAACTGTACAATAAAACTTGCACTGAGACTGGCCTTAGTGGACTGGTCATAACGAAAGGTCAGAGGACGTTGGTTTACAGAGGTACACACCCATGAAAATAGGAAGAATTATTTTTATCCAAAAAAATAGTTTTGTAGCAGTGGGCCTAGCTTGCAAACTGGGCACATTTCTATTGGGATGCATGTATATGTATAGTCAGGGCCTGTTTAGTTCCCCAAATTTTATATAAAGTTTTCACTTTGAGAACCGTGTTAGTTTATTTCTTCTCTTTAGGCCATCTCCAACCCTCCAACTAGGATAGTTTCCATAGCATTAATTACATTGCCACCTAGGACTATTAGCTTACATGGCACTATATTAAATAAGAGAGAGAGTGGAGAGAGGAAGAAACCGGGTCTCATGCAAGACCCAGTTTCTTCACGAGAACCTATGCACTGGACACCACCAAGTCATGCATTGGGAGATGGTAGTTTCCTCATGATAATTGAACAACAAATATGATTGGTAGAGATGAGAGAGAATGATGGATTGAGTATTAATTATGGACCTACATGAAGAAACTATGCATTGAGAGATGTAGTTTCTAAACATAGTGTCTTGTTTAGTTGGCAACATAGACACTATCTATGGACACCATGGGTTGAGGATGGCCTTATGCACATGGCCAATGCATAAACTTTTCACGCTTTTCACCGATCTAAAAAAGTCCTTCGAAACCGCGTTCAAAATTGATGGTGCTGTGTCGTCAACCCAACTACCAATATTCTCGCTTCATCGCTTGGCCCATCCGGAGAAACGAGGTGACCAAGTAACAGTCGCCGCAGCCACGGACTGCATGCTGCAGGAGGCAGCTTGTCTGTCCTTGCCATGTGGCATGCCTGCTGCCACTATAGCTCGATCAACCTCTGTCTTCTTCCTCATGAGTCATGACTTGACCAGTTGACCCCGTCGAAGACCGACTCCTCCTTCTACCGGGCCGCTTGCATTTGAGCCCGCATCTTCAATTTCTTCTTGCAGTTGCAGCACTATAGTTGCCGAGGTCTACAGACATGGCAGATCTAGAAGCCCCCGGCGGCAATCTTCCCGATCCTTGTTGTGGAGGATGCTTTCCACTGAGCAAGAAAGCGAGGACCATCTTGAATATCGTGATTGTAGCTATCCTTTGGTCTGTGACCTTGTCTGGCTTCTTTCTCTTCAATTATCAGGTTGAATCAGCAATCATCCAATTAGTAGCCTACTTTGCCCTTGGCTGCCTCTTCTACTTCTCCACCGAACGGAAGAAGAGGGCTAGAGGCTGCACTATATTTGTTGGGTCACTTGTCATCCATGTCGTCGTCATCTCCTCGTTGAGCTCGGATAAAATCTTCTCGGAAATTGCCTTGCTTTGTGCAGGCAATGTGTTGGGTTTATCCTGGTACTGTGTCTCCATGCTTTATGCGACGGCGCAGGCTTGTGCTGCGGCGGCGGCGCGGCAGGAAGACCAAGAAGAAGCGGGGCGTCCCGTGCAGCTGACCTCGCCGTTTCACATCGACGAGCTGCCGCGGGAGTTCTCGTACGCTGAGATCAGATCCATGACGCAAGACTTCGGAAGCATGGTGGGCCAAGGCGGCTCCGCCCAGGTCTTCCGAGGCCACCTCAGCGACGGCACGCCGGTCGCCGTCAAGCGGATAGCGGCTACCGGCGACCACCCCGCGGTGAGCGACGCTGACTTCCGTAGAGAGATCTCCATCGTCGCCAGCGTGCACCACCGCAGCCTGGTGCGCCTCCTCGGCTACGGCCTCCCGCGTGGGGGCGACCGGTTCCTGGTGTACCCCTTCTTCGACAACGGCTCGCTGGACGCGTGGCTCTTCCGTGGCGGCGGCGAGGAGCGGAGGCGCCTCCTGCCGTGGCCGGCGCGGCGCCGCATCGCCGTCGACGTGGCCAGGGCGCTCGCGTACCTCCACCACGAGTGCTGCCGGCAGATCCTGCACCTCGACGTCAAGCCGGCCAACATCCTCCTCGACGGCGACCTCCGGGCGCACCTGTCGGACTTCGGCATCTCCATGTCCGTCACCCGGGGCCTGGCGGCCAGCATCGTCGACACGCGCGGGCGGGGCACCTTCGGTTACATGGCGCCGGAGATGCTGGTCAACGCGGTGTCCGCCAAGTCCGATGTGTTCAGCTACGGCATGACTCTCCTCGAGCTCGTCGGCGGCCGCCGGAACTTCGATCGCTCGTCCACTACAGATGCCTCCACGGCGACGCCGGACCTCTCGCGGGACTACTTCCCGTGCATCGTGCGGGAGAAGATGGCGCGAGGCGAGCTCACGGAGGCGGTGGACGCCGCCATGGGCGCTGTGGACGAGGAGGAGGTGGAGGCCGTCGTGAAGGTGGCGCTCTGCTGCATCCAGCGCAGACGGGGCGGTGGACGCCGCCATGGGCGCTGTGGACGAGGAGGAGGTGGAGGCCGTCGTGAAGGTGGCGCTCTGCTGCATCCAGCGCAGACGGGACATGCGGCCCAGCATGCTAACTGTAGTGGATATGCTCGAGGGGCGGGTCGCCGTCGGTCTGCCGCCGGAGAGCCGCCCGTCTTCAGCCGGGAATATCTCGGAACCACTTACATCATCGCTCACGCACGGTCGATGACGAAATTAGGCCTAGACAGTATTCACTTCAGATACATCTGTAGCTCGTACCGCTTTCGAAACTTCTGCTATGCTGTGCATTGAGAAATTAAATATTCATACCCGGCCCTTCTCTATAAATTTAGTTAAATTTGATATGATTTGACTTAAAATGAAACCAGAATTAGATTTTTTTCCCTTTTGAGGCAGAGTACACGTGACAAATTCGTGGCATAAATCCGCTAACCCTGAAGCATGGAAAAATAAAGAAAGTGTCATGTACGTGACTCTTTATTATTTTGGAAAGTCACAAGAAAATTTAAGCGGACGGTGCTGATCCAAAAGGAAGCGTGATTGGTCCAAAGCCACGTAACGGAAGCCCGTAATCTATTTCTAATCAAATTATCAATCTTTATTTCTTTGAGCATAGGTATCATCTAAGCGTACAGTTATTTGACATGCTGAGTCGTTGCAAATTTAGAATGGGACTTTACCGCCGATTCGTTTAGTTCGTCATAATGTTGAAGACGCTCCAAAGGCCCTCTTGTTGGTGTGGTGGTACGGGACCTTTCAAAACTGTATACAGTATTTCTTTTTAGAGAACACGCTTACAACGAGGATTTTCTAACAGAACAGTGCATCTTAGTACTACTCTACCATGTCATTACATCGTCATTATCAATCTTGTTATGCTAAATTACAAGTAGTTAAGTACACTAATTTGCTAAGTTATAATCTCAGTTTGGTTACCCATATGGTTCTATGTCTTGCTAGGAACGGGCTGGACACCATTTATTGGATGTGAATCTGCTGCCACTATATTGGTAAAGATGTGCCTTGCCACACTACACCAACATCTACTCCAAATGTAACAGGGCAATGCAAAAAAAAAAACACCTTTTGTTTTCTTTTTTTTCTCGAATACGCAAGCCGCGTATCTTTGTATTAAGAGGAAAAAAAGGAGTTTGTTTACAGCCTCAAAACACCATCAAAGGCAGAAACATCCTCGCAGTGGCACGAACACTAGCAAGGGAGAACAACGGCTAACGAAAACACTAGAAGGACTACTCATGAATGAGACTACCCAGCCTCGCTGCGCCGGCAAGGATCCAGAGCTGAGCTTCCCGCTTGATGGTGTGCAGGATGTCCTCTGTTGTGGAGTAGATACCGTTGAAGAGCCGTGCGTTGCGCTCCTTCCAGATACTCCATATAACAAGCATGAAAAGACTGTCAAAACCTCTTCGTCGATGTCTAGGTTGCAGGTCCCTGGCGTGTGTCCACCACTCTTGCAGCTGCGGCTCGCTCTGGAGGAAGGTGCAGAGGCAATCCATGGAGGATAGAGCCGCCCACCATATTTCTTTGGCAAAGCTGCAGTGCACCAGCATATGGTCTGTCATCTCGTCGTGTTGATCGCAGAGCCAGCAGACGTCATGTGCATCGAGCCCATGCCTTCTTCTTCTGTCCGCCGTCCAAAGCCGTCGCTTAGTTGCAAGCCAAGCGAAAAACTTAACTCGAGGAGGAGCCCAGGTCTTCCATATTCGCCTGTGACCGTGAAGTCGCACTCCACCCACATGTAGCTGCTTATATGCTGAGGACGCCGAGTATTTCCCATCGGCCGTCCAGCGCCATATGAATTTGTCCTCAGTCTCATTCTGTAGGTTGACAGCCCTCAGTCTGTGCCATAGTTCGACGTATTCGAACAGAGCCTGGAATGATAGCCCGCCTTGAATGTCCCTGACCCAGCTTCTGTTATGTAGTGCTTGAGCCACCGTCGTACTCAGCCTGTTTCGCTTGGAGATGGTAGAGGTTAGGTTTGGCGCTGTTCGTTGTATTGCTTTGCCATCAAGCCAACTGTCAACCCAAAAGAGGGCTCGGTTCCCATTGCCGATCGTCACGGTGACCGAAGCATCAAAGAGCGCTTTCACTTCATGCTCAACCTGAAACTGCAGGGACGACCAAGCTCGATCGTCCTCAACGCGCTGCAACCATAGCCAACGAACTCGAAGGGCGAAACCAGCTAATCGGAGGTCGATGATCCCCAGCCCGCCAAGCATTGTCGGACGGCAAACAGTGTTCCAAGCCAGTGCATTTTTCCCTCTGACAGCCCCATCCTTTCTGGTCCAAAGGAAGTTCATCCGTAGAGCATCGATCTTGTACAATGCCCACTGTGGAATTCTGTCGGCCATTGTGATGTAAATGGGCATAGTGGATAGGGTGGATTTGACCAAGGTGAGACGACCACTCTTGTTCATCAGGGGGCCTGCCATGCTGGTAGTCGCGCTGCCACTTTCTCAATGATTGGGAGATATTGAGATTTAGGCAAAGCTCTCGTGGAGAGGGGTACACCCAGATACCTGATTGGGAACTGGGTGATCGGGCAAGGTAGCACAGTAGTAAAGTGAAGCAGAGTTTCCTCGCAGCCAAAGATCGGGGTGATAGAGCATTTGCTTAAGTTTGTCATCAAACCTGATGCATGTCCGAAGATGAGTAGGATCCTGTTGACAGCTTCAGCTTCCTGCTGGGTGGGTGATGCAAACAAGATCACATCATCGGCATAGAGACTGCATTGGTGCCTGATTGCCGGAACCCCAATCGGCTGAAGCGCTCCCATCTCGTGCGCCTTGACGAACAACCTGTTCAACCCGTCCATCGCAAGGATGAAGAGCAACGAAGAGAGAGGGTCCCCTTGGCGTAGGCCTCTCCTGTGGTCGATCGCCGGCCCAGGTTGCCCGTTCAGAAGAATGCGAGTTGAAGCGGTGGAGAGGAGCAGCGAGATCCAGTTGCGCCAGCGCGCTCCAAAGCCCCAGGCTTGCAGTACATCAAGAACGAAATCCCAAGAGACGGTATCGAAAGCCTTGGAAATGTCCAGCTTCAGAAGCAATTTTGGTACCTTCTTTTTCCTTAGGAGGACAGCTGATCTCTGCACATACTTAAAATTGTCGAGGATCGACCGGCCTTTGACGAAGGCGCTCTGGTTATGCAGTACCAGGTCATTGATTTTGAGCGCCAACCGGTTCGCCAAGATTTTGGCCATCAGCTTAGGGAAGCTATGGATCAGACTTATAGGTCTGTAGTCACTGGGTGAAGCAGCGTCAGGCTTCTTCGGGATGAGGGTGATCAGCGCGCCAATGACGTAGCTAAAACCCCTATAGTCGATGTGGAAGAAGGCGTTCACCGCGAACATGACATCGTTTCTAATGACAGGCCACGCCGATTGGTAGAACATGGCCGTCATCCCGTCCGGGCCGAGCGCCTTGTCAGACGGGGCTTCCCGAATCACCTGCCAGACCTCCTGCTCGGAGAAGGGGACCTCAAGCATGGACATGTCAAGATGCGCAATGCCTAGGCCCGCGAGAATCAGAGTGTGCATCCTTGTGTGTTCCTGACCAAGGATCCAATCAAAGTGCTGGAAGAGCGCAGCTTCCATTTCAGATGCCGAAGATAGGATCCCGTCGTCAGTGACAAGCTTGGTTATCCGATTCCTCCGCTGCCTGCCTCGTGCGTGTTGGTGGAAGAAGCGCGTATTGGCGTCCCCTTTCGCCAGGTAGAGCAACCTCGAACGTTGGCGCGCGATCGTGCGCTCCAGGGAGGCGAGGCCTAGAGATAGCTTCTTTATCGATGCTCTGAAAGCCTTCTCGTCGCTTGAGAGCGGTCTCTCCTCCTGCGCACGGTTGAGCATCAGAATCAGCTGCCGGGTGATCAACAGTTGCTGCTTGACGGAGCCAATTTCTTGGGCCGACCAGCTCTGGAGCTCCTTGGCAACGTTCCTCAGCAGGCAGTCGAGTCGACGATAAGCATTCGTGATGTCAGGGGGGCAGGTCCATACCCGGGCGACCGCCTCCAAGTAGCCCTCAAACTTTGGCCAGAAAGTTTCGAAGTGGAAGCGTGGCTTGGATCTGGTAGAGGCGTGCGTTTGCACCATGATGGGGCAGTGGTCTGAATCATCAGAGGAGAGAGCCTGGAGGAAGCAGGCAGGGTAGAGCTCTTCCCATTCCACCGACGCGAGCATGCGATCCAAGCGAACCAGGGTAGGGTTGTCGCGCTCATTGCTCCAGGTGTAAGTACGCCCATGCAGATGGATATCACGCAGCTGTAACATGTCCACCGCCCTCCTAAACAGGTTCATGTTTCTGCGGTTGATCCGTGAATTGCTCTTGTCGGACGGGTCGAGTATGAGGTTGAAGTCCCCAACAAGCAACCATGGTCCGGCACAGTCATCACGAACAGCGAGAAGCTCATCCATGAAGAGGGCCTTGTCATCGTCTGATTGAGGCCCGTAAACCATCGTGAGCCACCAATGGGGGTCACCGGAATTGGGTTCAATCAGAACAGAGACAGAGAAACAACCGAGTTTTGGGTTGGAGAGGTTGGCCATGTCGCACCGGTAGGCCACCAGAGCTCCACCCCTCGTAGAAGAAGCCAGCAGATAGTGAAAATCACTAAAATTAGGTCCAAATAAGTTCAAAATTACAGACCGCGTGATCACGTTGAGCTTTGTCTCCTGGAGACAAACAATGGAGGCATGCGCGTCCTGCACTAAGGTGTGGACAACGTCCCGTCGGGCCCTAGAGTTGAGACCCTGCACGTTCCAGGAAATCAGTGTGAACTGATCCATATAGTCACAGATGCAACCATGGCTTAGTCCGTCGCTGCTCAAGCCTGGAGGCCGAGAGCCGGGCAGTGACTGCGTAGCGCAGGTAGGAGGTCCCGAATTGCTTCAAAATGCTTGCTTCTGTGCTCATCGGTGAACAACTTGTCATAGTAGTGCTGCGCCGTTGCATCAGCCTTAGGGGCACCGGTGTTGCCAAATCTCTGATTCAGCACCACCTCTGCGCGCTTGGAGGACGCCACCTTCGCGAGCGGGTGTTTGGCCAGACGCTCACTGCGTTTGGGCAGCTGTTGGGACACTGGCCGGGCGGTTCTCTTGGTCTTGGTCGGCTTTGGTGTGAGGGGGGAGCGGATCTTGTGCTGATCTACCTTGGCGAACGCAGAGAGGCATTTAGCAGCCGAGCTGGTCGCCTGCTGGGGCGAGTGCGAAGGCGCGACGCAGGCCGTAGGCGCGACGCAGGTCGTAGGCGTGACGCAGGAATCCTTGAACAGGGGCCACGGAAAGCCTGGTGGAGGCCCGTCCTCAGGTGTAGATGGGCCTGTGATGTGCCCCGGCCCAAGCACAACAGGTGAGCCATCCTCAGGAGAAGATGGGCCTGTGATGTTCCCCAGCCCAAGCACAACAGGTGGATGCCATATGGTCAGGGCCCAACAGGCACCCTCGGCCGAACTAGTGCCGTCGAGCGTCGGAGACGTAGTCTCCGAATCTGCCTCCCTCTGCTGCTCAGTATCAAGCAGTGGGGCAGGTCGTGGAGCCACAGCAGCAACAACGGGCGACGCGGTCGGCACAGCAACGGTGATGGACGCCTCTAGAATCATGGGGTCAGTCGACAACTGGCCCCCCACTGGTACGGACCACTGTTCAAACTGATGTTCAAACTGCGCGGATCAGTCCAAGGGCGCGGACTCGCTTGTCGCGACGCTGGTGGCTTTAGCCGCTTTGGGAAAGCTCTTTCCCAGTCCTGCCCGGTCGTCGGTCGGCTGCAGCTTTGCAGGCGGCCCGGCGTCAGCAGGCAGAGCCGCAGCAGTACAGGGTTGTTGTGTAGTGCCGGCGTGGGCCCGTCTCGCACCGTCCCCGTTAGTGCCGCCGCTCGTCGTCCTGTCGGCGCCGCCGTCACGGCGACGGGGGAAGGCCTCGATCCGTGGGCCGGTTCCACGGCGAAAGCCGTACGACCGGTCCGGGTTTCCGTCCGGACCGCTGTCTCCATCGTCCGAGGGAGAGGAGGAGTCCATCGACAGTGTCCGCAGGCCGAAATCCGCGGTGCTGCGATAGCTGGATGTGAACATGGTAGCGAAGCATCTTCTTCTGACGCAAGTAGGGAGGGAGGTTGCCGAAGATGATCTGCATCGCCGGGTCATTGTAGGTGATCACCGGCTCAGGTTCGGCGATGAGGAGCTGCCTGGAGGTGGGGATGGAGCCCGGGTCCGCCGTCCAAGCCGAGAGGGTGAATCTGGTCATGTTGGATAGATCCTTCGTCGCAGCATCCAGGCACTCGATCCAGCAGTATGGCGCCAAAAGTTTGCTGACCGTGTCCAAGTCCCAAGCATGGCCGGGGATGCCTTGGAGCTCGAGCTTGACCTTGATGAGTAGGGTCTCGGAGGAGGCATGCGCCAGGCGCATCCAAGGCCGGAGCGAGAGGTTTGTGCCAGCCATTGGGATTGGGCTAGCGCAGAGGATGGCGTCACGCGCCACCTGGGTGCTGCAAACGACCAGGAAATTCTTGGGGTAGAAGGGGCAGACCGAGATGTCCGCAGCCAGGACACCGGTGGCCGCGACGATCGCCGGGAGCATGACGGCAAGGTCGATGTTCGAGGCGTTGCCAGTCTGCCTGATGAGGCCGAGCCGTAGACGGTTTTCGGCGTCCGCCATTGCCTGGCTTCGCTCGACGTAGCAGAACTCCGGCGTCGCACACTGTGTGTCACAGTGAAGCGGCACCGTCGAGTTCACTGGGGCGACGTCAGGCGATCCCGGAGGGGATGGCGTGCGGCTTGGCGCGTCGGCAGCAGTCGGTGTGGGAGGGCTGGCCACACGCTTGAAGCGGTGAGGATGAGGCCCCGGAGCAGCAGTCGAAGAGGAGGGTCGCGCGCGCCGGCAGTCCCGCGGAAGATGGTGGAAACCATGACAGCGCGGGCAGCGGCGGGGCAGCCTGCAGGTGGCGACCCGGTGGTTGTAGGAGAGGCAGTTCAAGCAGCGACCTTCGAGCTTCGGCGGAATGCGTCACGCAGGTGCAGGGGGCTCGACGCGCTGAAGCTGACGACGTCTGGCCCTGGAGACAACCTCCTCGAAGCCGTCGGCGTCCACCCTGGGGCGACGCCTACCCTCTGACGGAGCAGTAGCCGCGGCGGGAGGGGGCGGGGTCGCACGGAGGGGTGGCGGATGTCGCCGCCTGGCACGCCTGG
>CM014275.1:63917078-63929805 GCA_004135705.1 Alloteropsis semialata
GGGCGGGCGCACGGTGGAACAGGGGCGGTGGCGTGGAGGTGGAGAAGGCGCGGCGGCGGAGCGCTGGGCGGCGCTCGGGCGCACGGAGGTGGTGCTCGGGCGAGGGCGAGCCGAGGAAGGAGAAGAAGCCGGGCGCGGGAGGAAGGAGAAAGAAGAAAAAAAGAAAGAAGAAAAAGAAAAGAAGAAAAAGAGGAAAAGGAAGAAAAGGGAAAAGAAAAGAGAAAAAGGGAAAAGAAAATAAGGAAAAATTAGGAAAAGGATTAAGAAATTAGAAAAAGGAGGAAAAAGGGAAAAAGGGGGGGCGACCGGCCGGGAATCGCGGCGTCGGACGCACGCGGGGCTGTCGGTGACCGGCGCGACGCGCGGATCGGAAAAGGAGGATTAGGGTTCCGGGTTTACGGTTGATGATATTCTGGAGATCGGACATCGGGATTTGGATTTGGATTTAGGAACAGAGAAACTCATCGATAAAAGGATTTTTAAAACTCGTGATTTAGGATTTGATTTTCCGGGTCGTTACATGGTGAGTGCGGCGTTAGTAGTAGAGTGCGAAGAAGAGGGGCACGTCCTCAAGGTGCAGCGCTCGGTGTACTTCGTGAGCGAGGTGCTCGGAGACACCAAGACGAGGTATCCGCAGATCCAGAAGCTGCTGTACGCCGTCCTCATCTTCAAAAGGAAGCTCCGCCACTACTTTGACGCGCATCCGGTCATGGTGGTGAGTTCCTTCCCCCTCGGTGAGATTATAAATAATCCTGACTCAACAGGTCGGATCTCGAAATGGGCCATGGAACTGATGGGCCAGGGCATCACCTACGCCCCGCGGACGGCCATTAAGTCCCAGGCCCTCGCCGACTTTGTTGCGGAATGGACCGAGGTCCAGCTACCCGCAGCCCCTGTCGACCAGGAGTATTGGGTGATGTACTTTGACGGCTCGTTGACTCGGACGGGAGCGGGGGTCGGTTTAGTTTTCGTTTCGCCCCTTGGGGTGCGGATGAAATACGTGATCCGACTACACTTTCCCGCTTCCAACAACGCTGCCGAGTACAAGGCCTTGATCAATGGCCTGAAGATAGCCATCGAGTTAGGAATTCGGCGCCTCGAGATTCGAGGCGATTCCCAACACGTGGTTAATCAGGTCATGAAAGAATCAAGCTGCGAAAGCGAGACCATGGCCGCGTACTGCCAGGAAGTGCAAAAGCTCGAGGACAAATTCGATGGCCTCGAGCTCCGACACATCAAAAGGCGGTTCAACGAGGCCGCCGACGCTCTGGCTAAGAAAGCCTCCGGACGGGAGCCCGTCCCGACCGAAATCTTCGCCAGCGACCAGCAAAGCCCTTCAATAAAGCTCCCCTGCGCAGCGCAAATTGAATCGCGCGACCGAGGCTCCGCGGAACAAGGCGCTCCGGACTCGTGGCCTGGCGAGAACGGGGTCGAGGCCGCGGAGGGGTCGGGGGTCGGCGCCGAGCCGACCAACCAAGCTCTATCCGACCTGCTCGCTCTTGCCGTTGCAACGCTGACCGAGGACCAGGGACCGGAGCCCAGCACCCCGGATTGGCGGCAACCATTCCTCGACTACTTGCTACGGGAACAACTCCCGACGAGTAAGACGGAGGCCCGCCGTGTCGCTCGGCGCACCAAGTCTTACGCAATCATAGAGGGCGAGCTGTACCGACGCAGCCCCACAGGAATCTAGAGGGCGAGCTGTACCGACGCAGCCCCACAGGAATCCTACAACGGTGCATCCCCTCTGACCAGGGTGAGGAGCTGTTGAGGGACATCCATGAGGGCGCGTGCGGCCACCACTCCGCACCTCGCAGCCTTGTCGGAAATGCGTTCCGGCAGGGGTTCTACTGGCCGACGGCGGTAAGGGACGACACTAAGATCGTGCGCACCTGCGAAGGGTGTCAGTTCTTTGCAAGGCAAACGCACCTCCCTGCACAGGCCCTACAGACGATCCCCATCACCTGGCCGTTTGCGGTTTGGGGATTGGACATGGTCGGGCCCCTCAAGAAGGCGCCCGGGGGCTTCGACCACTTGCTTGTTGCCGTCGACAAGTTCACCAAGTGGATAGAGGTCCGACCAATCGCAACAATCCGATCGGAAGAAGACGTCAAATTCTTCCTCGACATCGTCCATCGCTTCGGCGTCCCCAATTCGATCATCACGGACAACGGAACCCAGTTCACCGGGAAGAAATTCCTGCGATTCTGTGATGAGTACCACATACGAGTCGATTGGGCTGCCGTTGCGCATCCTCGCACAAACGGGCAAGTAGAGCGCGCGAATGGGATGATCCTGCGAGGACTCAAACCCCGGATATTCGAGCGCTTGAAAAAGTTCGGAGGACGTTGGGTTGAAGAGCTCCCGGCGGTGGTCTGGAGCCTGCGCACGACGGCGAGTCGCGCGACGGGTTTCACCCCGTTCTTCATGGTGTACGGGTCAGAAGCCGTACTCCTGACCGACCTCGACTATGGGTCCCCGCGTGTCCGCGCCTACGACGACGAGGGCAACCGGACCTCCCTTGAGGACGCGGCCGACCAGCTAGAAGAGGCCAGGGAAGTCGCTTTGGCCCACTCGGCAAAGTACCAGCAGTCACTACGGCGCTACCACGATCGGCGCGTCAGGGGCCGAGCTTTCCAGGTCGGCGATTTGGTGTTACGCCTCATTCAAAGCAACAAAGGTAAACACAAACTCTCGTCGCCCTGGGAAGGCCCGTTCATCGTCTCCCAAGTCCTCCGACCCGGCTCGTACAAGCTGAAGAACGCGGAAGGAGAGGAATACACCAACGCCTGGAACATCGAACAACTACGTCGTTTTTATCCCTGATTGCTCTAGGCTACCTCCCTATTTTCGTGTAAACGCATCCCTTTCATTTCAAAAAGCGACGCCCGACCCTTGTCCGCTGGCCAAGGGTCGGACGTCACTCGGGGGCTAACCTACGTCCCCCGGGTCCTTGACCCTCGGCAGATTCACGTATCTAAGACTAAGGAAAAAGGGTGCTGGATAACAAAGTGACACGCGCTTGCCGGTCGGAATGCCGAAAGAATAAAGGCCCCAGTGGCAACAGTTCAAACGGCTCACTGGTGAACCGCGTGGCTCGCTTTAGTCTAAGCATGCCCTGACGGCTTAGTCAAGGAAACGCGAAAGGCCGAGTGTTAACGACGCAGACGCTTAAGTTCATTACAGAAATGAGTTTAACCGTCTAAAAACCAAAAGAAAAAGAAAAACTAATCAGGGCGCCCACGGCCCCTCTTCTTCTGCAGTCTTGGCGGCGAGGACGGACGCCAGCGACGACACCTCCTCTTCAAGCGCGACCACCTCCGCCTCCGTCGTGCCAGGAGCGAACCCTTTGGCAAGGTACTTCAGGCCGATCTCGGAGTAGTGGGAGCGAGCGACGGCGAAGGCCCGGCGCACCCCGATGAAGAGCCCGTCGCTCGCCATGGCCCAAGCCCGAGCCGGGATGCGCTCGACCTCGGCAAGCAGCGAGATTGACCCTCGCTCCGACCGTACTCTAAGGTCATCGAGCACAGCGCCGACCACCGTGCGGAGAGCGTCATGCTCGTCCCCCTCGTGCAGCAGCAGCTCCTCAAGGTTGTGCACCTCGTTCTCCAGGCGCTCGATCGTCGCGCGATCCGCCGCCGCCGCTTCACCCAGGGAGGCGCGCTGCGCCTCGGCCTCCTGGCGGGCGCCTCGCTCAACCTCAAGGGCTCGGCCCGCAGCCTCAAGGTCGCGGGTCTGCACCTCGATGAGCCCCCTGGCCTCGTCTCGCTCCGCCACCACCTGGGCCAGCTGAGTCCGGGTCCCCTCAAGAACGGCGGCGATGCGGTCCCGGTCGGCCCGCAGGCGCTCCGTCTCGCGGACCAGGCCCAGCCTGACTTGCTCCCGAGCCGCCGAGTCCCTCTCCCAGGAGATCAGGACGTCGCTCTTGAGCTGGTCAACTTCATCGGCATGCTCGCACGCCTCCTTGACCCGCCCCCGCAGGGACTCTATCTCCTGGTTGGCCGCAGCCAGCTGCCCTTCGAGCTCACCCCGCGCATCCGCGCGGGCGGCGGCAACCTCTCGGCGGGCGGCCACCAGCTGCTCCCTCAGGGCGTCGTGCTCGACGGTGATCAAGGACAGACGGCCCCACGAGTCCTTCTCCCGGCGTAAGAAAAGAGACTTGTCCCGGCTGCGGGCCATCAGAGACTGCCAAAAACGAATCGGAGTCAAAATCAACTCGGGAAAAGAAGAAAGAGAAAACAGATGAAGGAAAGATTACCTCCCCGCAAGGGATGGCGACGTCGCGGATGGCCTCCAGGGCGGAGTTGAGCGACCGAACCGCCAGCCCGACCCCGGCACGAATCCGGGAGGCCTCGTTCTTCTCCTCGGCGTCGTCCAGGGAGAAGACGACATCGCCTGAGGCGCGGTCGGTCCAGGTGACACGGGGGCCCCCGAACTCCAAGGGGTCACCCCCTTGACGGACGATCTCGCGGCCCTCCGGGGCATCAGTGGCAGAACGGGCCACCTGACCCGAGCTCGACCCCACGGCGTCCTCCATTTCCGCTGAGGAAGGAGGAGGCGTCATCATCCCGCCCAAACAAGGCAACGGGTCGGCCAGGGCGGCGGTGGCGTCCGGCTCGGGGATGACCTCCCCCTCCTCGCGGCCGGCGGCATTCGGGGACGCGACCGGCGCCGGGTCGTCCCTCGGGACCTCCTCTCCTTCGCCCGTCCCCTCCTCGGACAAAAGCCCGACCGCTTGGGCCGAGGGGATGGGATCCTCCTGATCACGACCGGGACCGGAGGGCACCAACTCCTCCTCCCGGGTGCATCCCTGTCCGGTGCAGCCGGCTCAGGCGGCACCACGTCTTCCGCTCCGGCCGAATCACCCGCGGGCGGACAATACAGCTCGACGAGGGCATCCAGAATTGCCTCGGCCGAGTGCGCGGACTCGGCGCCCGACACCGCGGCGAGCTGTTGCTGGGGAAGAAGCGGGTCGAGCACCCTCTCCACCAGGGGGTCACCCAGGTTGATCCCTCGGCTCGTCGCCACCTCAGAAATCTGACGCGCCAGCCTCTTGACTGGCGCCAGTCCCAAAGGAGCCGCCTGACTTCCCCTCCTGCAAACAAAAGGAGACCTCACAGACGTGCCTCGACGGAGGCAAGAAGGACGAACGACAGAAGGGGGAGAGACTTACTGGTCCGACACGGGAAAGCCTCGGGACGGCCGCTTGGCTGGGGGAGCCACCCCCGACCCTGATCCTTCCGCTCGCGCTCGCTTGCCCGAATCGCCCCTTGACGAAGCCCGCCCCCGAGCCAGCGAGCTCACGCCGCGAGAAACCTCGCGTGTCGGCCAGGTCGGCGGTGGCGCAGGCGAGGCACCGCGGCCGCCCGACGGCCCCGTAACCTCCGGCGCGTCCCGATCGACCGAGGACTAGCGCCGGGAGGTCGGGGAACTCCACCCGGATCCGGTGGAGGACTCCGAAGCGAAATCAAAGCCCCCCTCGAAGGGACCCTGATCCTCTCTCCACAGCCCGTCTTGCCGGGCGCGCAGACGCCGCTCGCGGTACTCCGCCTCGGCCTTCTCGCGGGCCAGCCGCTTCTTCTCCTTCTTCGCCTCGGCCTCCGTCTTCTTCAGACGGGCGGCCTCTGCTCGCGCGCGGTTCGCGGCCCGAACGGCCGCGTCCTCAGGGAGCGGGGGCCGAGAAACCTTATAGACCAGGGGGTGCTGAAGAAGAAGAAACTCGGGTGACTCGCCGGGTTCAAAAATGAACAACGAAGACAAAAGATAAAACTCCCAGCGACTTACCGGGATAAGGGACTCGCCCACGGGGTGTCGGGGGTAGACCCCCAGGGGTGCCCAGCAGGCGGATTGGCCCAACCAGCAAGGGGCGGCCCAATCCGAGTGCAACTGGGTTGGTTTGTCAGACTGGGTGGCCTTCCAGTCGGGAGGCCCACCAGTCGGGCGAACCGGATGGGCGCGACGGCGCGCGCAGCAAGGAAGAAGACGGCGTATCCGCAAGAAGCTTGGAGATCAAGATAAACTAGCCGGAATTATAGGGAAAGATATCTGTAATCGTTATAGGATCGAATCCTTGTATTTCGGGTAGGTTACGATCTCTAGCCGACTTGTAACTCAAGGCAGCCGGACTATATAAGGCGCCTTGAGACCCCCCTCCAGAACACGACATTACAACATCTACGAAACCTAGGACAGAACCCAACTACGGAGATCCTTCAGGAACTTCATACACAGCAATACAATCACCCCCAACACAGGACGTAGGGTATTACGTCATCTCGACGGCCCGAACCTGTTCAATCCTTGCGTCTTGTGTTACCATCGACTTCTGATCCTCGATCTGTCCCTCCACAAATCAACCACGTAGGCTACCCTGTGTGGACTGCCGGGTCCAAACATCCGACAGTTGGCGCGCCAGGTAGGGGTTGATCGACGAGATCAATCTACAAGCTTGATGGCAGATTCAACGTCAACTTAGATTAATTCGGCGTGGCCTGGCGGCTGTTCGTGGCGCCGCAACAATCGCCGAGTGGAAAATCGGCCTGCGGCAATCCACCGTAGCCTTGACTAACTTGGCGGCGGCGGCGAGTTCTATATCTTCTTCCAAAGCTCTGCTGCACGCTGCAATCCTGATCAACACGAAGGATCGCGACAAAGAGAAAAAGCATCCCGTGTGGTAATCAACTACGTGTAACCGCGTGGTTATCGACCATGTACACACGAGAAACAGGGAACCTTCTCCTTATATTTCATTAATCCCTTGGCTATAGTAATTTTTTTTAGCTAGTGATAGCTATCAGATCGTTATTTCCTAATATATACTTGCTTCTTTCGTGTGTACGAGGGATCTCGGCGAGATGGCCATACATGTGTAGCCGCACCTTGCGCCCATGCGGGGTCGTCATACACGCAGGTGCCTGCAACTACAAGATGCCATGCCTCGCGGAGTACCCCAGCAGCGTATGCGTGGCTTCGTCGACATGCCTAGAACGACCTCGACTACATGGACTCGGCGTCCAGCCGGGGCCAATCCCATATGATCAGCAAGGACTCAGCCAGACGGCCGCAACGGATCGGCAACAAGCGCCAGCACCAGGCGTGTATGCGGCTCATTCGCCATGAGGCAACGGCCCTAGCCATGGCAGCCTGCAGCATGAACGCTGTCCACTCGGCCATAATGGAGGTGACGCGTGACGTCTACTTCGCCTGTATGAGAGGGTCACCTGGATTCTTCGACTCAAATACGAATCAAGCTAAGTATTATTTTCGATTAAATATTTTATGGCTTTCGTATATTTCGTACGCCTCGGCTCTCCTATGTCTTCATGACTTTCGCCGACCACCTCGATCACTCTCCGACTGCTTATACAGCCTGGTCTGTCCGGACTGCAACTCCGTAGGCTTTTATACAAGTCGCTAAAGTACTCGGGGAGCACGCGCCTTAATCCGTGAAGCCACGACTCTTCCGTACGCCTACGCTCCTACGCGTGCATGCGGCCCAGCTCCCTGCGCTATGGACTATGGCTATCGGGGATCAGGTGCATAAACGTAACAGGCTAACTACCCGGAGAAATTAATAGACTTAAAAAGCTAGAAGCAGGAATCATTTTCATGCATTGCCGAATACCTTTTTCTTCTCGGATTTGCATTTTGTTG
Organism: Alloteropsis semialata; assembly: GCA_004135705.1. NCBI lineage: Eukaryota > Viridiplantae > Streptophyta > Magnoliopsida > Poales > Poaceae > Alloteropsis > Alloteropsis semialata. The sequence goes on from CM014275.1 coordinate 63,924,732, forward strand.
CATCATATACTGCCGTCGCACTGTGTTTTCGCTGCAGGGTATGGACATCTACACCAAGCTGTGCCGCCGAAGAGTCCGACTCCACATCTGTTGAAAAAGCACCTGGCCATCTCCAATTCATCCGCAGAATATCCACGACTGCCTCTCCTCCCGCGCCGACATGCAGCTGCTGCACCGCCGAATCTCAAATCCAACTACAGGACGCGTTTGATCTTAATCATTTTTCTAATATTCTTTCCGTACGTTTGTTTGCAAGTGCATGCATGCAGACTCTAGTTATTTTCTAATCTCTCTTTCTCTTGCTCACATGTATCATGTATTGATGGCCGAACTGGAGTATGAACCTGCTGTTGGCGCCGCGAATCTACCCTGTACTACTCGGCGAATCAATCTCCCACGGCGGCGAAACGATCTACCTGGAGTCGCCGGCCTCGAGCAGCACCAAGCGTACAGGGTGACGCCAATTCGCCGACTACAATCGCTTACTCCGCTACGCCACTCGCAAACACGCCGATCCAGAACTCCGAACTACTCGGACGTGACGATAAGATGAGGCCCAAGGGCTTCGCGACCCACAAGTGAAGATGACACGCCAATCCTCCCAAAAATCAAGCTAAGTCATGCTTTAATATTTTCACAATATTTTTCGGTCACCACGGATCTCCACATACATGTCTCCATGATCATCGCCGACTACCCTTGGTTTGTTCCCGACTGCTTATACAGCCCGAGCGCTACACGAGCAGTCGGGCTACACCCAACGGACACATATTGTATTTTTCTCCATCGTTTATTTCTTTTTCCACTCTTGTACAAGTCGCTAAAGTACTTGGGAAGCACACGCCTTAATCCGTGAAACCTCGACTCTTCCGTACGCCTACGCTCCTACGCGTGCATGCGGCCCAGCTCCCTGCGCTATGGACTACGGCTATCGGGGATCAGGTGCATAAACGTAACAGGATAACTACCCGAGGAAATTAATAGACTTAAAGAGTTGGAAGTAGAAATTCTATTACATACAGCGCCAAATGTTTTTCTCCAGAATTAGTGTTTGCTACACCATATACTACCTATCCTTCATATCTTCATTACAGGGCACAGGTTTGGATCCCGAGCTTGCCTGTTACGCTCGGGGGCTGGACCACTCCGGCATCGCCGCCAGCTGAGTACTCGCGCCGATCAGTACTTGGGCTGGTACTACACTCCACGACGGTCGAGTGCTTTGTAGCACTCGGGCTGGCGCTACACTCCATGACGGTCGCTAGCCGAGTGCTTTGTAGCACGCGGGCTGGTGCTACACTCCACGACGGTCGCTAGCCGAGTGCTTTGTAGCACTCGGGCTGGCGCTACACTCCACGATGGTCGCTAGCCGAGTGCTTTGCAGCACTCGGGCTGGCGCTACACTCCACAAGGATCGCTAGCTGAGTTGATGAGGACATCAACACCAATCATACGTCCACGCCGTCCACGCCGACACCTGCTGGTCCTATTACTCGTGCTCATGCTCGAAAACTTAATCATCAAGTGAGGTCCTTCTTGAGCTCTTGTCCATCCTGTTTAGATCTTGGAGACACGTGCACTCTTGTTTTGATTAGGAATCAAGGAGAAGACCAAAAGGGAAAAGGAATCGCGTAGGCTGGATTCGGACTGCAGCACACCTCCAACTCGTGACGGTCGCCACGGTTACATACGGAGTCGGATTGGGATGGTTCTGGACTTGTTGGAAAGCTGATCAAGTCTACGTTCATATGGTTCTGGTGTCATACACATATCTATCCAGAAGCGACGTCAATGGCCCAAAAGATACCGAGAGGACGTTCTGTCAAGGGTGCTGCGCCACCTTAAGTTAGCCCAATGGGCTTGTATTGTTTAGAGTCCAGTAGGGACACGTCCTAGGGTTGGAGCACGACCCAAACTCTCCTTTGGTCGTCCTCCTCACGTCATATATCCCGTAGCCGTCACCAGGAACACTTGGGTTTTGTTTAGATCAAGTTTAGCCATCGCTACTTGCTTGTAGGCGCGCGTGCTGATCCAGTCGCCCGTCTCCTTGTCTTCGGAACCCCACTCTTATTAAGATTCAGTTTGAAACCTTCAATTTTATCTTGCAATTTCAGTGCTTGTTTCCTCGTTCTTGCTAGTTCTTCGATTGCTTGCAGGACGGGAGCCCTAGTGGCTGGTTGTCGCGCTCCACAAGATCGTGATAGCTTTTGGAAGTGGTGTATCGGTCGCTAAGGCGCGGTCTTGGAAGGCTGTAGTCGGGCCGTGAACGTCATCTCCATCTACCAATCGAGTTATCTCACACCTCTCATCGAAAGATCGGCCACAAACCCTAGCGGTTTCATATCAATTGGTATCAGAGCAAGGTTTATCGGTGAGAGACTTCCAATCCTTCGCTGTTTTTATTTTCCTATAGTACAGAAAAGCCAAAAAAAATAGTAGATTCGTTTCCTGCAATCCTAAAACCTTTGAGCCGTGGCTAGCACCACGTTAGTTACAAAAAGCAAGCTGAATAATCGTTCAACCGGCGGTACTGTGCTGGTCCTAGCCTAGACCGTGCTAGAGAAGCGAGCCTGGACACAAAGAAGAGCACAACACACCACCCAAAGTGAATGAAAATAACACAGATCAGCCCCTTTCTCTTTCTCTGTTTTTTTTGCTTTTTTTTTCTTCTCTTTTTTTTGCTTTTTTTTTTCCTTCTCTTTTTTTTCTTTTTTTTTCAGGGGACACTCAAAACTGATTATATGAACAAGAAGATTGCCAGAGAGCAATTCAGCACACACACTCTCTCTCTCTCTCTCTGAAGTAAGCCACACGTTTAGATATGAATACTTGCTGCGTGGTTTCTCTGATATTTGAAACACAGGATGAACTGATTCGTAGTCCGACTGGGACTCCTAATTTCTACTCAGTTTTGGCCAAAAGGGAGGGACAATCTATGGCAGCATGTGTTGTGATGAAGTCGTGACCAGAACTCGACACTCTACGGGAATAAAACTAGAACCAGCAGCTCAACCAAACCGATGCAACCGAAAACTCAACAAGCCCTAACCAACATGTGCTAGCCACCTATAGCTCCACAAATTCTACAGCTTGTCAGGTCTTGTGCTGCGGCACCGATACACTTCATCCATTGCTGCAGACTTGTTGGAAGACGACCCCTCCTGTCAGGCAAGGTAAGAATTGATAAGAACGTGTGTAACAAGTGGAGAGCGAGCGACTTGCTGTAGCTACATCCTAGTAGTTGTAGGGCTTTTATTTCTTCACTTGGCTTCTTGTTGTCTTTGTCTTTGAACCATGCCAGGGTCCGACGAAGATAACGGAATGGCACATTCACCTCGCACAAAGGGCATCATTCAACATTTTGAAAGGCAAGTGAAGCTGCACACGGAGGGACTGGATAACGACGTGCAGGTGACAAATGAAAAGCTTGGGCAGTTGGAGGATACGCAGATTGCTACAAACAACAAGCTTACAAGTTTGGAGAAGTCTGTTGCTGCTGTGGACAAAAGCCTTGCTGCTCTTCTAAGGCGTTTTGATGACCTCCACAACGATAATAAAGAGAAGCACAAAGAAGAGAAGGAGGAAGATCAAGATGACGATGAGTACACAGCTGATACTGAACATGATGATAGAGACACTCGTGATCGACGTCGCCTACGTCACAACCGTAGAGGTATGGGTGGCCACCGCCGACGCGAGGTACATAATAATAATGATGAAGCTTTCAGCAAGATCAAATTTAAAATACCTCCTTTTGATGGTAAATATGACCCTGATGCATACATTACATGGGAGATTGCTGTTGATCAAAAGTTTGCATGCCATGAATTTCCTGAGGCTACACGTGTTAGGGCTGCTACTAGCGAGTTTACAGATTTTGCTTCTGTTTGGTGGATAGAATATGCCAAGAAAAATCCTAATAACATACCTAAAACTTGGGATGCGCTAAAACGAGCCATGAGAGCTAGGTTTGTTCCATCTTACTATGCCCGTGATAAGATAAATAAGTTGCAGCAATTGAAACAAGGTGCTAAAAGCGTAGAAGAATACTATCAGGAATTACAAACGGGTATGTTGCGTTGTAAATTAGAGGAGGAAGAGGAACCTGCTATGGCTAGATTTTTAGGCGGGTTAAATCGGGAAATTCAGGATATCCTCGCTTACAAAGAATACAATACCGTAACCAAACTGTTTCATCTTGCTTGTAAAGCTGAAAGAGAAGTGCAGGGACGACGTGCTAGCGCAAGGACTAATGTTTCTGCAGGGAAAGCTAGTTCATGGCAGCAGCGCACGACCACAACTCCGTCTTCACGTACTCCTGCACTATCATCCAGTGAGAACATGCGAGCTGCCCCCGCCAATTCAAGTGTGAAGACAACGCAAAAGCCGGCTGCGAGTACTTCATCCGTGGCATCTACCGGTAGAACCAGCAACATACAATGTCACCGGTGCAAGGGATATGGACATGTGATGCGTGACTGTCCAAACAAGCGTGTTATGATTGTCAAAGATGATGGTGAGTGTTCATCTGCTAGTGATTTTGATGAAGATACACTTGCATTGCTTGCGGCTGACCATGCAGGTAGTGAGGAACACATAGAGGAACATATTAATGCAGATGATGCGGGGCACTATGAGAGTTTGATCGTACAACGGGTGCTTAGTGCACAAATGGAGAAGGCAGAACAAAATCAGCGACACACTTTGTTTCAAACCAAGTGTGTCATCAAGGAGCGTTCGTGCCACATGATCATTGATGGTGGTAGCTGCAACAACTTGGCAAGCAGCGACATGGTACAGAAGCTTGCCCTCACCACCAAACCACATCCGCATCCCTACTACATCCAATGGTTGAACAACAGTGGTAAGGCAAAGGTAACTAGACTTGTGCGAATCAATTTTGCCATCGGTTCATACAAAGATATTGTTGAATGTGATGTTGTTCCTATGGAAGCTTGCAATATTCTGCTAGGTAGACCTTGGCAATTTGATAGGGATTCAATGCATCATGGTAGATCAAATCAATATTCTTTTCTATACCATGATCGAAAAATTGTGTTGCACCCTATGTCTC
>CM014275.1:63931677-63947558 GCA_004135705.1 Alloteropsis semialata
GGTGTTTTGTTACAAGAAGGCAAACCTGTTGCATATTTTAGTGAGAAATTGAGCGGGCCTCTACTGAATTATTCTACATATGATAAGGAATTATATGCTCTTGTTCGGACGCTAGAAACATGGCAGCATTATTTGTGGCCCAAAGAATTTGTTATACATTCTGATCATGAATCATTGAAACATATTCGTAGTCAAGGAAAATTGAATCGTAGACATGCAAAGTGGGTTGAATTCATTGAATCTTTTCCTTATGTTATTAAACACAAGAAAGGGAAGGATAATATCATTGCGGATGCATTGTCTAGGAGATATACTTTGCTGAATCAACTTGATTACAAGATCTTTGGGTTAGATACTATTAAAGACCAATATGCGCATGATGCTGATTTTAAAGATGTGTTGCTGCATTGTAAAGATGGGAAATCGTGGAACAAATTCATCATCAATGATGGGTTTGTGTTTAGAGCTAACAAGCTATGCATTCCAGCTAGCTCCGTTCGCTTGTTGTTGTTGCAGGAAGCGCATGGAGGTGGCTTGATGGGACATTTTGGAGTGAAGAAGACGGAGGACATTCTTGCTGGTCATTTCTTTTGGCCAAAGATGCGACGAGATGTGGAGAGATTTGTTGCCCGCTGCACAACATGTCAAAAGGCGAAGTCACGGTTAAATCCAAACGGTTTGTATTTGCCTCTCCCTGTCCCTAGTGCTCCTTGGGAGGATATTTCTATGGATTTTGTGTTGGGATTGCCACGGACTAGGAAAGGGCGAGATAGTGTTTTCGTGGTTGTGGATAGATTCTCTAAAATGGCACATTTCATACCATGTCATAAAACTGATGATGCTACACATATTGCTGATTTGTTCTTTCGAGAAGTTGTTCGCTTGCATGGTGTGCCAAATACAATTGTTTCTGATCGTGATGCTAAATTTCTAAGCCATTTTTGGAGAACTTTATGGGCTAAATTGGGAACTAAGCTTTTATTTTCCACCACTTGTCACCCCCAAACTGATGGACAAACTGAGGTTGTCAATAGAACTTTGTCTACTATGTTAAGGGCTGTTTTAAAGAAGAATATTAAGATGTGGGAAGATTGTTTGCCTCATATTGAATTTGCTTATAACCGTTCGCTGCATTCTACTACAAAGATGTGCCCATTCGAGATTGTTTATGGGTTGTTACCACGTGCTCCCATTGATTTAATGCCATTGCCTAGTTCTGAAAAGTTGAATTTTGATGCTAAGCAACGTGCTGAATTGATGCTGAAACTGCATGAAACCACTAAAGCAAACATAGAGCGCATGAATGCTAAGTACAAATTTGCTGGGGATAAAGGTAGAAGGGAATTGATTCTTGAACCTGGAGATTTGGTTTGGTTGCATTTGCGAAAGGATAGGTTTCCTGAATTAAGAAAATCGAAACTGATGCCTAGAGCTGATGGCCCGTTTAAAGTGCTGGAACGTGTTAATGAGAATGCATATAAGCTTGATCTTCCTGCAGATTTTGGGGTTAGTCCCACATTTAATATTGCAGATTTGAAGCCTTATTTGGGTGAGGAAGATGAGCTTGAGTCGAGGACGACTCAAATTCAAGAAAGGGAGGATGATGAGGACATCAACACCAATCATACGTCCACGCCGTCCACGCCGACACCTGCTGGTCCTATTACTCGTGCTCATGCTCGAAAACTTAATCATCAAGTGAGGTCCTTCTTGAGCTCTTGTCCATCCTGTTTAGATCTTGGAGACACGTGCACTCTTGTTTTGATTAGGAATCAAGGAGAAGACCAAAAGGGAAAAGGAATCGCGTAGGCTGGATTCGGACTGCAGCACACCTCCAACTCGTGACGGTCGCCACGGTTACATACGGAGTCGGATTGGGATGGTTCTGGACTTGTTGGAAAGCTGATCAAGTCTACGTTCATATGGTTCTGGTGTCATACACATATCTGTCCAGAAGCGACGTCAATGGCCCAAAAGATACCGAGAGGTCGTTCTGTCAAGGGTGCTGCGCCACCTTAAGTTAGCCCAATGGGCTTGTATTGTTTAGAGTCCAGTAGGGACACGTCCTAGGGTTGGAGCACGACCCAAACTCTCCTTTGGTCGTCCTCCTCACGTCATATATCCCGTAGCCGTCACCAGGAACACTTGGGTTTTGTTTAGATCAAGTTTAGCCATCGCTACTTGCTTGTAGGCGCGCGTGCTGATCCAGTCGCCCGTCTCCTTGTCTTCGGAACCCCACTCTTATTAAGATTCAGTTTGAAACCTTCAATTTTATCTTGCAATTTCAGTGCTTGTTTCCTCGTTCTTGCTAGTTCTTCGATTGCTTGCAGGACGGGAGCCCTAGTGGCTGGTTGTCGCGCTCCACAAGATCGTGATAGCTTTTGGAAGTGGTGTATCGGTCGCTAAGGCGCGGTCTTGGAAGGCTGTAGTCGGGCCGTGAACGTCATCTCCATCTACCAATCGAGTTATCTCACACCTCTCATCGAAAGATCGGCCACAAACCCTAGCGGTTTCATATCATGAGTGCTTTTGAGTACTGGGCTGGCGCTACCGTATGACGAGGAAGACGAAGACTACTCGGCGTGCCTCGGATGGCTTGACTCGGCCCTCGCGCTCGGGGGCTGGGCGTCGCGACGACTACTTGGCGTGCCTCGGACGGCTCGACTCGGCCCTCGCGCTCGGGGGCTGGGCGCCGCGACGACTACTCGGCGTGCCTCGGACGGCTCGACTCGGCCCTCGCGCTCGGGGGCTGGGCGCCGCGACGACTACTCGGCGTGCTCAGCCCTCACGCTCGGGGGCTGGCGCCGGGACGACTACTCGGCGTTCTCGGCCCTCACGCTCGGGGGCTGGCGCCGGGACGACCACTCGGCGTGCTCAGCCCTCACGCTCGGGGGCTGGCGCCGGGACGACCACTCGGCGTGCTCAGCCCTCACGCTCGGGGGCTGGCGCCGGGGCGACCACTCGGCGTGCTCAGCCCTCACGCTCGGGGGCTGGCGCCGGGACGACCACTCGGCGTGCTCAGCCCTCACGCTCGGGGGCTGGCGCCGGGACGACCACTCGGCGTGCTCAGCCCTCACGCTCGGGGGCTGGCGCCGGGACGACCACTCGGCGTGCTCGGCCCTCACGCTCGGGGGCTGGCGCCGGGACGACTACTCGGCGTGCCTCGCCCTCACGCTCGGGGGCTGGCGCCGGACCACTCGGCGTGCTCGGCCCTCACGCTCGGGGGCTGGCGCCGCGACGACTACTCGGCGTACCTCGGATGGTTCGACTCGGCCCTCACGATCGGGGGCTGGGCGCCGCGACGACTACTCGGCGTGCCTCGGACGGCTCGGCTCGGCCCTCACACTCGGGGGCTGGATGCCGAAATTAACGTTGGATGATCTAGCCAGATGTTCCTTGACTAACCCTTGGACCGATTCCTACGGAATCGCTTCAAGGCTCGGGGGCTACGGCCAACGGACGCACCTCGCGGCGCATCCGTTGATTGTCTGACGACCTCAAAAGAAGGCTACTAACCCTTGGACCGATTCCTTCGGAATCGCTTCAAGGCTCGGGGGCTACGGCCAACGGACGCACCTCGCGGCGCATCCGTTGGGAAACGGCTCTTTTCTCTCCAGTATCACGCGGTTTCGCTTCCAACTGCAGCAGGCTCGACGCTCATCAGACAGCACGACCTCGCCGACTTGTCTCTCAACCACGTACTACTCGGGGGCTTGTCGGGGGTAGACCCCCAGGGGTGCCCAGCAGGCGGATTGGCCCAACCAGCAAGGGGCGGCCCAATCCGAGTGCAACTGGGTCGGTTTGTCAGACTGGGTGGCCTACCAGTCGGGAGGCCCACCAGTCGGGCGAACCGGATGGGCGCGACGGCGCGCGCAGCAAGGAAGAAGACGGCGTATCCCGCAAGAAGCTTGGAGATCAAGATAAACTAGCCGGAATTATAGGGAAAGATATCTGTAATCGTTATAGGATCAAATCCTTGTATTTCGGGTAGGTTACGATCTCTAGCCGACTTGTAACTCAAGGCAGCCGGACTATATAAGGCGCCTTGAGACCCCCCTCCAGGATACAACCCACGACATTACAACATCTACGAAACCTAGGACAGAACCCAACTACGGAGATCCTTCAGGAACTTCATACACAGCAATACAATCACCCCCAACACAGGACGTAGGGTATTACGTCATCTCGACGGCTCGAACCTGTTCAATCCTTGCGTCTTGTGTTACCATCGGCTTCTGATCCTCGATCTGTCCCTCAACAAATCAACCACGTAGGCTACCCTGTGTGGACTGCCGAGTCCAAACATCCAACACGGGGAGCATGTCGGGGTGATCCGGCATCGGATACGCCGCGGACCCGCTCTGCACCGCTTCGCGAAGGCGGGCGCTCACCTCCTCATCTGAGAGGGCCCCGACCGCCATCACCGACCCGGTCCAGTCCGCCGCCAGGGTCATCTGATCCAATCGCAGCCGGCGGGCCATCAGAGGGAGTACGCGACGCGAGTGGTACGCCGCGATAACCCCGGGGCCGGTGACTCCCAGCTCGCGAAGGCGGACGACCGCGTCGCGAAGTCCGGTCAGATGTGGCCGATCGGTCCTGAGCGGGCCCCAATGCCAGCAGTCCGGCCAATGCCAGCAGTCCGGCCGCTCCTCGATGAGCCTCCCCGTGAAGGCCGGGAAGGGTGCAACCGGGTCGCTCCGCAGATAAAACCACCGGGGATGCCACCCCTTGTTAGTGGTAATCCACGGAAGCTGGAGGTAGTTCTCACCCTGGCCCGAGCGTAGTCTGACCCCGGCGCAGCCGTGTGGCCTCGGCCGCCCCTCCCGCTTCACCTCCTCGACATGGAAGTAAGACCTCCAGAGGTCGAAGTGGGGCTCGATTCCGAGAAACCCCTCGCACAGGGCGACGAACACCGCCACATGAAGCAGCCCGTTGGGATTGAGATGTTGAAGCTCAATCCCGTAATAGTGGAGGAGGCCGCGGAGAAAGAAGTGAGGAGGAAGCCCCAAGCCCCGCTCATGGAAGGGGACGAAGGAAAACCACGTACCCGTCGGACGGGGCGGGGACTTCCTCATTGCCCGGCGCCATCCACTCCACGAGGTCGGTCCGCGGGCACAGGAGCCCGCGCCCCACCAAGCGCTCAAGCTCGCCTTTGGTGACAGAGGAACGAGACCAAGCCATGGCGGGAAAGCGAGGAAGGCGATGGACAAGGGAGAGAAAGGTACGAGCTCTTTTGCAGGCAGCGGCGGCGGTCCAAGGGGCAGGCAGGCGAAGGAGGAAGAAGGTCCGGCCCTCCCTCCTATCCGCCTTAAATAGGCAGGTAAGGGAGCAGGCCGGACGCCTCGGGTCTCCCACCTGCGCCGCGGCTCATGGGGCCCACACAGCCCACGACGCGCGTCCCCGATCGCCCACGTCTCCCACGTCCCGGGACTCGCGTCCGGGCGCTCTCTCTCTCTCTAAACCCTTCGCATTCCATACCCCGCCTTCCCTTTTATTTATTCCACATACGCTCCCGTTTTCCTTTTCTCGCGCATTTATTTTTCAGGGAAATAAAACAAACTTGGGCCGTTCTTGGGCCGGGAAGACACGACGCGGAATCGAGAAAAACAGCCCAAGAGTTCGAAGGCCGGCCTTAGGGTTCGACGGCCGCTCCGAAGCGTCCGAGCGAAGGGGCAGAAACGGGCGGGCCCACTAGAGGCCATAGCCTCGGCACACGAGTGCCGAGGATGCCCCGACCTGCGTTCGAGCCTAAGAACTCCTGACCCCATGTATCTCCCCGAAGAGAGGCAACGAGCCCCTGTGGTCAGTCGGACGATCACGGGAACTAAGGGGGTCGGGAGCTCTAGGGACTTTCCGAGGTCGGTCACCAGTTGATCCGACGGTCCTCTCTCGGAGGAGGACCGAGGCCTCGCTCGATCTAGCCCGTTAGTAGCCCACCGGGAGCCGTGTTTCGGCCTAAGTGGCAAAACACGAGGCGTGCCCTAACCTTCCGTCCCGCGGAGGGATTGCGTGAGGGGAAAATGATGAAAAGACGAAACGGCCTCCCTCCCAGCCACGGTCGGAGAGACATAGGGAAGCTGGAATCGCAAAAAGAGACCGACCGCGCAGTCGCAGAAAGGGTCCAGAACCAACCAAACTCCTTTGTTCACAAATAAGGGTAAAAAGTACACTCGGCCAAGGACCGTGGGATAGTACAAACGGATTTCGCCACCCTCGGCGGCGAGATCGGGCGGCGAAAGGCGCGGGGGCTTTGGTGCCACGAGAAGGGCCGAACTGCTGAACGTCGCAATCCTTCTTGTAGCATCCCCTCGCCCGTCGACACCATGGGGGGAGCTCGGCAGAGGTTCGCGCTGTGGCGGCGCGACGACGAAGAATCACCACAGACTCCCTCCACCACCTCGGGACCGACCGATACCGGCAACGGCATCACATCGGCGCCCAAGAAAGGAGTAGAAGCGCGCCGGTGGCTGTATACGACTCCTGCAACTGCCCTGGCGAGGCATGACCGAGGCCAAGCGCCGGGCCAAGTGGAGGAGACGGCGACAGTTCCACCGACGCACTCCCCCTCGAGCCCAGCCCACCGCCGCCGAGGCAGGGCGGGCGGACGGGGGGAGCTGCCAAGGGTGGAACCGCCCTTCGCTTGCGACACCGAGCGGCGCCCCTCCACGCCAAAGCCCCCTAAGGTCGCAGTCATTCTTGTGGCATCAACAGGCTATTCTCCCGCCCTCGGGCCAGGGGGGACGCCCCCGAGGTGGTTCCCACGCCAAGGATCTCATGCTAACAAAAGAAAGAAGGAGCAAGGTGGCCGGATGCCCCAAGAAGGAGGGCCGGAGGACCCTATTTATAGCCCAGAAATGCCCGAACCGACCCTTCGATAGGGCGAGGGGACACACCGCGCGGCCCTCCCTATAGGACGCCAGAGCCTCACAAGCGAACAGTGACCTCAAAAAAGGACGACGTGACAGCTCGAAAGGAAGGCAGAGCAGGCGTGGCGGAAGCACCACCCGATGCAGCGGAAGCGTGTGCTCCCAAATCGAGGGAGGCAGTGCCCCTGAAAAAAGCAGATCATGTCCCGGTCCATTGGACAAGCGCGACGTCATCCTGCAGGGACTGAACGGATGCGACAGAAAGCCTTCGGGCGACTTGACAACTCACCTGTCGGCTCGGGGGCTACAACCGCCAGGCGCGCCCCGGTGGAAAAAAGAACAAATTTTACTTCAGCCTATAGGCAAACCAACCGTTCCCCTACAGGCTCGGGGGCTACACCCACCGGGTGCGCTCGCGCGCCCCGGTGGAAAAAAGAACAAATTTTACTTCAGCCTATAGGCGAACCAACCGTTCCCCTACAGGCTCGGGGGCTACACCCGGTGGGCGCGCTCGCGCGCACCCCCGAGTGACATCTGAGCGGGTATCAAGAAGGAGCCTGCACGGAGGAACCACCTGTCCTCCGAGCAGGCTCGGGGGCTACTGTCGGATATCAATATCCAACCCTCTCACTGACGAGTGGGACCTCGCTGTTTAGGGAAGGAGACAAGCATAATCAAGCCCATAAACAAGGAGGACATCCGCTAGGGGGAGGGCCGGCTTGTCTCCGCCTCGGCCGACCTGACTCCGCCTCGGCCGACCTGACTCCGCCTCGGCCGACCTGGCTTCCGCCTCGGCCGACCCATCTCCGCCTCGGCCGACCCATCTCCGCCTCGGCCGACCTGGCTCCGCCTCGGCCGACCCATCGCCGCCTCGGCCGACCCTACCCGGGCCAGGTGTCATGGGTCAATAAGGGGGACCCAGAACGATAGGGGACCGGGAGGACGCGCCGCATATCTACCGCGCCGCCTACTAGCATTAACGGGCCACGCCGCGCCGCCCGCCGTGGCAGAAGGAGGTAACTGTTCCAGCCGCCCCGCGTGCGCCGCAGAGCGACGTGCACGACCCTAACAAGCTCGGGATTAGGACCTACTCCAACAGCGCTCACAGTGTCCCGCAGGCGGCGAGGCCTCTCCAGCAAGCTTCTTATCATCCATCATTTTGTTAAACACGCTTTGTACAGGTCCCCCCCAGAGGTATAAAAGGAAAAATAAGGCCTCAGGGGAGGAGGACGAAGAACACACGCTCACTCACACTCAGACACTCACAGAGACTTGAGGCTTCTCCTCTCTCTCGACGGCTTGTAACCCCTACTACGAGCAACGCGAGTAACACGAGCAGATCGACACTGGACGTAGGGCGTTAGTGCCTGAACCAGTATAATTCCTTGTGTCCTCTCGCGAACCATCCGGGCCTAAACGCGCAATCCACTAATTTACTAGTTGGTCATTTCTTACACCGACACTTAGCAATTATCAGAGCAAGTGGCAAAACAGCTTAAATTATCTGCAGTCTTGAGATGTTTGGAGACCTCACTGAAACCAGGGTGCCTCATTGAATCAAGCTTCACCAGTCCTTGCAGAGCCCGTGCCCTCAGGTTAACAGAGAATACCATCTTCATTGCTCCTTCGCTGTTGGCCTCAGATAGCAAGTGAATAACATCATCATCATCTGCGATACTCAGGGTAGGGTAAGCCATGTGAAGGCGTCCCATGGACAAGGTGGTTTCCACTGTGGCCCTCTCCTTGCTGTTGTCTCTTCCGCTCATGAGCAACCTTTGCAGCAACTTATAACCCTCCTCTCGGCCCTTCCCCCTACCGTTGTCTCTTCTGCTCATGAACTTATGCAGCAACCTATAATGCATTGCGATATCCTCGGGGATGTTGTCGATTTGATTCGAACTGACGGAGCATCGAACCTTCCAGTCATTCCACGAAGCGACCGGGATAGGCATGCTCCATGTGGTGGCTTTCCATCGACCAGGGACCAAGTAGTTTGACTGCGGACGTCGCTGGCAGGCCACCCATTCGTGATACGTTTGAGCATCAGGTGTGGAGTCATCCATAGTGAATTCCATCTCGACGTACTTGATAGTGTCTCTGCTTTGGTTGACGACGATGTCGCGAGAATAGTACGGGCAGAAGTTGAGGAATATACTCCAGTTGGCCCTAGCAGGCATGGGCAGTGGCATATCCCGGAGCTCGGGATTCTCTTGGAGCACATCGCAGAGATCCACCCAGCCCACTGTACCTTTAGCACCTCCGAGCGTGATCACCTTGGTCGTCGAATGGAAGATGATCCTCCGGGCCGAGTCAGGGACCGGGCACATCTTCTCCCTCATCGACTTCTGCACAGTCAAGCGCCGGCATGTCCAACCACCTGGCTCGACATCGGGTGTAGAGCGATACAGGTGAAGCCTGAAGGCGACCTCAAACAGGGGTTCAAGAGCGGCCACAGTGTACCTGCCATCGTCGCTGCCGTCGCCGTCGCAGCAGCTCAGTATGGCGAAGTCCTTGTCTCCAGAGCGACCGGCACTTGGGCGCAGGAGCCGGTCCAGCTTCGGGCGTTCATGGTGCACCTTGTAGACGAAGTAGTCGCTGAACTGGATATCATATCTGGCGAGGAGGTCGATGGGGACACGGAGGAGGACGAGGTCGGCATCCGTGCTGAGGACCCTGGGCACCAGTCGTGAATCATCCGAGGGATCCAGATCCTGACCAGGGCAGTCGACGGAGAGGTACGAGAGGCCTGGCGGGCGGGCGGCGCAGAAGGTCACCGAGATGGTCACGCCGGTACTCGTCGTGGACGTGGCGGTGGTGGCGTTGCGGCGATCGTCATTGTGGCCACAGAGGTCGAGCAGGACGGCGCTTGGAATATCGCGGCGGCGGCGGCGGCCCTTGCACTCGCCGCCTGCAAGGAAGGCAGCAGTGGCCATGAGTTCGATCGATCAAACCACGACACGATCCCAGAAGGCGGAATTTGGCGGCTAGGGTTAGGGAATTTGGGGGCTAATATCCCTTTGCTGCTCTGGCTCTTTCTCCTACCCTCTCGGTTCGCGGATCCCTTCCGAAACACAGAGGCGGAACGAGGTGAGAGCTCGTTAGGTGTCTTAGGTGCCCAGCCCACACGGCCTTTTTCGGTCCTCTTCTTGGGAGTGCGTGGCGGCCGTGCACGATACGTCACGGGCCGGTTGCTGGGCCGAGTACGAATTCTATTCAGTTTATTACAAATCCACAGACAACTCGTTGATTTAAAAAAGCGCACAGTCTATCGACCCTTGCGAACAATTCGAAACATACATGACCCATCGAACTCTAACTACATCTAATTGCGGCTCCAACTTTTAATATTGATTTTTGCATCGAGTTAGAGTACTAACTAAACCCGTCAATCTTTATCTACCCTACTAATAATATATATCTATCTATTCCATAAAACAAATAATAAAACAAGCAATATTAAAACCAAATTGTCATGTAGTAAGATAGGAGGAAGATTTTCGCTAAAAAATATTGAGAGGTTGGTACACCAACGTTGCCTGTGTGATCGTTCGCTCGTTCATGGCAGTAAAGCCGACCATCGATGACGATATGAAATGATGCTAGTGCCGCCTCACCTACACGTGTTGCGCCCGGTCATGGACGCCTTCATTGCCGTGACCACAGGTCGTGCAGCCAGGACATGGGAGCGTGTGGCAACGCGGGAGTGCATGAGGACGCACGACAGGCTAACTTAACTTGTTTCACGATGGAAAATAGAGTAGAGAGAGGGATAGGTGAGAAGCACATGGGAATTTGGTGGGGGGTGCTTGTGTTGTTGCTACCTAAGAGCAAACAGTGCTCTTTGCTGTCCCATTAGTGGAGAAGTTGATACTCTAGAATGCATATAAGGTGCTGATTGTTAAATAAAAGGAGTCCAGGTCAACAGGTGTGGCAAAAAAAAAAAGCCTGGAGCACGTTTTGTTTTGTTTTGTTTAGCGAAGTGCTGACAGTCAGAACTTAGGATCGTGGTAATAAGCCCACTAAACTGGAGATACGTGGTTGTGATGAGCTGGCATACATCTCATATGTTTTGTATCACCAATGGTGAGAATCTGCTTCGTGTAATCCGCCATCAGTATTTGCAACAAAATAATCGATCACACGGCCACCAGCAGCCGCGCCTCTTGGAGGTCAGCGCCCCTATGATGCTATATCGTACCCGCGAGATTCACTGTCAACTTTACGTCTTCTGCTCAAATCAGTTCTCGATCGCCCACACCAACATCATGGTCGTCATCGCCCACACCAACATCAAGGTCGTCGAAGCTGACTCTTGACATCGACACCAACAATGATGAGCAGTGGCAAATCTAGAGCTAGAACAAAGGGGGCTCACTTTTCCCTTCTTCCTCCTCTCCTTCTTCCTTTTCTTCAGCCATGGCTAATATTTCTTAGAGGGGGCTTAGGGGGTATCAATGGACTCCATTGAAGTAGGGGGGCTGGAGCACCCCCAGCCCCCACTACTGGAGAACTCGCCATCGGTCACGGTTCGTAACCCTCATAGGTACCGGTTCTGGAACCGGTACCGCGACACCGTGACTAAAGGGGGGCGGCCTTTGGTACCGGGTCCAGAACCGGTACCAAAGGGAGCCTTTGGTACCGGTTGGTAACACCAACCGGTACCAAAGGACCCCCCCGCGTAGGCATGCGGGGGGCCTTTGGTACCGGTTGGTGTTACCAACCGGTACCAAAGGCTGTTTTGGTTATTTTTTTAAATGTTTGATATTTGGGTTAGTTATATACAAATCTACGCGTCTACGTGTCTGCTCGTCATATGTCATATGTCGTACACGATCTTTCACGCAATAAGATTGAAGTCGTCGCAATTGTCAATTGATTTTGACCCGACTTTGATTGCATTTTTTCGAACATTCACATATAAACATTTGAGATCGGCCAATACAAAAGTTAGAGCATTTAAAAGTTATTTACAATTAACGAGCAGAACTGGAAGAAGGAGCGGAAAGGGAGTCCAATTGAGCGATAGCGGTTCCGTCATGGTGGTACTCTCCCAGTGGACTTATAACTTGGTCCATAATGAATCCAAATAGTTGGTCCGCAATAGCTTTTGATTTTTGTTTCATTGGGAGCACTTGATGGTAAAACATCCTCTGCATTAATCACAAATGACAACATTCATTCATATAATAAATAAATTTTGCATGTAATCATTTCTAAACAAGTAACTAATAATCATTCATTCATATAATAAATAAATTTTGCATGTAATTATAAAATTTCCTAACACATTCATTTCTAAACAATAACTAATAATCATTTCAAAACAATAACTAATAATCATTTCTAAACAATAATCAATAACTAATAATCATTTCTAACCAATAACAAAGTTTACATGAAATAACAAAGTTTACATGAATTAACAAAGTATATATGAAATAACAAAGTATAATAAATATATTCATAATAAATATACACTAATAATCATATTTCCATATACACTAATAATCATATTTCCATATACACTAATAATCTAATGTCCATATACACTAATAATCTAATTTTCATATACACTAATAATCTTATTTCCATATACACTAATAATCTAATTTCCATATACACTAATAACCTAATTTCCATATACACTAATAATCTTATTTCAATATACACTAATAATCTAATTTCCATATACACTAATAATCTAATTTCCATATACACTAATAATCTAATTTCCATATACACTAATAATCTATTTTCCATATACACTAATAATCTAATTTCTATATACACTAATAATCTAATTCATACCATGAGTTCTTCGTGAGTCGCTTTTTTGGGAGAAACAAAGGTATGGATCCACTGGCAGACGTAGTATCCGCATAGATTCGTCCCTGCTTCCTGTCTGGCACACTGATAGTGGAGAAGAATAAAGTTAGACGTAACAACTATATATTAGTGTGATTTTACGAGATATGCGGGTACACCAGCCACGTACCTGAAAGTCCGTCTTCACATCCAGTTTTTGTTTGAAATTTCCTTTTTGTTTCGCACGGAAACTTGTCCATGCCATGTCAATCAAGTCTAAAACTGCTTGGTAATCCTCTTGTGGTTTCCGCAGTGAGTCCATGACAACAATTTGACCGGTGTTTATGATTATCACAAGCAGTATCCAGTGGAAGCTGTATATATATATAAATACATGCACAAGTATTGAGAACAAAGTCTTAAAGTTATACATACATAGAGAGAAGTACTCACTGGAAATTGTATGGCAAAAGAATGTAAGTCTTGCTTCTTTGTCTCTCCAGGTACAAGTATATGTTGTCCACCGTCTCTAGTGGCTTACTGGCTACAGTTACGGCATTTACCATCAATGGATCCATGAAGCCGACATCATCATACGATTTTTCACTGCATGTATGGATCTCCATCCTATATGACAAGAATAGATTATTATTGTTGAAAATTATAATTAAGAAAGCAAGTATTGCGAGAATAGATCAGTGAAAGAAACTTACACAACCCAGCAGCTCATCAATGAGAGGTCTATGGCATCTTGACGGTACAAATCATACACATCCTTGAAATCCAAAATCAAGAGACTATGCCCACGGAAGTAATCACGGTCTTTTATCAAAACATTGAGCATCTGTCTACCCTTTTTGGACGCCTTCATGTACCACTCATGAAATCGGAACGCTTGAGTGGTTAGGGACTTCAAAGAATCTGGGGGCAGCATTGGTTTGCCATATTCAAATTCCCAAATTTCCACTGGTGTTGCCATAGGAATTTCGCCCGTGCCCGATAAAAGTTCTGCCGCTGAGAGGCCTGTTTGCTCGCACAACAACGCAAGCTGTTCGTCGTCATATTCCTGTTGCCCTTGTGTCCTCCTAGCCGAGCTCTGACCGACTTGTTTCTTCTTAGGACTGGCCGCCTTCTTCACCGAGGATCCACTGCTGGCTTGTTCTTTCTGCTTCTCATAAGACTTTGCAAGCTGGCGGTCGTAGTCAGAGGGCAAGAATCTCTTCTGATTCGCCGCGCTCATTGTTTTGAAAAATGTCTTCGCTGTCGGATCTATGGGCACCGGCTTCTCTGGCTCATCTGGTTTGAAATGCTCTTTGACCTGGGCTGCGACCACAAAGCAGTTTCCTCGTCAGTTTGGTCGTAGGGTAACTTCTTCCTTATGGCGGCCAACCTTTCTTCTTCGGTCGTAGGCTCTTTGTCCACCGTTTGGCGCTTCTGGCGAGTAGTCCGCCGTGGGGGCGGAGCTTGGCGCTTTGGGGATGCCGTGCTGGTGGAGGAGGAGACCTGTGTGAGCCGGCATCATCCTGACCTGGAGGTGGCAGCTCTGGGTCATCCTCGGCCCTTCTTGAAGGTGACGGTGGCTGCGGGGATCCCTGGGTGGAGTAGCTGACGGCCCTTGACTGCGAAATTTGACGTAACGCTTCTTCCATAGAATGATACTGCCGTGGGCAGCATCCGCTAACGTCTTTTCTTCGTCGCCACCTGGGATGTCGAGCTCCAATTCATCATATCCTTCACAAATCTGCTCGACCCGCACCTTGCAATAGCCACTTGGAATCTGTGCCCCATGAATGGTCTGCCCTTGCTCCACCGGATAAGCCATACCGTAAGCCACCTTAGTGGATAAGTTCCGGCTTGGTATATGAAGCTCACATGGCGTACGCAGAGTGATTTCGTCCACTGGATAGCGAGCACTCTCGTCCCCGCATCGGCAGGTGGGAGCTCTGTGGAAGCAACACTGCTGCGACGTTGGGAGGGCGGGCTAACACCATCAGCTGATCCACCAGCTGGTACATGTACTATTCCCGGCACCGTCTGCCCTTGGCTCAGCAATGTCTGTAGCTGTCTAGACACCATGTCTGGGATGCCGGCCTTTGTCTCCCGAAGCTCTCTTTCCAAGTTCTCCACTCTTCTCTCTTGTGCGGCCTTAGAGCGGCTTCGACTCCTGTATGTGTCACTGTCCGCAGGGAATGCAGCCTTCCACGGGACTACGCCGACACCTCTAGCTCGTCCGGGATGTTCGGGGTTCCCAGAGCCCTTGTTAGCTCGTCGTTTTCTCTGTCGGGAACGAATGTCCCATCGGCTGTCTCTTGAATGACCTTAAGGATAGCAGCGGCCGCCTCTTTTACCTCATCGCTGTATATAAGTGACCCATCGAAAAGATCCAGAGTGCCACCATGAGCGTAGTACCAATGCCTTGATCGCTCGGGCCAATGCATTGTCGCCGGCGTGATTCCCCTGGCAACCAAATCTTCTTCCATCTTGTCCCAGATAGGAATTTTCTTCTTATAGCCAGTTGGTCCAAGAGAGTGGAAGTATCGTTTCTTCGTGGCATTGATCCTATTCTGTCGCGAGTTCTTTTCACCTAACTCCGACCGCCTGTACTGCACGAAGGAATCCCAATGACCCCTCAGCTTTGGGTAATCATCAAAGTTGGGTGTCAGGTTCTTCTCGGCATATTTCTTGTACATATTTTTCTTCCATGTTTGAAATGCAGTACACATCGTATTTAGAGCCCAATTTTTGACTCTTGCCTCTGAACCTTGAGGCACCGCGAAATGTTCTTGCAGACTGGCCCATAGCATTTCTTTCTCTGATTGCGGCACGTATGTAGCATCATCGCAGGGTTTCCACCTCTGCAGGCTGATGGACACGTGGTCTCTCACTAGAACACCACACTGATTGGCCATCTTTATAGCAGCTTTCTCTGGCGCAACTGGCCGACCATCTTCTGCCACATCAGTGATTACAAGTCTGCCCTCTAACTTCTTGGTCGGGCCACGTTTCGTCTTCTTCGATGATGAGGACCCAGAAGGCTATGAGCCTGAGGGCTACACGTACGAGAAAGAAATGTATATATTAAGATTCCATGCTTGAACATATATATATTCGATATTGACAATATGTATACATATATACCTCCTCGGCCCGAACACTTCCAGCGGCAGGTTCTTCCATGCCATCACCTGACATATTCAGGTATTGGCT
>CM014275.1:63954002-63982489 GCA_004135705.1 Alloteropsis semialata
TTAATACTGTTCAAGCTATCAAACATGCTGGTCTTCTCCTCCTTGCTTAGAGTGTAGCTAGCAGGACGCAAGTTCCAACGCCCTTTCTCTCTTTTCTCAGGATGCAGGGGATCTCGTTGTTTCATACGTTTCAGGTCCTGTCGTGCTTCAAGCGTATCTTTTGACTTTCCGTAAGTACCAAGGAACCCTAGCACATTTACGCAACGATTTTTCGTCAGGTGCATCACATCAATTGCGTGGCGTACATCTAAGACCTCCCAATATGGTAGGTCCCAGAATATTGACTTTTTCTTCCACATGGGCGCCTTTCCATTTTCACTTGCCGCTGGCTGGCTGCCAGGTCCCTTCCCAAAGACACCTTCACATCTTTTACCATAGCAAATACATATTTTCCATCCCGATGCCTTGGTTTGCTACGACCTTCCGCCTCAAAATGCTTTCCTTTCTTTCTCAGCGGATGTTTCTTGTAACACCCCGTCCTCCAACACCGCACAGCGCCGCCCTTCCGTAGGGGCTCGCCCGCTTACACATAGCACCCTACTTACACTTTCGTCCTCGCTTCGTGTAAAAGGGTTAACCCGAAGGTGCTATGGCTGGAGGACAAAGGCTTATAAGCTGGTTCCACCCTTGCTCAACTAGCAATGTGGTACTAAACATGTGCACCTGCACTCATGGGCCACAACTGGGCCATATCCAAATTGGGCCGGGTGTCACATACACCCCCTCAAAGAACCCGACGTCCTCGTCGGTCCAGCTCACCCACACTTGGGCAAATGTCCCAGCAGACCGCCCCCTCTTAGCGCACGACCGTACGTCCAGGGCCCGACATATGCCATGCCGTGTGTCCCATCCCAGGCCCACACGCGCCATGCGCCATACGCCTGCACACTGCGCCCGTACGCGCAACCGCGAGGGTCGGCTCTGATACCACTTGTAACACCCCGTCCTCCAACACCGCACAGCGCCGCCCTTCCGTAGGGGCTCGCCCGCTTACACATAGCACCCTACTTACACTTTCGTCCTCGCTTCGTGTAAAAGGGTTAACCCGAAGGTGCTATGGCTGGAGGACAAAGGTTTATAAGCTGGTTCCACCCTTGCTCAACTAGCAATGTGGTACTAAACATGTGCACCTGCACTCATGGGCCACAACTGGGCCATATCCAAATTGGGCCGGGTGTCACATTTCTCAGAAAGGAATCGACGATGGCCCATATACACACACTTTCTACAATGTTTCAGATAAATGCAATCGGTGTGTTCTAGGCAATGTGTGCATGCTTTGTATCCCTTGTTTGACTGTCCCGACAGGTTACCAAGTGCAGGCCAATCATTGATGGTCACAAACAGTAATGCTCGTAGGTTAAATTCCTCTTGCTTGTGCTCATCCCACGCCTTTACACCATCTTTGCCCCACAACAACAAAAGTTCCTCAATCAGTGGCCTTAGATACACATCAATGTCGTTGCCAGGTTGCTTTGGCCCTTGGATTAGCACTGGCATCATAATGAACTTCCGCTTCATGCACATCCACGGAGGAAGGTTGTACATACAAAGAGTCACGGGCCAAGTGCTGTGGCTACTGCTCATATCACCGAAAGGATTCATGCCATCCGTACTCAAACCAAATCTTATGTTCCTTGCATCTTCTGCAAAGTCTGGGAACGCTCTGTCGATTTTTCTCCATTGCGACCCATCAGCGGGGTGTCTCAACATATTGTCTTCCCTCCGATCCTCTTTGTGCCACCGCAGCAATTTAGCATGCTCTTTGTTTCTGAACACAGCGCAGCAATTTAGCATGCTCTTTGTTTCTGAACAAGCACTTCAGACGTTGTATTATAGGGAAATACCACATCACCTTGGCAGGGACTCTTTTCTTGGGGGCCTCTCCCTCAACATCACCAGGGTCGTCTCGTCTGATTTTATACCGCGAGCAATTGCAAACCGGACAGGCGTCCAAAGATTCGTACGACTTGCCCCGATAAAGGATACAATCATTGGGACATGCGTGTATCTTTTGTACTTCCAGTCCTAGAGTGCAAACGATTTTTCTTGCTTCGTATGTTGTTTCGGGCAATGTGTTGCCCTCTGGAAGCATCTTCTTTATCATTTTCAATATCTCTCCAAAACCTTTGTCAGACAAGCCATTAGTTGCCTTCCATTGCAACAGTTCCAGTGTGGTACCCAATTTTTTCTGGTCCTCTTTGCAATCTGGGTACAACAATGTTTTGTGGTCCTCCAACAAACGGTTCATCTTCTCCCGCTCTTTCGCACTTTCGCAGTCTTTCTCTTCATCACGGATCATGCCACCTAAGGCGTCATCATCCTCATCTTCTGCAACTGCTTCACCCTCGCCCATTGCTGTATCATCTGCAAAGGCACCGTATTGTGCAAAGTCCGGGATGTTGTCGTCACCTTCTTCATCACCTTCTTCAAAGAATATCCCCGCTTCGCCGTGTTTGGTCCAACAGATATAGTTAGGCATGAAACCACTCATAAGCAAGTGTGTGTGGACCACCTTCTTCGAGATGTGATAATCCTTCTTATTCCCACAGACCTTGCATGGACAGCATATAAAACCCGAGGTCGAGTTAGCCTCTGCCGCGTCGAGGAATTGATGAACGCCATTAATGAAGTCAGATGAGCGTCTATCCGCGTTGTACATCCATTGCCGATTCATCTATTCACAAAATACAATGAAAAATTTATCCCCAATTTCTAAAGTTCGTAATAAACCTAAATAAGAATATCATATATAATCTCTAAAAATCTTAATAACCATAAACATCAACATCATTTGATGCCACCAAAAAGATGTATTTCTAAAGTTCGTAGTAAGCCTTAACAAGAATATCTTTTATAATCTCTAAAAATTTCGACAGCACCTCTCCTGCATCGGGAGGTTTCCAAAACCTGCGACAAACCAAGGGCACGATGGCCGACAACCACATTACAAATTAATCAACGTCTTACTTTTGCTCATCTCAAAAAAAATTTGAAGGAGTGATTTGCCTCAGATATGTTGTCTTTCATTTGACCTTGAACTTGGAGCATAAGAAACATTACAGGTGGTAAAAAAAATTGGTTCATGGTAGGCATGGAACCGTGGGACACACCCAGCCCAACCATCACAATGCAACCGATTCGTTGCTTGGGCATGGATGTATCCCACGGTTTGATGACAACCATGAGAAGCATAACTATACAATACAAGCTCAAGCTAAAGGTCATCATATGTTACCCAGCTAGAAAACTAGGTAAAATTTGATATCATCATAGGCATGCCAAGAGTTGGATTGTTTTAGTTCAAGATATTGACAACCATGAGAAGTAAAATTGAATTTAAAATCTAACTAAATAAGAATATCATTTATAATCTCAAAAATCCTAATAACCCTAAATATCAACGTCATTTGAAGCCTCTAAAAAGATGTAATTCTAAATTTCGTAATAAGCCTAAATATGAATTTCATTTATAATCTCTAAAAATCCTAATAACCTAAATATGAATATCATTTATAATATCTAAAAATCATAATAAGCATAAATATGAAAATCATTTAAAGTTTCTACAAATAATCCAAAAATCTAAACAATGTCTAAAAATTTGTGCATCATCTCTACACATACAACAACTAACTATATATTGATTCTCTATTACAAATTCATAATAAAAATGAAGATTCAATCTAAAATCTCTTATTTCAATCCATTCCACAACACAAATTACTCAAAACATAGAGCATGAAATAGACCATACTAAACGTCAAAAGAGAGAGGATGAAGTTGCTAACCTTCTAGCGGACTTGGTTTGCAAAATCTCCAAAAGTTATGGAAAAATCGGGCATGAGCTCCTCCAACCCGAGCTCAATGGAGGATGAAGAAATGAGCCATGGCTCGGGCTGGGGGAGGAAGAAGGGGCCTTATACGCAGAGCCCCTTTGGTACCGGTTGGTGGCACCATCCGGTACCAAAGGGGGTCACATTGGTACCGGTTGGTGTCACCAACCGGTACCAAAGGCCCCGAGGCTCATTGGTACCGGGTGGTGACACCAACCGGTACCAATGTGTCCATATAGGTACCGGGTGGTGCCACCACCCGGTACCAATGAGCTCGCAGAATTATTGGCCGTTGGACCCGGTACCAATGCTTCCATTGGTACCGGGTCCTTTCCATCCGTGACCGATTACGGTGGATGGATGGCGGGTTCTCTGGTAGTGGGCCCTCTCCCCCCTGTAGATTCGCCACTGATGATGAGGTGTCGATGATCGACTTCAGCATTGGATCCCTCCGTGTGGCACTCTAGCAGGTCGCCGAAGCTCTTGCCACCAACCACCGCGTCATCATCCTTGCTCCCACGCCAGCGCCATAGCAACATCACGAGCATTGATGGACATAACATTTGGCATTTTGGTGTACAGAGATGATAAGATTTATTTTTTTGTTGCTAAATATATGTCATTCTAATAGTAGATATCCAATACAAAAATATTAATTTAATAAAGACTTTATTTTTCTCCACTTTATAACTTAATATGAAAATAGTGATTCTTGAATCATATAATCCCAGAAATGAAAATGTAAGAGCATAAGGTATTAATTTTTATGAGCATATTAACCCTATGCAGCCTTTAATTGTTTTTTGAAATTTGATGGATGCAAAACCATTAAGAATGAGCTCTTTTTTATTATTTTCTTTGCCAACCACGAAAAAAGGAAATTAACATGAGAATGATTGCACCACTAGAGAAGTAGAGAGCCCATCTTGGGACAAATATTGAACATACATAGAATATAGATTTTAGAAATGCAATAAACTTAGTTACGTATATAAAAATAAATATTGCTTTTGTATGCCCACGTCCCATACTTATAGGCTATAGCCTATGTTGGCCATTGCATAGTAGGTATCTGACAGTGATGGTCTATGTTATAGATAAATATCTTTTCTCTACAAGCATATTTAAGAGTATCAATTTTTAGATGATTTTTCTAGTCTAGGATAGGAACCACTGCATCTCTAGTGTGGTGCAGATACCTACGAATCCAACCACAAGGATATTCAAATCATGTATGTTGATGTGCATTTTTAGCATATTATTTGTCAATTATGATAGGAATACAATAAGGGTTCACTTTCTGGTGAAATTTCAGCAAAATTCCCGTGTTTATCGGTAGGGTCCGATACAAAAATTTCGTATACCAAACCTGTTCCACCCGAAAGAAAAAATTATTTCAAAAGTACTAACTATTAATTTGTTCCAATGACTTGTCCATAAGTCCCCCATCATCGCTGAGTCAACAAGATTTCTCGACGATTATGGAAAAATTAATGTGGTTTCACATGATTGGGGGCACTCATTGTCATTGATGATATACAATGAAAAGAGAAGGAAAAAGTCTAAATTACCCCCTCAACTATAGCGATAACCTCCTAAACTATTTTTTCAAATAACCCCCTAAACTATATCAATTGGTCCAATTTACCCTTAGTAAGATTTCTCTTTTTTGTTTCTCCACATGCAAAATAGAGTTTTAAGTCCAAATTTTGCGTTGTAATAGACGACATCATAACTTATGTTAGAAAAATATATTATAAACTTTTTAGTATTGTTTTAATAGGCCAATACATCTAATTATATATTAATCATGAACTATATAAAATTTAAGTAAAAAAATTATATGATATTTTTCACATAATATACGTTGTTTTCTGTCATCCCACAAAATTTGAACTTAAAAATTTATTTGTGCGTAGAGAAACAAAAAAGACAAACCTTACTATCTTACTAAAGGGTAAATTGGACCAATCGGCAAAGCTATAAGAGTAAATTGAACCAAAATATAGTTTAGAGTTAACTAGACTGTTGACCATAGTTGATGGGGTAATATAGACTTTTTTAAAAGAGGAATTAAATAGTTACAAATCTCTAGCAACAGGAGACTCTTTGTCATGGTATTCTGCTAGAGAGTTGGCCTTGGACTTTGTTACTTCACCTGACGTGCGCCTCCTGGGCTGCTGCATGCAGCTGCAGGCCCCTGCCAGCAGGCTGGACGCCCGGAAGGCCGAGACCGAGCGGCGGATGGGCACTCAAAGCCGGTGCTGCCGCCATCTCTGAGCCCCAAATCGAGACGGGCTGACTGCTGACCGAGGGCATTGCATTGCATTGGCGTAGGCGTAGCATGCCAGTACATTTCCTTTCGAGCCTGTCACTCACTGCATGCTCAACCTCACCAAGGCCATCACTCGGATCCACCGTAGTACCTGGCCTGACCATATGCATAATGCATGCATGATGCCCGGCCGGTCCCGCCGCGCCGGCTCGCCACGCCGACGCCGTGCAGTGGCATGGGCGGTGCACGGCAGGTGCGCCACCATTTACTCCTCGCCGCTGCCATCTCGCCACGCCACCACGACACGTATACGACCCGCGACCGGCCGGGCCGACCATGGCACGCCCATTATTACCTTCCTCTCTTCCTTCTTCTTTCACTCACCTTGTGCTTGTGTGCACCCAGTTCCCCAGCAGCTACCGCGATCTTGCTTGCTCATCAGTAGCCTATGCAGCAGCTAGATAGCTTTGGAGCGACGACGACGATAATGGCCGGCGGCGGCCTCTGCCTGCGGCTGCTCCTCGCCGTGCTCGCGGCGGCTGCGGGCGGCGGCGGAGCGGAGGGGACGGCGGCGGCGCCGGCGCTGTTCGTGTTCGGGGACTCGCTCATCGACTGCGGCAACAACAACAACCTCGCCTCGCTCGCCAAGGCCAACTACTTTCCCTACGGCATCGACTTCGCCGCCGGGCCCACCGGCCGCTTCTGCAACGGATACACCATCGTCGACGAGCTCGGTACGTACGTTACGTTTCTTCAATTCATCCTCACATACGCTGACTCCAGAGTTTTCTTTGCGCGCGGCCGGCTTCCTTCAGATCGAGCTTGTCAGCTTCATAGCTAGCTCAGCCTCTCATATATGCTTTTCTGCAACGGCCGGGAAAATGATCACCAAGATCTTCATCTTCAGATTCTTTTTCCCATGAATTATTTTTAGCCCTCAACTACGAAATCGTTTACTTTTTCACTCCTAACAAGTATATGAAATTGTTCTCTTCTTGGCCTTCCTCTAGGATTTACAATGTTTTTCAGGTGAAGTAGCGCTGATGCAATGACATGCACGAGCACGGCGTCAGTCCTAAAAACAGTTTCTGCATTTTAAAATTTGGAAATGGCTTCAAAACTTTGATTTTTTTTTCTCGGCGGCACTATAGAAATTCTATAGCATAAATATAATTTTTATACATCTAAAATAAAGTATAAATTTTTCATTTTTTATGTGCCTGCAAATTTAATTCCATTTAGTACAATTTGTTTATGTTTTCATTAATACTCATACATTTTTGAAATGAATTAATACTCATACATGCATCTGAATTTTTTTATATTTGTTAAAGCCCTACGCTAAATTTCCAAATACGCATGGTCTCCACATTTTGGAAATTATTACATGACTTTAAACAATTATTAAAAAAGTTCAGTTGTGTCTTGGGATTACTTAGAACCTAAATCGATTAAATATGCAAAGAATTGATGTTTAATTGTTTAGTTTTGTTTTGAACACTATCTTGTCGCAGATCCGTTATACTATACTTTACTTATAAAAAATTTATTTATCTCATAAAAATTGATCACAGAAGTGAGAATTTGTCGACAAATTTATATATTTCTGAGTTTATAAAATGTAAGTACAATTTTAGCTGAGGTTGAAAATTAAGCCTAGAGGCTAGAGTTGAGTTGTAACTTGAAAGATGGTGGAACTTTTCCTAGCTAATACGGCATTTGGTTGTTTGAACCTTGCATTTCTGCTTCGCATATTTGTTGCGAAAGTCTCTTGCATACCCTCGACCAAAAAAAAAAGGAGAAAGAATGCAATGTAGAGCGGCACGGTAAAAGTGTTGCTCCAGCTCAAAAAGAAAAAAAAAACAGAAACAGCGTTGCTTCCTGTCCAAAATGAACAGATAATGTTTGCTGGATTACCCCTTTTGTCCTAAACCCCACACAGCATTTAATTGACAGTTATCCAGAAGTAGAATTCAGGCCGCTTTCATTCATGGAACACATTAACTATCTTGACAGACCACTGAATCTCAAGCGTAGATCAGATGGCATTTTCTGCTTGTGACATCAGTTTTGTAATGGCCTTGTTTAGTTCCACGAGATAAGTTTTGCTACAGTAAATTTGAATGTTTGGATACTAATTAGGAGTATTAAATGTGGATAACTGACAAGACCCATTTCACAACCCGGGTAACTTTGCGAGACGAATCTAATGAGCCTAATTAGGCCATGATTAGACAACGTCGTGGTACAGTAAACAATCTCTAATGACGGATTAATTAGGCTTAATAGATTCGTCTCGCGATTTTCCGTCCATCCGTGTAATTAGTTTTATAATTAGATCATGTTTAGTCCTCCTAATCTTCGATTTAGTTTTGCTACAGTAAATTTCGCAAACTTATCTTGTGAATCTAAACAAGGCCAATGTCCACCATCTGTTGGGTAGCAGTTGAATGCGTGCGTGACTACCAGATTGCGCTACTGAACTCTATGCTCATTGCTCAAGGGGTAGCTACAAATGGCACAGTTCATTGATTTTCACTAGGACAAGTTGATACTACTGAACAATGGTGAATTTCAACAAATCTGACAAATGGAGTAACTGCAGTGTTGATCAACTGAAAATGTCTAGGATCGCTGCAGCAACTGAAGTGTGTTTGGTTTGCAGCTGAGCTGCTTGGGCTGCCCCTGGTGCCGCCCTACTCTGAAGCGTCGACCGTCCAGCAAGTCCTGCAGGGCGCCAACTACGCCTCCGCCGCCGCCGGGATCCTCGACGACAGCGGCGGCAACTTCGTAAGCACCCCAGCAATGTCCCATCCCATGTGTTCATAAATCATAACTGACCGATGACGACGACAGACTGACAGAGGTAGTGAACCGAGCCGATCTAGGAACCAATCTGTATTTATCTGCAAAAAATTGCAATGCAGGCCGGGCGGATCCCGTTCAACCAGCAGATCCAGTACTTCGAGTCGACGGTGGCGCAGATCGCCGCGGCGGCCGGCGCGTCGGCGGCGGCGGACCGGGTGGCGTGGTCCATCGTCTTCGTGGGGATGGGCAGCAACGACTACCTCAACAACTACCTGTCGCCCAACTACGACACCAGGCGCCGCTACGACCCGCAGCAGTTCGCCGCCCTCCTCGCCCGCCAGTTCGCCGCCCAGCTCACCGTAAGATCGATCAAGCCCGTCGCCGTCCATCGCCATTGTCGCGACCTTTAGGATCTTACATTGCTGCATATGAAGCAACTATGTCTTGGTCTGAAAACTAAACGCATGGACGATGCAGAGGCTGTACAACGCCGGGGCGCGCAAGTTCGTGGTGGCCGGCGTGGGGTCCATGGGGTGCATCCCGAGCGTGCTTGCGCAGAGCGTCACGGGGCGGTGCTCGCAGGAGGTGGACGCCCTCGTGCTGCCGTTCAACGCCAACGTGAGGGCCATGCTCGACGGCCTCAACGCCAACCTCGCCGGAGCACGGTTCACGTACCTCGACAACTTCGGCATCTTCAAAGCCATCCTCGCCAACCCGGCCGCCTTCGGTAAACAAATCAGCACGCGGCTCGTCGTCTTCTTGCATCAGATAGATCACTACCTAACCGGAGGAGATTGAAAGCACTTTTCTTACGGCCGGAAATCATGGCGATGTGCAGGGTTCAGCGTGGTGGACAGGGGGTGCTGCGGCATCGGGAGGAACGGCGGGCAGATCACGTGCCTGCCGTTCATGCCGCCGTGCGCGGAGCGGGAGCGGTACGTGTTCTGGGACGCGTACCACCCGACGGCGGCGGTGAACGTCATCATCGCCAGGCAAGCGTTCCAAGGCGGCGCCGACGTGATGGCGCCCATCAACGTCCGACAGCTTGCAAGGCTCTGATGATCAGATGATGGGGAACTTGCATGATTTCTTGCTCCTTAACTGTACTACGAGTTGTGTGATTAAACCAATAAAATCCGGACACCACCTCATCAATCGGTGAACCATATATACCTAGTCAATGCATCGTCCATCGTTGATGCATAAATGTAAATTTAGACGTAATCACTGTTTTCATATTTTGATGTGGGGGCATTAGCACCCCTAGTCATAATATACCTTCACCCAAAACATATAAACCTATAGTATGGAGAATCATAAAAGAGTTTGTGTGGTTAAGCAAGCTACAAACGACAAGGACCTCTCAAGTTGAGGGTTCAAATCTCTAGCCTGGACATTGACACGTACTTTAGGGTCATGTGCACGAGCTCATAGAGCATTTTTAAGAGTGTCTAATAAAAAAAATCCAAATAACCAGTTTTGAAAATAAAAGTGGAAAATAGTGCTCCAACGGTAGCCTAATCTTGTAGCCAAATTTTTCGTGTGGCCAAAATCGGAGCTATTCTGAGTCAAATTTGGGACTCTGGTCCAACCTCCCAATCCACGATTTTTCTGGTGGAACCGATTTTTCTTCGTGCTTTTTTCCACGTCACGTTAATTTCCCATATTTTTTTCTTTCTCCCACGTAATTATTTTCACGTCATTTTTCCATGTAGTAGGTTTTTTTCCTTCGTGCATAGGATTTCCTTTACGACGTTTTTTTTGCGTGTTTTTTTATTTTTCCCGTATTTCCACGTTATTGTTTTTTCCTCTGTGCGAAGCTCTTAGTTTTGCCGCACGGAGGATACGGTGGATTGGTTGACTCGTGTGATGATCTAGCAGTAGTTGAGATTTTCTGAAACAATTTTTGGGCATTGTTGGTGAAGGGGGCTGGTTTAGCTCTCAATATTTTTTAGCTAGGTCTCAAAACTAGTTTTTTCGAAGTCCAATTTTTGGATTCTTTTAGAGATGCTCTCATGGCGCATCTGTTTTTAGTAATGGAAAGAATAGAAACACCTCAGCATTATTCACATGATGCTTTAGCGGTTCCTTACAATAGCTGCTGCACTCGCAGCACAAGAGAAAAATAGTTCACATTGCATAGAACAAGATCAAAACATTTTAAATTTTATCATGATTTATTACTAAACCTTTATCCTTAGTGAGCAAAGTCGTTTTGTCAGCGGCAAGTACTTAAATCTTGCTTATGAAAGACGTGGTGAGACCAACTATGCAACACCAATGAATGTCGAAAGCAATATAGTCCTATGGCTGAAGGATCATAAGAGAGCTCATTTGTTGTGTTGAGAGCTCTACACAACAAATGAGCTCTCAAGTTAAGGATTTGGGTGCTCTAGCCTGGACACTGACATGCACATTGCGGTCACGTGCACAAGCTCTTGTGGTGCAACACTCGTGAGCATAATTCTAGTTTCATATGGGTGACCGCTCCAAATGTTTCGTGACCTGTCCATTCTCCTTTTCTTTTACTCGGGCTCCAAGTCTTATTTTCTCTCTAGTCCAATCTTATCCCTGCCCATCATTTATTTTCTCTCTCTTTTCTCTCCCACCTCTCACGCAGATGTACTAGGCGATGGAACTCTTCCTTGCCGAGGTGGGGGCGTGGGGCGCGAGGCCTAGCCCCCAATGAGGGCACGAGGCCACGCCGCCACGGCGGTGGGGCCGGCGTGGAGGCACAAAGCCACGGGGAGCCGGCCGCTGGTGCGGCGGCAATATTTTCTTTCTTTCTTTCTTCTACTAGGTCCGTGCCCGTGCGTTGCTACGGGAAGAAAACAAAAATATTAGAATACGATAGTTGAGCATGAAAAATCAGAAATTATCCATCACGATAAGTCCCGCAGTATAAACCCAATTGTACCATCACCGTATGATTTCACACGCACACTCAAAAATATAAGGTCAATGATTTGGTGATATGATGCGTTGCTACGTGCTAAAGAATTCAATGCAATAGGAGCATAGCCACATATGATGGCAAAACAAAATTGGTTGTCCACTTTTGTCTCAAATAGCAATAGGAATTAGCAGTCATGTGATAGCTTTAGTTTTACTACCAATGTCTTGTGCAGTAGACACCTTCACTTGGTTGGCTCGATACAATGAGTTTTCTAGACTTTCTACTCGACCTCTCAGAAATGATAGCTCTTGACTAAGCTCTAAATTAGTGTCTGTCAACAATGAACATTTTGATTCAGCATTTTGTGCTCTACTTTCTGCATTGGTTATGGCAAGTTTCAAATCACTGATAATATCCCAGAACGTGCTTATCTCAGCCTGCATTGTATTCTGCTCTTCTTCGGTTGACCCTCCTGATAGCAGTGACCACTGGGGATGAGAGCAGAGTCCCTCAACCATTCCTCCAGCTGCTATATCTTATTCCGCAAAGTCAAGAATTCAGGAAGTCATGTCGCATGTACCTGCACAGCATCCTGACTATCTGCATACACTATCTCCCCAGTGCTCTGGTTGGCATTTGATTTCATCAAGCTTTCCTCTAGCTTTGATTTAATACCATTTTCCCTGCGAACAGAAGCACTTGGATAGAACTGGGTTGTACTAATTGTACCAATGAGTTCCTTTGAGGTTTCGAGAAATAATTGGGAAGCATGTTCTGCTGCGAACATTCTTCCGTAAAGTGCTTCGATGGATTCCCCCAAGAGATACGATTCTTGTTCTGCATAATGCAGCTTCACTTTGAGGTCTTCCACAGCAGACTGAGAATCAAATACCCTATTTTCAAGATCTAATTCGCAATGGACTGTTGTAACATCTGCAGGACATTCCTCTGAACTTCTGCCTGCGAAGTAGTGTGAACTGACAGGTGACCATTCTCATATCCCATGACTTCACCAGTTCCTGCAAAACTGCAGTAGTTAGGAAATGTGTTTAATAAACATCCAAAAAAGATTTTGAGAAAAAAAGAAACATTCAACATTAGATTGGTAGAATCTAAAAAGGGTGGTTTGTTCATAATACCCTGTTTATGGAGTGAAGGTTGTATGGTCTTCTCAAATGTTGCAGACTCCCTTCTAATAGTAGAAACAAACACATGTATGTTAGACGTGGGAGATGTGTCACCCTCCTATCTCCATTATGGCTAACACTTCTTTTGGTGAACAATAGCTCTTTCTTCTCTCCATGAGTGACTTCAAAGTGAGTTGTTTCTAGAATAGCATATATGATTAGATAGACATAAATCTTGGTATAATTAAAATACCTAAGCATGAATGAATCACAGGTAAGCTACATTTTTGAAATAAATGTAATAAACCAGTATATAATGGATTAAGAATAAATGACATGTATGGCAAAAAGGCTACGGTACAACAAATCACTCAACCGTACAACAAATCCAGCAAAAAGGGCACAATTTCCCTCCTCACTCAACAGTACAACTGAATTAACGATGCATCCGGCAAAAGGCATGACTACATATTGTTGGTTATCTAGACATGGCAAAACATAACTCCTGCTGTCCTGCACTGCCACCCCTGACTTACAAAGGTGGCAGGAAATAATACCATGAATCACACATATTATGGAGCTAAGTTTATACTTTATTCAGAAAGAGAATATTTACCTACACAGCGAACCCATTCCTAATCAACTTCCACACAAGTATGCCTACCATCAATAAACAATTTAAGTTTCCACTTCTCCCTGCAAGTGGTTGTCCAAGTTTAGGGTTTGCATCCTCACCAATGCAATATATGAAGTTGCTTGCCAACTTTAGGAAAATGATACCTTAATGATAGCATACATGTGTATTTCTATTTACAACCGTTTTTGTGTTCATTATTTGTTAGGTTCAAGGCCACATTAGTGTTTCTTAGCATTGCAACCACACTATCTCTCAGGTTTGTTAGGTTCATAGCAGATAAAGAATTCTCTCAATACCAAAACCATAGATAGCTAACTAAGACTGCAATTTTACACACTTTAAAATGTTATAATGTTTAGTAAGGCTACTATATATTGTGGCACACTGGTGTTGCACAAGGTGATAAATATATAAGGATTTTGTCAGGTATTTGACATGCCACCTGTACAGATTACATACCTCACTGCGTGTGCTTGCAGTACTGCTCCAGGAACTCATTCAAAGTTCTCTGTATCTGCACTTTGGGCAGCACCATTGCCTCTTGTGCATCAAGCCATGAGCACACAAAATTCAAGAAACATTATATATGGTACACATCTCAGATTCACAATTTTGCATGTATGCAAAAAAAAGAACTTGGATTTGGATTTGGTCGACTAACCTGGAGATCCCTCGATATCCAACAATGAGAGGGTTGACATAGAAATCTCCTAAAATGGATGCTATGGCTGCACCTTCCTCACCTCTCAATTCACCCAGGTAAACCCAAAAACAGGCTGCCAGAAGCATGTCATGTGAACATGGATTGCCCCATACATGTCCACACTAAGGCATATGCCTGTACCATATAATTGTGAAAGCGTTTCCAGTGGGAATACTCTTATTTAACGGCAAAGCATTCCAAACTCATCGTTGTCATAGTCTATGAATGAATGAAGAACTGAGATATTTTAATCATATTAGTAATAAAGAAAGTATACCTCGATAGCATTGTAATATAAACAGCGAGGAGAATCAGAGATGGTAGAACAACGAACATATTCAGAGATACATAGGCGAGCTGTGAGGAGGAACAATACCTCTTGTGCATTTTGTCAGGCACATCCCGTCAAGCCGCCCATCCATGTTGCCTCATCCTTCCGACCATCCATGCATCAGGGTTAGTCCCTGGTGATCTGCAGGCGCCGCAGCCGACGCCCCTAGCGATGGAGGTGCCCTGACATTATGCATGGCCAGCTTTACTGCAGAAAACAGTTACATAGTGCTATATTATGCCCTCTTTCTGTCATTCAGTTTCTTGGCCATCTTCATCGCAAAATTGCAAATGGTTCAAGATTAAGATTCTGTTTGGCAAAGTTTCACCCCAAAATACCAAAGTTTCACCCCAAAATCAACTCAAAGATCTCGGTGGCAGTAGAGTCCATTGCCTCTACAAATAAAAATTGTAGAACTCTAAAAAAAAAGATGCTAACCGATATTACTATGTGTAATAAGCAGGGTTAAAATGAAGTTACCATGGTGTTGGTGATCTCCGTGGTGATAGTCACTGCATGTCAGTGCCCTTCTATAACCTCAGCATCACGACATGCATGTGATCCTCCTCAGCTCCCCCATTGGATTGATGAAGCTTGGTAGCACATCTGCATGATAAGAGGGGCATTCAGGAGAGACGATATTTTTTTTGGAAGACAGAGAGAATTGTGAGTACTCCGAACCTGCATTGCAGAATGTTAGATCTGCTTGTCAGTAAGCACCTGGAGTTCTTCGCGGCCGGCGCTGTTCGCCTTGCTCTTGCACGCGGCCACTCACTGAAGCTCACGTGTGCCCCGACCCCGCAGGTCCCAGCGACGGCCGCCCCTGCCTCCACGCCGGTGGGCGCCAGCGTCTCTGGTTGCGGCCCTCACCGCATGCCCGTGTTGAGTTGGCGGCGGTGAAGCAACAGGCGGCTTCAATTTCCACTGCCGGAGAAGCGAGGGTCGCGCGTTTGAGAATGGAGACGCAGATGGGGTTAGGGGTCGGAGGAGAGGGCGAGATGGAAATCTTGGTCACCAGGGTCACGGACCTTGGCCGGGGAAGGGGCGAAGGTGATGACGGAGTTGTCGGGCGCGTTCCGTCGTGGGCTGTGACGCACCAAGAACCGGCGAGGGCGACGGCCGCCGTCCGCCTACCTCGACGGGGACAACGCCTTCTTCCTCCTCGGGGCGACCTTGGCGACCCCGCCGGCTGGCGCCGCCGCGGAGCGCGATCTCGTCTGGACGCTGACGACCTGCGTGACCTCGACGCCAGCGACCTCCTCGCCTGCGGTCCCCTGCACTCGCGCGTGTACTTCCCCATCTGACGCACGCCACCGCCGCCCTGGTCTTCCTCACTTCCCTTGGCCGCCTTGAAAGATGGAGGGCCTGTCGAACAACCAAGTCGCCCTGCACAGGGCCGCCGCTGGGTGGGCACCGTCGCCGGCGGACGGATGCGAGGGAGCGGCGGCGCAGATGGAGCTGTGCGGATCGCGAGGGGGCGGCGGTGCGGATGGAGCGGATCGCGTGGGATCTGGGTGAGGAAGCGTCCGCGACGGGAACGGGGCGGGGGTGGAGGTGCGCAAGGCCGCAGCCGAATGCGGGGCCCACCTGCCGGCGCCACGATCGCATGGACGGACGAAGGACGAAGAGGAAGGACCTACGACGGACGGGGAAACGCGACATTTGGTTCTTTTTAGGAGTAGATAGATTATTTTTGTTGTGTCCATTTTATTTCTGCAGGTTTCTCTTTCATTCTGAATTTTTGTTCCTAAACTTTTGCTTCCAAATGTTTTCTCTACGACTATTTTGTTTCTAGATTTCGCTTTCCAATTTTTTTTTCTCATGTTTCGGTTTTTCCTCTCCTCGTACGCTTGCCGCCAGCTCCACACACGCCAGGACAACTCAAGTTGGGGATTTTTATTGTCAGTATATACTCCCTTTGGTTTTTTTACATGTCGTGTTAGTTTTGTTCTAAGTCAAAATTGTTCAACTTTGACCAAGATTTTAGAAAACTTAACAACACCTACAATACCAGATTTGTTTATTTGAATCCATAATAGAATATATTTGGATAGTACATATTATTGGTATGATAAATATTATTATATTTTTTTATAAATTTAGTTAAAGTTACATAACTTTGACTTAGGACAAAACTAATACGACATCTTGAAAAAACAAAACAGAAGGAGTATGTATTACTGCGGTACTGCCTCACTAGTCACTAGTGCTAATTAATTATCTTGAGACTTGAGTGTATCTAGTGACTAAACCACCATGCAGCGAGCTTGTGGACTGGAAGGCACGTCCCTTCAGCAGTTCAGCTTATCTAGCTCCACGTGCTTGTTTTTGGTCTTGTTTAGTTCGTGAAAGTTGCAAAAAGTTGCATTGGAAAATATATCCCATCTCTCGTGACACGCTTTCTAATGCTACTTTTTACAACTTTCGCGAACTAAACAAGGCGCAGGCGCAGATTTTGAATTTTTGTTGTCAGTGCTGAGTGACGCAGGCGCAGATTCAGAAACTGGATCACGCACGTGCGGTAAACAGCGAGGCGGCGTCAACTCCCCAAGCTCTGCCGGCTGCAGCCATTGGCAGGGCGGTTGCGTGCTACACCTTCTCCCGTTGCATCCATCTTGCATGAACTGAGATAGTGAGATCTCATAACTGCAGCAAAACCTAGACATGCATGAACTGAGATCTCATAAGACCTTATACACTCTAGATGCCATGAGAAATTAGGCCATTCCCGGCAAGATCATGCATGGTTCTCCTGCGGCCATGTTTTCGCCTTTTGGATTGGATTCATCCATGTAGTGCACTACAGCACTCAACACCCAATGACCCAAGTACATGTTACTAGATAATATTAAGCATATGGCCATGTTTAGTTCGCCAATTTTTTTCATCCTACAGTAAATTCGAATATTTGGATACTAATTAGAAGTATTAAATGTGGATAACTGACAAAACTCATTCCACAACTTCGAGGTGAAATTGTGAGACGAATCTATTAAGCCTAATTAGACCATGATTAGACAATATTGTGCTACAATAAACAATCTCTAATGATAGATTAATTAGTCTTCATTGATTCCTCTCACGATTTCTCGTCCATCCGTGTAATTAGTTTTATAATTAGATCATATTTAATTCTCCTAATTTTTGGTTTAAAATTTTACAGTGAATTTCGCAAAGTTTCTCACCGATCTAAACAGGCCCTATGTTTGTCCATGTGCGTAAACCATCACGTTATGTATATACGATTCAAAAATACAGAAATATAATTCAAGCAGTACGTCCTGCTGCATTTGGCGCACTATAAATAGCTGCTCCCGGTGCACTGATCGATCATCCTCTTCCTCGCTCCTCTCTTGCCACTGATCGATATCGGTGGTGAAGGAATTTATAGTCGAAGTGCTCGTGAAGATGAGCGCGGTCAAGAACCTTGCCAGCCTCCTCGTCCTCGTGCATGTGGCCGCTGGCCTGGCGGGGCCCGGCGCCGCCGCGCTCAGCATGGACTACTACGCCATGAGCTGCCCGTTCGCGGAGTACATCGTCAGCAACGTCGTCGGCGACGCTCTCATGAACGACCCCACCCTCGCCGGCAGCCTCCTCCGGCTGCACTTCCATGACTGCTTCGTGCAGGTACGGTGGTGGATGATGATCTTGACGTCTAGCTACTCGTCCGTCTTCTCCATTTGGACGACAGTACGTGACGTGGAATCGTGGACTGTGCTCTCGTGCAGGGCTGCGACGGCTCGGTTCTGCTGGACTCGGCGGACGGCAACACGGCGGAGAAGGACGCGCCGCCGAACCAGACCCTGCGCGGCTTCGAGGTGATCGACGCCGTGAAGGAGGCCCTGGAGGTGCAGTGCCCCGGCGTCGTCTCCTGCGCCGACATCCTGGCGCTGGCCGCCCGTGACGCCGTGTTCATGGCGAACGGGCCCTACTACGGCGTGCCGCAGGGGCGGCTCGACGGGACCCGGTCGGACGCCGCCGACACCGTCGCGCTGCCGGCTCCGTCGCTCAACGCGTCGACCCTCATCCAGCTGTTCGACTCGCACGGGCTCACCGCCCACGACATGGTGGCGCTCTCCGGCGGGCACACGCTGGGCATCGCGCACTGCGCCAACTTCAAGGACCGGCTGGCCGAGACGGAGACGCTGGACGCGTCGCTGGCGTCGTCGCTGGGCTCCACCTGCGCCGCCGGCGACTCGGGCACGGCGCCGTTCGACCGGACGAGCACCAACTTCGACCCCGTCTACTTCCAGGAGCTGCAGGAGAGGCGGGGGGTCCTGAGCTCGGACCAGACGCTGTTCGAGTCGCCGGAGACCACGGACATCGTGAACATGTTCGCCATGAACCAAGCCTACTTCTTCGACGCGTTCCGGCAAGGGATGCTCAAGATGGGGCAGCTGGACCTCAAGGAGGACGACCAGGGCGAGATCAGGAAGACCTGCAGGGTCGTCAACTCCGAATAATCTCCCAAGCACTACATTATTGTCTATCGATCACGATCATGTGTGCCTCTCTTTCTCTCTCAGCAAGTGTCTGAAATCATGTGCTTGGCATATGCGTGACACTGGTGCATGATCCATGTGTCCATGCATCTAGGTAGAAACTATAAGCTGAAAGCAAATAATGGAATGGTGTACTGTAACCCATAATAACAGAACTAGAATCAAGGATTTATGCTTGCAAAAATGCTATAAAAATATTTCTTATGACGTGGAAAGATTTTGTTTGGATGTAAAAGCACATACACAAACTCACACTACACTTATCGGATCATTCAATGCCAAGGTGGCAAGGTCACATTTGCAGTATTCCACAACTATATATTACGTTGTAAGATGTATATAAAGGTACCCGTTATCCTACCGGTTTACCACTATGCCTCTGTGGGAGGCTTCATAGGACACTTGGGCCAAGTGAGGGATTGATAAGCTTTCTCCTTAGTTGAACTAGCAAAAATGCCCGTGTGTTGCTACAGATTTTTTTTGTTTCCATATCGTCATTTGCTTGCTCGCAGTTCACTCATTTTGTGCGTGACAATGACGGGTGACGGACAATCTTGGAACACCTATAGACATGCTAGATGGCTCCTTGTCAACGTGGTACAAGTATCTACATTAGTAGCATCACGCCATATCCTTGTCCTCTCATGCCGATGCATTCACGCCAGTACACACAATGTATCTAGAGCTTGTAGGAGAGGGTCCACATGATGGTGCAAGGCCCACATCACAAGGTCGGGGTTTTGCATTGGACGACGTTCACATGCTATCGGATTTCAATAGTCTGCCTATCTTTTTTAATTAAATAGTAAAATTTAGAGTTATTATTATAATTAACTATGACAATAGTTCTAATATCATACGTTAAAATAATAAATGAATAGAGCTATCATCTGTTAGTATTTGTGTCACATATGACACATCACCTTCTCTTATGTGCTGCAGAATATGCATATTTTCCACTTGGCGTCTAGGAACTTTCGAGTCCTCATGGGGATAATGATTCTACAGTACAAAAACTGTGCAAATTAGAATGATTTATATGCATACATATCACTTTGTTTCCACCAGATCTTGCACGTTCTAGAGGATTTGGTCCTCGTCATCTTCGTTGGCACTGGAGGACCTCGCATGCGACATCCTTGCCCGCGACAAAGGATCTCTCCTGTACTTGCCCATCTTCATCCACTTGTCCTAGTCCTTGGGCACGCTCGCTTGTAAACGACTCTTATTTCGCCAATCACAATTCTGTGGTCAGTCCTAACATTTTGCATACCGGATGCCCGTGGAGAAGTACCTTGAACCATGGTGGTGAAGAATGGTAGGACATCCATGTCTGCTGTGAAGGGAAGTTCCAATGGCTGGTCGTATTGAACATATAAATATAATTAATATTTTATAGTAGTTAAAAAGTTGATTCTAGCACAGTGGTAGCCGCCCAGACCTTGAAGCCGAAGGTTCTGTGCTCGAACCTTTTTCCCTCATTTTAGTCTTTTCACATCTATTTTTTGCACATATTAGTAGGACTGCGGGTTGATTCAATAAAAGTCCAGGGGGTTTTTTGAGAACAACTTGCTCCAGATTATTACAACTACGGACTGCGGGTTGATTCGTGAAAGAACAGGGTCCTTTTTATAAAAATTACAATGTACACGTATTATGGACTGCGGGTTGAATTATCAAAACTTCAGGGAGTTTGTTGTAAATATGCGACTACAGACGAAACACTTCTCACTTTAATATTAGGTAGAGATGAGCCGTGCTCCTCCCACTTATAATTAATAAGATCCATCAATGAAATCGATCAGTTGCGCCCTAGGATGGCAGGCAAAACTTGGACTTTCTAGAGGGCATATATAGTTCCTCTTCATAATTTTCTTGATGACAGGATACGCGAACGACGGGAAGGCAAGGGTTGACATTGAGCTCACCTTTGTAGATGTGTTTTGGCTAGAGGATGGCTCTGATTACCATGTAAGATTATGAGAAAGCGTTCAACCCTTGGTACTTGGTAGCGCGCATCTTAACTTCTAGATAATGATATTACATCTTGACATAGGGCTATATCCCTGGCTAGCATATCACTGCCAGATACTCACTTCGTTACATATTACTATTCACTTTGGTTTTTCTAGATACATAGTTATTTCTATTTTTTAGACAAAATGGCATAGCTTTTGCTATGTCTATACACATATTAGAAATTATATATCTAGAAAAGTCAAAATGAATATTAAGTTGAAACCGAGGGAGTACAATCACAAAAGACCACATCATTTGAGAAGTGGAAGCTACATTGACTCTGATATGTTGATGTCGACCTCTTCATATATAGTTTCATGAAAAGATCCACATCATTAGAGTAGTGTTCTACTCTACTCATTAGTATTACATCTTTTGTGTTGTCGCGCTAGCTATTCATCTCAGTGGATATCTCCTCTGTAAAAAAAAATGCCTAGGAATTAAGCATTTATTTCAAAGGAAAATAAATAAATATATATATATAGACACTAAAAGCTTAATTGCTTTTCCGATAGTTTGATGTGCTGATCCTGATCATGGAGTGCGATCTGGCTAGATCTTAAATCATACATGGATGCTGGAGTATATGCATACATGCGCAGCATGAGCCATCACTAGATTCAAGAGCAAGAATCAAGATCCGACCAAGAGAGAAGCCATATTTTTTAGGTGAATTAAACAGCGATCTATTTTCTGCTGCAACATAGAGCATCTACGAGTTATTGTTACTCCAATCTTGCCTTGTACCAAATCAGATTCTTGTTTATTTATTTCTACTATGCTGTTAGTTGGTCTGTAATTGGCCGGGGAATTCAGCAGCAGTTGGTCTTTCTGAAATTCTTACTGCTCAATTCCCTGGCCAATTTACGGAGAAAATTCAGAAGTTCTAAACCATGCCTTACAGAAGTCAACGAAACATCATGATTGCAAGATGGATTATGCCTAAGATATACCTATCCCATGTCATTCTGCACGAGTAGTGTACTTACAGTCAAATCAATCAATCAACAACGGAGGATAACTCACAAGTTGCAGATTTTTATTGTCAGTATATGTAGCACTGGCGCCTCATTAGTTCTAATGATCGAGATCTTCAATCTCTCTAGTGACTAAACCACCATATGCAGAGAGCTTGTGGACTGGAACGCACGTCCCTTCAGCTTATCTTGCTCCACTCTCTGCAACTCGCCCTCTCAGGTGCAGTCCTGTAGAAACGTTATAGAAATCGAGCAATGCTGAGTGACGCAGGCGCAGGTCCAGGAACTGGGAGCACGCGCGTGCGGTGAACACGGAGCTGAGGCGATGTCAACTCCAAGCTCTGGTGGTGTCACTCGGTGCCGCCATTGGCAGGGCGGCTTGTTGCATGCTACACCTTCTCCCGTTCATGGCACCAGCACTAGAGACATGCATAGGCGCGCTAGTCGCCGCCAGGCACTACTGCAGCTATAGATATGTCTGAAAGAGAATTTCACTCTCAATTGTGTCTCTCATGCATGCATGCCTGCTACTGAACTGTCATGGCGGCGTGTGCTTTCTTTCATTCAGAAAGCAAGAGGAATTGAATGGAGAGTGACCCACTCACGGGATC
Source organism: Alloteropsis semialata (assembly GCA_004135705.1). NCBI lineage: Eukaryota > Viridiplantae > Streptophyta > Magnoliopsida > Poales > Poaceae > Alloteropsis > Alloteropsis semialata. The sequence goes on from CM014275.1 coordinate 63,976,725, forward strand.
GATGGCGACGGCAGGAGAGGATTTGGGAGATCAGCTGCAGATGCGCCCACAACGATGAACGATCCATCTCATCAGGACGGAACGGGCAGCAACCCAATCATGCATTCCCAACGCACCATAAAAAGTTCGATCAGTTTAATTTCCTCATCACAGTAATTCTGTATTGTCCCAGGGTTAGGCATGCATCACCGTTAGTTAATCTCTGCTACGGCATGCGGTAATTGTTCGTCCTCGTGTCCTGATGTATTTCTCTGTGGGCAAAAAAGAAAAAAAAAACTTACTCCTGCTTCAGTTGCATGACGCTATAGGGCACTGCAGGGTTTACTTTACCGGTAAGAGAAAAAAACCGGAGGTGGCCGAGAAACGCGTTTATCGGATTTCTCGGAAATTTATCGGATTTGACGTTTTACTTTCGGCCAAAATTTAAACAAAATTTTGTCTCAATTTCTCTAAAAAGTTACACATTTGTTTCCAAACCATTTAACATAACAAAACTACATGTAATACCACTAAAATGAGATAATATCTTAAGTTTACGAAGAGTCGACCAGTGAATGCATGCGAATTCAACTGAAAGTTAAAATTTCGGTGAGAAAAAATATTTAACCGGACCTTGCCGAGAAACGCGTTTATCGGATTTCTCGTTTTTTTTTTCACCGAGAAATTTAACCATGGGGCACTGTGGTGGTGAAGGAAGTGGCGACTGGCGAGTGGTGACTGGTGGTGAGTGATGTGCAGTTCTTTTTGACTCCATGGAGAAGTAGGCCATTCTTGGCAAGATGATGGATCTCCTAGTGGCCATGTTCCAGCCTTTTGGATTCATCCATGTACTGCACTATAGCACTACTAGACACCCCCAATTAATACATGTCATTACATTGTATATATATGTCTGTAAATATATATAAATAAACCAGCACGTTGCGTATAGGATTAAAAAACACAGCAACATTGCCACCATATAATTCATTCAAGCAGCATTGGCGCGTTATAAATAGCTGCTCCCGGTGCACTCCCCAAGCAGCAAATGCTCACTCACTCATCTTCTTCCTCTGGTCACTCGAGGTCTTAGGTGAAGGAACAACAGTAGTAAACACTACTGCCGATCGAAGATGGGCGCCCAGATGAAGAGCTTTGTCAGGCTGCTGATCCTCGTGCAGGTGGCCGCCGTCCTGGCCGGCCCCGGCAGCGTCGCGGCGCTCAGCATGGACTACTACGGCATGACCTGCCCGTTCGCCGAGTACATCGTCCGCGACGTCGTCCGGCAGGCTCTCTTCAAGGACCCCACCCTCGCCGCCAGCCTCCTCCGGCTGCACTTCCACGACTGCTTCGTGCAGGGGTGCGACGCGTCGGTCCTGCTGGACTCGACGGACGACAACACGGCGGAGAAGGACGCGCCGGCGAACAAGAGCCTGCGCGGCTTCGAGGTGATCGACAGCATCAAGGAGGCCCTGGAGGCGCGGTGCCCCGGCGTGGTGTCCTGCGCCGACATCCTGGCGCTGGCCGCCCGCGACGCCGTGCTCATGGCCAACGGGCCCTACTACTACGTGCCCCAGGGCCGGCGCGACGGCTCCCGCTCCGTGGCCAGCGACACCTTCCTGGCGCTCCCGCCGCCGATCAAAAACGTCACGCTCCTCTTGCAGATCTTCGGCTCGCACGGCTTCACCGTCCAGGACCTGGTGGCGCTCTCCGGCGGCCACACGCTGGGCATCGCGCACTGCACCAACTTCAAGAGCCGCGTGAAGAACGAGCTGGACACGCTGGACGGCACGCTGGCCAAGTCGCTGGGCTCCACCTGCGCCGCCGGCGACTCCGGCGCGGCGCCGTTCGACCGGACGAGCACCAGGTTCGACACCGTCTACTTCAAGGAGCTGCAAGGGAGGCGGGGACTGCTGAGCTCGGACCAGACGCTGTTCGAGTCGCCGGAGACCAAGGACATCGTCAACATGTTCGCCCTGAACCAGGCCTACTTCTTCTACGCGTTCCAGGAGGGGATGCACAAGATGGGGCAGATCGACCTCAAGGAGGGCGACGAGGGCGAGATCAGGCAGACCTGCAGGGTGGTCAACTCCTAATCGCTCCCACAAGTACTATATATGCATAGAGTTATATACTACTGTCGATCTCAGTCTCAGCAAGTGTGTGAAATCATGCGCTATATATATGTGTGTGGTATATGCATGACTTGTGCAAGTAAAGAAAGCATGCATGGCAGTATGGCACTGGTGTATGGTAAATGTGCCCATGCACATCAAGGTAGAATCTAAGAAGCTGAAAGCAAATAATGGAATGGTGTAGTGTGTTATATATGTACTGTGACAAATAATAATTAACAGAAGAATCATGGATTAAAGTTTTCTTTTCTCAACGTAGAAGCACACGACCAAACTCACACTACACTTATAGGAACATTCAAACACACGCCGTCGTGCAACAAGCACAAAATAGACCTATAAATTAAACTATACACACGAGGACATATATAGAGAGACATGTTATCCTACCGATCTACCACTATGCCTCATGGTGGAAGAGGCTACACATATCTATGACTACTTCATGACGCATGATGCCACGCGTGCATATGAGATATATAGAGATATACCCATTATATAGAGGGACATGTTATCTTACCGGTCTACCACTATGTCTCGTGCGTGTAAGAAGCTAGAAATATCTATGATTGTTTCATGATGCGTGACGCCATGTGTGCATGAGATATACACAATAATACACATTATACAGAGGGACATGTCATCCTACCGGTCTAGCTCTATGCCTCAGGCGTATAAGAGGCTAGAAATATCTATGATTGTTTCATGATGTGTGGTGCCACACGAGCATATATGAGATATCATAAAGATACACATTATATAGAGGGACATGTTATCCTACCAGTCTACCACTATGCATCATGCTTGGAAGAGGCTAGAAATATCTATGCTTGTTTCATTATGTGTGACGCCACACGAGCATATGAGATATACAGAAAAATACACACTATATAGAGAGACATGTTATCCTACCGGTCTACCACTATGCATCATACGTGGAAGAGGCTAAAAATATCTATGAATAACTTCATGAGGCGTGGCGCTATGCGAGCATATGAGATATACAGATAGATACACATTATCATACATGTGTATCACTATGCTTCATATGTATGGGAGAGGATAGAAACATTTTTGAATAAAACCCCAGGGGCTATCTGAAAATTCATAAGAGAGTTGGGCCAAGTGAGAAACTCATGTGCTTTTTGTATGCTGCGCTCCTCTGATGCTCATCTCCAAGAGTGCCCAATAAACAATTCTAATAATAATTTTGGGAATAAAAGTAAAAAATAACGCTCCAATAATGGTCCAATCCCGCTCCTTATTTTTTGGCCTGTCCAATAGTGGAGCTATTCTGAACCAAATTCGCCCCTTCACTCAGCACTCCCAATCCATGGTTTTTTTTCCTACGGATGACTTTTTTTTCTCTCGCAATTTTTTGCACGGTAATTATCATTTTTTTTCCAATTTTCAACGTAAAAGCTCACACAAACTCACAGTACGCGTGTTTTTTTTTTGAGCTCATACTATGCTTCATGCATGGGAGAGGCTAGGAATATTTTTGAGTAAAACATCATGGGCTAGCTAAAAATTCATAGGGCACTTGGGCCAGATGTAAAATGTTTTCTTTTTTCTCACCTGGAATTGTCTAAGGCTCGAAATTCACGAAAATTCAGCGGAATTTGGCCGGGACTGGGATGCTCTCCCTCCTGTCGGGGTAGCCGTGGCCCATGGAAAGGCAAAAGCAGCAATGCGACGCAGGCCCAGGAAGGAATTTCTTTGGGAGAAAACGTGGTGGGCTTGCAGGCTGTAGAATGGGTAGCAGGCCTACGGATCGTCAGGACAGTGACGCCGCCGTCGGCCCAAGGACATGTCCTAGAGGCTCAAGTTGGGCTAGGCCTGCTGTGTGGGGCGCGATTGCTCCGTGGGCCATGAAAGGGCCAGGAAATTCAGGAAAGGAAAAAGTCCTATTTACCTCCTTGGATTATGAGCCGAGTCCATCTTTTCTCCTCCAACTCGAAAACCGTCCATTCTGTCTCCTCGGATTCCTAAAACCGGACACATAACCACCCGACCCGGTTTTGTTGAGTGGTTTTAAATTTTTTTATTTACAATTTAGTCCTTAGATCTTAAAATGATTATTACTTTTTGTCTGTACCTCCGATTTAGGTGATTCTTACGGTCACGCGTTCATAACGGTGAGCTTTATCTTTTAAAATGGTCTTTATACTATTTTATTAGTATTTGTTATATTATTCTTATGTTATTTTGTAAAAACAACAATATAAGAAAAGTAAAACAAACAGTTACAAAATGTTACTATTTAGTAATTACTAAATAGTCCTTGGATCTTAAAATGTTACTATTTTTTTCTCGTATCTTCGATTTAAGTGATTCTAGTGGTCATGCGTTCGTAACGATGAGCTTTGTCTTTTAAAATGTTGTTCATATTATTTTGTAACTGTTTGTTTTACTTTTCTTATATTGTTGTTTTTACAAAATAACATAAGAATAATATAACAAATACTAATAAAATAGTATAAAGACCATTTTAAAAGATAAAGCTCACCGTTATGAACGCGTGACCGTAAGAATCACCTAAATCGGAGGTACAGACAAAAAGTAATAATCATTTTAAGATCTAAGGACTAAATTGTAAATAAAAAAATTTAAAACCACTCACCAAAACAGACAAAACCGGGTCGGGGTGGTCATGTGTCTGGTTTTAGGAATTCGAGGAGACAGAATGGACGGTTTTCGAGTTCAAGGAGGAAAGATAGACTCGGCTCATAATCCAGGGAGGTAAATAGGACTTTTTCCTTCAGGAAAACACAAATACCTGAGCGGTCAGCTAGAAAAAAAAAACTCGAACAGAAACACAAAAAGGGAATGAATTGGAGAAGTTAGGCTCGTCTCGTGTTCGTGGATGGGTGACTGAAAAAAGAAAGAGAGACTCGGACCCATTTTTGCCTCGTGATGGAATTGACATGCACCAGCAGCAGCCCCTTTTTGAGACCAAACTGTGGTGGAGCGCTTTGCTGACACACATGCATATGTGGGGTGGAACCCGATTCCTGAGCCCATCAGCGCAACGCTCCTGTATTGTATCTCGTGGAGGTCGAATATGTCCACTCACACCTTACCTCGCTACTTCGATATGTTAGTTAATTTTATATGTTTCATAATAAACTAGTATATTATATTTATTTGTCTTCCGTAGGAATAAAAAAAGTGAAAGTCATTATCTCCACGTTTTCGGGATAAAGATTAGGCACCCAAAGGGAAGGGGGGGAAAAAGAAACTAATCCGTTCGAGTCAAATTACTATTTATTCAATTTCCGTTGCAAGAAAAAGCAAGAGTCATTATTATCTGCACGCACGTGTTTGTTGGATAAGATGGTGCGCAGCGCAGGTGGATCGATTGGCCGGCGGCCCCTGCTGCAGAGGCAGGTCGAAGGTTGGCCCGTCCTTGGTTTTGCCAGATCAGATGAGATCTGATTTGGTTTCGAAATGAATGAATAAATAAATAAATAAATACTCCGTAACAGCAATAGAGCCGACGGTTTTGATTGATGGTTTGGTCCAAACAACCGCCCGAGCAGAGGAAGAGGAGATGCAGAATCAACGCAGCTGCAGCGGCAGCTAGCGTGCACTTTGCTTGGTGCAGACTCAAACAAAACAATGACGCGCTGCCAGCGCCAGCTCAGCGCA
>CM014275.1:63983489-64035083 GCA_004135705.1 Alloteropsis semialata
ATCTGTTACTCCATCCAATCCAATGGTTTCTAGGCCTACTGCACCTCAACCGTTTGTGACTTTTCCTAATTCGGTTAATCAAGGCCGAATTAGTAATGAAGTTGCAAATTTCACCCCACAAAATCCAAATTATGGATATCCTGTACCCCCAGCAGTACAACAATTATTTGCACAAGGCCCTGTACCTTACGAGCTCTTCGGGAGGTACGGCCAACAAATGCAAGGGATGATGTCAGCCAACCAGCCTGGCCAGCATCAACCGGTCAGACCGGTCGCCGTGACCGGTCAGACCAGCCCTGGAGGGTCGGGTGCAGCCAGCCAGTTGGTGCTGCCCCAACCGGTCAGACCGATCACTGGAACCGGTCAGACCGGTCCTGGTGGTTCAGAAACGGGGAATTTACCTTCTACTCCTATACAAAACACCCAACAGCCAAATTTTCAGGATAATTCACTAGAGTATTTAGATAAAATATTTTCTAAATACAAACTTGATTTGGCTACTACTCTTAAGGAGAATTTGGGAGTAGATGTAAGGGATAAGGCTAGGTTGTACCAAAAGCCTTATGTTCCTCGCTTTGATTTAGTTCCTTTCCCTGCTGGATTTAGACTTCCTGATTTTGTTAAGTTTAATGGGGAGGATACTAAAAGCACTTTTGAGCATATTAGTCAATACATGGCACAACTAGGCGATTCTGGCTCTAGTGAGGCTTTAAAAGTGCGTTTATTTTCTTTGTCTCTAACTGGTACAGCTTTCTCATGGTTTGCATCATTAGCTCCTCATTCTATTACTTCATGGGAACAGTTAGAGCAGAAATTTCATGATCATTTCTTTTCTGGCAGTAATGAGCTTAAATTGTCACATCTCACATCGGTTAGGCAATCGCGGGATGAAACTGTTAATGATTATATTAAACATTTCCGTGATACTAAAAACCGTTGCTTCGGTGTTACTATTGCCGAAAAGGATCTTGCTGATTTGGCTTTCAATGGTTTGCGCTCACACATTAAAGATAAACTAGAGAATTCTAAATTCTATAGCGTAAATCAATTGCATCAAAGAGCTTTGGCTGCTGAAAGCCGAAGCAAAGATCTAAAAGAAAGTCATAGGACTCATCGGGCTAGTGTGCATAATGTAGAATGTGATTCTTGTAGCTCCGATGATGAATCTCATGAGGTGTTGGCTGCTGAATTTGTATGGCCAGCATCTAATAAAGCTTTTACTTGCACATCTCTAAAGCCGACTCATAGGAATCGGCAGGAAGAGATGAAATTTACTTTTGATGTATCCAAGTGTGATAAGATTTTTGATGAATTACATAAGAATGGATATATCAAATGTTCTTTTACTATTCCGTCACCTGAGGAGTTAAAACGGCGTGCTTATTGTAAATTTCATAACTCATTTCTCATGCGACTAATGATTGTAATTTCTTTCGTCGACAGATTCAATCGGCTTTAAATGATGGACGATTGAGTTTGAGTGAGATGCAAGTGGACAAGCGCCCGTTTCCAGTCAACAACATGATGGTCAATACCATGGATCTTCAGGATGCCAAGATGTTGGTTCGGCCCGACAATGCCGATGCGACAGGAGGCAAGAATGTTGTGAATTGGTGAACCGAGGAAGGTGATGGAAACTGACAAAGTGCTTGGGAGAGAGGTTGTGCTGAAGCAAGCTCCTGATGGAAAGAAGATCTTGACTATTACAGTAAAGAATCCTGAAATTAGGGGAGAATCAAGCTCTCAAGCGCGGGATCAAAGGCCGGTTGCTCCTGCTGCCCAGGGGGCACCGGTCAGACCGGTTGCCATGACCGGTCAGACCGGTCCGGCCCAGAGGCCGGTCCGAACGTTTGTTCCTAAACGTCCTGAAGTGGGAACTTGGAAGACGAACCAGGACAAAGATCAGGGAAGACATTCAAGCCAAAAGCGACATTTGATCAAGTCATGGCGAAGCATATGCATAATGCGGCCGTTCAACAAGATCGGCCACCAAAAAAGAGACCAAGTTCGCCACCAAGGAATTTTGGTGCGATGAAGGCGCCAAGAGGACAGTGGAATCAGGGTCCAAGCTCATCCCATGGTGCTGGTCCTTCTAGGCCATGGAGGCCGTTTCCACCTCCCCCTCCTCAGCCTATTTGGAGGGATGGGATTATGTATGTGCCTTACTGTCCTGCATCTAACCAACCACGGCCTGGAGCTCCTGTGCATTCACGAATGAATCAACAACAGCCTAGGCCTGCAGGATTTCAACCAAGGCAGATGTTCGTGCCCCAGCAGCATGGACCGGTCCGACCGGTGCCCCCAACCGGTCAGACCGGTGCCCCACAGAGGCCGGTGGCTGTGCTACCGCAGCAGCAACCGGTCAGACCGGTGCCGCCGACCGGTCAGACCGGTCACCAGAGGAGGCCGGGCAAGGAGCCGGCCAGACAGGAATATCGCCCCGTGCAGAAAAAGGAAGAGCCTGCCCCTGTGGTTCCAAAGCCAGTTGTGAAGAGCATGATTCAAATTGGCTCCATGGCAGTTGACACATCTATGGCAGATGGGCCCAATGTTATTGACACATCGGCCGTGAAAAAGGTGAAGAAGGTGCCTTTGCCTCAGTATACGCAGCCAAAGTGGTGTCCTCCTAGCTTAACTCATTCTCAGAAGAGGAGATTGCAGCGGTTGCGCACTCAGAAGCAAAGAGAAGAAGAATCGGCTAAGAAGAGGGAGGAATGGTTCAATGAGGTTAAGCCGATGATTCCAGCAGCTGGTCAGAATTCCAAGGATGGTTCTGATGATCAAGATGTTCAGGCCAAGATACCAGAAAAGGCCGAGCCATCTGCAGCAGTTTCGGCTGACGTGGCCGAGACCGGTCAGACCGGTGTCCCTGACCGGTCAGACCGGTTGCCCGTCCCTGTTCCAGTTCTGGCAACTGGAACCGGTCAGACCGGTCGAGGGGAACCGGTCAGACCGGTGTCGCCCAGGGAGTCGGTAGCCGATACGTTTTTGTCTTCGGATAAAGTTTCGATTCCGCCCACTGCAATTACAAATACTCAGATGGGCAATGAGGACGAAGCTGTTGATTTTGAGCCTTCACTCAGCAGGACGGACATGGACATCAATGTCATATACTTGAACGCCGACTATTGCTTTGTCGGAGATGATGAGCGAGTGGCTCAAGTTGACTTTGCTCCCAAGAATGCCGTATTTCAGAGGCACTTGGAATCGGATAATCATCTGAAAGCTCTTTATGTAAAAGGTCACATTAAAGCAAAGCCGATTTCTAGAATGCTTGTTGATGGTGGCGCTATTGTGAACCTTATGCCATACACTTTGTACAAGAAGTTGGGAGGTTTGGACAGCGAGCTCATCAAGACAAGCATGGCGATCAGTGGCGTTGGAGTAGGAGAACCGATGAGTGCCAAGGGAGTTGCATCCTTGGAGCTTACCATTGGGAGCAAGACGCTGGCAACTGCTTTCTTCGTCATGGAGGTGCAAGGTAATTTCAGTGTTATTTTGGGGCGCGATTGGATTCATGCAAATCAATGTGTGCCTTCTACCTTGCATCAATGCTTGATTCAATGGGTTGGTGACGAAGTTGAGGTTGTTCATGCGGATACTTCGGCATGTGTTGCTATGGCCGATGCGTCTATTTTGGGAACTCATGATAATGTCAAGTGCTTGACCGGGATTGATATTTCGGACTTTGAGTTCCTTGCTTGTACTAAGGATGGCTTTGTGTCCGCTGCTCTAAAGCCGGTGTCAAAATCGGTTGATTCAGATGATGAAGAGTAGATGGATGCAAGCGAGAAGTGGTTGAAGGAAAGGGTGGAGCATTATCGGTCCAATATGAACGATGCATGTGAAGCCATTAATGATTTTTGAAGAAGTAGAGAAGTTAGGACAAGGATTTACGTCGGCTGATCCTTTAGAAAAAATAGATATAGGTGATGGTTCTATTCCAAGGCCGACTTTTGTAAATCAAAATTTGAAAGCCGATTATAAGTTTGAATTAATTGAGTTATTGAAAGAGTATTCTGATTGCTTTGCTTGGGAGTATCATGAGATGCCTGGTTTAAGTCGTGAATTAGTTGAACATCGTTTACCGATTAAACCTGGTTTTAGGCCATATAAACAAGGCAATAGACGATTCAATCCTTTGTTTTATGATCGCATAAAAGAAGAGGTTAATCGTTTGCTTGAAGCTAAATTTATTCGGCCATGTCGCTATGCTGAATGGATCTCTAATATTGTGCCTGTTGAGAAGAAAGGTTCTAATAAAATTAGAGTGTGCATTGATTTTAGAGATCTTAATAGAGCGACTCCCAAAGATGAATATCCTATGCCTATAGCCGATATGCTTATTAATGATGCTTCTGGACATAAGGTTATTAGCTTTCTTGACGGCAATGCGGGATATAATCAAATCTTTATGGCCGAGGAAGACGTATACAAAACGGCCTTTAAATGTCCCGGCTTTGTTGGTTTGTTTGAATGGGTTGTGATGACTTTTGGTTTAAAGAATGCCAGCGCTACTTATCAAAGGGCAATGAATTTGATTTTTCATGACTTACTTGGTGTTATCCTAGAAGTCTATATTGATGATATTGTTGTCAAATCGGCTGGATTAAACTCTCACTTGGCTGATTTGCGTCTTGCCTTTGAAAGAATGCGTCGGTATGGTCTGAAAATGAACCCATTGAAATGTGCATTTGGTGTATCGGCTGGAAGATTCTTAGGCTTCATGGTACATGAAAGGGGCATAGAGATAGATCCTAAGAAAATTGGTGTTATTGAAAAAATCAAAGCGCCTACTTGTAAGCATGATTTACAGAAATTCTTGGGCAAGGTTAATTATCTGAGGAGGTTTATTTCTAACTTGTCCGGAAAAGTTAGTGCTTTTACTCCTATACTTCGGTTAAAGAATGAAGCCGATTTTACTTGGGGGGCAAAGCAGCAAGAGGCTTTTGATGGAATCAAGAAATATTTATCTTCGCCGCCTGTTCTCAAAGCGCCTAAGAATGGGGTGCCATTTAGGCTTTATCTTTCGGCCGAAGATAATGTTATTGGGGCTGTTTTGACTCAAGAAACAAATGGCAAGGAGCACATTATTACTTACTTGAGTCGACGGCTTTTGGATGCAGAAACAAGGTACAAGCCTATTGAAAAATTATGCTTATCTTTATATTATGCTTGTACAAAGTTGAGACATTATTCGTTATCTAGTACTTGCATAGTTGCGTGTCAAGCCGATGTTATCAAGTATATGTTGCATAGGCCGATTTTGAGTGGAAGAATCGGAAAGTGGGCATATGCGCTTATTGAGTATGATTTGGCTTGTGAACCTTTGAAATCTATGAAAGGCCAAATTGTAGCTGATTTTATTGTTGAACATCGGATTAAGGATGAGCATGATTTGGAAATTGATTACATGACTTTTACTCCATGGAAATTGCATTTTGATGGATCGGTTTGCAAGAACGGATGTGGAATTGGAATTGTTCTTGTTTCTCCTAATGGAGCTGTTTTTGAAGCTCTTAGCCGATTGGAAATTGAATGCACGAATAATCAAGCCGAATATGAAGCTCTATTATTCGGATTAGAAATTTTGCATGACATGGGAGTAAAACATGTTGAAGCTTTTGGTGATTCATTATTGGTTGCGCAGCAAATATCTAAGGTGTGTCAATGTTTTGAAAGTTCGTTGAATGTCTATCTTGACAAGTGCCTTGATATTATACCATGTTTTGATGAATTCACCATTTATCATGTATGAAGATGTGATAATCCTAGAGCTAATACTTTGGCGCAGCAAGCATCAGGCTATAATGTCCAGAAGAGACACTTTCATAAGAAAAGGCCGTTGATTGCTTTTGCCAATGGAGAAATTCTAATGCTTGCTGCAGAGCAGAGCCGCACCGGTCAGACCGATGCCAGGACCGGTCAGACCGGTCACGAGTCCATAGCGACCGGTCAGACCGATCCGGTCACCGGTCAGACCGGTCAGGTGTCTGCAGATTCAAATTCGGCCGTTGAAAATTCTACAAATCAAAAGGCCGAAGTTGATGATTGGAGAGTGCCCATTATCAAGTACTTAAAAAATCCTAGTTCTGGAACAGATAGGAAAACTCGGCGTTTGGCTTTCAAATATATTTTAGTTGACGATGAGTTGCATCGTCGCACCGCCGATGATTTATTACTTAAATGCTTGGATGTTGATCAAGCTAGAGTGGCCATGGGTGAAGTTCATGAAGGAATTTGTGGAACGCATCAATCAGCTCCTAAGATGAAGTGGTTGCTTAGGAGAGCTGCATTCTATTGGCCTACAATGATGGCCGATTGTTTTCGTTATTACAAGGGATGTGAAGAATGTCAGAAGTTTGGTAATATTCAGATGGTACCTGCTGCATTACTTCATCCTATTATTAAACCATGGCCTTTTCGTGGATGGGAATTGGATTTCATTGGAGAAATACATCCTTCTTCTTCGAAGGGACATCGCTTCGTGTTGGTTGCTATGGATTACTTCACTAAATGGACCGAAGCTGTTCCTCTCAAGAATATGACCCACAAGGAGGTAATTGAGTTTATTACTGAGCATATTATTCACAGATTCTGCATTCCACAAACTTTGACTATGGATCAAGGCACATCTTTTATGTCTAAGGAAGTGCGATCTTTTGCCGATATGTACAAGATCAAATTGCTCAATTCATCTCCATACTATGCTCAGGCCAATGGACAGGCCGAGTCTAGTAACAAGTCTTTGATAAAGTTGATCAAGAAGAAGATAGAAGAGAATCCCCGGAGATGGCATGAAGTCTTGTCTGAAGCTTTATGGGCTCATCGTATATCAAGACATGGTGCTACAAAAGTCACTCCTTTTGAGCTTGTTTATGGTCAAGAGGCCGTTTTGCCCATAGAGGTAAATCTGGACGCTTATAGACTTGCTAGACAAAATAAGCTTTCGGTTGGTGAGTACTATGATTTGATGATGGACAACATTGATGAAGTGACCGATAAGCGTTTACAAGCTCTTAAGGAAATTGAGAAAGACAAGATCCGAGTTGCTAGATCATACAACAAGAAGGTTAAAGAGAAGACTTTTCAAGTTGGTGATCTAGTGTGGAAGACAATATTGCCACTTGGTACTAAAGACAATAAGTTCGGCAAGTGGTCTCCAAGTTGGGAAGGTCCATATAGAGTATTCAAGATCAATGGCGGGAATTCCTACATGGTGGAGACATTGTAAGGAGGACGTTTGCCTAAGGCGTTAAACGGGAGGTACTTGAAGAAGTACTATCCTAGTGTTTGGCAAGAGGCATGAAGTGGCATATGGCCGATATTTGAGTATCGCCCTTAGAAAAATATAATGGCCGATGAATTATGTTAAGGCATCGCCCTTAGATGACAATTTTGGTACTAGAATGTTTTATGGTACGCAAGCTTTACCAAAAAGCAGGGGGCATATGTTGACAACCAAAATTGGCACGAAAGCCAGGAGGATTGCAAAAAAGAAGATGGCGCAAGAGCAAGACAAAAGACGATGTAAGAGCAAGACAGAAGACGGCGCGAGGTGCTGGACACGCCCGGACCGGTCTGACCGGTGCGGGGGACCGGTCAGACCGGTCACCTGAGTTGTAATCCGACTAGGACTCTAAAAATTGGATTTCGAGATTGTAATGAGTTGTAACTTGGTTTCCTTGTGGGACAAGACCTACCCTCCGTATAAATATAAGGGGATTCGGCCGATTGAGGACACAACAATCGAATCTATCCAATTTACTACTTTTACCTTTACTTTTTTGCATCTCCAAACCCTAGCTTTTCCAACCCTACCTGCTGTTCTTCCTTCGTCTCCGTGACGTCTGAAGGCGTTCTAGGTGGCCTGCCGACCCTAGAACACCCCTGGCGGCGTTCTCCCTGACGGATCCTTCCGGGAGGCGCTTTTAGGGTTTATCCCGTAGCTCGCCGGCGGTCACCGGTCCGACCGGTGCCGTTGACCGGTCTGACCGGTTAGCCCGGAGGCAGCTGCGATCTGATCCTTTGCGACCCGCGCGAACTAGCGTACTCGTGTGTTGACCGTATTCTGCGTCAACACTCTGCATCTGCAAAAAAAGCCTGCCGCGGCCGCGCCTGATCCAAACCCGCACCCGCTAGCACCGGGGCCCACTGAAGGGCAATTTTTTTCTCATGCAATTACCCATGCACCACAGAGAGCCTCCTCCTGCAATTACCCATGCACTTTTGCTCGCTGCAACAAACATTTGTATTTTTGTATAAAGTAAGTATATATGAATATACGATGAGCTAGCTAGTCAGGTAGCTGTAAACCACATGCAACAACCCGGTCGGGGCGTACGGTACGTACTGCCAACCAGCTTGGTCGTCTCACGCTTGCTTCGTTGCTTTTCATTCACCAAAAGGTGTTGAAACGTACGTTCCAGCTGCCCTGGAAGCAACACACGGTCGTCCTCGTCCCAGTTTCAGTTTGCATATGAACCTACGCTAATGGACGGTTGGAAATCCATGCCAATTGCCAACTCGGTAATGAGTGAGCGTGAGCTCAGATCCAGTCATCCAGCTGCAGCAGCTTCAAAGCAGCATATGCATGCAGCCCAGGCACGTACGGTCATGAACGTATGTTGCATAGTACGTGCGTCTCTCTTGACGCGCAAGAAGAGGCGAGCAGGCCGTTGTTTTTTTTGGAAAAAAAAATAGAGAGATAAGAAGTGGATAAAATTAACCCCTCCCGGCGCGGTAAATGCTCCGAGTCGGAGGATAATTACGGCGTAGAGATAAGATAGGATAGGAATAGTAGGAGCACAACGCTCACCAAGCGGAGTCCCAGGCCGATCATCAGAGCAGAGAGGAGCAAACCGTATCGCTCGGCGCCAGATCAGGCCCACCGACAGGTGGCCCCCACGTTACCGCGGATAAAAATCCACATCCGCTGCGGATCCTGATCCAAGCATGAGCCCCGCCCGCACCCGGCACCACCGCACACGCGCACCAGACTCCAGGGACACTGACGGGTGGGCCCTCCGCAGCTTCTGTCCCACAGGTCAGCCCCAGCCCCACAGGCTGCTGCGGAGGGGGGTGGTGAGTGTGGTGACTTGATCCAAAGCCGAATCTGATTAATCGCAGCAGCGGGCGCGGTGATTAGTTATCGGATCGGCACGGTTAATCCTAATCTAATCCTTTTTTCCCAAGCCATCGCCGAGTCTTTATAAACCAGCCCCCTCTCCCCCTCCCACAGCAATCAATCAATCCATCGCCTGCTACGCCCTTTCCGTCAGCTACTAGCTTTTTAGAATCCTCGCTGCGTTTAGTTTCGTCCGTCCAGCCTTAAGCTAGAATCAATGGCGCCTCTGGGAGACGCCTCGTCCGCCGCCGCCGCGTCGGCGAACCTGGTGGTGTCGTTCGGCGAGATGCTCATCGACTTCGTCCCCGACGTGGCCGGGCTCTCGCTCGCCGAGTCCGGCGGCTTCGTCAAGGCCCCCGGCGGCGCCCCCGCCAACGTCGCCTGCGCCGTCTCGAAGCTCGGCGGCGCCTCCGCCTTCCTCGGCAAGGTAACCAAACCCAAACTGCTCCCTCCGATCAATCAGCTCCCACACCCCGCTTGCTGAATCCTGCTCCTGCTTTTGGCGCGCGCGCGCATTGTTATTGTACATAGGATTGGATTACTACTAGTTCTGCTGGATTGATGATTGGGTTACTCAGTCTGCTGCTAGTGCTAGTTGTAGTCGCCGAGCAGTTCCGCCGTACAGATCTACCGGCCGGTCTCGTGCTCGCGCCGAGATCCGGCCTGGGTTGGGTTTCATCCTGGGTTTAGGTTGGTGAGCATCAGCTTTGGCTACGGCGTCGGGATCTGGTGGGTGGGTGGGTGGGTTGGTGGGTGATCTCGCGATCCGCGCGTGGTGCCGGGATCTGGATCCCCTCGTGCTCCGCCGCGCCCATTGCGGCGCCGGATCTGACGATCGCCGCCGCTTCTGGCCGGCTTTCCTCTGATCGCCGGCTCAGGGCGGGCGTTGACCAATTGGCAATTGCATAGTACTATGCGTTACGATTTCAGTACTACCTTTCTTTTTCCTTCTGCTGCTGGCGGCGACATGACGTGATGCCACTTCGATGCGCATGATTTATTCCGGGCCATGCTATTTGCGGGCAGCAAAATCTTTGCAGCTGTGCCTTCTCATCATTTGACGGACGCTGCTAGAGCCCAGCTGGGGAGCGTTTGTTTTGGAGCGGGTGGCGCGAGACAAACGAGCTGCTTGTTTTTGTCGCCGCCTGACCTTCGGCGTCGCAACTTTACTTTACTGTACCTTACCCAAATTTTGACGCATTAGCTGTTTTTGTCCTCTAAGAAAAAATAGTAATTGTATTTGTAGTGTCTACCAAATTAGCACACTTTTGTTTGTTTGTTTGTTTGTTTGTTTCTTAATGCTAACAACAATTGCAAAATGTAGTACGAGTCTATTAATAAGATTTTTAGCGCTGATCAAGTGGGTCCCAACACTTGGTAGCGTTGAAATTGGTTTAGCCTCGCATCACGGTGTGTGGCCCTCCCGGCTCACAAGGTGCGCCTTTGGGGTCACGCGTTGGTGCCTACGTACACACACTCTGCCCTGCTTCTGCCTGCCTGCCACTCGTGTCTGCTCTGCTCTCTACTGTACACCGTTGTTTATGCTCTGGGGTTACGAGGTGCCCCGTGTGGGTCCCGCCCTGTTAAGTCATTCTGTGCCAGTGGCCCCCGGCTGACTCGGATCTGACACCGACGCGTCCGTTGGTGTCGCCTTTGCCGCCGGATCCTCCGAGAGCCCCCAGCCTGCCATAGCAGATTAGCGCTCTCCGTCACGAGATGCATTTTTTTACTAGGCTGCAGCTTCAATTGTTTAAGCCCTGCAAAACCATGTTCTATTGTTCTCCTTTGTTTCATTTGTTTATGCTTTGAGCTTAAGCATCACTCTGCTGCCACTGTATACTGCTGCTCTGATATTGACAAAGGTCGTCTGCAATTAACAATTTAATTGAGTCAATGAAATGACATTTGATCAACACCAACAGCAACCTGATTAACTTGCATAACACTCTAGTCTGTCGGTGATAGAGTAGCAATAATCCGCCAATTGTTCATCTGTTTCTATCTCGAGCTGCATTTGCTGATCTTTGGTCATTGCATCCTGCAGTTCGGCGACGACGAGTTCGGCCACATGCTGGTGAACATCCTGAAGCAGAACGGCGTCAACTCGGAGGGCTGCCTGTTCGACCAGCACGCGCGCACGGCGCTGGCCTTCGTCACCCTCAAGAAGAACGGCGAGCGCGAGTTCATGTTCTACCGCAACCCCAGCGCCGACATGCTCCTCACCGAGGCCGAGCTCAACCTGGACCTCATCCGCCGCGCCAAGATCTTCCACTACGGCTCCATCTCGCTCATCGCCGAGCCCTGCCGCTCCGCCCACATGGCCGCCATGCGCGCCGCCAAGGCCACCGGCATCCTCTGCTCCTACGACCCCAACGTCCGCCTCCCGCTCTGGCCCTCGGAGGAGGCCGCCAGGACCGGCATCCTCAGCATCTGGAAGGAGGCCGACTTCATCAAGGTCAGCGACGACGAGGTCGCCTTCCTTACCCAGGGTGACGCCAACGACGAGAAGAACGTGCTCTCGCTCTGGTTCGATGGCCTCAAGCTCCTCATCGTCACTGACG
Source organism: Alloteropsis semialata (assembly GCA_004135705.1). Classification (NCBI taxonomy): domain Eukaryota; kingdom Viridiplantae; phylum Streptophyta; class Magnoliopsida; order Poales; family Poaceae; genus Alloteropsis; species Alloteropsis semialata. Next base: position 63,995,178 of record CM014275.1, read on the forward strand.
GCGACAAGGGATGCAGATACTTCACCAAGGTCCGATCTTTTATTTCTCTACTTACAATTGTGTCAAACAATTTGGTACTAAGGCTAATTCTTGGCTGAAATTAACATGATTGATCTGTCTCATTGCAGGACTTCAAGGGCAGCGTGCCCGGCTACAAGGTGGACACCATCGACACCACCGGCGCTGGTGACGCCTTCGTCGGCTCCCTGCTCGTCAACGTCGCAAAGGACGACACAATCTTCCATGTATGATAGTAGCTCTCTCATCAGATCGTCTCTGTTTAAGTGTTCTAATCCTGCCGTTAATGATGTTCAGAACGAGGAGAAGCTCCGTGAGGCGCTCAAGTTCTCCAACGCCTCCGGCGCCATCTGCACCACCAAGAAGGGCGCAATCCCGGCGCTGCCCACCGTCGCCGCCGCGCAGGAGCTCGTCGCCAAGGGCAACTAGGCTTCGCCGCCGGCGTCTCCACCACCACCGCGCGGCCTTCATCGCCCCTCGACGTCATCCTTTGAATTCATATCATTAGGAGATTGTTAGAGGCTCTTGTTAATTAGATGGCTGGTGTTCTTGTGTGGGTTAATTTAGCTCGTGTGGTGTGCGGAGTGAGAGAAGAACATGGTTTTCGCCCGGGGCATTAATAAAGATATGGCACGCGTGGTGGCCTTTTTAAGCTTATATTCAGTTTATTATCTGCATCGTGTGTCATGTGATTGCAAAAAGCTGTGGTGCCTTCGTTGAAATTTATTTTTGAATTTATCAATCGCCGTCATTTGAGTGCAATGTGCAAATATTTATGTCGAACCTCTTTCGTATCAGATATCAACTTTGTTCACGTACATAACTTTTACACTAAAAGAGTCGGCAGCATCTTAAATTAAAACGCTCATGGTTCTACTTTAGAGCATGCCTGAATATGTGTTTGAAAAGTATTTTTTTAATTCAAATCGGCAACAAGATGAATATTTTATCGTGCACCCTTAACAATCAGCAATCAATTTAAGATACAATCATTATGTTAAAACTTGGACTGCAGAACTGAAAAGAAAATGACTGGTAAATAGTTTCAAGTTTGAACATTCTACCTAGCAGTCAGTAAATAAACAGTATAATTTGAATATCCTACCCAAACTTGTCTGAATATTCTACCAAAACTTGAACATCCTACCTATAGCAGTCAGTAAACAGTATAATTTGAATATCATACCAAAACAGCACGGAGTAATAATATGTTAAAATGGCCGTATTTGCTTTACAGGCCAGGGATTTTCTGCTTGGACGCAACGTCACATACACCATTCCCTGCAAACGACTAGTTTCTACATGACATAATATTCCTCGGTTAAAACAAACATCCAGTGCTCCTGCCTAAATGATTCTGAATTCCAGGATGTTAATTGTCCTCTCGGTTCAACGGCGAGCACAACCTCCACTGGATTCAAACAATTGGGGATCCCTAGTTGAAAGTGGTATAAGTCCACCTAACATGAGCATGAAACCACTGGAAATCTAAACATATGGCTGGATGGGACATGGAGATCCACGCACCTGCACACGTTGCAAGCAGCTATGAGAGACTCGTATACAAGAAAAATCACCATTACACGGTAGTAGATGTTTGAAACATAGTACTACAATACGGTTATGCACGTGCCATATTCTTAAATTTTGCAGCTGAGAAACCAAACAGAATTGCAAGACCTTGTATAAAAAGTTTCAGTAAGGCCTAAAGCAGGCAAAAAAAACAGCTAAGTGCTGAAACATATTCACCATCGCGCACAAAAATTAACCACTCATCCTAGCCCAAAGATGTATGGGGGGTGGTTGTACAAAGCAATAGCTGTAGTATTCAGTTGAACATCTTCTGTAAAGATTCCAAAGAACTAACCTGCCTACCAACATCACTTCTTAAGCAACAGATTTCTGAACTCGTCGTTTGATTTCAACTCTCCTGCGCCACCATCTGGTTTCGCATCCTTGTTAGTCCACCCAAGAGGTTTAACCACAGATCGTGGTGCAAAAGCAGTGTTCTTCCCTGTGATTTTCACATCACCTTTGGGTACTTCCTTGTCAGATCTACTGGATCTAGGTGCTTTTGCACCATCATCATCACCACTCTGAGGCAAGTTATCTGCAGGAAGAAAAAGAAATATTTGCAAAATTCAGATAGGTCACAACCTGAAGCTAAGTAGAGGCACCCCATAAGATCAGTCACGGTTAATACACAACTGGTGCAGATCTCTAGTTCCAATCTTATGCACATGTACAGAAGATAAACCACTTCTAAAACAGCATATGTGCAATTTAATCTAGAAACTTTAAGTGGTCGAATTGTTTTTTGGAGAATTTCTCTCACGCATACTCCCTCCGTCCCAAAATAAATGTCATTGTGGCTTTTCTAGATACATAGTTTTCACCTTGTATCTAGACACAATGTATATCTAGATTCATAGCAAAAACTATATATCTAGGAAGGTCAAAATGACATTCAGTTTGGGACGGAGGGAGTATATTTTACTGAGTAGCTTCCAAGAGTCCACTGAACTAGTGGTTTCCACTCAACATCTTACAAGCTGTTTAGTGCAAAACAGCAAAACATCAGGCGTTCCATTTGTTAACAGGCAGGTGTCACCTCCACTCTCCAGCTGCAATACGAAGTTCTTGCTCCTTATTGGTATTGTTATGTTATGAGCGTGAACCCTGTCATGGGATCACCAGCACGGCACCATGGCAGCAACATCAGCTAGCATTTACTGTGGCTTGCTTAGTTTGGGTCAGGCTTTGCTTAGAGATTAAGTTAGAGATAAGGTTGTTAGGAGAGGTTTGTTAGCGTCTTGTACTATGGCTGGCTATAAAATATGGCTGGTACATCTCTTATTGAATGAAGCAAGAAGAACCCTAAAACAGTCAAAGCCTCCAGATGGAGGGCGACTAGCCAGTTCTTCCTTCCATCCCTACTCCTACCATATCTACTCAGAGCCTTCGATTCCGCTACCGTATCAGGTATAGAATACAAAGTAATTATTTGCTTTAGGTTGATCCATTGATGCAATTTTAAAATAGGACAACACTAACACTGAATGTCTTCAACTGGTCAAAGAACGTACCATGGCCTTTAGAGGAAGGACCTGCCTCACGGCTCTTCTTACTCTTGCTTGGATCTGATCGAGCAATACTCACTTTCTTTCCAAGTAACTTCTGCTTGTTTTTCTGAAGGGCTGCCTCAAGATGCTTGTTGTCTGAAAAGTCCACATAGGCCAACCCCTGCAAAATAACAAGGAAAAACAAATCAACGAAAAATGTAATCCAAATTCTGTAGAAATCATCTTAGAACACGATGACTTAAAAATCAAAATCCTCTGCACTTAAAAATAGTACCATTTTGCATAATACCGAGAGCAATAGGATGATAGCACTGAACTTTAGTTTGCAAATTTGCTCAGCTTGAGGACTATTTGAAGAAAAACATTTCTTCCTAACACTAAGTCTCAAACATTTTGGAATACATCTCCAAAATGGTGAAAACAAAGAAGTCCACTGGAGTCATAATTTCCATGAACACACATGCGCTTATTGGTAAACTCACTTTTTTATCCCTCAAACACGCCTTAAGGAGAAGAAAACATACGAATACTCATTAGCAAACTCACTTTGCACTTTGTATCAAGGAACTACTAGAGCATCTAGTGTTTCTCTTAGCAGCCATCTAGGGGCTCTGCGGGTGGATCGCAAGCGGGCTAGGTTGGCCAATGGGTAGGCTGGACACTGGAGTAGCGGAAAATATGAAGCTGGAGAAGGATTTAAGCAGTTTTCGGGCAGAGTGGGAGGGGTCAGATATATTTAAATATGCACTTTGAGATGCAATGCGTGCCTCTTCAACAAACAATGTAGTTTTAGCCTAAGAAATACAAACTATAAAATATCTAGTGGACCAATATGGGAGCAAGCATAATCTACTAATGCCTTATTTATAGTGTAAAGATGCACTGTAAAGAACCTCAACAAACAAGCAATAAATATTACACTAGGGGACCACCAGAGGTAAAAAAAAAAAGAACATTAAGAATAAGCATAACACATACCCTTGATTTTTTGGTGAATTTGTCCTTCAGCAATCTTATTGCTGTTGCGCCACCAATGTCAGAAAAGAATCGCCGGAGATCATCCTCATTTGCCTATAGAGAGAGTAACGAGTTAGTTTATCGTATTTCAGGAGATAAGTGCATCAAAGAAATAGAAAATGACACACCTTCAAATCTATGTTTGAGACAAATACTGTGCACTTGTCATTGTAGAAGGATGGTTTTGGTTCATTTGAACTTGTATTCCCTCTTCGGCTATCACTGTCCACTTTCATTTCCATAGATGCCTCAACCTCCCTTCTGACCTCTCCAACTTCTACGGCACTACGTCCACTTTGTGTCTTTGATCCTTGGTCATCTGATGACATGGTCCTTTTAGGTGGAATCTCTTTCCTTTTCTTAGCAGGGGGCTGCTGTTTATTGGTCACTTTACTTGCTTTTCTTTTCTGAGAGGAATCATCTACATTAGAATTATCATTGTGCATAGAGTAAGCTTCAACTTTAGCCTCCTCTTGAGACTTGAACATCATAAGCTCCTTCAGCCGAGGGGTGACCTGCTCAAATAGGAGGAGAATAAGACCAAAACTATAGTTAACATGATAAGTTGGTAACCCATGCTATCACCAAACTCTAAACAATTGAATATATATCAACTCATCATGTCTAGAACGTTAACCCCTGAACATTTTAACAACACGCAGGGGACCAACATCTGATGATTCCACAGAGGATCTAATCACATGAAAATACGAAACATTTCAAAAGCTTTCACAAGTAATAAACTTTATGTAGAAGAACCAGGAATCTTCAGAAACTTATGGTGCTCTCGTTAGTAATGAATAATTGGGTATGACAGACATTATGACTTGAAGACTTTTCTGAGTCGTCTCAACATAGCCGGTCCCAAGCCCGGATAAAGGAGGAGGGGGTGCGTTAGGTTTGGCGAACCAGCATCTATGACAGCCACTCTAATGGATGTGAAACCCATAAGTGCGATTTCAGCGCGAGTAGGCGTGAGGATGGAGACGTTAGCCTCGATGGGCAAGTGGTGGCCAAGAAGGATACTTTTCGGTATTTAGGATCGATACTACAAAAGGATGGAGACATTGATGAAGATGTTAGGCATAGGATTTCAGCTGGCTGGCTGAAATGGCGTCAGGCTTCTGGCGTCCTCTGTGACAAGAGGGTGCCACAAAAGCTAAAAGGTAAGTTCTATAGGACGGCGATTCGCCCGGCGATGTTATATGGTGCCGAATGTTGGCCTACAAAAAGGCGACATGTCCAACAACTGAGTGTAGCAGAGATGCGTATGTTACGTTGGTTTTGCGGGCACACTAGAAGGGATAGAGTCCGGAATGAAGATATTCGGGATAGGGTTGGGGTGGCACCAATCGAGGAGAAACTGGTGCAACATCGGCTGAGATGGTTTGGACATGTCCAACGGAGGCCTCCTGAGGCGCCAGTGCGTAGTGGGGTTTTAAAGCGGATAGATAATGTAAAGAGAGGTAGAGGACGTCCTAAATTGACTTGGGACGAGTCGGTTAAGAGAGATCTTAAGGAGTGGAATATCTCCAGGGATTTAGCTATAGATAGGAGCGCTTGGAGATTAGCAATCAACGTGCCTGAGCCGTGATCTTTTTCTTTTTCCCTAACTCTACCTTTTGTCTTTTTTTGCCTTTTTATGTCTCTCTTATCCTTGTTTCTTTTGGGTTTCATCTCTAGCCTACCCCAACTTGCTTGGGACAAAAGGTTATGTTGTTGTTTGTTTGTTTGTTTGTTTGTTACAGACATTATGACTTGCTCTTTTTGATTGAGTTCACCAAAACAATTGATTCACGTGTAGATGACCAATTGAAGGAGCATTCAATCACATACACAAGATTAGATAATGCTGAAAAAGCATGAACTGCGCATCAGGCCAACATTTTTGTTCCCCAGGAAAAAAAAATCCAATTTGCATTCAGCAGAAATCCAAATGAACAGGTGGAACAGAAAAAAAAACATTTGGCAGTCAGCAGCATACCTTTTTCACAGCAAGGTCATAATCATCCAAGGTGCCATGCTCCTCTTCAAATCTTATCCATGCGTGACACATGTCCTAGTAAGTTTCAGATCATAACATTGAAAATTAAATCATCAGTATTCATGAGATTTGTCATGTCAAAACACTAACATTGATGGCATTAGAAAAAACTGAGGCAATTAACTAATTAAGCAACTGTTTAAGACTCTGATCCATAGACAGCCAACAAAAGTAGATCAACAAGTTTTCAGGCCATGATAGCAGGAAGAAAGAGATGTTCTCATGCTTGTTTGAGAAAAGTTTACCTCTGATCCAGACCCATCAAATCTTTTGGTATAACAGCGCTTATAAAGGGATCTTGCCTCATGTATATGTCCCATTTCCGTCTCCATTGAAATGTACTGCTGCCAAACTTCCAAAACAGACCCACTGGAAGAATAATAACAGATTTAAGGGTGTTAGGTTGCCAGGACAAACGACAGTTTATGAATTTGCACAAAGCAAAAACCAAACCTTTTTTTGAGAGTGTTTTCCCAAACTCCACGAGCTGCAGCAAGATCTTTGCCAAGATTACGCTCTAATTTGGCCCAATAAGCATTCAAGTGCAGTAACTCCTTGGTTCCCAGTTGAGATGAGAGAAATTCTGAAGCATCCTGATATTAAATCCCATTATTAATTATAGTGAAATTAAGAAAATGCATGTAAATGGTGTGGTGATCGAGAAACTGTACCATGAATGTCTGCCTAATCAGCTGGAAATCCAACCCATCTGAAATCCTCCGTCGTAAACTATGAACTCGAGTAAGATAAACATTGAGATACTGCAGTGATTCAGACATCCAAATAAAGGATAAATAAGAATCTGCATCCCACCAGAACAGTTAACAAGGTATTCGAGAAAAAAAAAACAAGCAGCAGGCATCGACCACAAGAAATTATTAAAATGCATGCTCTGGTTTTATCCTGAAAGTAACAAAAATAAGACAAGGCAATTCATTCTCACCTCTTGTATGGTTGGAAAAGAACACTGTACTGCCCGTTCAAATACCTGAAATGTACAAGCAGATATACACCGTAGCTCCCAATATACATAAAATAAACAGATGAAGCTGCCAAAAAAATTAAAGCAGATAGAAAAAGAAATGCAGTGAACACATTAGACATTCATCATATTCAGTTTGGTCACAACGTGCTGTGTTGGCTGCTTATCAGGATGCATTAGGATATTTGCAGTTAATAGACAGTCATATGGTAAGAAAATTGTATCGATGACATTACGCTCTGTGACAACACATCTACAGCTAGCTAATAAAGATGAAAAAATTTAACTAGATCCGATTCATACTGTTGCATGTGCCACTACACCGTGTAGTTAACTGTTAAGAAGGTGAACAAAAACTAAACAGAATTAAATTCAGCTTAGCTTTTGAACCATGGCGCCAGACCTAACATTGCCACCTACTGTGCATACATAGAAGATTTATAGAATCCACTAAGCAAAGTCTCCAACTATGTATCAGCGGAGAGAATTAAGAAACTTACATGGCGTAGCTCTTCTTCAGAAGCACGAATACGCTCCAAAGAAAGCAGATAATGAACCCATAGGTCACCAACCCATGTACAGTTTCTTGTGGCTCTGTGATAGACATTTCTGATTACTGAAGGCACCTGCAGAGACAAGCATCATATTAGAGAGGGAATCATCATGATTGAATCTACGTGTATTGCCAAACAAGTTTCTAAAAGGACCTTCAAGGCTCTATCCAGGTAACTCGTGTATCCTATCCATAGATCAGTTGAAACAGGAAGCTCCGCAACAGCTCGCTCGTATAGAACTAGAACACGAGCAGGATCACCAGAAGTCTCTTCAAAATTGAGGTATTTCTGTTTCATCCACAAATAAGTGATATTGAGTTTGCCAAGAACAAGAATGTTCTTAGTAAAAGGTAATGAGTATGTTGAGATGGCAGCCCTTCTGTTGGAAAAGAATGAAACCTATGAACTCACATTATGATATACATAATATAAGGGAACATATGGATTCATTTTTTGTTTCCAAATAAGATTTTCCTTAAAAATACAAATTGAGCAGTGACACGGATAAAACCACGGGAATCAGAAAAGGGAATTCAAAGGACAGAACTTAAGATTTAAGAACAAAATGTTTTTCCAGCAAGGTCATCAAATGGAACTGTAAATTCAACTTACAGTTAAACAAAGCAAAACAAAAAAAAATTATGTAAAATAAAAGCAAAAATTCAAATAAAGAGTTTTTTCAACAGCGATGTGAATTTTCACCACAAATTTGAAATAGGAGACCTGTTCAGATTCACAGACAGACCTGATCTGAAAAATATCCAAAAAGGTGACACAATAGCAGTAGCAGGAGTGCACCTAATTCTAGTGTAGCCTAGCAGGATGAATTTTAAACAAGATTTAGGTAAAGCATTTTAATAAGATCGTAAAGTACATTTAGCATACCAGAAACTCCTGCAGTTTGTCAGCTTCAGATGCGCCTGCATTGCTTAGTTGATCCTCATAGTGCTTCCTTTCATTGTACATATCATTGGCCTTTTTGTAGGCAGATATGACATTTGAGGGGACACCATCAAAATTGGAACCTGGATCATTTGCATTCCCTTGCTCGGCCTCCCAGCTCTTATATTCGGAAAGTGTAGATTCCATCTCAGCCAAAGGAACAGATAACTGGCGGTGGAATAGTGTGCGTATACGCTGAACTTGCTTTGCCTTTTCCTCATCGTTGCCATCAGTGATGGTGATCAAAATGGCCATCTCATATTCTCTATAAGCTGCCCACAGTTTGCTGCCCTCAGTAACATGCAGACCCCCTGCAGTAATAGCACGCTCAAACAAATCTCTCATTTTGGAGAGGCCAGCTGGTGTACATTGCGATACTGACGGATCATGCTCTTCAACAAAGTCAAGGTAATCCCGCCATAACTTAATTGACTGCAGTGGAATGATCACCACAAAATGTTAAGACTCCACAACCCACATGCTCAAGCTCAACAGTTTAAATATAATATCATAAGGACAACTAAATGTACCAGGTACTCCTGCACCCCACGCTCGTAGAGCTTTTCAATTTCTCCAAAAGATTCCTCACTGTGATAAAACAACCAGGACACACAAAAAAAACACAGAATGAAAGTCATTTCTCCACGAATCTGAAGTGCAGAGTGCACATGACATGAATAATTCAGGAGAAAACAGTCACAAGCCTCATGCTCAATGAGATCTCATCCTTCGCCCATTCCTGCCACATCTTCGGGGTAAGAGGATAGTACTTGTTCATCTCTTCCCTTGCCACTCGAAGCTTCTCGATGTTGCCTGACTTCCTCAAGCACTGGATATACTGCAACAACAGACGCAAAACATCAGCCAGCGTGAAGCTAATACCAAATAGTATTGAAAATCTCTCTAATAACAGTGACTACCCATCTAAGGTAATGGAAGAATGGCTACTATCTAACATCAGGATGCATCCCTAATTACTCTAGAACTAAGGTAATAAACTGGTGAAAAATAAATCACAATTCATTTCTGCATTGCAGGTTGCAGCTGACACGAATCAAAATTGACAGCCTATTGGGCAGAACTAGCCTAACAAAGGGGATCAAATGCGTAAGAGCAAGCGCTAATTCCAACCCTAGTAGAGTAGCTACCATCAAATGCCCGAACCAACACTAATAGTGTGTAGTGACTAAAGTACTAAACCCAATCAAAACCCTAGCGAGCCATCGCCGCGGGGGACGGGGAGCCTGAAGGATACCTGCACGTGGGTCTCGTAGTCGAGAGGCTGCTGCTGGAGGGCCTGCTCTAGGGCCTGGATGCGGAGCTCGTCGGCGCCGGCCGCCCCCTCGTCGTCGGAGTCCGACGAGTCCGAGTCGGAATCCGAGGGCGCGGCGGCGTCGGGCATCTCCGCGTCGTCCCCGCCCCCACCAGCTGGCGCGGGCTCCGGCGCCGCCGCCGCCGCCGCCGCCTCCGGCACTTCCTCTTCCGTCGCCATGCTGTCTCTCCCCTCGGGCGTGTCCGTGTCTCGATGGGCGCAGCTGTGCAAGCTCGGGTGGAGAGGTCGATTCGTTTCCCCCCTTCCGAATCGCAGATTGTGTTTTGTCCGGAAAGCACCTGTGCTTCATGGAATTTGTTACTGCCAGTGAATGCCATGAAAAATTATTTCTATCTTTAGATATTCTTTGTCAAAATTAACTAAATAGGCTGGCTATGTGGAAATGAATGTCCCAAATGAATTGTTTGAATTGCAGTGACAGTTCATGTTAGCAATACCTAAAAAAAATTGGCAAACAAAACAGGTTCGGGCCATGATGTCAAAAGGATAAGCAAGTGACTACGATCTTAGTATAATAAAGAAACATGAACGGCAAATGTAGCAAAGCAAAGAGGGGTGACAGATATCTACTAATAAACCTCTAAACATGGGACTTTATGAAAATTACTATGCCTCGAATGGATGACAATTTCAAAGCCTGAACAATGCATGTGTAATTTTAGTATATTGGGATTATAACTTTGACAAGTAACATATTATAAGTTTAACACCTCATGGAAATAGTCATTTACGCCACATCGACATCTCTTATTGGTTTTGCTATCCGTAAAATGTCAATTTCACGTATAACCTATACATTTTCAGAAGGTGTGGTCTGATAGTCAAATTGATATACCTTTTATAAATGATTGTTGTGAACTTGCGATAGAACCTTTCAACCACTACCGTATCTTTTACTGGCTCAGTGTAGGGATGTCCATTCCACAAATTCAAAAACAAGGGTGTGAATTCCACGTAGGACTTGTATATATTTCTAGAAGGTGATGTTGATAGTCAAGGTGTTTTGCTTACCATGGATTTTTTTTTTGCGATTAGCCCCTCACTGCCATATGTTATATGTAGCGGCATGCACACATCTCGATCTTGTTTTTCAATTAAGTCCCTTCATAGTCAAATTCAGGGACCTCAGCGCAAAATCACCCGTCCCCCCGCGTCCCCCACCCACCCGGCCTCTCGCCTCCGTCAGGTCGCTTCCAATTGTTCTTCCCTTCCATTCCTCCGCTCCCCAGTCCCCACCGAAACGAAACCTCCAGGGCCACGCCACGGTTCCGCACGAGCAAATCGCGCCTCCTCCCCGCCCACCCCTTCCTCCCCCGAGCACGAAGGCGAGGCGGGCCGCCGGAGATGGCGCCGGCGGCGGCGGACGGCGGGGCGGAATCGCAGCGGCAGGCGGACCTGCTCAAGCAGGAGGGAAACGCCTTGTTCAGGAAGGAACGCCTCAGCGCCGCCATCGACGCCTACACCGGGGTAAGCATAGCCCGCCGCTCCCCGCTGCCGCCGGGGAGAGCTCTCCAGCGCCGGATTTCGCCGTCTGATTCGCCTGTTACGCCTGCCGTTACCAGTTGCTTGGCGGCGGTTATTTTGTTCTCCTGTTCAATCGATGCGCTGTGCAGTGAGGTATCAGTGAGGCTAGTGCATTCCCCGCGCGGGGCGGGCGCATTATGTTTGGCATGCCACGCTGATAGAATTGTTGTGCTTGTGATTTGTGAATCATAGGATTATTAAATATTAGTTTTACATTAAGGAACATGGCATCATACGAGTTGGTGTAGCCACTCAACTAAGACTAAAAAAGCTTACCTCTAGCTACCTGGATAGTCCTATTTGTCTGGCCTTTTTAAAACGATGTCAGTTGTAGTGAAAGCATGTATGAATCAATGATGAACCATGTATAAGTAAAATGATGGTAACTGTAGTTAAAAGCCCTGTATAGGTTGCGCTTCCCTTGCTAACTTCAGTGTTTATTTTGGCTGACAGGCCATCACTCTCTGCCCAAATGTTGCAGTATACTGGACCAACCGAGCACTTTGCTATAAGAAGCGGAGGTCTGTAAAATTGCTAATCCCTTTTGACTGTTGCATTTTTATTTATCAATTTTAGTGCGCTACCCAAGTGTTCCTATTGAATTTGCCAGTGAGTGGGCTAAGGTTGAGGAAGATTGTAGAACTGCTATCCAGCTTGACAGCCAATCTGTTAAGGTGAGTGAATGCCTTTATATGTCTTTTAACTATTCTGTATGTATTTTGTTCAAAGCTGACTATGTGCGCATACAAAACTATTGAGAAATATATTCTGCATTATAGTGACATGGTTTTCTCGTTGGGAAAACAATTTTCGTTTTCCATCACAATTTTCCCGATTAAAAGTGTAAAACTTTTAGTATGTTTCATATTAGTATCTCATGCCAACATACTAGTTGAGTCAGCCTTCATTCGGTAGTGCGTAGATGAGCTGGTTTTCAGGAGGGAGCAAGAACATAAGAAATCAGTTCAAAATTACAACAGAGAAGTGATGGCATTGTAAAATACGATGCATGAATTTTGTATTTGTATTGCGCTTGTTATGATCTTTTTCCACTTCTTGGTACACTCCATGCTTAGAGATAAGTAAACATATCTACTTTAGAGCCAAAACAAAATTACTTTAATAAAGCTGGGAAGATTCTATTTGCTAGCTGCACTATGCAGCTTAGCACAATGTGAAACTGGCCTTTGATTCGACATGAAACTGAGGCGCCTATTGTAGCTCAGATGGAAGGTCCACTTGAGAGCAGGATGTTCTAGGTTAACTCTGTTGTTGAGCTTGTTTTCGTTTGCCCCATGCTGCCTGAATTGAACTATCCATAATTCTGATTTGGCAATAGGTAGGAAGTCCCTCGTCCTTTGCTATTGCTTATAGTTGCAAAAATGTGGGCTAGAATTCTGACTTCAGCAGAATGATCTAGACTTGCTCTATGAGTCCATAACAGATAACACAACCTTTAGTGATGAACTGATGAAATATTCAGTGAGGTATGCTCCACACAGGTAAACTGTGACTTCTGCAATAGAGCATGTAAGATAAGTCTTGGGGTGCACTATTCTGGAGTCAATGTAAGGAACAGAACTAAAGTCAAATGCTATAAAGTAAAGAATATGTTTGCTACTTGTTTGCTAACTTTGGTCCATATGAACACTGAACTCAATGAATGTTACCATTTTGACATTGGTCTTTAATTCACTCTTGAAATCGTGGTGACTGCATTGCAGGATAGGTGTTCTTTTGTTTTTATGAATGAGTAAAACATCATCTTTATACGCCTCATATCCAATTCTCTTTTCTTTAGATAATAACTTTATTTACTTTGTTGGCAGGGACATTACATGCTGGGCCTAGCACTTGTCAACAGCCAAAGATTGTCTGAAGGAATAAAAGCACTGGAGAAGGTCTCTCACATCCTCCCTCCTGTCCTAGTGTGTCTGTGTGCGCACATGCATGTGTGCTTGTATTACTTCGTTCGTTTGCTACCACAATCCATTTTAAGTTCATTTTGACCAACCATCATTGTTAAGCTGACTGCTTCTATTCCTTTATTAAGCTGATCTCTTTCAGCTACTTCAACTGTGTAGAAATAAAAACAATGTTCTCGTTGTGGGACCATGGTTCAACTTCACCTTAAGCTAGCCTTTGTTCCTGCTCCACCCTGTCACACACAATATAACTTGTATAAGCACAGGATTGGCAAAGAGCATAGTGTCCAGATGCCTTGTACTAGTTTTCCTGATCTGGTAAATATGAAAAGTCTGGTCTTAATCATAATCAAGAATTAGTGCAACACCTATAGAAACAGGATAGTTATAATTACGGATGCCTCATTCTTGAGATGATTATGTTATTTCAGTTAGAATTCAAATTCTATTTATTCCATTTTTACTGATGAACCAATCTTTTTCAAAACTAGTCCTTGGAGCTTGGAAGGGGCGCACATCCTGCAAGCTACATGGTTGAAGAGATCTGGCAAGAGCTTTCTAAAGCAAAATACATCGAATGGGAAGGCTTATCAAGAGAGCGAGCCTATCAACTGCAAAAGCTGAAGTGCATGCAGATTTTTTCTGTGTTGTTCAATTAGTGTCACAGGGGTGTACTCGAGTACCCTAGTAATGTATTTGTTCATCATTTGACAGGGTAGCATGCAAAGAAGCTCTCAGGAGTTACAACAGCCTTGGTAATCCAGCTGCTGATGCACCTGAAGAACAGCTAAATGAGCTTGAGGAAGTTTTTAAGAAAGCTTCAAAGACTGATACTCCAGCAGAAGTACTGCACTGCCTTAGATGACTTTTACTTTTGTTGCCTTGACCATCAAATCATTCAATTTGTTTTGTTTGCAGGTTCCTGACCATCTGTGTTGCAAAATCACACTTGATATTTTCAGAGACCCAGTGATCACCCCAAGTGGAGTTACTTATGAGAGGGCTGTACTTCTTGATCATCTTCAAACAGTAAGTGCGCAGGCATCAACAATTTCTCTCAGTGCACTATTGTTTTACGTATCAAAATTACAAACTTCAAAAATTTGCAGGTGGGGAAGTTTGACCCTGTGACCCGTGAGGTGCTTGAACCACACCAGCTGGTTCCGAATCTGGCCATCAAGGAAGCTGTACATGCATTTTTGAGCGAACATGGTTGGGCATACAAGATAAGATGATTGGTTTACAAATGGGTTGGAGGTAATATTAGCCAATAGAAGTTTTGCTGTTTTCCTCTTTGACAGTTGGTGGGAAATTTTTTACTGTTGGGGGAGAAGTTTTAACCTGGGATGGCTGTGTACAGATTCCCCCTTTTCAGTCGATTTGTCCGTACATATGAGATGGTTGTTATGACATGAATTTTCAACAGCACACAACGGCAGTCAAAGCGAATGGCTGAATTCCTGGATACTGCTTTTAATTAGAGAAACATCAGAATTCTAGGACTTACTGGATCTAGAACGGCTTGCCCGTTTAGAGCCAAGAGGAGCCAAGAGGGATGGGGGATTGTGATTCAAGCTATATTGATCTATATGCATTACAGGTGGCGGATTACTTTCTTATGAATCATGATAGTTGATAGGTGAGTCATCAGTTGCTAAAAGGTGTCTCTTGCAGTTGGGGTTGCCAAGCAATCCCACTCGCAAGCGAGTGCGCGGCTTGATTTTCCTTTGTTAATATCATAGTGAAGAACCATACAGGGCTCTGCAAGTGTGCCTAGACTTGAGAATACCAGAGTCCTCAGGTCAGTGCAACAGGGACACACAGCAGCTGTTGTAGCGTACAATAGAAGGGTCAATGAGCTGGACGGCTGTGATGGCATCAGCCTTAGATTACAGGCATGATTTGGGTTGTCTTGTCTTGCTGCGTTTATCAGAGGTTCTATGGTGAGCTGATTGTAGACATGGGGTTTTAGGCTTGTAATCTGGTTGCTTATTAGTTTTGCCAGATCTGTCTAGATCGATATCAACAAATGCATAATTCTGTCTGCATCTTCAGTTCTCCTAGGCCTTCTGTGAGCATTGCTAAATTGGAGTAGGAATATATATATAGCTGCGCCTGCGTCGCACCTTTCTCAGCAAACATGGAGGAGGAAGGTTCGGCAATTGGGCAATTGCTTTTAGCTCTGCCAAGCCATTTTCATGGCGACGCAAGCCATCGTGGCCGCGCCATGGCAAGGTGTACTCTCAGATGTGTGCCGAGATGGCAAGGTGTCTGTGTTAGTTGACTACCACTCCATGTTGCAATTGATTTACATCACCACAGGCGCCGGGCTGCGGTGGCCGATGCGCTCGCAACCAGTCACCAGCCGCTGAAACCAGCCAACTTGAGCGAGCCCGTCTCAGCTTTGTTCACTCCTGAAGCAACAGCTCGGTTGCAAGCATCCGAGTCCGGGAACCTCTCGCCCAAATGTTCCTCCCCTGATCGTCACCTAGATTTGCCAAAACTACCACGCCCCCCCCTACAATATAAACACGAACACCGCGCGCCAGCCACGTCGCCGCCGTGTCCAACAGAAGAATTAAGCTTCATCCTCTGCTGTTGCGCCATGGGGAGCATGGACTACGACAACGCCAAGAAACCCAGAGACCATCAGCATCAGCAGCAGAGGAGGTCGAGGAGGGCCGTGGCGCTGCTCCTCGTCCTGACGAACGCCGCCTCCATCCTCGTCTTCTCGGGCGCCGGCGCCGCGCTCCACGCCCACGTCGGCAGGCGCTACCCGGGCGTCGTCCACGCGTGGGGCTCGGCCAAGCTGCTCCGCCAGCTCAACGTGACGGGGCTGGCGCTCGCCGCGAGCCACGCCGAGGTGGTGGACCTGTCCACCCGCCTCAGCGCGGCCAACAAGCTCCTCGAGGCCATCCTGGGCGGCTCGGCCGCCAAGCGCGACATGGAGGCCGCCCGGGAGGAGCAGCGGGAGGCGGCCACCGCCGGGCTGTGGCGGCGGGAGCTCCCGCCCGGCGAGCTGCGGCTGGCGGCGGGGCCGTTCAAGCTCCCGCTCGGGTTCTCGCGGCGCCTCGGCGCGGAGGAGATGTTCCCGGCGCTGGGGCAGGCGTGCCACCGGTACCAGGGCGAGCTGGAGCAGTACATGAACTACACCGCCGGCGGGGAGTGCCCCTCCGACGAGGCGTTCGCGCAGCGGCTGATGCTCAAGGGGTGCGACCCCCTGCCCCGGCGCCGGTGCCGGCCGCGCACCCCCGCCGGGTACATCGAGCCCACGCCGCTGCCGGCGAGCCTGTGGGCGATCCCCCCCGACACCAGCATCGTGTGGGACGCTTACTCGTGCAAGAGCTACGGCTGCCTCGTGAACCGCGGCAGGACGAAAGGCAGCTACGACTGCAAGGACTGCTTCGACCTCCGCGGCCGGGAGAAGGACCGGTGGATGAGCCGCGCCGGCGACAAGGAGGACCGGAACTCGCTCGACTACACCATCGACGGCGTGCTCGCGGCCATGCCTAAAGGCACGGCGCGGATCGGGCTGGACATCGGGGGCGGGTCGGGCACGTTCGCGGCGCGGATGCGGGAGCGCGGGGTGACGGTGGTGACGACGTCGATGAACTTCGACGGGCCGTTCAACAGCTTCATCGCGTCGAGGGGCCTGGTAGCGATGCACCTGAGCGTGGCGAGCCGGCTGCCCTTCTTCGACGGGACGCTGGACGTGGTGCACTCCATGCACGTGCTCAGCAGCTGGATCCCCGACGTGATGCTCGAGTTCGCGCTCTTCGACGTCTACCGGGTGCTCCGGCCGGGAGGGGTGTTCTGGCTGGACCACTTCTTCTGCCTCGGCACGCAGCTGGACGCCACCTACCTGCCCATGTTCGACCGCATCGGCTTCAAGAAGCTCCGTTGGAACGCCGGCAGGAAGCTCGACAGGGGCATCGAGATGGACGAGTGGTACATCTCCGCCCTGCTCCAGAAGCCCAGGAGGTGACGAGCTCTCTCAGCTCACCCACAGTGCACCCAAAGAACAACGGCCATGAATGTCACAACAGCTCGCAGCTGTGCTGCAGCTTTCCGGCGATTGTGTGCCTCGATGGCTCGATCAAATACTGTTGCTCAACCACGTGATAGAAACAGTAGAAAACAAGCACGTATTACCAGAAGGGACATGCTGGATTTTTTCTTTTTCGGAAGAGGATTATGCTGCTAATCTGCAGGCGACCTTGCAATCGAATGCGAATCTGTGTGTTACATTGACTCACAACTCGTCGAATGGGAAGGAGACCAAGGCCAAGAGGTGGCCCAGCTAGGTATTTGAGCCCATGTAGGCCATGTTGGGCTAGGCCGGATTCGGCCGGGGTCGTGGCCGAATCCAGGTGTCAAAACCTCCGCGGATTCAATCCGGATCTGCGAAGAAGAAAAAAAGTCCATTCCGCACCCCTCATTCGATTTACAACCTTCAACCAGAAAATCATTCATTTGACACCTCCAAACTATTGAAACCATCCGATTTACACCTCTTGGTGGTTTTGAAAGCGGTTTTTGCTGACGTGGCGCCACGTCAGGCAGGAGGAGGGGTGAATTGGACCGCATTAATAGTTTGAGGGTGTCAAATAGACTTTACAAAAAAATTAAAAATGAAAATATGTGTAATTAAAATCCTAAAATCTTGTTTACTCTTAAAAAATTCATAGAAAATTCGTTTTAGCTCAGAAAAATATGGAACAAGTTTTTTTTTTCTAAAATCATGCTCTATCTTTAAATGCCTAGTTAGGGGTTATTTAGATATTTTATGGTCTCATTTTGGTGTTTACTTTCTAGTAGCTCGTCTTGTTGCCTATCATAATTAGTCGATGTTGATCACCTAGACTACATTGATCACCTAGTCGACGTTTCAAACAATATAGGAGATCATAATAAATAAGAATAACTTAATTTTCAAAAAGCTTAAAAGAAGGAGACCATAATAACCCCTTATGAAACCTACTTGTCGTCGAAGTGAGCTATCTACTTAGAATAAATAACATGAACAAATTTTAGCCAAAAAATCAAAGCATTATTATAAAAGATTTGTATAACTTATAACTAAACCCTAAAAGATAAAGCTTGATTTTAGAAAAAAATTAAAATGGTTCCATATTTTTTTGAGCTAAAACGAATTGTCTATGAATTTTTTAAGAGTAAGCAAGATTTTAGGATTTTAATTGCAGATATTTTCTAAAAAATATTTTAATTTTTTTGTAAAGTCTATTTGACGTCCTCAAACTATTAATGCGGTCCAATTCACCCTCTCGCTGCTGACGTGGCACCACGTAGGATGGCTGACATGATGCAACATCAGCAAAAACTGCTCTCAAAACCACCGAGAGGTGTAAATCGGACGGTTTCAATAGCTTGGGGTGTCAAATGAATGGTTTTCCGGTTGAGGGTTGTAAATCGAACGACGCTGATAGATGAGGGGTGCAAAATGGACTTTATCCCGCGAAGAAATCAATGGTCGAATAAGCCTGGCCAGTGTTTAGCTCTGGTCTAAGTTCTAACCTGGCAGCCTCTGTTGACACCAGAATTCTGCAAAGAGAGTCGGGAAAGGGCCGCGGGGAGTGATGTCATGTGCAGACTGGTCATGATGTCTTTTGTTGTGATGTTTAGACTGGTTGTTTTATTTCCTCTGGACTGTAATAACTAAAACTTGTGCACTGGTTTGTATAATTATCCATGTGAACCCTGTGCCGTAAAATTTGTGATGAGTTGTACCATCTGAGCTCACCTCCGAGTGGGACTTGCTGCTATTTTGTTTCGATCAGATTTGCCATTGATTTTATTGGGACGTTACTCGACAGATTTACACGATTAACTCGGTTGAAGTACATGAGGCCCGTTTAAACCATGCATTTGGTATGATCTCATGTGATTGAGCCGAATTAATTGGGATGATCTGCCACATGTATATTAATTGGGGCGGTCTGCCACATGTACATGCTTCTATTTTTGTATATATACAAGCCTCCTTCTGGCCTTCTCATATGTCATGTTCATTTGCCATTCTAATAAACTCTAGTTTCCAGTAGCCTAGCCGATTTTCAGATCTCATCTAAGCCTGGCGGGCATCTGCGGCGTCTCCCGGCTCCTTCACCACATCACCTTCTTCAACCCAGGCCGACTCCTCCGCCGGCCCAGACATCTTCGGCGGCCAGGGTTTCTTCGATTTGGTATGACGACGCTGTCGCCATCGCCACAACACCTTATTCATCCCTAGGCCGGCTACTTCCTAGGGCATCTTCGGCAGCTCCGGTACCTTCCCTACACCAACGCTGCCGCCGTCCCACAGCTGCACAGCATCTTTTTTATACCTACCCGATGAGCACACCCCTCAATTGACTTGGTGACCGGAACACATATGATTATTTTTGTTAGGCCTTGTTTAGTTCGCAAACTTTGCAAAACGTTTCTGCAAAAAGTTGCATTGGAAAGCATGTCACGAGAGATGGGGCACGTTTTCCAATGCAATTTTTGAAACTTTCTGCAAAGTTGCGAACTAAACAGGGCCTCTGTTTTTGAATAGCCAATGATGATGGGTTGTCCTACAACTTTTGCAAAGTTTCTTGATCATACATGACTCTTGTAGAGGTCATTTCAACAAAAGATGTGAGTGCAAATACATACTTTGACAGTTACATCCATTTGCTGCTTCATCCTTTCTTTGAAAATTGAGCCTAGCTCATCAGTGTGATCTACCGACTCGCTGCCATTGGGACGTTGGCGTGCTGTGTACTGAGAGGGTGTTTAGATGCAG
Organism: Alloteropsis semialata; assembly: GCA_004135705.1. Classification (NCBI taxonomy): domain Eukaryota; kingdom Viridiplantae; phylum Streptophyta; class Magnoliopsida; order Poales; family Poaceae; genus Alloteropsis; species Alloteropsis semialata. The sequence continues at coordinate 64,015,387 of CM014275.1, forward strand.
CGTTATGCATAGTATTTTTGCGTCATGCATAGTGTTTACAGAGAGAAAAAGTGCATTGGCCTGAGCATGAATGAATGTGAAGTAATCCCAGGAATTCAATGTCTATGCAGCTTTATTTAGTGCTTGTCTGCCATGTTTAGTTGCCTCAACTTTTCAAACTTTTCGCTGTTCATCCATCACATCAAATGTTAGGACACTAATTAAGGGTATTAAATGGGGATTAATGACAAAACCCATTCCATAATCCCTGGGTAACTTCGCGAGCCTAATTAGGTCATGATTAGACAACGTCGTGCTACAGTAAAGAATATCTAATGATGGATTAATTAGGCTTAATAGATTCATCTCGTGATTTTCTGTCCATCTGTGTAATTAGTTTTATAATTAGATCATATTTAGTCCTCCTAATCTTCGGTTTAAATTTGCTACTGTAAAATTCGCAAATTTTCCTCCACCAACTAAACAAGCCCAGAATGGCAGTTCAAATAAAATATATGTTCTAGCTACAGCCACTGCTGGCAGCATATAGCTGGCCTCTCCACGGTCACTTTTGTCATGAGAACCACTGACTAGCTCCATCATGCATGCGCGCATCAGATAATTAAAGGTGTACAAATAATTACTATAAATATATGCATCCTCAGGTGCAAGTGTACAGGTGCTTTGCAAAGAAAAGGGTAAAGGCTATAGTGGTCTAGATGGAACTTTTGGGGCTAGCGATTTGTGGCAGCAGCTGCTCAAGTGAGTGTTTATAGTTCACGTTATGCATAGTGTTTTTATGTACTGGGTCACGTGCCATAGAGAGAAAAAAGTGCACTGGGAAACACGTATTATGCAAAATAGATGAGAGAGAGGGTGAACTAAACACCCCCATATTTGAAGATGGACACAACATTAATTCGCATTGATGTGAAAGATGTTACTACTTTTCTATAACATTGGTCAAATATAAGGCAGAGTAAATGGCTCTAGAAATTAATCTATTATCTTAGTATTTGGCCAACAAACGGAGCTTCCACGTTCGCTCTCAAGGCCTAGAAATTCCCACGTTAATCGGAAAAAATAAGAAAAATTAAAATTACCCACCACTGCCATTACGTAAGATTTAGCTGAAAATACCCCTGTAACTATTTAAAAATTACTACCACTGCCATTACATAAAAAATAGCCTAAAATGTTGATACATATTTTTTAAAAGCATCCACCAATGTCATTAGAAAAGTTAGGTTCTATAATATTGCTTTTTGTTCGTCTCTAAGGTTCAAGACGTTCGCTCTCAAGGCCTAGAAATTCCCACGTTAATCGGAAAAAATAAGAAAAATTAAAATTACCCACCACTGCCATTACGTAAGATTTAGCTGAAAATACCCCTGTAACTATTTAAAAATTACTACCACTGCCATTACATAAAAAAATAGCCTAAAATGTTGATACATATTTTTTAAAAGCATCCACCAATGTCATTAGAAAAGTTAGGTTCTATAATATTGCTTTTTGTTCGTCTCTAAGGTTCAAGCTCATTTTAGCTTTACTCTAGAAATTACTCTATACCATGATAACCCATATAACCTAATTTTTTTAGCTTATATATCTGATATGGTAGTCATGCTTTGTTGGTTGTACCACACTGCCTTTTTTAATTTTGAGTGGTTGCAGATGTTGTTGGGTAGCCTAGATGCTTGATTTTAGCTTATCATTAACTAAATCTAACTCCAAACAAAGTTATTTAGTCAAAATAAAAATAAACAAAGATGTACATATACGGTATAATTATAAGAGATTGAGCAACAAAGATAATAGTAGTCTTAAAAAAGAAAAATGTTATGACAATGGCTGAACTGTTTTGTCAACAATTTGGCTTAATGTGTAACAAGAGGACACTGGCAAGGGAAAAAAGTTTAGAAAAAATAAAAAGATGCAAAAATAGATATATATATAGATATTTCAATTATATATACTAGCCGCGCAAATGCGCGGGTCATCTCTCTAGTTTATTGGGATGAAGGGAGCAGGAAACAGAACAAGACCAGCTGAGATGCCGTTGCATGCAATTGATTAAGCTCGCTGGTACCGCTTTTCTTTTTTGGGGGGTGGGTGGAGGGGTACCAGCAAGACGCGGGCTGGCTTAATCTTTTTTCTAGGGCGGCTAACTACCGCGTGATGACGATGCCATGGGAATTTCTTGGTCGTTTCCGCGACCGGAGAAAGGCGGTTTTAGTACCGCGTCTGGGATTTCTGTACTGAACGGGGATCCCTTTAGTACGACGACGACAGCTGTTGACTCGTGACTCGTGAGCAACAAAGATCACTCCTCTAAGTTCCTTCTCTGCTCTCACCATTCACCAAAGCTGCCTTGATTGGGTTACTTCTCACCAAGGCAAACACAACCACAAAATCCGCCAATAAGCTTATCATAAGCGAGAAACTCATAGCTCACCTTATTAGTTGATGAGTGATGGCGGCGGCAACTTCGATCGCTGTGAGCGTCTCCATGGGCGTTCTGAAGCCCATCCTGAGCAAGCTCACAGCGCTCTTGGTTGACGAGTGCAAGAAGCTCAAGGGGGTAAAGAAGCAGCTGTCATTTCTGCAGGACGAGCTCAGCACCATGTACGCCTTCCTCGAGAAGCTAGAGCCCATGGATGAGCTCGATCCGTTGGCCAACAATTGGAGGAGCCATGTCCGAGAGATGGCATACGACATTGAAGATTTCATTGACGACTTCACATGCCAGCTCGGAAGCGAAGATGGTCCCAAAGAAGGCTTCGTCAGAAAGACTATTCGCCGCCTCAAGGCGCTACGGGCTCGTCATCCGATCGCCAGCCAGATCAGTGAACTCAGGCAAACGAGCGTCGTAGAAGGTACCAACTTGATGATTCCATAACTGCTAGTAGTGACCAGGGGATGAGGAGCAGGCTTCATGACTGCACTTCTAGTACCTCGACAAGGGTTGATCCACGGCTATCAGCACTGTACAATGAGGCCTCTAGTCTTGTGGGCATTGACAACCCGAAGAAAGAGCTCATCAACATGCTAATGGATGAAAGGGAAAAACTAAGGGTGGTGTCAATCGTAGGGCTTGGAGGTTTGGGCAAGACCACACTTGCGAGGAAGGTCTATCACCAAGTAGGAGGACAATTCGATTGCAAGGCCTTCGTATCTGTTTCTCAAACACCAGATATAAACAGGCTGCTACATGGTGTTCTATCACAACTTGGTCTTTCTCCACCATCTTCTGCTCGTGAGTTGACCGACCTCATTGACTACCTTAGAGAAAAACTGCTTCCTAAGAGGTACTACGGTACTGCTCACTATTTATATATGTTTGTTTTAGTGGATATGAAATTTTCCCAGAGCTCATATCTATTTATATTAGCTACTGATTAATGGTCTCCTTGTATCCTGCAAAATGGAAATAAATTATGGCTTGTTTGGGTACTAGTGTACTACTAATGGTCTCTTTGTATTCCCCTGCAAAATGGAAATCACTTAGGGCTTGTTTGGGTACACGTGGATTGAAGGGGAATGATAAAGAATGGGAGGGATTGCAGAGTACATAGTTCATTTTTCTCTCAATCCCTTTTATACAAACAAAACCTTAACATTTATATATTTATATATGTTTGGCCAAAATACACATTCTACATGTTTAGATTCATAATTCATATTAAAGCTAAGGGGATATATGTAAGTTATAATTTTTTTGACCGTATTTACATGTTACTAGTGGAGATGCACGTGCCCAGGCACGTGTTTTAAAAAAACTTGGCACATGAAAATTTATATTCATAAAAATTAGTAAAGAATAATATACATAATAAGGATATATATATTTAAAGATAATGAAGCGTACTATTTATCATTTAATTATTTTTATTCACTTCAAGTTAAACTAACAACATATATAGCTCACAAATATGTTAGATACAACAAATCATATAGGTCTAAAGTCTAAACCCATGTATTCCTATGTCAAATAATTATCACAAATATTTTCATATGGGACCCACAACAAACCTAAATCTCACGTGCCATCTCAAAAACTATCTTACATCCAAAATTCAATACTCTCTCTCTCTTCTATCTCAATACACATCCTAGCCCGACCTAGATGTGGTTTTTCTCTCAATCTGTGTGTGTCTCTCTTTCTCATAACTCGATCCATGTAGTCTTCCCCTCCCTCCCTCCGTTCTGCCCTCCCTCCCTCCCCCGCCCTCCTTCCCCTCCCTCCCTCCCTCCGCCTCCCCGGCTGCCCTCCTCCGCTTCGCCCCTCCCTCCTCCCCCCGCTGCCCTTCCTCCTCCCCCCCTCCTTCCCCTCCCTCCCTCCCTCCGCCTCCCCAGCTGCCCTCCTCCGCTTCGCCCCTCCCTCCTCCCCCCCTCCGCTTGCCCTCCCTCCCTCCCTCCCTCCGCCTCCCCGGCTGCCCTCCTCCGCTTCGCTACAACAGATTTAACTGTGGAAGGTAGCCACGATAAATAACAATTTAAGAACACACACAAAGCAAAAACTAAACCTTTTTGGAGAGTGGTCTTTGGCCCAATAAGCATTCAAGTAGAGTAACTCCTAGGTTCCCAGTTGAGGGTGAGAGAAATCCTTCAGAATCCTGATATTATATCCCATTATTAATTATAGAAAATTAAGAAAATGCATGAAAATATTTTGGCGATAAAGAAATTGTACCATGAATGCTGCCTAATCAGCTGGAAACCCAACCCATATGAAATCCTCGTCATAAAATATGAGCACGGAGTAAGATAAACATTAAGATATTGCACTGGTTCAGGCATCCAAATAAAAGATAAATAAGAATATGCATCCCACCAGGCACGTGTTAAGAAAATACAATATATAAAGTATATTTTTTTACATTGTTAGACAAAGATGAGGTTAAAGGGATTAATTAGATACCTAGACACTTGTTTAAAAAAACTTAGTACATGAAAATTTATATTCATAAAAATTAGTAAAGAATAATACGTATAATAAGGATATATTTAAAGAAATAAACAAATAAATAAATAAAGTAAAGAATAGTATGTACATTCTTCCCTCTCCCACCGATCTCTCCTCTCTCTCCCCGGTCCTCTGCTCCCTCCGGCGCCGCCCACCTCCTCCCTCCCGTAGAGCCGCGCCGCTCCCTGCCCCCTCCCGCGGCGACACGCCGCCCCCTCCTCCCTCCCGCGCTACCCCCTGCCCCCTCCCCCAACGCCGTCGAGGAGGCCGCGTGGCTCCTCCTTGCGCCGGTCGGATCCGCAGGAGGCGGGGACACGGTGGCGCGAGGTGCTCCGGCGGAGGAGGTGGGTCGTCGAAGGAGCTCAATCGCGGTGGCCGGTGGGCCAAAATCCCCTCCACCCCCAATCTCCCACGCCACCAAAATCCCCTCCACCCCAAATCTCCCATGCCACCAAAATCCCCACCCATGCGGCCACCGAGAGGGCGCGGCGGAGGCCGTGGCGGCCTCCCTCAAGCAGGGGCGTCGGAGGCGTTGAGCCGCTCGCTGTACGCGGTGAAGCCCAACTCCACGGGCGCGCCGAGCGCCGACCGGGGCTCCCACAGAGGCACGGGCGGGAGCGTCATGGCGTTGGCGGCGGACGCGGCCGCCCCGGCCTTCTTCTTGCGTGCGCCGCGCTTCTTGGGCCCGACGCGGGACTTGATCCGCATGATGCGCTCCTCGAAGTCGTCATCCGCGGTAGCCATCTTGGCGCTGGCCGGGGACGGCGGCGTCGGCTCCTGGTCGGCTGCTGCGGTGTTGAGGTATCGGCCCATCTCCCAGAGCTGCCTCTTCTTCTCTACCTCCGCCCGCCGTGTTGAGGTATCGGCCGCCGGCTCTGGTCACGAGAGCCTATGTTGCTCGATGCGTCCTCGCCGTCGTTCGTCGTACGCTGCTTGCCGCGACCGCTCGTTGTGCCACCGAGGAGGTGAATGAAAGGACAAGCATCTTCTTATAGTCCACAAGATCGGTTGTGCCTTTGCTTGCATCGGAAGGAAGGACATGAATCGGTGACGAGATTTTAGGCGGGGAAGAGGGCGGCAATTGCTAGCGAGATTTTAGGCAGGGAAGAGGGCGGCAATTGCCAGCGAGATTTTAGGCGGGGAAGAGGGCGGCAATTGCTAGCGAGATTTTGGGCGGGGAGGAGGGCGGCAATTGCAGTGGACCCGGTGGGTATCGATCTTGGTGAGAAAAAAAGCGACGCGTTTGGGAATTTTCACAGGGAAACCACGCTGAGATGGTTCTCCCCCCCCCCCTTTGGTCTTCGTCCTACCTGACGGGTGGGCCCAAAAAGATGATTAGTGAGGTGAGGGTAGGTTTATAGCTGTGTAGATTTTGACATCAAATCTCTCACTCTTTATTACATGTTATATATTGTTGTGTGGGTGCAGGTACCTTATCGTAGTTGATGATTTGTGGGATGTGCCAGCGTGGAATATCATTAAATGTGTTTTTCCAGAAAATGGTAAACCAAGCAGAGTTATAGTAACTACACGACAGCTGGATGTGGCTGCATCATGTTCGAGTGATGACCAAGGTGTTCATACTATGAAGCCTCTCTGTGACCATGACTCAAGAAAATTATTCAATAATAGAATATTCGGTCCTGATTCTGAAGATGCCTGCCCTCCTCAGTTCATTGACGTGTCATGTGAAATTTTAAAGAAGTGTAGGGGTTTACCTCTTGCAATTATTACCGTGGCGAGTATTCTAGCTTGTCAGCCTACAAGGCTAAAGGAGGAATGGGAGCGCATAAAGGATTGTTTAGCTGCTCAAGAACCAACAAACCCCACCCTGGATGGTATGATGCATATCTTAGACCTCAGCTATAAGTTTCTCCCTCCTCGTCTCCAGGCATGCTTTCTTTATCTTGGTACATACCCAGAGGACTTCTACATTGAGAAAGATGACCTGGTGAGAAAATGGGTAGCAGAAGGTTTTAGGCGAGGCGCATGGCATGTTGCAGAGGGCTATTTGAATGAGCTAGTGAATAGGAGCATGATCCAGCATGTACCGATGAGCTATGGTTACAATGGTGTTCATAATGCGGCATACTACAAGGTGCATGATATGATGCTTGAACTGATTCTGAAGAAGTGCAGGGAAAATAACTTTGTCAGGCTCGCACATGATCAGCAAGAAGCCATGGCAGAACTGCAAGTCAAGGTTCGTCGACTCACCGTCCACATCAGCGATGCAAAGTATTATGACACAAGAGCTGATGCGATCATTGGTAGGCACCTATCACAAGTTCGCTCTCTATCTCTCTTTGGAGCAAATTGTGTGCCTCGTTTGTCCAAGCTGAGGTTTCTCCGGGTGCTATTTCTGTTAATTGGATCTCCTATGCTCGATGAAAGGATAGACCTTACATGTGTCACCAAACTGTCGCTGCTGCGATACCTGAAGGTTACACGTGGCAGCAATCTGGCCGCTGAGGTGGTGCTACCTAGTCAGATCCGGAGCATGCAAGGTTTGGAGACGCTGGAAATACAAGACTGTCCAGTTCGTAGCATTCCACCAGATATCGCCGATTTGCCATGCTTGTCCCATTTGATTATCCGTCAACCCAGCTTATTTGTTGTGAAGACAAATTTGAAGATGTTGCCAGATGGGATTTGCAAGGTGAAGTCGTTGCGCGCTCTGAGGACCTTTAGGCTGCCAGCAGATTCGTCTCGTATTATCGAGGGCCTCGGCGAGCTCACCAATCTGGAAGAGCTGTCCCTCGAACTGTGGCCGGGAGGGCAATTCCTGGCATGTATACCGATGATGATGATGGCATGGATGGCTGCATGGAGCTCTTCCCTCAGCAAACTCAGCAACCTGAGAATGCTTCGTGTGGATTCCTACCCATTTTCATGTTGCGCAGATGCCCTCAGAACCTGGGTTTCACCTCCCTTCCCGTTCCTCGAGCAGCTTCAAGTGCCAGGATGGACCTTCTCCACAGTTCCCAGGTGGATTGGTGGCCTCCATAACCTTCACAGCTTGCAATTCGGGGTGTCCGATTTCAGCTGCGACGACGCCGGCATCATTGGAATGCTGCCCAACCTCATGCTACTCAGACTGCGAATCGAAGGTGACGTCCCTGCGGAAGGGATTGTGATAAGCGGCTCGACAGGATTCAAGCTTCTCAAGCAATTCTATCTGCAGATTAGAAGCACATCAGAGCTGGCATTCGAGGCGGGGGCAATGCCAAAGCTCCGATGGATGGAGATAACATTCAATCAAAAAGAATGTGACAGGGCAACTGTACCGGTCGGGCTGGAGCACCTTGGGAGCCTCAGGGGAATCAAAATAAGTGGTGCCCGCGTTGGTGCTTTGATTGCCAAGTATGACAGCTTTCGTGCTTTCATTGCTATGTTCAGGGAAGCCGTTAAGGGTCTTCCGAGTAAACCTAAAATTGATAGCTCGTACGACGTCGAAATATTCAGGTAATTCTCTTCTTTCTAGGATCTGCTTCCATTTCAGCGTTTTTAGCGTAGCCGTTCAGTGAACGACCATGTTGTTTGTGCTCACGCATTCGGCATACAAGCAATATATATAGATCCTCATACATGTACTACTGCTGACACCGCAGGCCATGGGACCAGCCGACAAGGAACACCTAGCTAGGTTAGGTATTGTGGGCTGTGCCACTCCTGCTCACCAAGTTGATGGAGGTGTTATTTCAGCAGGTTCCCTTCTTCGAGGGATTGAAAGTGCTTCCTATTGCTAGTTCTATATTTTCTCTTAGCTGCTTTATCAGGCAACCTGCTACTGTCTCACATTTCTGTTATGCGTTTCTGTACGCGTCTCTGTACCTGAAAGCCACTTCTCCAATGTTATTTGTTTCAGGTTTGATTGTGATGGCATGTCTCTGCTTCATTGGCTCAAGTCCACCTTTTCTCTTTTGCCACACTTGAACAGGGCAATAAAAGTTACTTGCTACTCAGCTGATTTCCTGTACAAGGTTCTGATGTCATATCACTAAAACAGGTAACACAAATTAATTACTACAAGTCCTCTGCTCCCTCCATTCTGAGTTGCAGGTCGGTTTGGCTTTTCAAAGCTTATTATTTTTGCCATAGATTTAGATATGCATAATGTCCAGATGCATGCAAAAATAATTAAGAAATTTTGAAAATCCAAAACGACTTATAATTTGAAATGGAGGGAATACATGCCAAATATCTCTGGTAAATAACATAAAGGTCATTGAACCCTGCAATTACAGGACTTGACAATCCAAAAAAATACACAGACATAGCCAAAGTTCTAATGACTCCAATACTAACAGGACATCTAATCCTCATGCTCTGCAACTGGCACCTGTGGAGGCACCGCCATGACATTGTCTTCAGAGGTTGCACGCCTGTCTTGCCTCCTCACCAGCTGCAGAGAAGAATGCCAGCTCTGGAGAAGCCGCATTCTGCCCAAGCATAGGCATGTGATAGACCACTGGTGTAACTTGTCTTCCATGGCCTGATTCTCTCCTCTACCGCGATGCTGTAATTCGTAGCCTTCGGGCAAACTCTGTAATCCGTATTCTACCGTCCATTACCGGTCCGCCGGCAATAGTGGAAAAGTTTCAGGTGGGTATACTCATCCCCTCCGTCGAAGCTTCAAAAAGAAAGTAGTATGACACTGGGAAAATTAAGCATAAATTTTTGCATCAGCGTTCATCACACATCTGTCAGTCACACAGAGGAGGCCCATTTAAACAAGCACAGAATGGACTAGGGTGCGGTGTGTTGGAGGATCAATTGGCACGCGCACGGCAGCAACAACACTCGAAGTGGAGGCATTCTTCATAAAAAAGCCCCGGTACCAAAGAATTTCTTTTATCATTCAAATGGTGTTCACTGCTTCTTATAATGCAACATCGAATTGCCATCAGTAATTTGTGAGTAAAATGGCCCCATAGGCAATATTATGATTTTCACGATCGAATAATAACATAGTCAATGAGACTAACAAGTTTGTCAAGAACACATTTGTAGGATTTTAGGTCTTCCAAGGATGGATTTCAAAGCATAGTAAAAAAACTAAAGAGAATTATTTCTAGTACCAAAGACATGGTATTTGCAAAATAATCAAAGAAAGAGCTCGAACTGACTGAATCGAAGGAAGCATGCAGTTTTTCTATACGCCAAGTGATCCAGTGAGAGAATATTCAATCGGCGGATTATTTCCCAAAAGCAACACCGTGTAAGGCTTGAAACAAGCGGTACAAACTTCTACGCGGCGGATGTTCCATCGGTGCACGGCGGACATTTGGAGAAAAAGATGGCTTGTATTGAACAAGAAGGAAGGTCTACACGATAGAGGCTCTGATGTTATTGTTTGTGTACACAACAGACATTTGAGCAAAGGTACGACGGTACAGGCTGCTCTGAAGTTGGGGTTTTGTACACGGCAAAAGTTCCAACGTTGGTGGTCGGTAAAGCTTACGGTTCATACGGATAGAATGATGGCTCGGAGTTCAAGGTTCTATACAGCGGACGTTCCGTGTTTTCAGGTGTGTCATACGACTGTTGAAAAAGTGAAATGATCATTGGAAAAACTACACGGCGGATGTTCTGGCGTTGGAAATTTGGCACATAGCGGATCATCCCACGTTCATAGTTTTTTAGTGTCTTTTGAGCACCGGCTAGTACAAGATTTTGGGCTATATATACCACTCTCATTGGACCATATCAAGGTGCTGGAGACCACGAGAAGTTTTTCTCCAATCACAAGATATTCAAGCCACACAAACACATAATTGATCATTCAAATATAATTAACGCACTCTTAGTGAGTGATTAGTCCTAGGTTAGGCCTAGAGAGAGGTTGTAAGGATTATGCTTGGTTTTTTGAGTGAACCACTCTTTTAAGTTTGGTGCGCTGGCCCAGTTTTTGTGACTCGACGGCAGGTCTTCGACCCTCCAGCTTGATGTGGAGCGGCGCAACGGCTTTGTGCGAGGGACGAGAAGACCCTCTTTGGTGGAGAAGTTCTGTAGTGATGACAGCATTAAGTCTCCGGAAGAGTAGGTTGATGAGACCCTTGTCTTCGTGACTAGCTCATCACCTTTCTTAAGAGGCCTTTGTGACAAGTTTAAGATCTTGATCGGGAAGTAAGACCTGACGACTAGCAGTGTAGCCTTTGTGAATCCCAACATGGAATAGGTTTGACTTATTGCCTACCGAACCCTGAGATAAATTCTCGTTTCGAGTTTGCATCCTCTTAATACACTCCTTTATGTTTCTGCATTCTATACTTGCAACGTGTGTGTCTTTTCTATTCATATAGTATCTTGATAGAATTGGCTCTAAGGTTACGAAACTCTTTGTGGGTGGATGAAACATTAGTGAAAAACCAAAAATAAAAAGTGCTTACACAAGTTTTCCTTCAAGCAAAGGGGTTTGACGTTTAACGTGTTACAAGTGAAGGTAAGAAATGTGATTCAAAGGTGAGAGAAAATATGATTCTATTGTCAAAAACACTTTGTTGTCTTCTGCAGGAGATACTATTTTCAATCGTGTTCGAGTACCAACGGGCTCCAGCACTCGGCGGGTGAAGGTGTCGGGCCCTGTTTAATTCAGCAAGTTTAGAAAATTTACTGTAGCAAAACTAAATTAAAGATTAGGAGGGCTAAACATGATCTAATTATAAAACTAATTACATGATGGACAGAAAATCGCGAGACGAATCTATTAAGTCTAATTAATCCATCATTAATTCACGTTTAATATCCTTAATTAATGTCCTAATATTTGATGTGATAGGATGAATAAAAAAAACTTATAAAATTAAACATGGCCGACTGGTGTCAGTACTCAGTGCTCTGGCGGTGTCAGTACTCAGTGCTCTGGCGGTGACAGTACACTATCGGATGACCGAGTCATACAGCCCCGGAGCGTAGGCGAGGGCTCATTGTAGTTTTTTTTGTATATTAATTAATAGTGGTGAAAATAGTCAAGCTAGAAGCATATATAGAGGCACTATATGCTATCGGTAATTTAGAAGTAGATTTAACAGATGTTTTAATTTATTTTAAAAAGGCATAAGTGAGTAACTTATTATGTGCAAATTTAGGTAGTTGGAATGGGAAGTGTGGATATATAATTCAGTAACATATTTCAGTGGTCGTTTAAGATTATCTTCGTAACGACGGATGTGAGTAATTTAGTTGCAGATTCAAGAATTACCTTATGTCTTTTTTCATAATTAATGAGAAAAGTAGGCAAATTCAGGAGCAAATTTAGTCAGATCCAAGAGCTATCGATGATTAGAATTTACAGGATTGATGATGGGGCGCTCCTGTTTTTTCAGATTTTCTACCATCTACTACTATCTTTTTTTCTAGCTTATCCTTTCTTTTTCCTGAGAGTACGAGGCAGATGCCATTTGCCGGCCTCTAGAAAGAAACTAACGAGCAGGGCGCTAAATGCAGCTCACTTTTGCAGACAAGTAACATCTTCCATTCTCCATCGCTATTGCCTTTGGTACGACTTTCCATGTCGGCAATGTAGCGGATGGCTCCGTCGCCTGCTTTCTTCCTCTGCCGTGCCGGCCGGTCGGTGGTCAGTCACACATGTAGATCTCCTTCTCCTCCGATCCTCTCCGGTCGCCCCCTTTCAACATGAAGCTTCTTCATTCCTGCTTGTTGCCCAGGAGCTACAAACGTGCACACCCAATCAGCCTCTCGATATACACACACACACACACACAAAGACAAAGACATTTAAAAATACAACGCAACAAATGTTTAGACAAATGCAACAAATATTTGTTTTTGTGACAAAGGGACAGAAACATACAAAAATATAATACAACAGACAAATGCAACAAAATGCCTAGATAATAGGTGAAAGTCAAACATTTGTTGCAATTGCAATCGAATAGCATCCAGGTGCAAATCCAGTTGCAACTCTGGGCGCAACTGAAAGTCAAACATTTATTTTTTTTCTTTTTTGAAAAAAGTCAAACATTTGTTTTTTTTCTTTTTTCGAAAAAAGTCAAACATTTGTTGCAATTGCAATCGAATTGCATACAGCTGCAAATCCAGTTGCAACTCTGGGCGCAACTGAAAGTCAAACATTTGTTTTTTTTTTTTTTCGAAAAAGTCAAACATTTGTTTTTTTCTTTTTCCGAAAAAGTCAAACATTTGTTTCTTTCTTTTTCTGAAAAAAGTCAAACATTTGTTGCAATTGCAATCGAATTGCATACAGCTGCAAATCCAGTTGCAACTCTGGGCGCAAATGAAAGTCAAACATTTGTTTTTTCTTTTTCTGAAAAAAGTCAAGTATTTATTGCATTTATTAAACAGAAAGACATTTGTTGCAATTGCAATCGAATTGCATACAGCTGAAAATCCAGTTGCAACTCTGGGCGCAACTGAGTTGCAACTGGATATGGTGCAAATATAACATGTATAGAGTTGCAAATGGAAAGCACACAGAGTTGCAATTCACTAAAATAACACGAAATATATTCATGTTGGATCTTGTTTTGTTAAGCACATTTTTTCGAGTAAGATGCAACAAACGGTTCATAGATTTGACTTACGGTTTAAAAGATATCACATTTTTCAATTCGAATCAAGGAAAGATTCTCCACATGCATGTATCTGGTGGGTGAGTAGAGACGTGAAGCAAATGAGCTGGCATCACGCGTTTGGTCTGGATCATTAGTTTTGCATGCATGCATGTGCGCTCGCTGGGGTCTGTGCATTTGCTATATATATATATGGATCGTGTTGACGCAGAATTAGGTCAACACACGAGAGCGCTAGAACGTGCAGCACGTAACACGATAAACCCGCAGCTTCCCTGCGCCGACCGGTCAGACCGGTCAGGGGCACCGGTCAGACCGGTTCCCGTTGGGGAAGAAGAGGGTAAACCCTAGAAACGCCTCCCGGAAGGATCCGTCCGGGAGAACGCGATCAGGGGTGCCCTAGGATCGGCAGGCCACCTAGGACGCCTTCAAACATCGCGGAGACGCAGGAAGAACAGCAAGTAAGGTTGGAAAAGCTAGGGTTTGGAGATACGAAAAAGTAAAGGTAAAAGTAGTAAATTTGATAGATTCGATTGTTGTGTGTTCAATCGGCCGAATCCCCTTATATTTATAGAGAGGGTATGTCTTGTCCCGCAAGAAAAACCAAGTTACAACTCGTTACAACCTCGAAATCCTAAATTAAGAGTCCTAGTCGGATTACAAAAAGGGTAACCTGTCTGATCGGTGTGGGGGTCTGACCGGTCCCCCACACCGGTCAGACCGGTTACCCTTTTTGTAATCCGACTAGGACTCTTAATTTAGGATTTCGAGATTGTAACAAGTTGTAACTTGGTTTTCTGGGTCAGACTCCCTCGTCTTGCACATCTTTCTCCTCCACCAATTCTTGCGGTCCTCCTGAGTCCTTAGCACCGTAATAGTCAGTCATTCCAGAGACCATGTCGCTTCCATCAAACTAGGACCAATTGTTGCAGTCTTCAATGTGCCAGCACCGCAACATCCTGTGCCAGACCGGTCTGACCGGTCAGGCTAACCGGTCTGACCGGTTGCCCTGGCCTGTGCTAATTTTGGTTGTCAACATATGTCCCTCTGTTTTTTGGTAAAGCTTGCGTACCATAAAACACATCAGCACCAAAATTATCACCTAAGGACGATGTTTTAACAGAATTCATCGGCCATTATATTTTTCTAAGGGCGATATCCAAATATCGGCCATATGCCACTTCATGCCTCTTGCCAAACACTTGGATAGTACTTTTTTAAGTACCTTTCGTTTAATGCCGTAGACAAACGTCCTCCTTACAGCGTCTCCACCATATAGGAATTCCCGCCATTGATCTTGAATACTCGATATGGACCTTCCCAACTTGGAGACCACTTGCCAAACCTATTGTCTCTAGCACCAAGTGGCAATATTGTCTTCCATACTAGATCACCAACTTGAAAAGTTTTCTCTTTAACCTTCTTGTTGTATGCTCTAGCAACTTGGATCTTGTCTTTCTCAATTTCCTTAAGAGCTTGTAAACGCTTATCGGTCACATCATCAATGTTGTCCATCATCAAGTCATAATATTTACCAACCGAAAGCTTATTTTGTTTAGCAAGTCTATAAGCGTCCAGATTTACCTCAGCGGACAAAACGGCCTCTTGACCATAAACAAGCTCAAAAGGAGTGACTTTAGTAGCACCATGTCTAGATATGCGATGAGCCCACAAAGCTTCAGACAAGACTTCATGCCATCTTAAGGGATTTTCCTCTATCTTCTTCTTGATTAATTTAATCAAAGTCTTATTACTAGACTCGGCCTGGCCATTGGCCTAAACATAGTATGGAGATGAATTAAGCAATTTGATCTTATACATATCGGCAAAAACTCGCACTTCTTTAGACATAAAAGATGTGCCTTGATCCGTAGTTAAAGTTTGTGGAATGCTGAATCTATGAATAATATGCTCAGTAATAAACTCAATTACCTCCTTATGGGTCATATTCTTGAGAGGAACAGCTTCTGTCCATTTAGTGAAGTAATCCGTAGCATCTAACACGAAGCGGTGACCCTTTGAAGAAGAAGGATGTATCTCTCCAATAAAATCCAACCTCCATCCTCGGAAAGGCCATGGTTTAATAATAGGATAAAATAATGCAGCAGGTACCATCTGAATATTACCAAACTTCTGACATTCTTCACATCCTTTGTAGTAACGAAAACAATCGGCCATCATAGTATGCCAACTCATCAAAATGTAGTATAATATCAAGGCACTTGTCAAGATAAATATTTAATGAGCCTTCTAAGCATTGACACACCTTAGATGCTTGCTGTACAACCAGTAATGAGTCACTAAAAGCTTCAACATGTTTTACTCCCATGTCATGCAAAATTTCTAATCCGAATAATAAAGCTTCATATTCGGCTTGATTATTTGTGCACTCAATTTCTAATCGGCTAAGAGCTTCAAAAACAGCTCCATTAGGTGAAACAAGAACGATTCAATGCCACATCCATTCTTGCAAACCGATCCATCAAAATGCAATTTTCATAGAGTAAAAGTCATGTAATCAATCTCTAAATCATGCTCATCCTTAATCCGATGTCCAACAATAAAATCAGCTACAATTTGGCCTTTCATGGATTTCAAAGGTTCACAAGCCAAATCATATTCAATAAGAGCATATGCCCACTTACCGATCCTTCCGCTCAAAATCGGTCTATGCAACATATACTTAATAGCATCGGCTTGATATGCCACAATGCAAGTACTAGACAACAAATAATGCCTCAACTTTGTACAAGCATAATATAGAGACAAACATAATTTTTCAATAGGTTTATACCTTGTTTCCGCATCCAAAAGCCGTCGACTTAAATAGGTAATAATATACTCCTTGCCATTGTTTCTTGAGTCAAAACAGCCCCAATAACATTATCTTCGGCCGAAATATAAAGCCTAAATGGCACCCCATTCTTAGGCGCTTTAAGCACGGGCGGCGAAGATAAGTATTTCTTGATTTTTTCAAAGGCCTCTTGCTGCTTTGCGCCCCATGTAAAATCAGCTTCATTCTTTAACCGAAGTATAGGAATAAAAGCACTAACTTTTCCGGACAAGTTAGAAATAAACCGCCTCAAGTAATTAACTTTGCCCAAGAATTTCAGTAAATCATTCTTGCAAGTAGGCGCTTCAAGCTTAATTTCTTAGGATCTATCTCTATGCCCCTTTCATGGACCATGAAGCCTAAAAATCTTCCAGCCGATACACGAAAAGCACATTTCAATGAGTTCATCTTTAAACCATACCGACGCATTCTTTCAAAAGTAAGACGCAAATCAGCCAAGTGAGAATTTAATCCAGCTGATTTGACAACAATATCATCAATATAGACTTCTAGGATAACACCAAGTAAGTCATAAAAAATCAAATTCATTGCTCTTTGATAAATAGCGCCGGCATTCTTTAAACCAAAAGTCATCACAACCTATTCAAATAAACCAACAAAGCCGGGACATTTAAAGGCCGTTTTGTATACGTCTTCCTCGGCCATAAAGATTTGATTATATCCCGCAGTGCCATCAAGAAAGCTAATAATCTTATGTCCAGAAGCATCATTAATAAGCATATCGGCTATAGGCGTAGGATATTCATCTTTGGGAGTTGCTCTATTAAGATCTCTAAAATCAATGCACACTCTAATCTTATTAGAACCCTTCTTCTCAACATGCACAATATTAGAGATCCATTCAGCATAGCGATACGGCCGAATAAACTTAAATTCAAGCAAACGATTAACCTCTTCTTTTATGTGATCATAAAATAAAGGATTAAATCATTATTGCCCTGTTTATATGGCCTAAAACCAGGTTTAATTGGTAACCGATGTTCAACTAACTCACGGCTTAAACCAGGCATCTCATGATACTCCCAAGCAAAGCAATCAGAATATTCTTTCAATAACTCGATTAATTCAACTTTATAATCGGCTTTCAAATTTTGATTTACAAAAGTCGGCCTTGGTATAGAACCATCACCTATGTCTATCTTTTCTAAAGGATCAGCCGACGTAAATCGTTGTCCTATTTCAAAGTCATTAATGGCTTCACATGCATCATTCATGTTTGACCAATAATGCTCCACCCTTTCCTTTAGCCACTTCTCGCTTGCATTCATCTACTCTTCATTATCTGAATTAACCGGTCTTTGAACTGGCCTTAGAGCAGCAGACACAAAGCCATCCTTAATACAAGCAAGGAACTCAAAGTCCGAAATATCAATTCCGGTCAAACATTTGACATTATCATGAGTTCCCAAAATAGATGCATCGGCCATAGCAACGCATGCCGAAGTATCCGCATGAACCACCTCAACGTCGTCACCAACCCATTGAATTAAGCATCGATGCAAGGTAGAAGGCACACATTGATTTGCATGAATCCAATTGCGCCCCAAGATCACACTAAAGTTACCTTGCACCTCTGTGACAAAGAAACCAGTTGCCAACGTCTTGCTCCCTACGGTGAGCTCCAATGATGCAACTCCCTTGGCACTCATTGGTTCTCCTCCTCCAACGCCGCTGATCGTCATGCTTGTCTTGATGAGCTCGCTGTCCAAACCTCCCAATTTCTTGTATAAAGTATATGGCATGAGGTTCACAATAGCACCACCATCAACGAGCATCCTAAAAATCGGTTTTCCCTTAATGTGACCCTTCACATAAAGAGCTTTCAGATGGTTATCCGATTCCAAAGGTCTCTGAAACACAGCGTTCTTGGAAGCAAAATCAACTTGAGCCACCCTCTCATCATCTCCGACAAAGCAATAGTCGGCGTTCAAATAGATAACATTGACGTCCATATCCATCCTGCTAGGCGAAGGCTCAAAGTCAACAGCTTCATCATCTTCGCCCATCTGAACATCTGAAACAACAGCGGGCGGAATCGAAACCTTAGCCGAAGAAGAAAATGCGTCGGCTACCGATTCTCCGGGCGACACCGGTCTGACCGGTTCCTCCTGACCGGTCTGACCGGTTCCTCCTGACCGGTCTGACCGGTTCCAGTTGCCGGAACTGGAACAGGGGGTGACCGATCTGACCGGTCAGGGACACCGGTCTGACCGGTTGCGGCCAGATCAGCCGAGTTCGCTACAGATGACTCGGCCTTTTCTGGTGTTTTAGCCTGAATGTCTTGCTCACCAGAACTATCCCTGGAACTCTGACCAGACGGCGGAATCATCGGCTTAGCCTCATTGAACCACTCCTCCCTCTTTTTAGCCGACTCTTCCTCCCTTTGCTTTTGAGTGCGCAACCGCTGCAATCCCCTCTTCTGAGAATGAGATAAACCAGGAGGACACCACCTTGGCTGCGTGTACTGAGGCAATGGGACCTTTTTTAGGCCGAAGTACCAATAACATTAGGTGCGTCGGCCATCGAAGGGTTAACAGCCATAGAACCAATTTGAATCACACTTTTCACAACTGGCTTTGGAATAACAGGTGCAGGCTCTTCCTTCTTCGGAACGGGACGATATTCTTGCTTCGCCGGCTCCTTGCCCGGCCTCCTTTGGAAACCGGTCTGACCGGTCGTGGCAACCGATTGGACCGGTCTGTGCTGCTGGGGCACAGACACCTGTCTTGGTTGAAAACCTGTAGGCCTAGGCTGCGGTGGATTCATTTTGGCATGTACAGGAACCCCAGGCCGTGGTTGATTTGGTGCAGGACAGTAAGGCACGTACATAATACCATCCCTCCAAATAGGCTGAGGAGGGGGAGGTTGATACGGCCTCCATGGCCTAGAAGGACCAGCACCATTGGATGAGCGTGGGCCTTGACCCCACTGTCTCTTTGACGCCTCTTTCACACCAAAATCCCTTGGTGGCGATCTTGGTCTCTTTTTTAATGGCCGATCTTGTTGAACGGCCGCATTTTCATGTGCTTAGCCATAACTTGATCAAAGATCGCCTTCGGCTTGAAAACTTTCCCCTGATCTTTGTCCTAGTTAGTCTTCCAAGTGCCAACTTTGGGACGTTTAGGCACAAACGTTCGGACCGGCCTCTGGGCCGGACCGGTCTGACCGGTTACGGCCACCGGTCTGACCGGTTTGCCCTGGGCAGGGACAACCGGCCTTTGATCCCGCGCTTGAAAGCTTGATTCTCCGCTAACTTCAGAATTTTTCATTGTAGTAGTCAAGATCTTCTTTCCATCAGGAGCTTGCTTAAGCACAACTTCTCTCCCAAGCACTTTGTCTTGTT
>CM014275.1:64036083-64063950 GCA_004135705.1 Alloteropsis semialata
GGAGGGAGGCGTGAAAGGAGTTAGGGTTTCGGGTGAAATATACCCGCGGAGTACGAAGCATCTCAGCCATCGAATGGAATTCAACGGCTACGATGTGTATTTCGTATTGGGCTGGGATGGGCCGAACCATTAGATGGGCTGGTTACCTCAAATTTTCAGTGGTTAATGTTTTTTCTTTTTCTTTTCCATTTTATTGCATCGATGGGAACTAACACATAGAAATAATTATTCTATATATACCAATAATTTTTTAAATGTAATAGAAAATATCTAAATTATTGAGTAGGAGCTTCATAAATTTTTGAATAGATTTGGTATTTTCTATCATTTAAATGAATTTCTGCGTACTTATCAAAAGTAATCCCATGTTCAACTATGTGTACCTCTAATAAGATTGAAAAAATTGCGCAAAAATTATATTTAGGCTCATATGTTCTATACTAGTCCATATCCTAAGGATACATGAAAAATTCAACTCTCTTCTAGGGACAATTCAAACTTCTTCCTCCAAATTACCACACAATAATTACAATAATATCTAAATTTTGTCAAAAAAATCTACAAATTGACATGACAACATGTATTTTGGTCATTAAGCTTGCATAAATAACTTAGGTTGAAAAAGCTAGGGTTTGGAGATACGAAAAAGTAAAGGTAAAAGTAGTAAATTTGATAGATTCGATTGTTGTGTGTTCAATCGACCGAATCCCTTTATATTTATAGGGAGGGTAGGTCTTGTCCCGCAAGGAAACCAAGTTACACGTCGTTACAACCTCGGAATCCTAAATTAAAAGTCCTAGTCGGATTACAAAAAGAGTAACCGGTTTGACCGGTCCCCCACACCGGTCAGACTGGTGTGGGTCGGACTCCCTCATCTTGCACATCTTTCTCCTCCACCAACTCTTGCGGTCCTCCTGAGCTCTTAGCACCACAATATATTCCAGAGACCATGTCGCTTCCATCAAACTAGAACCAATTGTTGCAGTCTTCAATGTGCCTGCACCGCAACATCCTGTGCCAGACCGGTCAGACCGATCAGGCTAACCGGTCTGACCGGTTGCCCTGACCTGTGCCAATTTTGGTTTACCAGAAAAAGGCCAGTGTCAGCGCGTGGTGTGGATTAGATTTGCTGCATGATTTGGTGTTGGGTGGATACCCGTGCCCGAGCCGTCCCTTCCGTGGACCAGGGGGGGCTCTCGTGGTCATGGACCTACGCGCTAGCGATCGATGTGCCAATTAGCTCAGCCTGCATCCTTATTCTTTCCTGATCGATCAGTCGATCAGGCCGGCCCGGCATGCTTGCATTGGTCCCTAGGCCACTAGCTCTCTAATTGCTGGATTCTCAGCTGTCTCTCTCTAATCTGCTTTAGCAACATTGGCTGTTCCTTCACCAACATCAGCAAAGTTTCTAGCTCCATAATAAACCATCCCTTGGCGAGAGACACAGCAGTAGTACGAAACGTTGACACAGTCGACAGTCCATGATCGATGGCCATTTGCGTGGTCGGTTCATCAAGATCGATATCGAACTGACGAGGTAGTTCATGTTCATTGGCTCCAACCATGGAGATGACGCCAACGGTGTGGACAAACATTGTACTTTTGATTGTTTTGGGTTCTCAATCCAAGGCAGGCGATCGAAGTCGGTGGTCAGTTTGCTGGTATGGCTAGCTTGCTGATGTGCTGCCAGCCCGGCGGCCGCTGATATCGACGACGATGGCGCAGGCGGCCATTTGATTCGTGGTGGATGAGAGAGATGGAGGGGACAGCAGTGTTGGGGCCGGGTCATGCCTGCAAAGGAGTGGAGAAGCTAGCTTTATTAGCCTCTCTCTCTCCCGGCCCATATCGTCGAAAGATACCTCTGCTTGACCCGGTACGGTTCACCGTCACCATCACCACCTCTTGCTCTAGCTCTTCAGCTTGTTCTGAACCTCTCGATCGATCATGGTGCATCGTACAGTAGCCTAGTAGTACATATATAGATGCCGTAGCTTCGCTTTTATCACATTGCTGCATCAGAACAAACCTGTCCTTGCTGCATTTTAGAACAGCCGATCGAGAAGCAAGCACTGGTTTATTAGATTATTCTTCCCACCGCCAGAATTAATTAATGAAATTATTTTGGGGTGGCTGGTGCGTAGCATTAGCATCTGCACTGCAAGATGTGACTGAATTAATTAATGGAACTCACTCGACGTGCTAGCTGCTGCAGCAACTTTATCCCTTTTGCAGCCATTTTGTTTCAATCAATAGGCGAATCATCTCAATGCATGTGCAACTACGTGGCCGCATCATCTCATCGTCTGCCACTATATATGCGAATCTACTCCCTCTGTAAAAAAAAATGCAAGTATAGGTGGTATGTTAGTTAATTAAAGTGGTTTATCTTTGACCAAATTTACAGTAAATTGTATTCATACATGCTCGCTCCTCGCGTGACTGACTCCGTAATGTATTTAAAGAAATTAGAAAAAAACTGACAATAAACAAAATGTCCAAATATGACGTGAGGTGTTTATTTGTTCTCTAGATTATATATGTTCTACCATATAGAAAAGAACAATATGGTAAAATACCATCATATACAATACTAAAAATAATCTGAAATAGCTTGGCTACACCAAAACCAGCGCTAAAAATAGCGCGCTTTTCTCTGGCTTCTTGGATAAACGATATCCACAAAATCACACCAAATAGGACAAGATATAAGCGGTGCCAAAAAGGACAACGTCTAACGGAGCAGTCTACAAGGTGAGGATATACTCCCTTCATTCTCTTTCGATAGTTCTATCTTCAAAATTGAAATGTTCTCTTGATAGTCCTAATTAAGTTGTGGTCACAGATTTGACATAAATAGTTGTTCCGGCTTTTGTGCAGAGTATTACTCTAGAAAAAGGATTGGTGCATGTATAGAATGACATCGATACCGAGAAGTTTTCATGAAAAACGAAGAGCGTATGATGACATGATTAATTAGATGATAAGCAAACTCTCTTATCTTTGGTCATTGTGCCAATATGAAATAGGACTATCAAAAGAGAATGGAGGGAGTAGTACGGTTGAGATCATGCCCCCTTAGAGCATCTCCAGCAGATTACTCATCAATCTCCTCAATACCAAAAAATAGTCCTTTTGGTAATAGAGGTGCTCCAGCAGATTACCAATCCAATCCCCAATACCAAAAACATTTTTAGTGATTACCAAAACACACTCCCCTCTTGCCCAAATAGTGGGGATTCATCTCAATACCCTATACACTAAAGTAGTTTTGGTAATCTGATGTAACACTGGTTACCAAAAACACAAAAAAAAAATATTAGGAAGAAAGAGAGAGTCTATATAAGTACGGTGTTTTGTTTATCTGCTCGTATTTTACCATCACGCACCGACGTGAAGAGAGAGAGAAAAAAAAGGCAATGTCAGTCTCGTTACTTGAACAAACACACATCACCGATGGATATGCAGCAAGTGCGAGAGTGTAGTGCCGACACGTACCATATAGAGGCTGTGGTCATGTATGACGATGATGCTGTACCCTGAGCCGCTCGTCGATCGCTAGTAGCCTTTGCCTAGTACATGACCCTTTTTCACGTAATATAAGATGCGCCAAGAGTCCGTCTCATCCATCATCCGTCACTCATATCGTACCTTGGTGTTTCGGTAAACAACAAGCTACTTTTTCACAACAGATCCATCATGTGTATCTTCGTATGATTCCTCTTGTCCAGATCACAAGTCAAATGTAACAAATCATTTATTTATTTATTACCCGCTATTAAATTATATATATATATATATATATCCAATGCGGACTATAAAATAAATAAATGTTTTACTTTAGATAAATATATACCTGCTTGTTTGTCATTATCATTAAGGAAATATCTTTCGTGACCGGTAAACTATGAAAATATACAGCCCATTTGAGATTTGTATGGTGGCACACATCATGTAATGTATACTTTTATTTTTTTTCTTAGTATATATATATATCAGTAATACAACAGTTGGAAACTTGGTGGCATGCATAATTTTGTTTTGTTTCTTTATTGTGGTAAAAGTGGATATTTTCAATGCAAATCGAGAGGTTAATTAGTTTGGGCTATTTATAGTAATATACTGTACATTTGCATGCTATTTTTTATAATAATAGAGCACCTATGAATAATTTAGGTACAAATCCGCAGCAGCGTGACAGAAAGCATGAGTGCATGACGACGACTGCAACATGAAAAGTAAACTAACAAATGATGAAGTACACGCGTACGTGAAAATGGATGCATGCGTGTTTTGGCAACACTTGGCGAGTATCAGGGATCCAGAGAGGTAACATCATCACGTTAATTCTTGTCACATACACTGGGTGGTTTTGAGCAACGAACAAAACAAAACCGGCCGCATAATACTACAAGCCATTCGGCCGGCCTACAAAGTACATAATACATACACTGTTCAGATAATATCATCGTATACCCATCAAAAAAAATATCATCATATAAACTAACTGAAAACTTCATCCGTCTGTTAAGATGAGCACATCTTGTCTCTCAAAAATACTAATATACATAATAGGTTATGTGTACACAAGTTAACTGGGTACGTGTCGAAATAATGCTCCCTTCGCTCTGAATTGAAAATCATCTTATTATGCATCTGACGCAGTGCATCTTTATGTAAATAGTAGGCATAATTTGTGTTTAAGTGTATAGTAAAAGATACGTATGTAAAATGACAATTTACAATTTGGACCGAGGGAGCAGCTGTAAAAAGGAGATTTTTGTAGTTTTCTAAATTGCTACTCTCTTTATTCTAAATTACTATTTATTTTGATTTTTATAGATGAATAATAATTTGGACGGAGGGAGTGTGTTTCTAGCAAAATACTATGTACCTGGACAAGATAGATAGGTAGAAAAGAAGCAAAAAAGAGAAAAAGGGTACACGAGCCGCCCCTCCCTGGTTACGTTTACGTACGCGGCCGCCACGTGGCGCCTGTGGTAACAAAGAGAGCAACGCACGCAGGCAACTGCAGCCATTCCCAGCGGTACGGTGCACGCTCAGACATGGCCCACCATGCACCGACGTGTACCTGTGGGCCCCACACAGCAACGCGGAGTTTATAGAGCGAGCGACGGTTCACTCCGGCCTCTCCTCTCTCCGTCTCGCCATCCTTGCCGTCTCCTCGTCGGTTCCGCCGGGAGAGGGAGAGAGTTTGCGCGCACGCACGGGGGGAACCGTACGTACGTCGTGCCGGAGCCCGGAGGAGGTACATATGGGCGAGGGCGCGGAGAGGTGGTGGGCCGCAGCGGCGGCCATGGTGGTGGTGGTCGGCGGCGCCGCGCTGCTGCTCCTCGACGCCGCCGCGCGGACGCTCCACGGGTGGTACAGGGAGGCGGCGCTGGGCGCGGCGCGGCGGGCGCGGCTGCCGCCGGGGGAGATGGGGTGGCCCGTCGTCGGCGCCATGTGGGCCTTCCTACGCGCCTTCAAGTCCGGCAGGCCCGACGCCTTCATCGGCGCCTTCACCCGACGGTCAGTTTCCAGTAACCGCCGCCCCTCTCTCTCCCCTGCACCAATGCATGCCAATCGCCAAACCATCGTCGGACAGGCCAGGAGTGAGTTGTCGCCACCAACTCTCTCAGTCTCTCTGCATCCTGTCAGAACTACTACGAGATTTGCCGCCAGAAAAAGCAAGGTTTAATTCCTGCTGGTGCTGGGAAATGAAATCTCTGTCCTATGCCAGTTGCAAAATCTCTCCCCCTCTCTCTGCTAGTCTGCTGCTCTAGCGCAATCAAATACTCCCTTCCTCTCAAAAGGAATGCAATTTTAGCATTGTCAGAATACAATCTTAGCACTATCAATATCATTAGATTAATTATAAAATATATTTTTATAATAAATTTATTTAGAACCATAAATATAAATATAATTTGCTAAAAACTTGATCAAACATGAACTGCTAAACTTTTTGGAAAGAGAGAGAGAGAGAGTAGATGCTTTCAGACATGCACCAAAAGATGGTCCTCTTTTGGTGATGCATCACCTGCAACTGCAAAGCCACACAACAGGAGGGGCGGCTCTTCAACCTGGCCGGTCCCTGCACCTCAAACAGAACAGGCATCCAAAAAATTCAAAAAAAAAGTCGTGTAGAAATTGAAGTTTTTTTTTTGTCCACACATGCATCGAGATGATCTGTCCCCTTTCCTTCAACTTGTTCCTGTCTTCAGAGTTCTTTGCAATTGTTCAGACTCCTCTGACGCTAATCGGCAGAGAATGCATATATGTAACTTGAAGCACGCATGCAAAATCCCTAATTTCGGCGGTACTACGTCCAAGGCTGCAAGTTAAGCAATGTCCTATGCTGCAAGCCTGATGACGCCACCATATCCTGCATATCGTCATCGTTGTTTGTGTCAGGCCGCAGCTGTGAGCATAGTCACAAAAGTTCCCGGGTCGATGGGTGAGGAACGTGGTACGCTTCTTTTGAGTGATTTTTACAAAAGGGGAACGAAAATCTCCCACGTTCCCGGAACGGAGACGACGATCCCGGGACGCGTTCCCGGTGACTAAGGCTGTGAGCCCAGAACATGTACAGTCATCCAGTCAGTCAGACAGTCAGTCAGAGACTGATATGATCTGATCTGATCTGATCCATGGAGGAGGAATGCTTGCTGGCGCTGCCCCCACTACCCAAAAGGACATGTCCGACTGATTGACCTCCACCACTCTCCCATGCCAGGAGCATTCAGCAGATTCCATCTTTGGCATGCATGCCCAAAATCTCCGTCGATAATGCCCTGTCCTCTCTTCTAGCAACAGCGGATTATGCCCTGCTTGGCACCTACCTCATCGCCTCGCTGATTCCCCATCCATATGCTGTCAAAAAGCACCTGCTTTGATTTGCTTATCTTATCTATCCTTTTCCGTGCAAAAGAAAAAAAAAGTTTAATCTGTTGGAATCGTCTCTAATGTCTAGACAAGTGTTTGGTCGTCTGCTGCCCTGCCCTCCAAATTTATCTCTGTCGATTCTTCATCGTCGTCGAGTGTCGGTCCGTCCAAAGCGATGGATGTGTATATGATATTAAGTACCCAGGTGATCTGTTCATTTTCAACTGATGCTGATTTGCTGAGCAATATTTAATTCGTAGATGAATATGTTCTGTGGCTCTCTTTGGGTAGTATCTGTGTTAAAAATGCCCTTGTTGTTCTTTTCTTCAGAGCCTCACACATGTCGAGTTGCTGCTTTTCGCAAATCTGTATGCTGTCCTTTGTCCTGGAAGGCTCAAACTGAGAGCCAGCACTACAGGAATTATATTGTCTGGAATGGATCGCGGAAACTTTCTTAAATATTCTTCATGTGGTGCACATGCATAATCTTGCCAAATTCCACTGGCTTGCCCTCTTGATTCACATATCACATTTAACTCCAGAAATTTGCATGTTATGCACATGCATAATGTTTCTGTGCAAAATGCTGCACGCATGAGGCTGTTTCAGAATGCATGTTCACTAGTTATGCGTGGTTCAAAATGGGGAAAGATGAAGAAAAAATCGATCAATCTTTGCTGTTATGTCTGCTGTTGACATTTGATCAGTCTGACGAGAGACGCTGATTCCTATGCAGGTTCGGCCGCACTGGCGTGTACCGAGCCTTCATGTTCAGCAGCCCGACGATCCTGGTGACCACGCCGGAGGCGTGCAAGCAGGTGCTCATGGACGACGACGGCTTCGTCACCGGGTGGCCCAAGGCGACGGTGGCGCTCATCGGGCCCAAGTCGTTCGTGGCCATGCCCTACGACGAGCACCGGCGCCTGCGCAAGCTCACCGCCGCGCCCATCAACGGCTTCGACGCGCTGACCGGCTACCTGCCCTTCATCGACCGCACGGTCACGTCGTCCCTGCGCGCGTGGGCCGACGAGTCCGCGGCCGGCGGCGAGGTGGAGTTCCTGACGGAGCTGCGGCGGATGACGTTCAAGATCATCGTGCAGATCTTCCTGGGCGGCGCCGACGAGGCCACCACGCGCGCGCTGGAGCGGAGCTACACGGACCTCAACTACGGGATGCGCGCCATGGCCATCAACCTGCCCGGGTTCGCGTACCGGCGCGCGCTCGGGGCGCGCCGGAGGCTGGTGGCGGTGCTGCAGGGCGTGCTGGACGAGCGGCGCGCCGCCACGGCCAAGGGGTTCACGCGGTCCAGCAGCGTGGACATGATGGACCGGCTGATCGAGGTGGAGGACGAGCACGGGCGCAGGCTGGACGACGACGAGATCATCGACATCCTCATCATGTACCTCAACGCCGGCCACGAGTCCTCCGGCCACATCACCATGTGGGCCACCGTGTTCCTGCAGGAGAATCCCGACGTCTTTGCAAAGGCAAAGGTCCTAAAAAGATTGAACATTTCCATGTATAATTATTTTAGCTCGGATAACATTTGCAGATCATCAGTTTGGTTGATGCAATTTTTGTTTCTGCAGGCGGAGCAGGAGGCGATCATGAGGAGCATTCCGGCGACGCAGCAGGGGCTGACGCTGAGGGACTTCAGGAAGATGGAGTACCTCTCGCAGGTAACAACATAACACCAATTATATTGAGCTCAACCAACCAACCAGCGAACTGAATGAACATGAAAACTCTGTCTGAATGAAAGGTGATCGACGAGACGCTGCGCTTCGTCAACATCTCGTTCGTGTCCTTCCGTCAGGCGACCAAGGACGTCTTTGTGAACGGTGTGTTGTTCTTCAGAAACTTGTTTTCTTTCTTGAGTGCTCGATCACTTGTGACTGAATGAACGGACGACTGAAACTGTGTGTGCATGTCTCCTAACAGGGTACCTGATCCCCAAGGGCTGGAAGGTTCAGCTGTGGTACCGGAGCGTGCACATGGACCCACAGGTGTATCCTGACCCCAAGAAGTTCGACCCCTCAAGATGGGAGGTACAGACTGACTACACAGACAGTACTGTTGCCATTCTGAATAACTCGATCCTACAAGCATCAACCAGTTGATGGCAATGGCATGATGAAAAGCTGAAACAATCCGCATCTGTTTCGTTTCAGGGCCACTCGCCGAGAGCCGGCACATTCCTCCCGTTCGGGCTCGGGGCCCGGCTCTGCCCCGGCAACGACCTCGCCAAGCTGGAGATCTCCGTCTTCCTCCACCATTTCCTCCTCGGTTACAGGCAAGTTTCTTTCATTCAGAATCTTGGTGAAGAAAGAAGAAACCTCATGTGCTTTTTTGCTTGATTTGTTCAGATGATGCTTTATCTGAATAATAGCTTTGATGATTTGCTGCGCTTTTGATTGGCAGGCTGACGAGGACGAACCCCAACTGCCGGGTGAGGTACCTGCCCCACCCCAGGCCGGTGGACAAGTGCCTGGCCAAGATCACCAAAGTCTCGGACGAATACTGAACCATGATCAAACCTAGTTAGTTTGGGCTAAAGACTATAGAGGCCCGGACTAATTGTCCGCGATATGTGCAAAAAAATAAAACAAGCAAGAAATGAAGTGCCGGTACATGACACATTCTGTGCTTCAGCAACGTTGCCTCATGTCTGTCTCCTCCTTATATGTTGCTCGGCTAGCTGTTTCGCTCTTGTTCCTGTGCTCGATGATATGGCATGATAAACACAACACTGTTGTTTATCGTTGCACACAAAATCAAATGAAAGGATTTGGACTTCCCCCCAAAACCACTGTCCTAAAAAAAGGTTCATCATTTACCAAAGGAAGAGACATTTAATTTAATCTTACAAACTTGTAAATAAAGCTCCCCTAAAGCCAAGTAGCCAACTAGCTTTGGCTGTGACCTGTAAGGTAACTAAACTGTGCACATGCATTTTGGGGGAACTCAAACTCTATGCAGATGCATACTCAGTCAAAAAGCGATTGCACGGTTGCAGACATTGAACACCTCTCGTTTTCCAGAAAGAAGGAATCTAAAACAGTTCACTCAGTTCAGGCACGGTTTCGAATGAACGGAGGCAGCCAACAATGCATCTGCAGAATACTACCATTTTTTTTCTCTTTTTCCTGAGCCCCAGCAGGAAGGCATACAAAATTACAGTATGTTCCAACAACCATCAGGATTCAGGACGACATAGACACTCGAGGTACACAACATATTGACCATAACCAATAATTTACTTCCCCCAAAACGGAACCTCTGCCGCGAGGGGAAAAAAAAAGATTCCTCGACCAAATCGACACCTTCCACAACGCTCTCAATGTTTTTCCTTCTGCATGATCGGACATCCACCCGTCCCACAAGGCCACGACCAATACCCACCTCTGAGGCCGAAAAAGCTTGACAGTCAGGCAACTCGCAGACTCACCTTTTGACAAAAAACATCTTGAATAACAATGTAACTGTCATCCAACAAGACTGGCCCCTGAAATTTTGCATGAACAGGTCAGAGTCCACAAGATTAACTAAGTCAGGCAAGGTTTCGGCCATTCTCAGTCAATTAAATAAGCTTAGAAGTTTTGCAGCAAATGCAGATTCTTTTTTCAAAACCATCAGATCTACCATAATTACGGTATTTCTCATCTTACGAAGGAGTTGCATCTCAATAGGTAATAAGCTCTATTGTAGGCATGAACTATTTAGATGCTTCTTTTACTTTGGTATTGCTTCTCAAATTATATTTGGACCCAACTTAGTTAGTTAGTTAGTTATCGATCTGGAAAGACAGCTATAAATTGGGTTCCTCGCCGAACAGCACTCATACACTGCTTTCTCAAGACACTTGAAATTCTTCAATCCTTTCAAGTTCAGATAAGTAGTCAACTCCTACAGTCCTACAGGAAAAAGAAAACTCTGATCTCAATTGTTTGGTTCTGTGCTTTTCATCATCATTCATATCGCACATAAGCATTCATATCTTGTTGACCACATAAGCATTCATATCTTGTTAACCACATTCCAGTGTCGTACCACAATAGCGCCTACAAGGTCGATGGGCCTACAGTTAACCAGTTTTCTCTATTTAGGAGTTATGAAACTACCCACATCATCATAAATAGGATCTAATTGGTCATTTGTTGTCTCCGGAGCTACAATGACTAATGACATCAATGGTAGGTTAGCTATTTGATTAAATTATACTGACTATTTAACACTAGATTGACCAAATACCATCTGTGCACAAAGTACATAATTTTATCACCAAATCCTACCATTGACAAAACTAACCTGAACAGTTAACATTTGAAATTGTGGGATAAGAACATGTAGCTTGCATCACGCCATTTGAGTAATGGTACTTCACGGTTTTATATGCTAAACCCAATCTCTTACTTTTCATATCCTGTCTGTTGCTGGCATAGGTTTTATTTCTAGCCTACCTCAGCTTGCTTGGGACTAAAAGGCTTTGTTCTTTGCCCATCTTAAACAAATCATTTTTGGAGGGTACTAATAACAAAAAATGAGGATATGCCACATTCTGACCAAAAAAAAGTGTGTGAAATAATTAACTTAGTCATGAATAGCTTAGCTCAGAGAACATCTAAAGGATGTTCAGT
Organism: Alloteropsis semialata; assembly: GCA_004135705.1. Taxonomy (NCBI): domain Eukaryota; kingdom Viridiplantae; phylum Streptophyta; class Magnoliopsida; order Poales; family Poaceae; genus Alloteropsis; species Alloteropsis semialata. Next base: position 64,047,606 of record CM014275.1, read on the forward strand.
AGCTACTATAGGGAACTCTATTCAAAATGGACATGAATATGTCCAATCTACAATCTAAACAGAACATGCCTAAGTTATATACTCGAAGCAAATAGATGTTAAGTAGTTAAAAAATGAACATGGTATCAGCTAATTGAGATTTTGATACATGTCCCTAATGAGATGTTTTCTTTACAGATGGTGACAGCTATGCCTCCTGATAACTTACATGCATTCATTATTTTTCGGAGGAGGCATGTATATGATTAACGTAACGTTCAGAACACAATGGTATCATATAGATATAGTGAAAAATGCTTATAAACAACAAGTAGTGGCACCATGTCTCAAGGCCATAAATGAAAATCATTAAACTGGACGAATGCAAAAAAGAACTGAAAAGATCTCAGAAGCTGTTTACCTAGATTACCTAGACAATGTTGGCATTGTAGGCTGCACATAGTTGAAGAAGAGTGCTTTTGTTCGCTGTGTCCACATGCTGCTCAATGACAGGGCCAAACCTCTGAGGGGACTGTGCAGAAAGTGTGGCCAAGGATGTGACCAGGAACTGTTTTGGATCATTTACTTCCTTCAAAAGATCATCTTCATTCTTCCCAGCATACTGAAGCCGTACGAATGAGACAGAATAGCCTGATGTCTTCTGAATATCCACTGCATCAGCACCATCATTTTGCTCTAGTTGTGTTCCATCTTGATTTGTTCTGGACAACAGCGTGACAGTACTGTCAAGTAATTTGCCCCACAACTGGGCTGCAGGAGCATCCAACAGCACTGAACACTCACAAAGCAACTTTGTTGAAGCAACTGCTGTCAGCTTAACTTCAAGAGACCCTTTGATCAATTTGAGATTGGAAATCCGAAAACGCTGAAGGATTTGGGTGAAAAGATTTGGCTGAATTGCATCAATCGAACTGACAAGAACACCTGATCCATATTTGATCAGCACTAAGGACATGAAGACCACAAGAGAATTCACGAACTTCACTGCCTGTCTAGTCTGTAAACGAGTAAACAAAGCACTCCATATCTCACTTATGTACAGATTCATAATGTCAAAACCTACATTTTCCACTAGCGTGTTAAGCATGTAGAATGCAGAATCTTCAGTGCTGCTTCGCGAGGGGAGACTACGGAATATTGCTAAGATATTTGGAAGCCTGTCCTCTTGGCTTAGCTCATTTGGAATTTTCCGAAGGAATGCTCACAGCAAACGAACCAAGGCAGGGACACAAGGTGCTCGGTCCCAAGCGGCATTGCTGAGAAGGACGCCAAACAGCTGCATGTAACTCTGCGAGAGAGGTGGGCGGATCAAATTGACAAGCTGTGCAAATATCTGAAAAGCATACGGCCAAAACTCTGTGATGTCCTCAACCAATATCCTCTGGAGAACTGGGAAGAGGCTGGCCTCAAAAGCAGGTACTAGTGCTGGGTCCTGCTCACCAGCCTGACCAATCACTGCCGCCAAAGCCTCAAACAAGTAATGGTTGAAGTCAGGTTTCTTGGGGTTATTGCACACTTCCATGAGAATACCAACAAGACGAGAGGTAATCTCATGAACAATTTGACCAGCTATATTAGCAATCCCAAGCACCCGCATCAGGCACTTCATCAGATAGGGGTTCTCATATGAATCAGGAAAACTTAGCGCTGTGGACAGATTCTGAATGATCTGTGGGGCAAATGGATTAATATCAGCAGCAACGTAATGTTGAGACCTGGTCAGTGCGTTCAACCCTGATACCGGGACTGCATCTTTGATCATCAGCAAGTTCTCAATGAAGGTCGCAGCATATGAGTGAACAACATTGGACTCATGTGCCAGGAACCTCACCACACTTGGAAGCAATGCTAGTGCGGTGGCTTTGGGGATCTGATCCCTGAACTCCTTCAAGAACCTGAGGACAGTTGCCTTCAACATTGGCTCAGACTGCCAATCAGGGGCCTGGAGCTCAGGCACAATCACAGATGTAAAGAAGCTCTCCATGTCAACCACAGGTGTCCCACCACCTGTAGCACCAGGCTTCTGCACAAGAGCGATAAGGTATATTGCTGCATCCTTCTCCTTCCAGTTGTTCGCCCGATCTGCTGTACATGCAGCCAACATCTGCTGTACCTGAGCTGATACGAGTGCAGCCACCTGGTCCCGGTAATTCGCTGCAAGCCCCCGCAGCAACCGGCATGCAGCCCGTCTGAGTGTATCTGAGTCACTCCCCTCTGAATCACGCCTGACATATTCCAACCAGTTGCTCTCGAACTCTTCCTCATCTTCATCCCGCAACCGCAGGTTAGGCACGACAACACTATCACATATCTGCTTCATCGCCTCAGGACTCCTGAACAATGCATGGTGCACGCTCTCGGCAACTGTAGTCAAGAACCTTATCACAGTCACGGCAAGCTGGGCGCGGGATGGGGACGCGTTCTGCGCCATGAGAAGCCCCCACACCGCCTCAACAAACTCCTTCAAGTACACCTCGAACTCCTCCTCGTACTTCTCCATATAGAGCTGCAGGTTATCACAGACAGCAGCACACAGTGCATCCGCGGCACCATCTGCCTCAACAGGTGGTGGATAGTATGTGGTGAGGAAGGCAGGGAACTGTGTCATCCACCTGGTGCATGTGGTATTCAAAGAACTCAGGCAGGTCAATGGAATTAAGCGAATAGAAGATCTCGCTGCAGAGGCTAAGGCACTCAAATACTGGGCGGAGCTCGAGCGGGTTGGCCCTTGTCGCCGCTTCCTGAAGGCGGCTGGAGGCGAAGAGGAAGACCTCAAGGAGTGGTGCGGCGAGGGGGAGCTGGAGGAGGTTGGCCTTGATGAGGTCGCAGTCGGAGGAGGCGAGGTGGTCGTCGGCCTCGGAGTCGGGCTTGGGCCAGCGGCGGCGAAGGAGTCTGTTCAATTGGACGGACGCGGCGAGGCCGAGGAGCGCGAGCGCGAAGCCCGGGGAGGACTCCGCGGAGCTGAGGGCTGAGGCTCTGCTCGGCGGCGCGGCGCGGGGCGGCGTCGGGGGAGAGCGACTGCGCGAACCAGCCCGCGAGAGCGTCGAGCTTCTCCGGAGGCACCTCCATGCCGCGCCGCCGCGGCTCGGCGATCCGGGTGGGAAGGGGACGGCTAGGGTTTAAGGTTCGCCTTCGCGGTCTGGGTGTCGAATGGTGCGGCTGCGGCTCGGATAGTTTCCGGGTGGTGGCGTGCGGAGGCGGGTGGGGAAGCTTTGCGGCGGCGGGTGCTGGAGCGGCGAAGCGAACAGCAGCTGCGGCCGGCGGGGAAGCGAGCGGCGGCGAAGCGGAAGAGCTGTTTGGGCCTTCCTGAGCGTTTCATGGGCCACCGCTCCATAGTCTAAATTTAAATTGGGCTTGGCGAGTTTGGAATTTCCTTCTTGGGCCTTGGGCCAGAAGGCCTTTGGGGAGCAGCAGGAGAGAAATACTCCCAAAATCCTCCATCAGTTGTGAATTTGTGATGTGCAGCAAAATCAACAGAGGAAATAATTTCGTGCAAAATTTCAGAGGCCAGCAGCAATCAAGCAAGAGGACATAATTATAGGATTATTACAAGCACAATTTTCCTATTAAAAAAACCACAATTTTCTCATGCAATGGGCTTCTCCAACAGCGCCGAGATGTACCACTGGCTCTTCTCCTTTCCCCGGCCGGTGTTCCACCGGAGCTTCTTGAACCCGACGCGATCGAGCATCGGCACGAACGTCGCGTTGAGGAGCGCGCCGGGGCAAGGGAAGTGGTCGAGCCAGAACAGGCCGCCGGGCCTCAGCACCCTGTAGACGTCGAACAGGGCGAACTCCAGCATCACGTCGGGGACCATCGACCCGCCGCCGCCGCCGAGGCTGCCCGCCGCGTGCACGATGTCGAGCGTGCGGTCGAAGAACGGCAGCCGGTGCGCGGCGCTGACGTGCACGGAGACGAGCCCGCGCGACGCGATGAAGCTGTTGAGCGGCGCCCCGGAGCTGACGGCCGCGGTCACCACGGTGACCCCGCGCTCCAGCATCCGCGCCGCGAACGTGCCGGGGGAGGAGGAGAGCTCGCCGCCGACGAGGTCCAGGCCGACGCGCACCGTACCGTTGGGCCGGGCCGCGAGCACGGCGGCGATGGAGTAGGACAGCGCGCCGTCGTCGCGCGCCCACCGGGCCTTCTTCCGGCCGCGGCGGCGCAGGTAGAAGCAGCCGCCGTCGCAGCCGCGGGAGCTCGCCTGCAGGCACGAGTAGTTCTTGCAAGGGTACGCGTCCCAGACGACGCTGGAGTCCGGCGGCGTGGTCCAGAGGCTCCTCGGCAGCGGCGTCGGCTGCGCGTACCCTTTCGGCGACGGCGGGCGGCACCGGCGCCGCGGCAGCGGCTCGCAGCCGCCGCGCATCAGCCGGTGCGCCAGCGCCTCGTCGGACGGGCACTCCCCGCCTGGCGTGTAGGCCATGTAGCGCTCGAGGTCGTCCTGGACGCGGACGCACGCGTGGCCCAGAGCCGGGAACACTGCCACCCCCTCGCCCGTGGCGTTCCGGCCGTGCCCGGCGTTCGTCGGCACGTGTGGCCCGACGGCCAGCTTCAGCTCGCCGGCGGGCTCGTGCCTCCACCCGTGGGCCGGCATGAGCTCCCGCTGCTGCTGCTCGGGCGTGGTATCCCTCGCGGCCATGGCGTCGAGCAGCGTGTGGAGGAGCTCGTTGGCGGTGCCGACGCGCGCGTAGAGTCCCGCGAGCTCGGCGCGGCTGGCGGCGAGCGCGTCGTGCGTGGCGTTGAGGTCGGCGAGGAGCGCCGCGGAGCCGTCCCAGAGGCGGATGGTGGAGGGCCTGTAGCGGCGGAGGAGGGAGGGCCCGGCGCCCGAGGAGACGACGATGGAGACGGTGTTGGTTAGGAGGAACATGAGCAGCGTGACCGCCGTCGTGCTGCAGTACCAGCGGCGCCGGCTCGGGGGAGGCTTGTTCTTCCCGCTCGGGTCGAGGAGGTCGGCGGCGTCCATATGGTCGTCCGTCCCTCTGGCTCGCCGACGAGCTGTTGCTCTCGATCGTATGCGGCTAGAATGGAGGCGGAGGCGGGGAGCTGTGTGGCTAGCTTGTTCGTCCGGATCCTAGCTAGGAAGGGTAGCTAGCTAGCTTAGGAGGTGGAAAAGGGGGAGGAGGAAGCTTTGAGATGCATCAATCCATACATGATCGGTCTTGATCGGCGCAAATGATGCTGGATTAGGAGTAGGGCTCTGCTCTAGATCGGATGCCGGCCGGCGTGATGATCTCCATCGCGGGCTAGCTGGAGACCTGGAGTGGGTTGCACTCCGGCTCTGGAGGTTTGTGCCGGAGAGATGCGAGTGCTTGTACGCAAAGTGCACGACGACCTCCGAGGCTCCGGCTAGCGGGATCAGCGGTTTCAGCACTGCTGAAAGAAAGTAAGGGACAGAGCACACGAACGGCCCAGCCCAGCAGGTGAGCGGGTAGGGATGCTGCGCTGGGCTTGCAACTTCTCTAGTCTCTACTATGATGGGCTCGGTGGCTGAAAGTCCTTTGATTTCCGGCGGACAGTGCAGTGGGCTTCCAGAACCGAACGGCCCGCAGGCCCGGTAGGGTGAAAGGCCTTTTATCTCCGGTGCAATTTCCGCCGGACAGTGGAGTGGGCTTCTTCAATTCCCGCCGGACAAGTGGAGTGGGCTTCCCACATGGATTTGGCTGGAAAAAACCTAACGTACCGCAGGCCGGTAGGCCCGGTAGAGGATAAGGTTTATTTTTTTTCTAGAGCAAAGACCATTGCTGGCCCTGGTAATGGAGAACATCTGACTGTTGAGTGTCTTTTTTTAGATAAAAGGTTTCCCCGCTTTATTATGCAACAAAGCCAGTGTTTGCATTACAGTCCAGCAGCGTATTCGGAGCGCGCCCGCTTCTTAGCATACTAACAGAAATATCATTGTTCTCTAAGACAAACCAACTATCAGATAACGGAAGCGCTTCAGGTGGAGCTGGCAGATCCTCCAAAGAAACTGCAGTTGCGTAGTCCTGGTGCCCATTGAACACTTCCAAAATTGACGACCTCGGCTCCTGGGAAGTAGATGACAGATTCTGGAGCTGGAGGAGCGGGTTGCCGAAGCTTTAGCTCTAAGTTGCTTATCGTCAGGTCCAGTTCTGCTAAATGACCACTGGTGCAGAGAAGACGCCAGCTTTTCAATGCTTCTACCATTTGCCTTATCAGGATCTTCTCGTTCTTCCATTGTTTCTCCTGAAACAGATACCATTCCGGGTTTTCCAAATTATCCACTGTTGAGTGTCTTGTGCAGGCGTGCCTGCAGCAGGCAGGCTGCGCAGGGTAAGAGAGAGAAAACGATGGAGTAAATAAGGCGGCGGCATGCGTAGCCGGCGGCGGCGCGTGCACCAACTGGACCGCCACAATTCATGACTCTCCGCCCGACCTATCCATCACGATGCAGCTGACCGGCCGGCCGGCCACCCCGTCGAGCTAGCGCGTTGCCACGGCCAGTTGGTTCATGGCGAAGGTCGTCGGCGGTGTGCATGCATGGTGACCGGATTGGGAAAAAAAAAAACCTACTCACAATGTTTCAGTTTTCAGTGAGAGGCGATGTTGTGGTCTGCGGCACTTGCTCCTGCTTTCTTCCGGCTGTTATATTCAGCTGAATGCAACACGTACGAGCTCTTGCATTCAGCCTCCTGCTAACCCTCAAGGATTGCCACCACTTGCCGGCCAGAGTGAGCTCCCTAGCTAGCCCAAGTTCGGCAATCCTCCTCACGTAGATATTGGGGAAAATATATATTCGACTCCAAGTAAGCAATCCCCGCCCGTATGTAAAGGAAATGTGGCCTAAGATGATGTTGACTAACCTTAGGTGTACGTATTTAGCACCTTGTAATAACCCCACTTGCAACAGAAGGGAGAGGAAACAGATAGAATAATGACAGAGCCTCAAAGATGCAAGAAAGAATAAAGAGAGAAGAAGAAGAAGTGATTGTAGAAGGTCGTGAAGCTTCATATATCTACAACACAGGTGCCTCCAATCTACTGTTGCTGGCCCGAAATCTTTATGTTAGATAGTTGTCCAATTAAGATGCATGGTAACATTTCAGTGTATGCGAGTCTTTAGTGCTATATCTGCTATGCAAAGATTTGGCGGGCCCGGCCCATGATATTTACCTCGATTTGGAGCTATAGGTTCCACGATAAAATTGGTGTCTCATGGTCAATGTGCTCCTTTTATGATTACTAAGTTAAAATCATGGACTCATTTTGGTGCTGGCTGAAATTAGTTGATTCCACTGTCGACGACAGTGACGACTGACGAGGTATATGTATATCCCGGCCCTGAAGTCCAGAAGAACCCTGGTTGCTGCGTTGCTTCCGGAGGCTAGCTAGCTGTTTTCTTCAGATCTCTTCTGACTAGGTTCTGTTTGGCGCCTACGACTCGCAACATCTAGAAAACTTCAATCAAAAAAGTTAAAATTAATAAGGTATACACGGTCAATTGGCTGGCCAGGCCCTAATTAACTACAAGACCACGATTAGACTCGATCGACACCTCTCCAGAGCGGATGGGAGAAGAACTGATCAGAAAAAAGAATCGATCGAGAGCTGACAGTGAGATCACTGGGGGCCGGGCCGGGCCGGGCCGGGCCAGGGATCCATCAATGGGGGACCAATAGGAACGCTCGTCCTGATCGCTAGGGCATCCCCCAGCTGCTGCTTGGTGTTCGTTCTTCCATTCCATGCGCCATGCGGTGCCGCATTTAAAGCACCCAAGCGCGTCTCCCTCGCTCCTGCTTGCAATGTGGGACCTGGTCACCGAACTCACTAAATTGCCCCCACCGACTGAACTGATCGGCCGCCCAGCCGCTGCTTCTCTCCGTCGTACTGCAAATTTGCAATCTACGCCTCCATCCACGACCTCTGAATCTCTGATGCATGCCTTCTTTATTTCATGCTATATATATATGCCCTTCATTTGCATTAATTGCCCAACCTTGCTGATATATATGCCATTGCAAAGATTTTGATTCAATTCATTCTTTTTTTGTCGTGCTGTAAATATGTGTCTATAAATATATGCACAAGCGTACATGTAGAGAGAAAAACACAAGGCTACATTTTTTTTTTCTGAGAATGGCTAATCACTGATGTATATTTTAGATTAGATTATTTTGACGCAAGTTACATGCATCATGAAAAGGTGGTGGTGGAAAGTGGAAGATTGTGAGAATAAAAACAAAGTTAGGCATAAACCTAGCTAAGCTAGTTTGATACTTGTACACATCAAATGGAGAAACTTCCTAAACCGTGCATTTTCCTTGCGTGCAATTAGGTTGCAATTATCAAGTTTTCTTAGTATATGTTTTTTGCTATTTGCTTACGTTTACACACGTATAATTGTCAGCTGGAAAAGCATTGCAATCTGATTCATATATGCTACCTCTTAGACAATTTCTTTAACTAACTAATAATCACCACAAAGTTTTGCAAAGAAAAAAGGTTAACCAGTAGGGCGAACATTATCCACAAAATGTACTGTTCAATTGCTAGGTCAGATGGATCAATCCTGAAGTAAATTAAGATAATTACGCCATCTTATTCAATCAGTCAACATATTAACACATACATTGAACTTTTCATACACATTTATGGTTCGTCAAAGAAATCAGTTAAATTTCCAAGGATCAAATTTTTTTCTTGATTTTCTCTAAAGAATCTATAGCAATCTAGTAAAATCTACGCCACCCATATATTTTGTCGCATACGTGTTTCTTGGCATATCATAACCGCGACTGTTCTTGCCGTATGGCATCCGCTTGACGAATTCAAGTTGAAAGGTGCATCATGTGGAAGAAGGAACAAGAATTTATCATCCATTAATGCCTTCGATCTAGCTGGTGATTCGTATATGCAACTTGCCTGATCAACAATGCGGGTTATTTGTTAATTTCTTGTGATGAATAATTGCGTTTATTTTCTGAATTATGCAATTTTTAAATGATCGCAAATCAGTTATATATATTCCCATGTTTAAGAAAGTACAGTGATGTAGATCTTTTAAGAAACGAATGCATGCATCTAGCCATCACATAACTGTAACAGAGAACAATTTTGACTTGAATACATAAAAAGTATGAAAGATACAGCTAGCCTATATCAGAGTATCGTTGTTGAGATCGAACAAGTTATACTACATTCGTTGACTTAGCTTTGGTGCACTAATAGCTAGCTTCCAGCCATAAAATTTGGGCTATTATATGTTTGGAATAGTCAATGACTTTATATTGGGAAAGAAACCTTTTCATCTCATGGTTTTTGTCTTAGACGGAATGATCGATCTAGATGCTACCACAAGGTTAGGTCAAAAGAAAAGTAGATTAACAAAGAGAGAAATAAAAGAACATGCTAGGTTTAGGGGAATGCTTGTTGAAAATATGTTCGTGCATATGATTAGTTCTTTCAGTTTCAGGAAGATCAAGTAAGGTAGGGAATCCTTGAAAAGTTTATAGAAGCATCTAGATCTAATTGTGTTCCAGTTAGATCGACCCAATAATTGGAACATTGTAAAAAGTGTTAATTTATATATGTTGATGTACATGAATATACATAATTCAATGCAAGACATAGTCATGCATGCATCTATCTAGAATATAGGAGCTCCTCCCTGTTCTTCTTCCCTTTTTCTTGTCCTTTACATACGTTCCTAATCTAGATTAGCAACTCCATTTACCTTGCATGCATGATTTTGACGACTATCCTTTACACCTTTTAGTTTGAGAACTAAAAAATGGAAAGGGGTTACAAGAGCCAGTGACGGAACTGTTCATCTCATGGTCATGCTAAGGTGCATATATAGTATGTGCTTTGGAAGCTACCCATATCCATGATTGCATGAATAACGATGATCAAGAAAAAAATGATCCTTTAGCTATGAAACTTTATATAGATCAGTAGGTTCCCTTGATCGAAATGTAAGATCGCATACATGCCTGTAGGAGAGCAAAGCGAACATATAGATCATGTCTCCAGCTATCTCCACTTATTCCACAGTAATTATATATGTGTCATGTCTTATTCATGATATAGTAATAAGCTGAGTATTATTCATCTCTCAATTAGCTTGACAGCGTATATATGCACGTTTGCACAGATACTGAAAGTTCTTCCCTTGTCTCTGCGCACAGATGCGCGGACCGAGCTAGTGGCCGACAGATAAATTAACAATGCGCACGAGTACAAGCAGTCACGGGTATCCCTTGATGATCACAGTGCATGCTCAATCGTACAACAGAGAGTATAGAGAGATGCTCTAACCTCCTCCCAAAAAACACACACACACAACTGCACGCATACAGGTGTTGTTAATTGTGCTACGGCGCACTAGCTGGAGCAAACAGCGGCACATGCCTTAAATTACCGGCATTATGCATGCATGGCAAGAATTGCCCACAAGGACATCCTAGGTGTAAATGCCGACCTGTGTCCACAACCCGGCAAAATCATGCATACGCAAACCCTATATAGTTCTAGCTGCATGTGTGTGTATATAAAGTGCACACCGGGCAAAAATGTTAAAAGTGCTGAAAACTTCAAAACATGCGCAAACGCTCTTTGTCGATTAGTCGTTGTGTTGAAGGGCTATGTTCCTCACAACGAGAATTCCAACCTTTGGCGAGAGCTTCATGTAAGTGGCCGACGGGGATCCAGGTCTAAGTACCAATTCTGGTCTAATGGCCGAGGGTAATTAAGTACCTTTTGGGTTGTTGCCGAGAGCAAACTGGAATCAGTGACTGAGTATTTGCGGACTAAGAATTCAGCACAAAACAGTTACTAGTGGGTGAAATAACTCCTCACCCGTCAGCCACTTGTTTGAAACTCTAGGCAAAAATGTTAAATCCCGTATCCTGGAGCAACATTATATTTTTGGTGCTTGTTCTTGCAAAGAAATGTGCCCATATGCATGTTGCTTGTAACATTCGCGAACGTCTCTCTTGCAACAAATATATAAACAACATCTACAACATTTTCAAGTTTCCACTATGAGCAATTGTTCGCTAAAAGAACAGAATTCCCCTTTTAGCAATTTTCAGTTAATTCATATTCAGCAGTATCCAGTATGTTCCTTCTTACTTCTGCTAATTGGAGGCTGCTCCTTCCATGTTAATATTCATGAGGCACACAAAAAGTAGAAATTCCCAACAAAAATTTATTTTTTCTAAGAATTACCCATCGCTGCCATTAGAAAAGTAGTATAAAGTAACCCCTTAAATTATATCTAAAATTACCTATCACTACCATTATGAAAAATAATATAAGTCACACCTTAACTTTATATCTAGATTACCTACCACCAATATTACTATGTTAATAGTTTAAAATAACCCCTTAATCTTCATCAAGGTTACCCACACATGTTACAAAAGATAATACAAACTAACCTCTAATCTTCATCTAAAGTTATCCAACTCTAGCTACCATTATATTACGAAAGATGATATAAGATGACTATCTAATCTTCATCTAAATTGTCATACTCTCTCAATATATATTGTTTTGGAAGGAACAGGGGCGAGCCCCTACTCTCTCATTTTGAAAGATAGTATAAAGTAACCCCATAATTTTAAATAAATTATACACCTTCAAATTAACAAAAACTACCTATCCTTAAATCTATGTCTAAATTACCAACTTATGCTACTATGAAAATATATCAAGTATTAAAGTATTAATATATAGTTTACTAATCTAGAGTAAATATGCATGGTATGCGCCACCATGCAGACCAAGTATATATGATTGGACGTATGAGGGATAAGTATACATTACCATAGTTTAATAATAAAAAAAATTGTTACGTGAATCACATACCAACGATACTAGCAATGTATATTTTAAATAAAATCGGTAATCCATCCAAACAATTTTTTAGTTGCTACTTTAAAATTATATATTTTGGTTGAAACATTACACTCATCTGTTCATAAATATAATATGTTTAGGACAAGAAAAGTAGTTCATTTTGAACTAATTTTATTGTCTTAAATGTCATGTATTTAAGGAGTAGATAGTATCCGTATTAAAATCATAATTTTATTGTTGACACCAGATTTTCGCACCAGATATGCTGAGTCAGATATGACGTGGAGAGGCTGGAATTATGCAGTGGGCACGTTGACTAGTCAAAGCCGAAGATGACAGAGAAGGAAGCCGATATGCAGAAGGGATCCGATGAAGCAGGAATCCGACCCGATAACGAGTACAAGAGGAAAGGCGCATCGGCCGAGAAGGAAGCGCATCAGATGCAGGGACTATTTCCTTTTTTGAAGGCATATTGAGAGTCCTATTCTATATTAGATTTAGTTTACTTTATCTGCAAGTTAGTCAAGTCCGATCGGGACTCATCATGACCAGGGTATAAATATGAACCCTCGTCCATTGTAAAGAACTATTCTCACAATCAATACAACCCGGCTTCACGCCAAAACCCTAGTAGTAGTTATCGACGAAGCTCTTTGGTGGACGGGCTGCATCAGTTCTGATCTCCGGCTTACCAGTAAGTTAGTCAATTTATCGAACTAGTATAGGCTTTGAATTGAGGCGCATCGCCCTTTCTCGTTTATACTGTTCAACCGATTTATCTCTGATAATCAAGATTGATATAGATTCCCTACGTCGGAGCTAGATCAATATTGATTATTCAACAGATTATCTTTATCGGACTACACTTTAAGCCTAGATTCCCTACGTCGGAGCTAGGTATCAAGATTAGTCTAGATTCCCTACGTCGGAGCTAGAGTAATCTTGGTTACTAAAGGTAGTCTTTGCGGTTTGTTGGAGTTGCTAGATTGGTTTAGATCTACGCCATGTGAATCAATTCTACTTCTTCAACGGCTTTGAGCATTGGTCTTGGTGCGATTTAAGCAATATTTATCTTACAGCATCGTTCTATGTCCGATCCTACTTTGTGGCTTGATCTGGTTGTTCTTTGAGTGTTGTACTGGTGTAGATTCCCTACGTCGGAGCTGGATCTTTACAATACGATTAGATTAATCTTTGATTGTCATGCTTGGTCTAGATTCCCTACGTCGGAGCTAGATTCATCTTGATTAGTTAAAGGAAGCTTTGGTTATGCCTTATTGCTATTTGAATGTTAAGTGTGGTGTAGATTCCCTACGTCGGAGCTGGATCTCACTTAATTGTTTGGTAGCATATCTTAGAATCAGAACGAATCTGTTAATGTTTTACCTGCTTATTTTGCTTAATCTGATCAACACCTGTGCGAGCATCTTGTTTAATTGACAGGTTGATGAATCGAGTCTGATTATCTAGCTATCTGATCTGATCATAGTTGGAGAAATCTAGATTCCCTACGTCGGAGCTAGATTTCTCTGAAAAGGCTATAGTCCGATTGGTTGGTTAGATGGTCCGATAAGACGAGTCAAACTGGCAACTAGACAAGGTGGACAATGTATCGGCTTACACTTTGATTATTTAATATCTTGTTTCAAGACATAGCTGATCCATTATTTTACATATTGGCCTTGCTTTACACTTTATTTCATTATTCAAAGGCTGATCTGTTATATCAATCAAGGTCCGATCCTGATTGGTCCGATTCTGAGGTCCGATTTGGTGTCTGATTAAGGTCCGATCACTCGGTCCGATTGACGTCATCAATGAGGTCCGATTTTGAGGTCCGATCGGTATCGGCCGATACGTGTCTGATTGGGTCTTGGCTAAAATTCGACGCTACTCCATCGTCTGAAATAGAGCCGGCACAATCAAAGAGCAATTTAACTGTTTTATTCCCTTGTCAATTTCAGGTCAAATTGACTGGCACGCTGCGAACCTGAACTGGAGTGTAGACTGGCACTGGAGCGAAGCTGATCTCCCTGGTCTTCATGTGCTGCACGCGGGGAATACGACCGCCGATTTTCCGCGTCAACACATTTTTGGCACGCCTGGTGGGACACGAGAAACAAAGTCCAAGATGTCGTCGTCTGATGCTGAACAAGAAACTGTAGCAAGACTTGCGGCTGAAAGAGAAGCTGCTGAGAAGGCTAAAAACGACAAGAACAAGACGCCTGAGACGGCCATGCCCATTACAAAGGCCGATCTGTCCAAAGCTCAGTTGGATGCAGTTCAGGCCCAGATTAATGCGTTTGAGAAGCTTTGTCTTGGCCAGTTTGGGCGTAATCGTTCAGGCCCTATACTCAAAGGTCCTCTCCCGGATCCAGAGTTGATCAAGAAGACAACTGATGCTCGGGAGTACCAGGTTAACATGACAGAGATGATTCACCAGGCTGTTCATCATGCATTGATCAACCAATCAGGCACTTTGGTGAATTCTTTGGACAATCTCATCAAGAAGGCGGTGGACGATGCTATTTGCTTGAAGGGTCCAGTGTTTATAGCAGATTCTGCAGGAGCATCAGGATCAGGAAGAGGCAAAGAAACTGCAGATAATACAATGACCGTTGCTCCACAGATGTCGATTGCTCCACCACCTCCTGTTGAACTGGCCAACGGTTTTCTGTTGATAGCCGATGGAACTATTGTCGGCCCACATGGTGAAAAGTATGCCAGGACTCTGAACGAAGGAGAAAAACAACCCGCTGCTGCAAGACTACGTACAGAGATTCCTTCACATCAGCGTATGGTTGGTGATTACAATAATTATGTGATGGACATAGCTGATGGAATGCCACCTGGAAATCAACAGTCCGATTGGTCGCAGAAAATAGCCGAGGTGATCCAAAATCAATTCGGCTTGAAGCCTAAAGATGAAGCGAGGTTGTATCGGCACCCGTACCCGTCTTATTTTGATGCAGTGCCACTTCCTCCGCGTTACAGAGTGCCGGATTTTTCCAAATTCTCCGGGCAAGATGATATGACCACCATCGAATATGTGAGCCGATTCTTGTCTCAGTGTGGTGAGGCTGCTTCAGAGGAGGGACTTAGGCTCAGATTTTTCCCTCTGTCACTATCGGGGCCGGCGTTTACCTGGTTTACGTCGTTGCCAGCAGGATCAGTCACAGGGTGGTCCGATATGGAGAAGCAATTCCATAAATACTTCTTTTCTGGTCTCAATGAGATGAAGATCTCCGATTTGATTGCTATCAGGCAGAGGAATGATGAGACCGTCAAGGAGTATATTCAACGGTTCCGTGACACTAGGAATCGGTGTTACAGTTTGAAGCTGTCTGATATGCAGTTGGCCGAGCTTGCGTTCCAGGGTTTGCTCGCGCCGATTAAAGAAAAGTTTTCTGCTCAGGAGTTTGAGACATTGGGGCAACTGGTTCAGAAGGTGTCAGCTCATGAGGTCCGATATCAGGAGATGAAGCGTGTGAAGTTTTCCAAGCAAGTATCTTATCTCTCTGAATCTGAAGAGGAAGCTGATGTCAACATAGCTGAATGGACTAAATCCAAGAAGCCAGTATCGCTCCCGTGGATCAAACAGAATCCTGAGAAGTTTGGTTTTGATATAACAAAGGCCGATAAGATTTTTGATTTGCTGCTCAGTGAGAAGCTTATCCAGCTTTCTCCAAATCATTCTATTCCATCGGCCGATGAGTTGAAGAAATGCAAATATTGCAAATGGCACAACTCAACTTCTCACGAGACCAATGAATGCAAAGTGTTCAGAAGGGAGATCCAATTGGCTATTGAGTCAGGCAAGATCAAGTTTGAAGACAGCAAGAAAGCCATGAAGATCGATGGTCATCCCTTTCCTAATAACTTTGCTGATTTCTCCTTTTCTGTTAATATGGTTGATGCTAATGAAAAGGGGAAGTTCAAAGTGTTTACATCGGACCACGCCAAGAGTTCTGGTGCCGTTGATCCTGCGGTTCAAGTTACTGTTGAAGAGCTACGCAGGAATCATCAGGCGTTTGGACGTGAATCTAATGCTCCTGGTGGGTATCGGCCGCGTGTAACTTCCCAAATGCTGATTAACAAATACAAGAGGCAGCAGGCAGCAGCCCGAGCATGGGAAGAACGCGAAGAACGACGACGTCGGAGACGTGAATATCAGGCAAGGCGGCTTGATGAAGAGTTTGATGGTCAACGCCGACGTGATGACAGGTCCGATGGCCGACGCCGATATAATGAGTGGTCCGATGGCCGACGCCGATTTGATGAGTGGTCCGATGACCGACGCCGGTATGATGACAGGTCCGATGGCCGGCGCTGGTTTGATGATGAAGTTGATGATCGTCATCAGTACGGTTATAGGTCCAATTGGTATACGGATGAACGTCAAGTTTATGACCAATATGATCAAGATGATGATCATTGGGGGTGTCCTTTCTTCGTATTTTGCTGGAACGAGAAGCTTAGACTGCCATCAAAAGCAGATTGTCCTGAATGTAGCTTCCAGTATGAAGAA
>CM014275.1:64064950-64097444 GCA_004135705.1 Alloteropsis semialata
AAACTTGGAGATGATGATTGAAATGTCTTTCTAATGTGTATCTCCAAGTCCCTGCACTCAAAAACACAAATACAACGATATCGAGCAATTTCTCCAATTTGCAATATAAACACAAAGAGGCTCAAACCAGCGGGGAGACCCAAGATTTGTTTCTCGAAGTTCGGATTCACCGCTTGCACTAAGCAGCCACCACGGCACGGCGAATCCTACTCTCCGTTGAGGAAGCTTATACGACCACACTAGGTCAAGCTATTTCCTCCTTCCACTAGTTTGCTTCTTCCCTTTCGGAGGCGAAACACGACCTGCACAAACTTCCCGCAGCTCACCACACCTTGGTAGCTCACGGGCAACACCTAGCCGTCTAGGAGCGGAGCTCCAAGAGTAACAAATGAATCACACAAGCTTGATGAAGTCCAACAGTGCTCAAGGTGCTTTTGGTGCTCTCAAACTTCACACAATGGCTGCTCTCTCTACTACCCAACACAAAGGATATCACAATTGCAAGCTACCTCACAAAGAGGGGTTGGGGAGAGCAAATATGACTTTGGCTTGGCAAGGAAGAGCAGGGAAGCACTATAGCAACCTCAGGAACAGCAGCTTGCCACTGTGGAGGTCGTGGGGTATAAATACTCCACTCCTCAAAAACTAGCCGTTACAGACCCAGAGAAAACCGGTGCCACCGGTTCCTAAAACCGGTGCCACCGGAATTCGAACCAACTAGCCGTTGGAGAATTCTGACACAAAACCGGTGCCACCGGTTTCCAAAACCGGTGCCACCGGTTTTGCCCTGGCAAAACCTATAAGTGTGTACGTGAGGATTTTGTGTCTCTCAACAACTCACATGGGTTCCTTGAGCACTTAGACAATTTCAAGGCTTCTTGTGATGCATCCCTCTTGATAGTACGGCATACCTAAACTCAAGATCAAATATAAATACAAATGATGCACTTGAGCTTCTTCACTTTGAGTCATGCCATACTTGATCAACATATCCACTTGAGAGTTGCATCCAACCTTGTCTCTTTTAATTGAGCACTTCAACCTTGAGCTAGTGACTTGAACCATTGTCTTTGAATGAAATCCACTTCTAGTTCAATTCACCTTTTCATAATTTACTTCTAGAAAGATTGATACTTCCCAATATGAACACCACATGTGACCAAGATTCATCAAGTTGAAATCCAAAGAAAGTTTCGTCACCCTAGCAAAGATACATGACTCAAGTCCGCAACTTGATCACACATTGCTTAGTACCTAGAAACACTATCCCGAATTCCACCTCTTCATCCTTGCATCATATATAGCTTCACACTAGTTTGTATCAACAATAAAAACCAATTCTTGATATGCAATAAATTCACTTCACTTTGACCCTTCGTTTCTATCAAAGTCATCTTGTCTTGTTGGTCATTTCTTTGATATGCAATATATCCACTTCAATTTGACCTTTCATTTCTATCAAAGTCATCATGTCTTGTTTGCAAGTCATTCTTCAAATATAGACCAAGAATAAATCATATCACCATGTCTCTTGTCCATTCAACCAAACTTGCTTTATGCAACATTTTAATCTGACATGATTTAAGATATCCCATATCAATATAAACAAGCTTTCATCAATTAAGAGACCAATATATCACATATGTCATTATGTCTCTTTCTTTATTGCACCATAGCTTGCCATCTTTCATATTCATATATAATGGGAATAACCACTTAATTTATTTATGTCAACATGAGCCATTCACATTGAATTCAACCAATGACCAATAGTGAATCATCAATTATACAATTTTAATCCCTGCAAATTATCTTTGACAAACACGTTAGTTCTTTAATCGTTTTGTCATTCAATTCACCAAAACTCACAAGGGAGCCTAGATGCACTTTCAGTATTATACGGCGCTCACGGTTTTTGTGCAGAATTTGGGTAACGGCTAGTTGAGCTCCTTGGGCTATAAATACCCACCCCATTCGGTCATTTGAGGTTGCTGGAGTCTAGAGAAGTTCACCTACACCTACAAGACATCCAAGCCACCATTTGTGCTACATAGATCATCCATAGTGAGTGAGAGAGCTAGGATAGGCCTAGTGAGTGAATTGCAAGGTGTTGAGCCTTGTGCTTGGTTCTAGTGTGAACCAACACTTGTAATCTTGGTGTGCCGGCCCCTTGGAGTCTTGGTGACTCGCCGGCAAGTCTTCGACCCTCCGGCTTGGTGTGGAGCGGCGACGACGACTTTGTGCGGGGGAAGAGGAGACCCCTTCCTTGGTGGAGAAGCTCCGTAGTGGAGGCGGCGTCAAGATCTCCGGGAGAGTAGGTTGATGAGAGCAAGGTCTTGGTGACTTGCTCATCATCCCTCTTGAGGAGCCTTTGTGGCGAGCTCAAGGGATTGACCGGGAAGCAAGACTTGGCGACCGGGAGCATATCCTTTGTGGAGCTCCAACGTGGAGTAGGCGTAAGCCGAACCACGGGATAAATCTTCGTGTCAAGTTTGCATCTCTCTAACCCTTAAGCTTCCGCATTTCATACTTGCAATTGTGTGCCTTTACCTTTCTAGAGTAGTATCTTGATAGGATTGGCTCTAGGTTGCAAAACTCTTTGGGTGGGTGCAAACACTAGAAGAAAACCTTAGTTGCACATCTAGGTAGCATGTCGTAAGTTTACTTTTGTGCAATTAGCTTTCATGTGGTAGGCTAAAGTTTTAGAAATCCTAATTCACCCCCTCCCCCTCTTAGGCTATCACGAGCATCGATCTCTTTCAACTTTGACCAACCATATAAAGAATAAATTATTTCAAAATAAACAGAGCTATATTATGACAGCCTGTTTCACGGAGAGTAGTCCAGTAATAACATCAACTTTATATTTTCAATATTTTTTTGTCGTCGACAATTAAAGCTGAAAAAGATTTGATTTAGGATAAATCTAAAGGTTCTTATATTTGTGAACCAGGGGAACAATATATATTTTACCCATCGTACTTGTATATGTCAATATATATTATTTGCATTTATATTAATAGAAATATGCTACTATAGTATCTATCTCATGCGGCGGTATATATACGTCCATGAGAGCTTGTCATTGCATATATATTTCAAGTGTGCCCTACCCTATTAAACCGAGCACGTACATGCGTCCATACTTCCGGTATCCTGGCAGAATCATCAAGGAAGCATCTGATACTCTGACGGATATATCGAACGCAACTGACGACACACACGAGGACGGGAGAGCTCAGGGGTTAGTGTTGGTCAGGGGAGTTATGATTGGCTTACTAGTTCTTTTTTTTTTCTTTTTGATGAGGGAGCACCAGACCACCACCAACCGCCGCGCGCTTTTACTTCGACGCGCCCATGCATAGCATTGGGCCTACCATGAATGCTGTTGGGCCATCCGCTCGCGTGCACGCCGCCGGCCTGCTTTATTGCGCATAAGCGTCAAGTTGGGCTACAATACAACCGTTGTACTCCTACATGACATGCCCATGGTGGGCCGGGCGTGTAGCCTCACCTATACTCACTCGGTCCTGCGCTAACCTGTTTTTGTTTTTTTTACAAAGGTTGACTTTGATTAATTTATTGAGAGGACGGTGCTGGTTAATTATGATGTGTCTGTAGATTAGATGTAGCCTTACAAAATCCTTGTGGGCTCTGTTTCGTGTAGCCCGGTACAATAAACTTGTAGCCCAATACACCTCTTTTGGTCTCGATTTTAGAAATAGGCCATGTAGACCATACAACAGACTCGCTGGAGGCCCATGGTACTCCTTTCTTTTCCCCTGTAAAAAGGCCCATAATGATAATTTGGTCGGTGGTGATGGATTGGAAACAGCTACCAATCATCTCGATTCGGAAAACGCGACCCACTTGCGCCTCGGTTCTTGGATGAACAGGCCGCCATTTCCAACATTCCCGTGACGCAACAACGCATCGATGAGTATGATCTCTTTTCTTCTCTAGCTCTGCAGCAAAATTCAGAAACAAAATCTGTTCATCGCAACGTATGGAGAATTAAATTAAATCTGCTATACAGGTGTGTTGAGATCTTGCTGCCGACGACGCTCAGAAAGTCGGATGATTTTTAGTTTCTTCTCACCACATAATCAATCTAGCTCGCTTCTTGGTGAATCGCTGGCCTTTGCGGACAGAAGCTAGTGCACGAGGAACACGACGACGACTAGACTAGCTCGATCGACTGAGCCGGTGGTTGGTTAGTCGTGAGCTCGTGATCCCCTCCGTCCCTCCCTCGGCAGTTGAAACTGAACCCCACCCCCACATCATCACCCTGGCCCAATTGGCAGTTGGCACGTGAGCTGACACTTGATCGTCGCTGCGCTGTGCAGTGTGCATCTGATTCAATGCTTGAGATCGAGCTCTTGGGAGGCCGAGACATCAAGATCTCCCCACGAAGGTTCCTGATCCAATCTGAATCGATGCCCGGGTCAAATTGCTGGATTGCAACCAATTCGACGATTGTCACTGCTATACTCGCAGAAGCAAATGCAGAAAGGGTAGAAAACAGAGACAAAATCAGCATCGTCGATCCATCCCAATTCCCATGGAGCAAAACAAAAATCATCTCTTTCCATGAATTGATCTCCGAACAAGAAGAGGACGAGCACAAGGACTCCGCGTTTAATTACATTTACATGACGACAAGGCCGGGCGTCGAGCGCCTAATCTAAGGAGCTAAACTACCTATAGCTATGGGAGGAGGAGGGGGAAGGGCTGGCCCCGACGGTGACGGCGCCCCTGGCGTCGGAGGGGACGAGGACGAGCAAGAGCAGGACGGCGAAGATGGCGACGGGCACGAGCAGGAATAGCGGCGGCGGCGGCGGGAGCGGGGGCAGCAGCAGCGGCAGCACCAGCAGCGTGGCCGTCACGCACGCCAGCAGCGCCGCCGCCTCCGCGCCCAGGTAGCTGCCCCCGATGCCAGGGCCGCCGCCGCCGCCGCCGCCGGCCTGCCCGACGAGGCTCCCGCGCCTCGCCAGCGCCGGCTGCCGCTTCGCCGGTGGCGGGAACCCCCTCGCGCTCAAAGCGGAGGTCTTGTAACCGGCGGCGGTGTATCCTTTGCCGGACATGGCGCGGTCGTGGTGGTAGATGTGGAGCCGGCTCGCATCTACTGCCGGGGGCGACGGCGCGCGCGGCGACTTGTCCTGACGGCTCCACCGATCTCCGGCGGCCGGTGGGTTCTTGGAGTGGAGTGGACGCGAAGCAAGCAGAAGAGAGAGAGATGCTACGCCTTGCCGGATTGCCGCTGCGCGGTGGATTGGCGTCGCGTCGGCGTGCTGTGGATGGTGACTCCTGCGGGCTCCTGCTTTGCTGGGGAAGGGACGAAGCCAGTGGGTGGCTCTGCCGGCCGTGACAATTTTTTATAGCAGCTGCTTGGACATGGCGCGGGGCGCCAGAAGAAGGTGGGGGAGTGGGTCCCAGCTGGCAGTGGGAGAGGACTGGGTCTGCCAGTTGGACTGGACACATGGACTGTAGACACCGTGTCTGTACAGTGACACGGAAAGCACGGCTGGACAATGACGTGGAGGATAGACCGTCGAGTGTTTTTCATAGTCCGAGGCAGAGGTTAATCAGGGCCGGATCACAAGTGAAATGTGAAGAAACATCTTTACATCCTATGTGTATCTGGTAAGCGCCTGCCGCCTGGGAGCGCTGGCTGTTGGATGCAGGTTTTCCAAGTCGTGAATTTCAGATGTGTGTAGAAATAGGTAATGCGTTTTTATCCAATACAAAAAAGATTATATTTGCTCGAGATGTAGTTCAATAAAATCTCATCCTTGTTACAGTCCGTCCTAAACTATAATTCATTTTGGTTTTCCTAGATTCGTTACTTTTGCTACTACATACGACATAGTGAGTATCTAGATAGATGCATTGTTAGGACACTAATTAAGGGTATTAAATCTGGATTAATGACAAAACCTATTTCATAACCCCGGGTAACTTCGCGAGACGAATCTAATGAGTTTAATTAGGCCATGATTAGACAACGTCGTGCTACAGTAAACAATCTCTAAAGACGGATTAATTAATTAGGCTTAATAGATTTGTCTCGCGATTTTCCGTCCATCCGTGTAATTAGTTTTGTAATTAGATCATGTTTAGTCCTCCTAATCTTCGGTTTAAAATTGCCACATTAAATTTCGTGAACTTTCTCACCGAACTAAACAGGCCCTAAAAGTAACGAATTTAGAAAAGGCAAAACAAATAGTAATTTAAAACAGGAGTACCTTTTTTGGCCTAACAAAAGGTACTGTTAAGAGAGTAGCAGCAGTAACATGGCGGAGTGGTTTGGCCGTGTTTAGTTCCTTCCTGCAAAATTTTGCAAAAGGGAATCTTTTTTGCATGGAGTACTAAATGAAGTCTATTTGCAAAACCCAGCCACGGATGAGCGTAACTTTCCGAGACGAATCTAATGAGCCTAATTAATCCATGATTTGCTACAGTGATGCTACAGTAACCATCTTCTAATCATCCTCTAATCATGCGGTCAAAGGCCTTATTAGATTCGTCTCGGAAATTTACTAGAAGTTGTGGAGGTAGTTTTATAAACTGACATTATTTAATACCCCTAATTAGTGGTCAAAGATACATTTAATACCCTGCAAAATTTTTCAGCCTCAATCTAAACACGGCCTTTGTTGTCGCAGCGGTGGAGTTTTGCAGCCTGAAACGGGCTAGCGACCATTTCGGTGGATAGAAAGATGGGTGGACGGCATCCATTACAGCAAAGGTAGCTAGGTTCCATGTACAGAGACTGATACACATGCACACGCACCAATTGGGATCCGGGATGTCTGGCTGGCTGAGGAACGTGGTGGCGCGACGGAGGTGGTCGCTGTCGCTCCGGAACGATATGGACCGGCGGCAGGGCGGAGACGATGGACGCGGCGTCCACTTCCGTTCCATAGGACTCGACTGATGCGGCAAAAACCACCCTGGGTTTGGCAGGCCGCGATCCCATGGGCGGGCAAGGCAATCGACCTCGCCTGGTTTTGGTTTTGGTTTGGGATGGAATGGAAGGTGCATGCACCTCGGCCTCGCGCGGTCCCGCCGTCCTATACCTTGCACTCTGCACGTGCCGTCGTCCTCAGCCACCCACCCGAAGCGAAGCACATCAATCCCCGTCACCGATCGATCCACACAGCTGCGAGCCTGCGACGCAACCAACCAATCGGGCGGTGCCGTTTCCGTTTGCAGCACGGCCCGGCTGCCGTGAAAGAGAGAGAGGCTCAACTGCTCCTTTACTGACTTGCTGTTCTCAACTTCTGATGAAAGAAGATGCACGGCCACGTAGCATCGATCAGTGGCCGCCGCATCAGATCAGCTCAGCTCCAGTTGCTCTCGTATACGTTTCACGTACGGGCGCCTCAAGATACCTAGATATTTGTTGGCTGGGGTGGTCGGTTGAGGTTGCCGGCCGCGGCGCTTCAAAAGCAGCAACGGCTTTCCGGTCAAGTGGGCAGAGAGAGAGAGGATCGACAGACAGGCCACCACAAAATGTGGTCGGCGGGCGAGCCATAGATGCATATGCATCCGTACCGAGCCATAGATGCGTATGCATATTCTCTCTCCTAGTAACCAGGAGGAAGTTGAACTAAATTAAGCACAAATGGCCCAGTTGATATAAAATTACATGCCCACAACAAGAGATGCAGTACTAGTTCACTAAGATTATCAGGAGCGAGAATCTCGGTAGCTTGGCGTCATATGCAAATTAAAGGTCGAGAGCCACTGGCACTATTCTTAATTGGTCAGCCTGATCGGTAGCTGTCAAGAACACCGTCAGATGCAGTGCAGCTAGCAAATCGTGATGATGATCGCCTTCTCCAACCCGTAAAAAAACACATGCGCAAGTTGGCCACGGGAGAGCATGGGCTCTTCTGCCGCCGTGCGTACTGCTCGAAACCCAATCTCTAGGACAAGTGGACTACTTGGCCGGCCACAGGCACACATGATGGCATGAACCAACTCGATGCATGGATCTCGCATATATATATATAGGGCAACTGCAAATCCAGGCCGGCGAGGCGGGGACATGTTTCGCTCGCTCGCTCTCAACTCACATCTCTGCCAATGCATGTGCGGAGAATTTGCTAGTAAATTCCAACTTGCACCATCGATCACCGGTTGGCCGTATATGTATGTCCTCTGATTCTTGCCAGTGCCGCAACGGTGCCATAGATAGAATTGGCTAGAACTGTATCTCATCTTCCATGAGTTTGCCATTCCATTTCCTTTCCAATTCCAACATGTGTTAGTGCAATAGTACATAGTTTGTGGGCCAAACAAAGAAAAGGACAAACTTTCAAGGTACTACGGGCATACAAAAGTTTGTCTACCGAGATGTTCTAGGGCCCCTAATAATAATAATATAACAATGTGAAACTAGCGTGCATTTATGAAGTTTCTACCAATAATATATTTAATTTTCGTCCCTTTTTTTCTTTCATATTAATAAGCTTATAATAGTCTTTGAGACAAACATTAGTTTCATTAAATCTACTCGCAAATTTTTTTAAAAAAAATATACGTGCTTCCTCCACCTAAAAAACAAATCATTTTAGTAGTTTTGGGGCAGGTTAACATAAAGTAAAACGGCATTGTCCTAATTATATATAGCCATATTTGACACATTAGTTGCTGCATGCCTATGCTGCTATGCACATATTAAATAGGGTAAGCGACTATTTTTGGGACAATTTTTGAATTCCGAAATGATTAGTTTTTGGGACGGAGGAATACTACGGAACACAAATTGCATAGCTATTTTGTGTTAGAAATATATGTTAATACATGTTCTTTGACTCTGATCAAAATTAGAACAAAATCGACGCCATGTTTAATTCCATAAGTTTTTCCTATTCATCACTATTCATCAAATATTAGGACACTAATTAAAGGTATTAAATGTGGATTAATGATGAATTAATTAGGCTTAATAGATTCGTCTCGCGATTTCCCGTCCATCCGTGTAATTAGTTTTATAATTAGATCATGTTTAGCCCTCGTAATCTTCGATTTAGTTTTGCTACAGTAAATTTTCTAAACTCACCTTGCTGAATTAAACAGGGCCTTGTTAGAACGGAGGAGGTACGAAGAAAGTATGAAACCGATGGACACACATCACGAGTGGCCTCTCTGTCACCTCTGTTTCCACGCCATGTGGTTTAGCAAACGTGTGGACGTCGTGGAATAAGCTGTTTTGGCCGGCAGCGTCAGGCATGTGATGTCTTCTTCGTTCCGCGGTACGGTCTTGGCCCGCCGGCCGGCCACGCAACGTACGCCTCCAAAGGTTCCGGCCGATTGTGAGCTTATGCGGCACATGCATGCATGTCCGGTGTGCATGCCAGCCGCGTGATCGACCTTATCGTTGGGTGTGTGGTTGGTTGTCCGTATATAGGCAGTGTTCAGATGATGGAGTAAATTTTTTGCAACCTACTTTGACCATTAATTAGGAGTATTAAATAAAGTCAGTTTACAAAACTACCTCCACAACCCACCCCTTGGCAAATTCGCGAGACGAATCTAATGAGGCCTTTGACCGCACGATTAGAGGATGATTACTGTAGCAAATCATGGATTAATTAGGCTCACTAGATTCGTCGCGTAAAGTTGTACTCATCTATGAAAAGATTTTGTAAATAGACTTCATTTAGAACACCATGCATGCGAGATTTCTTGGGGACAATTTATTGTCCCCTGCATCTGCATCTGAACACGGTATGGTCCGTCGTCCACGCATCATACATGCATGTATATACCGTGCAGTACGTGCGTCGCCGCCGCGTTAACGTTGCACACCATCTCGCCGGCCGGCCGGCGTTCATGCATACACGTCGCTGCTGACGCCGATCGACAAGATATCAGCAAAGGCTATGGCCTAGCAGAGAGGTAGTACTAGATTAGTAGTGTGGTCTCTCTTGACTATCCGATCGAGCTGTGGCAGAGCATATACTCCTGCATGGCCTCTACGATCGAGTTGTTGATTGTTGTCGATGGAGCAAGGACACCGCCACTTTCCAGGGTCGGCGCATGCAGCTCGCTTGATCAGCACTTGGTTGATCAGATTCAGCTCACTTGGCCTGCATCTGCATATGCTGCCTAGGAAACCCCGGCCAACAAGTCTATTGGCCTAGTATGCACGTACGGGCACTCTTCCATTGATCCACGAGGCCATACTGTTCGATCGTGATCCGTGGAGACCATGCATGCATGCACCTTCTCCGTGCGACAAGGTTTTTATTCTTTTTCAGCGCATAATAAAAATCTCCCAACAAGTGCGCGGCATCCCGACACGTAGACCATTCCCGTGCCACACGCACGCACGCTGCAGTCCTGCAGCAGAGCTGGGTAACGTTAATTACACCGCAAAGGACATGGGCCGCTGATAGTCAATTAGTGCACAGTGGTGTGCTTAAATGTCTCGTCCATTCTGTTCCCCTTCCCCTGTTCCTTCACTTTCTTCGCTCGCCTAACACCGCACGGCCACACAGTCTCTTCCAATCCACAAGGAACACGTACACATTGCAGTATGATGGTACCTTTTTTTGTTTATTTCTTTTCAAAGTAACTGAGGTAATTACTTCTTCCGTTTTGTTTTTTTAAGACGTACACGCATATCATGATTACAACATTATAGTTTTTGATGACTAGCTAAATTATTACCGATGACACCTAAAGCTGAGTTTGAGGGGGGCTACCTCTGCAATTTGCAAGTTTAGGGACCGGGATGACATCCAGAGCTAACTTCAGGGACCCAAATATGAAATTTGTGAGTTCGGAGACCAGGATCGGGATGACACAACGTGACAAGTTAGATGACCTCTGCTCGACTTTACTATTTTGAAAAGTAACTGAGGTAGCTTCCGACATCTGTACCTAACCTTAGGCAAGTCTCGATAAAAGTTTAATAGAGAGTTTCGTATATATTAAACGTTATGCCAGAACAATAATTTTATTGGCTTGTCAAGATCTTCATAAGCAGATATAAGGTGAATTTCATTATATATGAAGTTTCGCTATGATACAAAACAGGCACACAGTTACCTAGCTAGTTCCGAGTTCTAATTCCCCTCAAAAAAAAAAAGTTCCGAGTGCTAATAACAGTGCAATAAAACTGGCCTTGGCGTTCCCGGCTAATAAAAACCGATCCTAATTAACATCAACGGTCGGCGACGAGAGGTACGTTATTTAGTATTTGTGTGTAGACGACCTTGGGGTAGATGGAGGAGATACGGATCGGATTCGGTAGCAGTTAACAAATGCTCGACATGCGTGACAGTATCTGTTTAGGGGTTGCAGAGCAGATTTTTGCTGCTGATAAGATTCCTTTTTTAGGCCCAACGAAATCTCCTTGGGAAGCAGACAAAGATAGACGGATGCTCTAAGCTTCTTCTTTCAGCTGTGATACATACTACAATCCGTTTGCTATAAAATCTGTGCTCTTCGCAATGCAAGTGGTTAGAACTGAACCTGAAGGTCAGAACAGAAGGTGCTACGAATTGGGCAGAGAGAAGCACACTGACTGTACCAACAGGTCTTGTTTGCTTTTTTTTTCCTCAGAAGACAGGTAGTATTTGGTTTGGTTCTAAAGAGTTAAGAAGTACAGCAATTACCCGGCAAAAGTTCATTTCAGTTACTGTCCTAGCCGTGGTGAGCAGGTCATTTCTTGGGGATAGAATTGAATCAGACGTATGTGGTGCAGCACAATTCACAAGTGATTGATTCCAGCCCACAAAACAACAGAAAAAGGATGTGATGCCGAGACAAGGCAGTCACAAAAAAGTCTCTTACAACAATGGCTCAACAGACTTACGGCCCAAAATGATAGATGACGGACATTTCTTAATTATTTAGTTATATTAAATGTATACTCCTACATTACATCGAGCTAAAAATGATCTGCAGGAACTGTGAAACCAGTAACCAGGCTACGACAGAAAAGCCCCACTATGGGCTGTGGCCTTGCTCAGTGGGCCGAACCCAGGCCCATCATTTGCCAACCATGCTCCTGTTGGGCTGGATCGATCAGTAAGACTACTCCGGGCCGAAGTATCTAGTGTTGGGCCGCCTGGACCTGCTGGCGGGCCGCGCTCATGCTGCCGCCGCCGCCACTGCGCCGGCCTCCGAGGAGTCCGTGTCCGAGTCGGAATCCGACGCGAAGTCAGCAGCGGACAGCGCCCCGACGTAGCGCATGAAGGCGGCGTACTCCTCGGCGAGCGCCGCGGCGGCGGCGGCCTGCCTCCGCACCGCCTCCGCCACGGCCTCCTCCCCGCCGGGCGCCGCCGCGTACTTGGCGACCGTCCGCGCGAACTTCTCCCCCGACCCCGCCGCCTCGCGGACCACCACGAGCGCCTGGGCCTCCGCCCGCGAGGCCAGCGCCGCGAACTCCGGGTCCCCGGCCGCGATCTCCCTGTTAGATTGATCTCTAGTGGGCTGGCCCAACGGCAGCCCATTAACCCCTTAATCGCGCCCTGATCGGGGGCGCCTAACCCTAATGGTTAGTGGGCCCCCGTCGCACTGCGCTATATTAAGAGGGGTGGGGGCTGGCAGGCTCAGTTCACGAGGTTCGCCGCAGCCACACTCCCCACCCCGACAAACCCTAGCTCTCCGATCAGAGAGGCGCAGCAGCGGCGGGATTGCTCCACCGACGGCTTCACCGCGACTTCTTCCTCCTGCGACGCTGCTGCCATCGCCATGGCGAACAACGCCGCTGGGAACCCCAACGCCACTGCTGATGGTCGACCTCTAAACCTCTCTGTTCCTTCTCTGTTCTTGTTAGTAGTCAATGTATAGGATCTCTATACTGTTGTTTATCCCTTGTACCCGAATCGATCTACTGCTAGTTATAACAGCAAGTTTCTATCAATGGTATCAGTCGGGATCTAGCGAGTAGATCGAGTTTTGGGTTTACGAATCCTAGAACAAGAAAGACAGGAGGCCGCCGAGCGACATGCTTTGAGCATCGTCCCGGGCTTCACACACAGTACAGGTGGCCGCCGAGCGACATACCTTGAGTATCGTCCCGGGTCACAATCACAGCAAGATCATAGAAATCTCAAGCAAATCCCTAACCCTAACCTTCACAGCAAGAGGACACAGCACACAGGAGCTTACCTGGGGCGTACACACGCGCGAGCTAGGTCGCCGTCGCAACGCCGTTCGACGGCGGCGCGCACAGCCATAGGCGAACGCGCACACCGGCGAAGGGCACCGCGGTGGCAACCTGTACAGCACCGCGTGTGGCTGCGCCGTTAGTCGGCCGCCGGAGCTAGCAGAGAAAAAAGGCGAGCGAGAAGTATGGGGGAGGGGAGCAAGGCGCAGGATGCTCAGGGTGGCCGCCGGCCAGCGTGCCGGAGCTCGGGCCGCCGGACCTCGCGAAATCCGCGGCAGCAGTTACGGCGAGCGGCGGCGTTTCCGGGCGCAAGCAGCGCGAGCGAGCGGCTGCGCGAGCAGGCGAGAGAGCCGTCGCTCTTTATCCCAGCGAAAAGATCGGACCGCCGTTCGATCGGCATCCAGCAGCACCGACGGCTGAGATCGCTTCAGCGCTTAGGGTTTTTCCTCCCGGCGTGGAATGGGCCGCGCGCCGTGAGGACTGGGCCGCGAAGCAGGCCGCGCGCGCGCGACTACCTGACTGGGCCGCGCATGGCTGCAACGCAGAGCGGGCCGCGCTGCGCGAAGCCGGGCCGAGCGCTGGACCCGAGCATGAGGGAGAGCTGGGCTGCGCAGTGCCACGCGCCCAAGCAGGCTGCTGGGCCGAGAAAGCGAGCTGGGCCGCGCCGAATCTTTTGGGCCGAGCGAGCAAGCGAGTGGAGACGCTGAGCAGGCCGAAATTTTTTTCCGGGCCGGTTTCCATTTTCTTTTGCAATAGTAAGCAGTATTGAATATTGTTTTTCGAATTTTCAGCAGCAGTTAGACTAATTAATTTACACCAACGTGTTTATTATTTAGAGAGCAAGATCAGCAAGTTATGTTTCTGAAAATAGCAAGATTATTTTATTATTCCGCTGCGCAAGTTATTATTGTTATTCTCTTATTAAATTGAACCAACGAGATATTTAATTTGAGAAGCCTAGATTTTTTCAGCACAAGTATTTCGGTACTGTTGTTATTTTTTGACCAACGTTAATAATAGCAATATTACTGATCCAAGTTTTACCAGTATTTATTCTTTTCTGCCCAACGGTGATTAGAATAAGTGAAGCAAGTTATTTGTATGTCTTGATTTTGACCAACGTTAAATTAAGATATGCAATTATTATGATTATTATGTTCTCACAAATGTGTCATGTTTCATTTCAGAGCAAACAGCAAATGCTATACACTTAATCAGTGCAATCCCCAAGTTAACTGGCCAGAATTATGTTCAATGGCGTGAGGAGCTTGATTCAGCGCTAGCACTTGCAGAGATAGATTTGGCTCTCACTGAGCCACAACCCACTGAGCCAGAAGAGCCCGTGAGGGCTGAGAATGAGTCCGAGGCAGATTTTGCTACTCGACAGTGGGATCATGCTCCCATAAGAGCAAAGTATGACCTAGACAAGCACAAGTGGGACAAATCAAACCGCAAGTGCAAAATTATCATCAGAAAGACAATTACAGAAAGCTTAAGGGGTGCCATCCCAGAGTGTGACACAGCTACAGAATATCTAGAGAAAGTGAAGAGCCAGTTTACTGGTTCAACCAAAGCTCATGCTTCCGCCCTGATTCAGAAACTCACAACGATGAGATTTACTGGTGGAAGTGTGAGAGATCACATTCTGAGCATGGGTACTATGGCATCCAAGTTAGACAAGCTGAAGATGCCACTGGCAGATGGGTTCCTCATTCACTTGGCCCTGAACTCACTCCCAAAAGAGTATGAGACATTTGTTGTTAATTACAACACAAAGTCAGAGGAGTGGGACCTACAAAAGGTCATTGCCATGTGTGTACAAGAAGAAGAAAGGCTAAAGAAAGCAAAAGGAGAGGATACTCTAAATTTTGTGAAGGGCAAGCAACAGAACAAGAAGCAATTCTTCAACAAGAAAGCTTCAGATGCCTCTACTTCTCAGTATAAGGGAGGCAACTCTTCACAGTTCAGAGCACCCTCTAGACCAGCCGCCCAGCAGAAAGATTTGAACAAAGATCAGTGCAAGTGGTGTGAAGAAACTGGGCATTGGAAGCATGACTGCCCCAAGTTCATGAGGCACTGCCTGGAGAAAGGTGAGGACATTATTACATTTGTTGATGAGTCCTTATACATAAGTTATGACAGTTCCACATGGTGGATTGACTCAGGTGCAACTGTTCATGTTGCTAACTCTTTGCAGGGATTCCATGGAGGGAGAACCCTACAAAGAAGAGAAAGACAAATTAAGGTGGCCACTGGCGTTGAAGCAGAAGTTGAAGCCATAGGAAATCTTTCTCTAGTTCTAGCTAGTGGCTTCAAGCTTCAGTTACATGATGTCCTTTATGTTCCCTCATTAGCTAGAAATTTGATATCAGTTTCATGTTTGTCAGACTATGGTATTGATTGCCATTTTTCTAAGAATAAGTGTAAGCTACAGTTTAATAATAAATGTGTGGGTCTTGCCTTCCGACAAGACAAACTTTATTTATTATCTATGTCTGAGAATGTGAATGATGTAAGCAATAAGCATGAGAAAGTATTATCATTAGATGCAAGCAAGAAAAGAAAGAGAATTGATTCCTCATCGAAATTATGGCACTGTCGTTTAGGCCATATTTCGAGGGGGAGAATAGAACGCTTAGTTAAAGAATCAATCCTCCCACCACTAGAATTTTCAGAGTTAGAGCAATGCGTTGATTGCATCAAAGGCAAGTTTGCAAAGATTATAAAGAAAGGAGCTAAGCGAAGCGGGGGAGTTTTGGAATTGATCCACACGAACATCTGTGGACCTTTTCCAGTAAAGTCTGTGGATGGTTTTGATTCATTCATCACATTCACAGATGACTACTCTCGTTATGGATATATTTATCCAATCAAAGAACGTTCGGAAGCGTTAGACAAGTTTAAGATATTTAAAGCTGAAGTAGAGAATCAACTCGAAAGAAAAATAAAGGTAGTAAGATCCGATCGTGGAGGGGAGTACTACGGTCGACATACCCCTTATGGACAAGTTCCTGGACCTTTTGCAAGGTTCCTACAGGAAAATGGCATAGTAGCCCAGTATTCAATGCCGGGCGAGCCTCAGCAAAATGGAGTAGCAGAAAGGCGCAATCGTACCCTTATGGATATGGTGCGCAGCATGATGAGCTATTCCACATTACCATTGAGTTTGTGGATGGAGGCCTTAAAAACCGCCATTCATATTCTCAATAGAGTTCCAAGCAAGTCAGTGATGAAAACACCGTATGAGTTATGGACAGGGAGAAAACCTTCACTCAACCATTTGCGTGTGTGGGGGAGTCCTGCTGAAGCCAAAGTATTTAACCCAAACATAGGAAAGCTAGACCCCAAGACAGTCAGTTGCCATCTTATTGGCTACCCAGAAAAATCGAAAGGTTATCGTTTCTACTGCTCTAGTGGGCACACAAAGTTTGTGGAAACGAGACACGCTAGATTCCTAGAGGAAGAGATGATCAGGGGGAGCAAGGTAGTGCGAGAAATTGACCTTGAGGAAAAACGGGTGTTTGTGCCCATCCCGATAGAGCAAGAGCCCTACTTCACACTACCTGTTGTCGCCGGCCCTACAATAGAGCCAGCACCTGCTGTTCCTTCGCCTTTACCTAGTAATCCGGAACCTGTCCTTCAGGAGCCGGTTGAGCCAGTGGCAGAGCAACAGCAGCCTCAAAATGAACAACCACAAGTAGAGGAAGTGCCAGCTGCGGAGCCTTCTGGCAGACCGCAAAGAGTTAGAAAATCTCCAATTTCAGATGACTACATAGTCTATGAATGCGAAGAAGTTCAGATGGAGGGTGATCCCGCTTCATTTGAAGAAGCCATGAGAAGCGCTGAAGCATCTAAGTGGCAAGAAGCCATGGAAGATGAGTTGAGATCCATGAGTGCAAACAAAGTCTGGGAGCTAGAAGAAATTCCTAATGGAGCCAAAACAGTAGGCTGCAAATGGGTCTACAAGGTGAAACGTGACTCCAAAGGGAATGTAGAAAGATATAAGGCGCGACTTGTGGCGAAGGGTTTTACCCAAAGAGAAGGGATAGATTATAATGAGACATTTTCTCCTGTCTCGAGCAAGGATTCTTTCAAAATCATAATGGCCTTGGTAGCACATTTTGATCTAGAATTGCATCAAATGGATGTAAAGACAGCATTCCTAAATGGAGACTTAGAAGAAAGAGTTTATATGGCACAACCGAAAGGTTTTGTCGAGAAAGGTAAAGAAAGAATGGGATGTCGTCTAAAGAAGTCTATCTATGGCCTAAAGCAAGCATCTAGGCAATGGAATCTAAAGTTTGATCAGACAATCAAAAGATTTGGGTTTAAAGAGAATGTTGAGGACAATTGCGTGTATGCAAAGTTTAAGAATGGAAAATACATTTTCCTAATACTGTATGTGGATGACATTCTACTGGCAAGTAGTGATGTTGGTCTGCTGCAGGAAACCAAGAAGTTTTTGTCCTCAAATTTTGATATGAAAGACATAGGTGAAGCCTCATTTGTTTTGGGCATAAAGATTCACCGAGATAGAAGCAAAGGGGTATTGGGATTGTCCCAAGAAGCATATATAGAGAAAGTTCTGAAGAAATTCAATATGCATAAGTGCAGTCCTTCACCTGCTCCTATAGTCAAAGGTGACAAGTATGGGGCGCATCAGTGTCCCAAGAATAAGTTTGAAAGCGATCGCATGAAAGCTGTTCCATACGCCTCAGCTGTAGGAAGTCTGCAGTATGCTCAAGTGTGCACACGCCCAGATCTAGCATTTGTAACCGGGTTGCTTGGCAGATATCAAAGTAATCCTGGTATGGAACACTGGAATTTGATAAAGAAAGCCTTAAGATATTTGCAAGGTACAAAAGGTCTAATGTTGACATATAGAAGAACTGATGACCTACAGATAGTAGGGTATTCAGATTCTGACTATGCAGGAGATGAAAGAAAGTCCACGTCAGGGTATATATTTACCCTTGCTCAAGGAGCTATTTCGTGGAAAAGCCAGAAACAAACAATTAACACTGCGTCATCGACGATGTATGCTGAGTTTATTGCTTGTTATGAAGCATCAGGGCAGGTGAACTGGCTTAAGAAATTCATACCCGGTTTGAAGGTGGTTGATAGCATCAACAAACCACTAAAGTTGTATTGTGACAACGAGCCAGCTGTATTATACGCTCACAACAATAAGTCTAGCAATGCCGCCAAGCACATTGATATCAAGTATTATGTTGTGAAGGATAAAATCCGGGATCACGCCATCAGTCTAGAACATATAAGCACAGAAAAGATGCTAGCGGATCCGCTTACGAAAGGCTTACCGCCCAACGTGTTCAGAGGACATGTAGCCGGCATGGGTTAAAGGGAAAGCCTGTGATACCTGGATAGCAAGGGGGCCCAAGGCAAGAATTCGTCTCTAAACAGAAAAGGGTTTGTGGCTGTCGAGTCTAACGGTAATGACTGTGATGACGGAACATGCTCAATACTCTGATTTGTGATGGGGTGAGTTGGAAAAGCACAAGGCGATAGAAGAGATCAAGGGGGAGAATGTTAGATTGATCTCTAGTGGGCTGGCCCAACGGCAGCCCATTAACCCCTTAATCGCGCCCTGATCGGGGGCGCCTAACCCTAATGGTTAGTGGGCCCCCGTCGCACTGCGCTATATTAAGAGGGGTGAGGGCTGGCAGGCTCAGTTCACGAGGTTCGCCGCAGCCACACTCCCCACCCCGACAAACCCTAGCTCTCCGATCAGAGAGGCGCAGCAGCGGCGGGATTGCTCCACCGACGGCTTCACCGCGACTTCTTCCTCCTGCGACGCTGCTGCCATCGCCATGGCGAACAACGCCGCTGGGAACCCCAACGCCACTGCTGATGGTCGACCTCTAAACCTCTCTGTTCCTTCTCTGTTCTTGTTAGTAGTCAATGTATAGGATCTCTATACTGTTGTTTATCCCTTGTACCCGAATCGATCTACTGCTAGTTATAACAGCAAGTTTCTATCACTCCCCCGTCAAGAGGCTCTCAGCCGTGAATAGCATGACCAGGTGCATCACCTCGGCCTGCCTCGCGTCCATCGCCTCGCGAAGCGCCACCAGATGCTGCAGCTCCTCGAACGCCATGGATCTGCACTCCTGTGGAGAGTTTTGTGTTGCATGGACGTGTTGGTTCTGTTGGACAATATGATCGATGGCTCGCAGATCTTTATGGACGGATGACGGAACCCAGTTGCCATGCGAATCGGATTCGGTCTCGATCGCATTCCTGCTAACTCCTAACGAGATCGAGGCACGGACTATAGCTCGCGCCTGACTTGCTTGATCGACTCGGACTCGGATTTTACTCAGATTCATCATTGAGCTCTGTGCTTCTTCGCCTAGCCGATCCTCGGTCCCGTCAGGTTCAGCCCGGCAAGCGTGACGCCAGAGCGATCTGAAGGTGACGCATATAGAGACATCGCAGCAGCCATGGTCTGCAACGAATCAACCGACGGCCAGCTGCGCGGCAACGCAAGGAATGGGACCGCCCGGGAGCCCGGGACGCTCCGGCGAGCCACGGCATTTCAGTCACTCGGGGCTGCTCGTCGTTTCGAACACCGGCCACTCCCTCTGTGGGAATGCGAATAAACACCTCAGCTGAAACAAAGTGGGGTGACAAAAATAAGGTGTTCAAATTTCTTGGAGCCTATATAAGCATCGAACAGAAAAATATGCCAAGAACAATTTGGTATTTACAAGGCACAGAAACTGTACTGTCAAACCAAAAATTTACATCGCCAGTCACGGTACATTGAAAGCAAAAGAAAATATGTATCCACTACACGTATACAGCATGTGTCAGTCGTCAAACTGAACCATTTCTTCGAACAGGAAACCTTGTCCTGAACCTAACTTCCGATGCTCTGCACAAGTGATCACTGACCAATAGCGTTACCATCAGTTTCTTGAAGTGGGGACGGCAAAAATGTGAGGTACTAGCACGCTACAAAATCGCCCTGAATTTGTATGTGTCGTGTAGTCTTGGATGCCTCAAGCGCCCTACAGACTACGGGCATTCTGGCGAGTGTGCTTTCTCCACCGCCTCAACATGTGAATGCAGCCCCCAGCGCCCAACAGGCCACAGGATGCAAGGCCCAGGATGGTCGAATTTGCGATGTTTCGAGGGTGGGCACCCTGCAGAGGAAATGAATCGCTGTCAGCATTGTGTGAACATATAGGCACAAAAATGTTCGGTGACAAGAGGGCTCCAGATGGCTACCTGTAATAGGAAAACGAAGATAGCAGCATTTGCCGGTGACAGCGAAAAGCTCATCATGCCCCCACGCAGCTCATTTGGCAGGTACCTGCAGTGGTGCCATCTTTGTAAATAGAATGTAGGAGATAGTAACTTAAACTCGATTGTACTTGCACCAGTAACTCACATTGTTCTCAATCTTGCTAGTGAAGGTAAGATAAAGCCTACACATGCATGGAAGATGCAGAATGATATCACCAATGTTCCAATCTCCTGTTCAAAGAACACCACTTCTTACTAAGCTTAGGTAACCAGACAATTTTAAAACTACATATTGCCTTCGAGATATGAACAACATACCTGGTAATCATAGGCCACAACAGACAATGCGAGTCCAGCACCAATGTAAGCTATTGTCAGGCTGTCCTCATTCCGGAAAGGAGCTGTGGCTCCATAAAACCATGGAAAAACAGCGCTCCCAAGCATTCTTGATGCCAAGAAACAGGGGTAAATTGCTGACAGTTGAGCATACCTTCCGTCAGCCTGTGCCAACCACAACTTCAGTCTCAAGTTTCCAAAGAAACCAATCATACAGAACCCCAGGGAAAACACTAGGAGGAAAAGAACATCAGTACAGAATAATACCACTATGGTTGGTGCCCAGAGAAACGAAAAGGCAGAGACAGCAAAATGGATACTTGCTTGAGCTAAGACCAGGATCAGTACTCTTTTGTCTGAAACACAAAAACTACCGTCAGAAATGGAACATGTAACTGCTGAAAAGCTTGATCCATAACATAATTAACAATCATAATGCACTAGTTCATATTGTGAGAGATGGAAAGGCTGCAAGCGTTGATGTATTTTTCACATAGCAAACATCTCTTAAGTTTGACTAAAGCAATTCGGATACGCTAAATTTATTTCGAAAAACCCATAAATATGTGGCAGTGCACCAACAGAATATTGCACCACATGTATTTGCAATTATATCTCATGCTAGAATATTCACGGTCAATATTCACCAACGTCAATGGCAATAACTTTAAAAGGTTACAGAAGTGCATATGCT
This sequence comes from Alloteropsis semialata, assembly GCA_004135705.1. Classification (NCBI taxonomy): domain Eukaryota; kingdom Viridiplantae; phylum Streptophyta; class Magnoliopsida; order Poales; family Poaceae; genus Alloteropsis; species Alloteropsis semialata. Next base: position 64,086,385 of record CM014275.1, read on the forward strand.
ATATGATGAAATCGTTGTGTATGCTATATGATGAAATTATAAAGTTTACTACAGAAGGCTCAAAAGTTTCAAACATTGGCCAACTTATATTTCTCACTGGCATCATCTAGATATTCATGGTGTTATTTATAAATATAAATAGAGCTTCATTAACAGAAATGAGAAAGAAAGCGCTGGAGCAAGCAAGATGACTCACCACTCACCTCTGAGGACATGTGCAAAAAATGATTTTTGGTAACTCCCAATGACAGATGCATGCTGAGTGGTACTTGATGCATTTCTGATATACAGAATACCCACTGCTGATAGTGTGGCTGCCAATGCATAGGGAAGCAAGAATCCATTGTCAGCATTACTAACCAAGACATTTGTGATTTCTTGACTTCCAATCAGGGACACTGATTCAAAGAATGTCATCAGCCAGAAGGTATCAAACAGCAAATCTTGCTTCTGGTCTTGCTGAAAAGGCAGGATAAAGCAGTTAACAATTCGTACAAGTACAACGTAAAGAGCACAGTAATAGCACACAGCATTTCAAAACACAAACCTTCTCATGCTCCACCACAAGCCACGTCTCAAAACAGAAAGAGAACAATGAAGAGGCAAGAGCCAGAATGAAACTGTTGATCCATGCACAACGAACCGCACTGAAACTCTTCAAGGCACCCACTGCAAGCTGAAGTACCCAGTACAATATGCAAGTCCTTCGAGGTCCTCTACAAATGTCAGCGGAAAAATGTTATAGCAACTATCAGAAGGATAAAAACATAAACATCTGTACCACATAATAGTAACTGCTGCAACGAAGGATTAAGTGCAGTTAATGGAGCAAAAATTCTACACAAACAGATTGTATAAGAACAGGAAATCTATGCCACTGCTGGTTTCAGATATACAGGTGCAGAAATTGCTGTCAATCACTCCCCAATACAAAATGACAACACTACAGTATAGGATCATGAAGAGATCTTTTGGCTATAGTTGATCAGCCGAAACTCAAACTAGCTCAGACAAATGTCTGTAAACAGAATAGATAGCTACTATTCATGGACTGGTTTCAAACTGAGAACTGACATATGCATTAGTGTACCACACAAACCAATGCGGGGGAATTGAACGAGCTATGCAAAATGCTACACTACTTAAATTAAACTCATTCTCTAAACTCCCAATGAAGACAAGTCAGAAAACATTCGTCCCCGAAACTTACATTTTGTCAGAGACGATGCCAGAAATAGCACCGGGGAATAGCGCAGCGGCAGCGGTAGCAGCAAGGCGCGCGGCCATCTGCTCCCTGCCAAGCCCACACCGCACGAACTCATCCTCCCCAAACACGGACTGGATCCCCTCAACCGCTGCACAGCAACAACCAACGCCACACCATCAGATTAGGTCCGCCGCGCCGCGCCGGCTCGACAAAGGCAGGAGATCGGAGGGCTAGCTACTCACCGGACGCAAGGGCGAAGAGGATGAGGAAGGCGTGGCGGAAGCGGAGGAAGGGGCCGGCGCCCACGTCGAAGGGGGAAGCGGGGCCGGCTGCGTGCGCCGCGGTCCTCGCGGAGAAGTAAGGGAGGAGGAGCACGGCGGCGAAGGCCGCGGCGGCGAGGAGCGGGTAGGCGAGGGGGCTGAGCGCCCACTCCTCCCGCTCGATCACCACCCCCATCGCCGGGCTCCGTCTCCTCGGGATCCGTGGCTGGGTCGCAGGAGTCGGGTCGGAGGTCGCCGGCGCTGCGGGGTGGGGCCGGACGGCGGGGTAGTGGAGTCGCCGACGAGATCGACGGGGGAAAGGGGAAGAGGAAATGGGAGTGGAACGGACTTGAGAAGCTGGGCTGTTTGGGCCTAGATTTCTGGTGGGCTTGTGTTAGCTTTTGAGTTCTCAGCCCATGTACGTGATAGACCGGGTTTGTGAACAGATTTTGGAATTCAGCCCTCCTTTTTTTCCCTACAAATTTAGCTCAAATTCAGAGTATATATCGGTTGGCTGGTGGCTGATAGCTGGTGCTGATTTGTTGTGAGACTGAAATACTGCTGGTTGGTTGGTGGCTGGTGGCTGATGCTGATTTGTTGTGAGACTGAAGTACTGCTGGCTAGTGGCTGATAAGCCAAGCGAACAGGTATTCTAAGGCCCTCTACGGTACTGATTCCGCCAGCTCCGGCATAGTTACTGTAACACCACTGTTCTGTCTCAGATAGAGCGGCGGGGGAGCGAGTTTAGCAGCTTCAGCTGCTCTCGAGTATTTTTGTATTTTTGTATGTTTTTTCTTTGCTTCGTCAAGTAGGATTGGACCTGTTCTTTTATTTTCAGCATTAGTGTAACAGCACGGCACGCGGCCGGGAAGACGCTGCAGCCGTTTTGCGCAATCTTTGACAGAGACGGCATGTGTGACCGACCCAGAATGTGGACACATTCGGCAGCTGTTCCTGTCTATCCAAGAAACTAATCACAAATATGGATGGTATTTCTTTCATTGGTCGCAGGCACGGAACAAACCAAAAGTGCAGAATTTCACTATCAGGAAGAAACGCGACGGAATGGTCACCAAAATTTTAAAATATATACACACGCACAGGTCCAAATCGTGACACAGAACCACTTGCTTCCGAGTGGGAGCGGGGCTCTCTCGACATGCGTACAGTGATAGCCATATCCGAGAATTTTGAGACCATTATTTCAACCGCAAGTGATCAATGATAGTATTTTTTTTTTGACCGGAACCGGCAGGGTACCTTTTTTTTAATATATATAATGGAAAAATATGTACAGGTTACAAGGCCTCAGACCCAAATTTTAAAAGAGGGAAAATCATAAGAGACTACTCAGCCAATTGTCTATTTTCATACTCACATCTGGTTCAGCCCTAAGGGAGACCAGCCTCATCTCTTGTTCAAAGTGTAAACGCCAGCGTGCAAAAGATAAATGTCCACCATCAAAAATGATACTGTTTCTATGACACCAAATGGACCAGGAAGCAACAATAACCACTTCTCGAAAAATAACTGATCCAAATAACTGCCTAGACTTCAGAATCAATGATAGTATTTTGGTACAAAACTTTCAGTATACATACCTGTACATGTACGTGTATACGTTGCTTCCTCCTATTTCAATTGTGTGTTAAATAGTACATGACATTTAGCACGTACAAATTTAGTCTTTATTACGCCAAGTTTAAGAACACAAAACTAGTCCATTAACGAACAGATATTTCTTGTCTTAAAAGGTGATGACATCTTTTGAGAACAAATTGTAATAGTAAAAATGGATATACGGAGACGTACGTACGCAGTGGATCGTACACAATATAAGAATTAAGAAACACCTGCACTGCATGATTCAAGCCCCAGGTGATGCAGCAGCGGACAGCTAGCTGATCTGATAGCGAGCTAGCTGAGAGCGTCCAATTCACGTAGAAGTCCAAGACTAGCATAGAAGTAGCCGCCCCACGAAAAATGGACGTGTCCGAGCGTTGGCTGCCTTCCTCAGTTCGCCTTCTTCCTGCCCTCGACTCTCTCTCGAGCTACCAGTATTAGTATAGGATCACCAGGTTGCATCTGAATCTTATCGGCGCGGCGCGCGCTTCATTCAGTTCCGACCGATGCAGATGCACCACCCAAGCAGCAGCAAGGCGCCGGCGGCGGCCATCATCAAGGCCGATGGCGCGGTGGTGGTGGGCCTCAAGGAAGGGAGCCCGCCGCCGGCAGGCAGGGAGGAGGCGGCGGTCGTCGTCATCACGGAGGCCGCCGTGGACGTGTGCCTCGCCGCGGCCGCCATGGCCGGCGCCGCGCTGCTGGCGTGGTGGGCCGTGGCGTTCCACCCGGCCTACGCCCACCTCTGGATGGTGCCGCTCGGCCTCGTGCTCGCCTGCACCCCGCCCGTCGTCTGCCTCGCGCTCCGCTTCTCCGGCTCGCCGCCGCGCGTGCCGCCGGGCAATAATGAAGGCTCTGCCGCCGCGGGCGCGCCGCCGCCGCTGGACGCCGTGGTGGTCGTCCACAAGTAGTACGTACATAAACATAAGTGTGATCATGCATGTATTTGTGGAGTGTTCTTTAGTTTGATTTGGGTTTTTAATTTGACAGGTTGAGAGTTTGTATGTTTCGTGTCTGCAAAATTCGACTGGAAGATGGAAATGTATATGTACAGAGGTATATATGGAGATCCTGATTTGGTAATTTGACGAAAAAAAATGCATGTGAGAAATGTGAATACAGAATATAATAACAAGCTAACTTAAGTTGGATCCTATTCTTCAGACGCTTTGGAATTTTTTTTCTATTGTGTCAATCAATCTATACCGTTATTAGCTAGTAGAGCTATGTCTTTTTTCTGAACAATTTAATTTAGATATACTACTTCCATTCTTAAATATATGACATCATTGACTTTTTTCTTTCGTTTGACTATTCGTCTTTTCTACAAATATTTACTATGTAAAAACATAGTTCTATTCGTCTTTTCTACAAATATTTATGTAAAAACATAGGTCTATTAGTTAAATTCAAAGTATTATTGATATTAGATGTATTGGTACCTATTTTACTTTATTTAACAAACTAACTAATGAAATATTGTTGGTCAAAGTTGAAATAAAAAGTCGACAGTGTCATATATTTAAGAACGGAGGGAGTATGTTTAGATGTGTGATTGAGACCGATGAAGTTTGGCGCATCAAGATGCATACGCTTAGGATTTTTTTCTCGAACTTTTTTTTTCTCTCGAACACATACGCTTAGGATGAAAGTACTAGTTTGAAAAATATGAAAGTAGTAAAGAATGAAAGGTAGTTAATGTACTGTATCATGTAGACTTGAATAAGGTTGAGTGATTATATTAGGGCGTACGTGCGCTTGTTGCGTGTGTGACGTGGAAGTTTTTTTTGTGAAAATATCTGATATATTTAATTTTAGTCGTGGCTTGTACTATCTCTGTGTTGAGAATGAATTAGGCAATTTAATTATGCACACATCATTTCCCTCTCAATGGGAAGCTAAACTAGTTATTTTTTTTAGCGACCGTGCCTTAGCACGTTTTTCATTAAGAGGAAAGCCAGTTTACAAGGTACCCCCGACCCATACAGAAGATGGGCCGGCCTAAAAACAGAAAACAACTGTACATTCAACAAATTTGCGACCTGGTCGATATCCACATCGTCCCCTACCGGCTGCCGAAGCTGGGGGCACACTAAGAGGTGCCGCCAGCCTGCCAGAACCCAATGTCTTCCTTCGCACAGAATAGCCTGAGCCAGCTCATGGGGCGAACGCGAGTGATGATTGAAGATTCTATCGTTCCTCTCCTTCCAGATCATCCACGAGGTGAGAATGACCAGAGAATCAAAAAGAATGACCAGAGAATCAAAAGCAGCTCGTGTCTCCCTATCTAGCCGCTTACGAGCTGCCAACCACCAGTCCGCAAAGAGGTGAACCGCTCCTGATGGCGTGATGTCCTGCCAGCCAATGCCCTGTAGCAACAAAAACCAAACTTCCCTCGCGAAGACACAGGCAACAAGCAGATGGGAAACAGTTTCCCTGGCCTGTGAGCAGAGCGTGCAGTCATCTTGGTCTTGAAGTCCGTGGCGCCTCCGTCTATCATTGGTCCAGCATCGATCATGCAACACAAGCCATAAGAAGAACTTACAGCGTCCTGGCGCCTTGGCCTTACAAAGCTCCTTGGCACCCAACACTGTACTTTGGCCAACGAAGAAAGCCTGATAGGCCGAGGCGGTTGTGAACCGACCATCCGCCGTCCATTTCCACGTCCAAACATCTTCGGCATCGGGGTTTAAAAGGAAGGAGCGTAGGCGTAGCCATAGGTGTATATACTGCACAATAACCTGCACAGTTAGGGCCCCGGTGATGTCCCTGATCCAGCGGCGATCAGTGAGGCGTTCCCTGACCGTGCGCTTGCACTGCGTGCGCTGATGGACCGCTTGGACCAAGCATGGTGCAAGCTCCTGGAGAGAATGACCATCAAGCCACTTGTCACGCCAGAACAGGCAATTGTTCCCATTCCCAACAGCGACTGTGATTGAAGCCTCGAAGAAGGTGCGTACAGGAGCCTCCACCGAGTCCGGGAGCAGCGACCAAGGTCTGTTAACCACATCAGTTTTGCGGAGCCAAAGCCATCGCATACGAAGTGCAAAACCCTGCAGCTGAAGGTCGACGAAACCTAATCCTCCCAAGACAGATGGCCGACAGACTCTAGGCCAAGCCAGGAGGCAGTGCCCGCCGAGCACCGTGTCAGTCCCTCTCCAGAGGAATGCCCGCCTCCGACGATCAATCATCTGGATGGCCCAGTCCGACAACCCCACTGCCATTGCTATGTGCACCGGGAAGGCCAAGAGCTTGACCTTGACAAGGACAGAACGCCCAGCACGATTGAGTAATCTGGCCTTCCATGTTGGCAAAGTATTATTGACTTTGTCAATGAGTGGTTGCATATCACATTTGCGCAATCTGAAGATGGATAGGGGAATACCCAAGTAATGACAAGGGAAGGATGCCAAATTTCCAGGAAAGAAATTGAGCAGGCAAGCCGTCTCCTCCAAATTGCACTGAATGGGCAAGATTTGGCACTTGGCTGGGTTAACCCGCAGGCCTGATGCTGCCCCAAAAATATCCAGGGCCATCTTGATCAGCAACAAATCTTGCTCGACCGCCGAAGCAAAAATCACCACGTCATCAGCATACAGGAAAACCCGTTCTTTGATACGCTCAGTACCAAAAGAAGTGAGAAGTCCCGCGGACTCGGCCTTGCGTAGTAAAGCGTTGAGAGCCTCCATCACAATCACAAACAACATGGGCGAAAGTGAGTCTCCTTGCCGCAATCCCCTGGCATGACAGATTCGAGTCCCCGGCCCTCCGTTAACAATTATCTTTGTGCTGGTAGATGCCAGCAACATCGAGATCCAATTAATCCAACGACGCGAAAAACCCATGTGTTCCAGAATAGCTAGCAGAAACGACCAATCCACCGTATCAAAAGCTTTTGCAATATCGACCTTGAGTAGCGCAGATGGATGCTTGTTGCGGTGTAGCAAACGCGCAGTAAGCTATACTGAGCGGAAGTTGTCATGTAGCAACCTTCCTCTGATGAACGCACTTTGGTTGTGTCTCACCAACTCATGCAAATGAGGCGCTAGACGTGTGGCCAGTACTTTGGTGAACAGCTTGGAGAAGCTATGAATTAAACTAATCGGCCTGTAGTCTCCAATCTTGGATGCTTCTGGTTTCTTTCTTAACAGGACCATGTAAGCTTGGTTAAGAAGGTATAAACTCCGACCATCCAAAGACCAAAGAGCATGGAAGGCCGCCATGAGATCCTCCCTAATGACTGGCCAGGCAGTTTTGTAGAAGAGGCCGGTGAATCCATCAGGGCCCGGCGCTTTGTCGGCCGGTATATTCGTGATCATGGCCTTGATTTCGTCCTCAGAGAAACAGAAATCCAACCCAGCCAGCTGAAGCCGCGGAAGGCCCAAAGCCTCAAAGTCCAGAGTAGCATCAATAATTGTTCATGTAGACTTTCATAGCGCTTTTATCTTTTTAGACAGCGGAAAAGGAGCTGTGGCTTATGTGCTGGTGACATCTCGCTTTTATCCTTTTAGACATCGCTAGCTTGTTGGTGACCGTGACGTTGAGACGTTCTATGTATGTATATATATATTCGGCATAAAATATGACAACGGTCAGTGATGCAGATGATGCTGTGTTGAAAAACAAGAAGAGACAGATGGAATGGAAGCTTCATCCTATCCTAACCTCGTTTCGTTCCTGGTTTCCTACGACCTCCGTCTAAAAAAAATATAATTGTCCAGGTTGTACTCGGCAGATATTTGTCCGGCAAGCACCCTGCTTCGTGCGAAGATTAATCACGGTAATGAACAGAAAGACACGGGATTTTTATACTGGTTCGGGCCCTCGAGATCGAGTAATAACCCTACGTCCAGTTGCTGCTTGTATTATTTCGTCAAGTACAGATTACAATGCGTAACAAGTACCCTCGGGTGGATTGGCTAGATTCTGGGATACCCTCTACGTACAAGACCCCCGCTATTTATATCCAGGGAGACGTGCCTTACAAGACAAAACAGACCTAAACCTAGTAGGACTCTAGCTATCTTCGGGCCTTTCCTCCTGCGATCCGGTCATCGTGTCTTGTTCGGAGTCTTGATCGTTCGGAGTCGGTAGTCGGTAATCCACGTGATCGGGCACCCTGGTATTATGGCCTCAACAGTAGCCCCCGAGCTTATCTTGTTCAGAAAAGGTTGATTGTTCAATAGCCTTCGGGTCTTTTTGCTCTTGGGTGATTTCTGGATATGTTAATACCTCGTCAATCACTTGTTCCTGAGAGCCAGAAAAGATCCCGAACTTTTGAATATTAAAAACCTGTATCTGAATGATAAGGTCAGAGAAAAAATATCAGCCATAATAATAGTAAATAAAAATTTTCCCATCATGGAAACTGAAACACCCCAGGATTGATGTAATGTCCGCCCAGTGCATTTAAAACCCACTCCGCACGTCTCCCGAAACTTTAGCAGCGCACGTGTCATTCACGGCTCTGCTCTGGCTCCTCGATTCCCGTGCGAAGCGTCGCTCCCTGGGTCTTTAAGTATCAGATCTCCTGGTCGATTTGTACTTGAACTTTCCTTTCTAAGCCTTCTCCCCCCTCACCATGGGAAAGAAAAAACTCAGCCGCAAGTTCAAGCTTCCTCGCCTCCTTTTCAGAGACTCTCCCCGCAGCTCCGGCGAACAGCCGCCTGACAAGCCGGAGGACCCGCCGGCGACGACACCTCCCCCTGCTCCTCCTCAGGTTCTGCTCCTGGCCCTCCCCTGGTACGGGGATGAAGGAGTCGAAGTCGAGCCGCCAGAGGAGGCCCCGGTAATGGCGTCTCCGACTCCCAAGGCTGCTTCATCAAGCATTGCCGCCGGGAAACGTCCTGCGTCCTCCTCTCCAGCCCCAGCATCTCCCATCTCCCTCTGCTCCGACGACGAACCAGAACAAAGAGGGAGTAGAGCCCGGCTGAAGCCAGAAGCAGCACACGCAGGCGCATCTTCATCTTCTGCTCCGGTGGACACCAGCGGCGATGAGGATTTCGCCCGGCGCCTCTTTGTCTCCCTGAATCGCGACCTGATCGGGATTCCTGGAGACGGAGCGCTCGTGGATCTCGTCAGCGACTCTGAAGAAGAGAACGCGGTAGATGATGATCCACCGCCTGGTGCTCCACCGTCCTGATCCTCGCGGACGACATTAGTCAAGCGAGGATCTTTGTTTTGAGTTTTTAGTTGCAGGGTAGTTATCAATCCCTCGTGAAATGTACTCCTTTTGAATTAATGAAAAAATTTCACTTGATGGATGTAACAAAAGTCCCTTTTTCCCTGTGTTCGAAACATTGTTTGTATCAATCTATTCATGAAATTGTCTGTTCAGAAACAAAATTCCCGAACAAAAGTTTCTTCCGATCAGACTAACAAGTTTTTAGCGTGTTCGGGAAGTTTGACCCGGATCAGATGTGATCGGGGCATTTCCTCGTTTCACACCAAGTGTTCGGTCATTTAAAACTGATAGCTTCCCTTGTAAGCCAACAATCCTAAATGCATTGAATTTGACCTGCGCATTCCTCGAAACAACGCGTGCCGCAGAAAAAGGAAAGAATCTTTTTGACCCAACAGTCACTGCGGATTGCACGGCTCGAGGGCAGGTTTCTCGGGGTTTGTGCTCCCTCGCAGAACCATAAAGCCCCCAAGCGCGGCTGCTTGGATTCCATTTGGGCCTTCATCATCCTTGTTCGCATCTACAGAACACTTCGCCATTCTTCATCCGCTTTCTTCCCTTCATCCACCTGTTCCTTCAGCCCCTCAGGCCAGCTTCCAGTTGCCATGGTATCCTCGCACCAATCTTCATCCGGCGGCGAATCTTCAGGAAATCAGAGCAGTGCCGCCGCCGGGCGAGAGCTCCGCAGCGGAAGCACGGTCTGCACCACGGACCAGTACTGGGACAAGTCCACCACTACAGCCAAACAACTGAAGCAACTAGAGGATCTTGGATTGCTCCCTGACACCAGCCTCTTCCCTCGTCGGCATGCCAAAGTCAGGTGTATCCGACCCCCAACACCCTTGAGATGGTGGCGTTCTTGGAGTTTTTCCATTGTGGATTCAGGGTTTATCCTTCTGATTTCTTCCACAACATCTGTGAGCATTACCAGATAGAGCTCGTGCACCTTAAGCCCGGCACCTTGACTATGCTTAGCGTCTTTGCCTTTCTGTGCGAAGCTTGGTTAGGGATTAAGCCGTCACTGCTGCTGTGGAGATATTTTTATACCCCTGCATTCTACAAGAACCAACTCATGATCGGGTCCATTGGGTTTTCCTTGAGAGATCGGGAGATCTATATCCCTTTTCCAGTCAAAGATTGCTGGAAAGGATATGAGCGTCACTGGTTTTACATCACCCTTCCCCAAGCCTCAGTGGCAAAAGGGAAATATTTGATGCCCTATCTCAAAGAAGAAACCAAGGCCCTGCCAAGAATCCCTTTCATGACTTGCTTTGCAGCTAACTTGGAATCCCCTTTCACGAGCAGCCTTCTCACGCCAAGAGATGCAGCTATACGGAGTCCTGTCAAAAGTCCCTCATACTCGGCAACATTGTTAGTAGGAGTTGGATCAACAAAATTGATTTGTAATGCATACCTGATGATGTCATTGTGCGGTGAAATCAGTACCACCCCAGCCCCCGCGCCTGCTCGGCAAAATGCTCCGTCATAGAACATGGTCCAGTGTTTGGGATTTTGGGCAGCCTCTTCGGGTTCGGGGTTTGTCCATTCTGCGATGAAATCTGCCAGAGCCTGCGACTTGATGGCAGTTCTGGGTATGAATTCAACGTCATAAGCCCCCATCTCTACAGACCATTGCGCAATCCTACCCACGACATCTCGATTATGTAAAATGTTGCCAAGAGGGTAAGTTGAGACAACCTTGATCTTGTGGCTCAGAAAGTAATGCTTGAGCTTCCTGAAAGTCATTAGTACAGCATATAATAATTTCTGAATCTGAGGGTACCTTGTTTTG
>CM014275.1:64098444-64119858 GCA_004135705.1 Alloteropsis semialata
TTTCTTTCGGGGTAAATTAGATCTTAGTCGGTTAAACTTTGCTATGATAACTTTGATTCCAAAGGTTCAGGATGCCAAGAACATGAAAAATTTTAGGCCAATTAGTCTTATTAATTGCAGCTTCAAAATTTTTTCAAAGGTGTTGACTATTAGGNAAGAAAACATCCCAAGCACTTTATACAGAAAGAGCAAGATTTCTTTTATCATACCATATCTCATTAATCAACCACTTAGATAAACATGTTTCCTAAAGATATATGTTCACAAGCACCAGGTGTATGTGCAAGGAATAAAGTATATGCAAGCCAATCAAGGATAGACATGTAAACCAAAGGAGCATCCAAGTTCATTTTAGCATGAGTTTAATTTCAGTGATCATCTCAAGATGAGGCTTATTAAACTCATGAATCAGAGAGGGTGAGGGACAGGATGTGCAAACCATCGCTCTGGATGAAAATGTGGACAAGAGATGCCAGATGGCCTTCGGCCGACCAGGGGGATCGGCCGACCCCTTCTGGGCTTCGCTCACCTTGATCTTTCTTGAGCTGACCTGTGCGATGTTGTACAACCTGTCTATGGGTGGACTCGATCATGTGCACGTCAGGAAACTCGGGAGACCCCCACACTTGATCTTTTACCTGCATTTATTCATACATGGTGGAAACAAAACAATGGCTCTTTAGTTTTGGGAACCAAGAGCCTTTATTGGATTCAAATATTTTTTAATTTATTTAGTTATGCAAATTTTAATGGAACATTTTTTTAGAGCAAGATGAAAGACCAACATCACCTGAAAACCAAGATAGAATTTTGTACAAATGGAACATGTTGCCAAATACTTACCGACCTCCCCCACACTTGGATTTTTGTGTCACGAGACAACAAAAATCAAGTGTATTGGCTTCCTTTGAAATTTGTTCCATGAACAAAACTTACCAAGGTGTTACTGCTGATGTAGCTCCATGTTCTTAAGCATCACCTGTCCATCGTTCTTTTCAATCTCCACCTGAAACGGTTAGCGACCAAAAATACCCGAAGGAAAGTTTATACTAAAAACATGACTTGCTTTTATTCGAAAGGAAAAATAAATGATAATTCGGGACATCTCCCGGCAGTGCTTTGTTTATGGTCTGAAGCTAGACCATGGGGATCCTCACATTGCAGCTGTCATTGGCGACGTTGTTCCCATGATTATCGCCAATTGTTAATGTACCGTTGAAGTTCTAGCTGCAATGTTAGTGCCAAAGATGCAAAACGAAATCTGCAATGCTTATGATAAACAAATGCATCTACAACCAACCTTCTAAACATTTTAGAAATGAGGACGGTAAGGTGGTTGCAGCCCTCGTGTGCGCTCGGGGCACAAAACATGTTTGACTCTGGAGATTCATTAAATGAGCATGACTCTTGTGGGATTTCGAAAGAGAAGGTTTCATGCTCATTTATAGGATCCTTTTGCTCGGACTCCAGAGTCGATACTCCAAACGTGTCCATGGCCCTTGGGTTCTCCAACTCAAGAGGTTCATCATTGAAAATCGGAGTTGTTTCTCGACCATTATCGAGAATAACTTCCTGAGGGCCTAAGGGACACGGCTTCCGCTTGATTGAAGGTGATGATGAAGGTCGCTTGTGTTCAAAGAGATGAGAAGTAGGTTATAATGGCGACACAAACATTACCTTCTCGAGCAGGCTATGCTGAGGAGGAGGCTTTGCTCTTGGAATTTTTGCGCAAGGGATAGGATTGGCAAAAGCAGCATTCCCAAGCGTGTCATGAAGGTTCCCATGAGATGCTTCTTTTTGGAGAAGCTTTTCTAGTGGGAAGCCTATGAGAAGATCAAAATCGAGGATATCGAAGATATGGAAGTCTAAGTCTACCTCGATTTTGTCTAACATGATCGTCACGGCCCTTGCAACCCCCCGACATTGAAGGATGTGTCCAAAAGGACAACTTTTTAAAACCGTGTCGGATGACCTTAGCGGAACATTTTCTAGGAGAGCATACGCTAGGTGCCATGGCATGACATTGATCTCCATGTTGAGGTTGAAATGGGCTTCTACAACAGTTCCCTTTATATAACATGGAAGGATTATGGAAGGTGAATTATTCCAAATTGCTTCGGAAAAAGTGCCTCCCTCCATCCGACCACTCCTCCGTTATGGCTTTCACGAGAAATGCTTCGTTGGGAGGATCGGGAGGATGAGAAAAAGAAAGTGTCATAGCCTTCTTGTGCCAAGAGTAGTCTGAGGTGTTTCCATGGTTTTCATATAGATCATCCTCAAATTTAAAATTGAATCCTGAAGGTTGAATGTTTTCTTCCTTCAAGGATTTTGGTTCGGGAGTGGGCTCTAAGGCTGGATCGTGCGAGATAAATAGGTTTGGCTCGGATCTTGTCTTAGAGCTGTGCTGGTGTTCGTGCTGTGTTTCGATGGAGGGAGTGTTTTCCAGAATCTTTTCTAGAAGAGCTATCCCTTCATCCAAGGTTATGTGCATGAACAAACCACCGGCGGCACCATCTAGGATGAAAGCAGCTTCCTTTTTTAGGCCCGATCAAAAATGTTGCATGAGCATGAAGTCGGGTACACCTAAGTCTGGGCCAAAGTTGTTTAGTGAGACAAATCTTTCCCAAGCTGCACCTAGAGTTTCCTTCTCACCCTGCTGGAAGCAGACGATCTCCCTCCGAAGGGCACATATACGGTGAATGGGAAAGAAGTAAAGACAAAATTTGTCCCGTAATTTTCCCCAATTTCCGTTTACGTCCCTAATGGTCTGGCGGTACCATCTCTTCGCCGTCTCATCGAGAGAGAATGGAAATAACTTCCATTTGATGGTCTCTTGTGTCATGCCTGAGATTCTCAAACATGAGCACAACAACTCAAATTCTCGCAGGTGATCATAAGGATTTTCGTTGTTGGCCCCTGAGAAGGTTTTATTCCAAACCATGGCTATAAAGCCGGGGCGGAGTTCAAAGCTAGATGTGGTGATTGGTTGATCAGAAGGTGGTAGCTCAAAGAACTCACGCCTTAGAGCAGAGAAGTCTATAATAGAATATTGCTCCATGGTAGAGGGGTTAACTGGTAAAAGAAAATAAAAGGAAAATAAAAAGATACGAGGACGAACACGGTTCAAAGATAATACAACAACCGTTCCCCGGCAACGGCGCCAGAAAGCTTGTTGGTATTTCTTACGATCACAGATAAATCCGCAAGCGCACGGATACCGTTGTAGCTTTCACCCGGAAGTATTCAGGGTATCGAATCCACAGGGAACGTGTGTACTAATCTTCTAACTAGATCGTCCAAGGACAACAAGAGAAATGATTGGCGAGGGTAGAGAGGATTCCTATGGATAAGGACCTTGATAAGGAAGCTCAGTGTCTATAGTCTGCTTACTTTGGGCACCGGGGTATCCTAGGCCTCTAGGAAATTGCCGGCCAACAGCTCTACGCCGTACCCGAACGGCGAGGATTACAAAGGACGGACATGGCTGTCACCACCTGCCGCCTACCTCTGAATACGTGGGGCTACGAGGCAAACAAAGGTAACTTCTAGCCCAGACACCACGTCTATGCTATCGATTACTACTTTAGTCTTGTTCCTAGACAAAAGTATTCACTAAGCATTCGTAAATGATTAATGAACGATGAACCCGCAAGCAACTATAGCAGAGAACTTACTTAATCAAGAGAACTTAATACTATAAGAGATCACGAACACTTACTAGAAGAAGGAAGCATCCGTCGAGGTACAAGATCGGGGAAGAGTGCCGACAGACCCGGCACTTCCCCCGGACTACCCCTCACTCTCTCCCTATTCTCTAGATACTACACTGGAGTAGAGCTTCGCCTTGGAGTGGAGCTTGTGGCTTCTCAATCTTGTGTGTTCTTCAATGACCGGTATGCAGCTATTTATAGCTTGTAGAGGCGGTTGGGAATGGACACGTGGAAGATGAGGACGAACGGACTCAGTCACAGGTCGGGCGATTCGGGGAGATCGGCCGATGTTCGATCCACCGCCTTGAGTGATGCACGGCGTAGATGGACTCCTGGAGGCGGTGGGATCCCGTACCAGAAGGATGAGGCGGTTTGGCCTCCGGACCAGGTCGGGCGACCGGCTATCGGCACCGATCGGGCCCATCTTCGGCTGAGTGACTGTTTAGTGGGTCCTAATGGCGGTTCCAGGTGGTATAGGTGCATTTGAGTACGTTTAGGTTGGAAGGTGGGCCCTTCTATCCATGTGAACTCCCCTTGGACCATTCCCATCTCTTGGATCCAACCGTCATGGAATCAGTGGCTAGGATGGTCCTGGAGTGTGCTTCTTTGCCCTGGATGAAGTTGGGCTCCGGGCCAGGCTCGGCCGACCGGCCAGGTCGGCCGACGTATCTTTTGTGCCTGATTGGCCTCATCTTTTGCCAGCCATTATATTGTAGGCCGTGGAGTCCCACCCTAGGTGACACCACTCCATTTGAGTATGTGTACTTGTGGATGTGGCCCCTTTGTTCTTCTCTTGAGGTCCTTCTCCCACATGGGCTTGACCCAACCTTGGTGCATAGGCAAGGGTTGGTCTAGAATGGCTTTCCTAGCACATATCCAAAGATAGAGTCATTTGGCCTTGGTTGGGCGTCGGCCGACCTGGCTAGGTCAGGCGACCGCCCACCGAGCCCGTTTTGCCTCAAATTTCACCTGTTGCCTCCTGCATACACATAGTCACCAAAACTAGTTGAACATGTTAGATATAAGCCCTATAGCTATGGTGAATATATATCTTTATGTCAGAGTTGACGGTCTGTGATGTGCATTAATGAGCGTCAACAACGGATTCGCCCCCCGACAAACCCCGAACCCTAACTGGTATAACCGCCCCAAGAATAATTATGTTAATGAAGGATAAATATTAAAATATGTACCGGTCAATGTTGAGAAAACATTTTATGAGAAGTACGAGATATATACTATTAGCAGGAGATTGAAATATTTTATTGAAATATGTACCAGTAGCAGGAGATAGAAAAGCCAACAATGTGCATTTTGAGCTACTCTATTTTTCAAGGAATAAAATTATGTCAAACTATCTTACAAGTACAAGTAAGAACTGAATCAGTTTAATTTGCAATTGTTTTAGATATGCAAGATCTAAATTACTAAGTGCTTGTCTACAATTGAAAATGATGACTAGGATTCAAATTCTTGGAATTTATATCAACTTTGACCATCCTAAAATATCCTGCAGCAGTACCACTCTTACAAAAAGGCCCTAATTGGGAAAACAATCTTGTACCATGCATATGGTCAAATAGTTGTCAGTCAATATTGAAATAATTAATATCTAAACTAATTATAGGAAAGAATAAAGATTGCAAGATTTTGTATAACTAATTCACAGATCCTAACTACAACTTCTAGCATTATTTAGATCTAAAAGAGGCATCAACTTCAGTCTAATTCACAAGAACTAATTCACAGATGCTCTTGGAGATTCAAGAATAAGTGAATAAAACAAATTTAAACTGAAACTCATAAAGAGAATACTACCATTAATAAAGACAGTAAACAAGATCTCAACAACAATTGCTCTATTCAATCGGAAGCTAAGTAACTTTCGGGCTTCCGGAAGCTAGGAATTCCGAGGGCCAAGGGGATACTCATGCGAAAAGAGTTCTGGGCCTTCTTTTCTTCCTCCTGGGCCGCGCGCGCGGGGTTGTCGGAAGAATTTATGGGCCATTGCCAAGTCAGGAGATCCTTCCTTGCTAGGCCACCTTGTCTATCTCCAGATATAAAAGGGCAACACCGCCGCCGCTGGTGTTGGGTTTCCCCTATGCTTGCCGGACATTCCTGGATCTCTATCCTCTCGTTCGTAGCAGGTACCTCCTCCTGGCGGCGCCGGCGCCCAAAATCAACCCACAAACAGAGTCGAGAGGGTAGGTACATAGATAGAGGAGAGATCCAAATCTGACGGAGGGCAGAAAGAAACTATAGTGGTTTTTCGGCGAGATCCCTAGGGGAGAGAGATATCATCGTCTGTTTCAGCTACTATCGGGTTTCTGGCGTTGCAGCGACTCATGTCCCTGCAGCGGGATCGGCAGCGGCGTGAACGGCGAAACCGACGTTACCGACCCCTGAGTAAGCCCCTTTTCCAAGCACTCAACGGCGTCGAATCTCTATGTTCTGGCTGTTTCTCCAATTCATGAAAAAAATCAAACCTTTTTACCACTCGTATCTACTAACTGATTCATCTCAAAATATGTGAGCCGGCAACCTAGGTGTCCTTGCGCCGAAATTTTTTACAAGCGATGAGAAATTTCTTTAGGCGTCCCAATCAGTTATTTCATAAAAGTTTTAATCTTTCTTGCTTAATTTTTTTTCTTAATATATTAAGTTGTGGGATAGGCTATCATAACCATCCTCGTTGGTTTACAGATGGATCGAGATTGGTTGCTTCAGTGGATGAAGGAAGGCACTCACCCTCTGGTCACGGCGATTCTCAAGCTGCTAAGACAATGATGTGTTCAATCCCAGCTCTTCCGGAGGTACTGTGACATGAAATTTAGCTGGTGGAAGGCTTATATTGCAATTTGCAAGTATAATATCACAATGTCAGCTCTAGCCAATCAAATTCTTTGTACTATATGTTAGCTAAATATTATCTATAAACATAGAAGTATAGAACAGAGTTCCTAGTGCTGCAATTGTTCACTGCCCTGCACTCCTAAATTAATAGCTTGGCTTTGTTTCAGACGTTGCGGTTTCAAAAAGAAAACAGTTACAGCTTTCATCTAAAAAACTGCAGTAGCTTTAACTCCAGCAGAGAATTGTCTGTCATAAGCCTTAGATCCCATGTTATCTTTTTGAAATTTTGAAAGATGGTCCCCTGTTAACCTACATGTCTAATAGAGATATACAATGTCCACTTAAGCAAAATCTTAACATAGGGTCTCCCAGTTAGTCATTTGTGACCTAGCAGATTCTGGGGATATGTGGCTGTGCTTTTGCTAAGCTTTCTAGAGAGAGCAGTTACTCCAGAACCATTAAAAATCAGTCATGTAAGCATGTTGAGATTTCAATCACCTTCTCCTCATAAATGCATATTGAGCATGTCAAACCTAGAATTGACAAGCATCATTTAGTTCTGTTTTCCCCAAGGTCCAGCAACAGTAACTTTTGATCTCCAATACAAGCAATTGGGAGACATCCCAGTATGTGTGATAGAACATAAAACATGTAAGCTTAATTTTCAAGTTTGCATGTTCATTCCAGAATAAGAAAAATGACAAATCCTGATAGCTCAGTATAAGTGGGTTTGCAGCTTTGCATTAGTCTTATGCGAGTTATTGTGCAGCCAAGCGGTTTCTGTGAGCAGTGATTGGCATCATCATTTTAGAAAATAAAATAAAAATTGGACCAATATTTCAACTAGGTTCAGGATTCAAGCTAGTAGAATGTCTGTATTGTGCTACCTAAATCCTGGCAGATGTTGGATTAAATAGCATGTCACTTCATGATGCCTTTTTAAATATATAATATCTATTATATCCTGGTTACAAGCCTCTATTACAAGAAAAAAAATTGCAACTAGGATATTTCGTAGTATTTAGTCAGTGCTACCCATTAGCAATTAACATTTTTTCTCTCTCTGGCCCAAAGTAACATTAATGGGGAAAACCTTCTATGCGATGGCCAAGTTGTTCACCATGTTTAATTCCACTGCAATACCTACCTATGTAATGCAATGCACCTTGTGCGCTCATGCTGAGAATTACATTGGGTAGAATATTACTGCCATGTTTTGCTGTTTTATCTTTCTCTGATAAGTAACCCTTTGGGCATACAGTCCAAATCTTTATTTTTCATCGAATGTGTGTGCATGCAGGACATCTTGCACCGTATACATTCCCTATTGCCACTTCGTGCTGCTGCCCGTGCTGCTTGCTTGTCTCACGCCTTTTTACTCTCCTGGAGATGTCGTCCTGTTCTTGTCTTGAATAAGCATACCATTGGCTCAAATGCAAATGCGCATCAAGAGAATCTCAGCTGCATAATTGATAACATCCTGAGGAACCACTCAGGCGTCGGCATCAAGATACTCAAGCTTGAATTATATGGTATCGTTGATGCATGCCATTATCTCGACAGATGGCTCCAGATTGCTGTTACACCAGGGATTGAAAAACTTACCCTTACGCTATGTCGTAGAGACAATATGAAGTACAACATCCCATGCACAGTTTTATCTGATGGGTTCCGAAACTCTATCCGATGCCTTCAACTTTCCTTCTGTACCTTCCATCCAACAGCTGAACTTGGTCCGTGGAGAAAGCTAACAAGTCTGCGCCTGCATTCTGTGCGTATTTCGGGGGATGAGTTAGAGTACTTCCTTTCTAACTCTCCTGCTTTGAGGCGGTTAGACCTTAGTGAATGCCCGGAGATAATATGCCTGAAGATACCTTGCGTGCAGCTGCACTACCTTGAGGTATCTTGTTGCTCGAAGCTGCGAGTGATAGAGAGCAAAGCTCGAAATCTCTTCAGTTTTATCCTTAAGGGAGAGAGGGTAAAAGTCTTACTTGGAGAAACAATGCAAATGAAGTACCTATGCATGCGCCGGTCAGACCTTGTCTGTTATGCCCGTGCTGAATTTCCATCCAATATGCCAGAACTTGAAACTCTTTCCATTGGTTCAGGTCATGAGGTATACTTTTCTTAAAAGTTCAGTTATTTTAGGCTAGTAGGGGATATATGCATATCACAGTGGTGTTATCTTTTGTATAATTAATCTGAGACGTCTGTATTTGCAGAGGGTCAATACACCAATGCTGCCTACAAAATTCCTATTCCTCAAGCACCTGTCAATTTTTCTGAGTGTGATGTTTTGCCCATCCTACGATTATTTTTCTCTGGTCTCTTTTCTTGATGCTTCTCCTTCTTTGGAGACTTGGTTGTTGGATGTAAGTCATTTTTCATTCCATCCTGCA
Source organism: Alloteropsis semialata (assembly GCA_004135705.1). Classification (NCBI taxonomy): domain Eukaryota; kingdom Viridiplantae; phylum Streptophyta; class Magnoliopsida; order Poales; family Poaceae; genus Alloteropsis; species Alloteropsis semialata. The sequence continues at coordinate 64,107,407 of CM014275.1, forward strand.
AAATATCTTATCACTTTGTTGGAACATCTTTTAGTTTATTTTATATATGATGCCTTTTCTGTCCTTAGGTAGGCGACGAAGGTATGCCTCAAGAATCCATTTTTGGAGGCTCATCACAGTTGAGGCAGATGGCTGAACAGCACCATGGCTGCCTCAAGAGTGTGAAGATCAAAGGTTTCAACTCTGCCAAGGGCTTAGTTGAGCTAGTATGTTATATTCTCCAGAACGCGAAGTCACTTGAGTGCCTTACACTGGATACCACTTATGGTGATCCTAAGTGTGATACCGAAATGTCCGGCGGCCAGTGCACTGAAATGAGTAAGGGTTTTCTCATTGAAGCCCGTAGAGGTGCTGCGGCTATCAGAACATACATCGAGGATAAAGTTCCTTCTACAGTCAAGCTGACCGTCGTGGAGCACTGCAGGCGGTGCCATGCTGATAAGTTTATCTGAATAGGTGCAATGTGTAATAATTCTAAGCTTGGGATGAACCATGCTTTGTTTCTTGGCTTGCAGGACCTGTTAAATGTTTATCACAGTAGAGGTTTAACATTTCTAGAGATGGATGAATCATATGTTATACCGCCCGATGTTTGAATGTTTAATTTATTTGTGGAAATGAGCCGTGACCGTGAGCGGGCGGATTCCTGTTGATGAGAGAGGTTTAAAATCGAGTTTTAGGTGATTAGGATTCTAAGGTTGTACTGTAATATGCAAATCACAGAACTGTTGGATCACGGCAAATACGTGTGCGTGCTGCTTCTGCTTGAATTTCCAAGCCAACATTCAACTGTGGGCCCCACGAGGGCAGCACAAGCTAGAGCCTGTGGGCCCTCGTGCTGGGCGGTTCCGGTGGGGCCATGTACCTGCCTCCCTGGTGAGCCGTGTCAGGGGTGCATGCGGAACATGTGCACGGGATGGGTGTACCTCAGCTGTTCGATGAAAAGCCGTTGATGGCACGGCAAGGGCCTGGGCAGTGGATTGGCGAGCGTACACTGGCCGTGGCGGCGGCGGCGGCCATCGGCGTGGGCATGGGATACGCGAGCCGTGGCGGCGGCGCAAAGCGAGGACGAAGCGGCCAGCGGCAGCAGGTTGCAGTTCTGTACTGCAACGCGCGCAAAGCATCCTGTTACGATTGGATTCAAATGAACAGAGAAGGAAATGAAGGGGCGATATCAGATTACACCATCCGACATTCTATTTAACATTCTAACACCAACCGATTTCAACGAATGATTTACTCGAAGAATCGCTACCAACTAGGCAACTACTCATTGTTGCCAACATATTTCAACAACATTACAACGAATGATTTACTCAAAGAATCACGAATGACTTACTCGAAGAAATCACTAACACTACTCGGTGCTCTTAGCCTACTGGTTTTCCCTTCCCCCAAAATCACTACCACCATTTGATCACCCTGAACTATGTGTTCACCTTACCCGTTTCACAAGATCACATCTCAGTCTTCACTCTTCAGCAGGTGCGGGGTGCTCGAGGAAAACATCAGCGTCCTTCATGGCGTGGATCTCCAGGAGCACAGTGGCGAGCTTGGTGCGTATCCCTTCTGCGGTGCGGGCCTGGGTCAGCCCGCCAGCGACGACCTTGCGGGACGCCTTGCACAGCTTCTTGACCGTCTTCAGGAAGTCGTCGCCACCGAGCACCCGTGACGGGCCGACCTCCGCCGCTGCCGTATGGAGCTCCCAGGACCAGTCCCTAAAAGACCTGAGGTAGAGGGTGTTGTACACGTTGGTGGCGATGATTGGGATGTGCGCCTCGGCGCCCAGCGTGAAGAGGCGGTCCACCGTGGCTAAGCTCGAGAGGCGCGGCAGATCAGGGACCAGCCAATCCTTGACGCCGACCTGCCGAAGGAGGACGGCCTCCAGCGCCGCGGAATGGTCGACGCGGACGGCGCAGATGGCGACGCGGGCGCCAGCGGCGAGGTTCACCGACAACGCCTGCCCCGCACGAAGGGACCACACCTCCACGGGGATGGGCGCCGCCTCCGCCATCTGCGCCAGGATCGGCGCCGCAGCCACCATCTGCGACGGGATGGGCGCCGCAGGGACGGAGCTAGGATTGAAATACAGGGGCCAACAGCGTCGAACATGTCTTATAATAGAGATTGATGACCTCTTTAATTACTAAATATATTTTTATGAGATTATTTTAGATGGCTAATTACATAGGTGTTTTTTTCTCAAATTTTTTAATAGTTTTTTTAAGTGTAGCACTTTGCTTTTGATGAACTACTACGAAAATATACACACATTATACGATAGATGTCTTTGACTCACTCTCGAGATATGCCCATAATAATCGTGTTCAAATTAAACTATAAAGTGATTGTCATGGTATTTTGCACATTAGTTCGTCAAGACGCTTGACAGTGCGATATATATTAAAACTAAAAGTGTGGAAGAGAGTTGTTAAAGGAGGACTAAATATGTAAGTGAAAAATGTTGTGTATTTATGTAATACAAGTACTAGCCTGAAGTATCGGATAAAACTAAATTGTTGGAAGAAAAATAAAAATGACTGAGCTCAATCAGGATGCATGAGAGCTTATTAGCTTGCAAAAACATCTATTTTTGTATTAAAATTAAATTATACTTTATTTTAACACTCAATTGCTAAAGATCTAGTATTTGACACAAAGCATAGGGGGGCCATGGCCCCTGCCAGTCCCCCCTTGTCTCCGTCCCTGGGGCGCCGCCTCCGCCATCTGCGCCGGGATGGGCGCCGCCTCCGCCTTCTGCGCCGGAATGGGCGCCGCAGCCACCATCTGCGCCGGGATGGGCGCCGCCTCCGCCATCTCCATCTCCGCCGCCTCCGCCTCCACCTCCACCTCCACAACCGCCATCTCCGCCTCCACAACCGCCACGATCGCTCTCCTCTCTTTTCTCGCCTGCTACTGATTCAGTGGAGATTCTGTCAACCAAAAGGATAACGTGCGGTGTGGGGATTCTGAAATCAACGGGCCTACTATTTATAGGGGGCGCGGCGGCGCCGGCAGAGAGGGCAGCGGCGGGGCGTGGGGCCCGCGAGGTCCTTGCATCGCAAGGAGAACGTCCAGGCTGGACATTGCCCTTGAGCCGTGGGCGCCAAGTCGAAGAGCCGGAGATGCCGTGGACGCCAAGTCGACCAGCCGAAAGCGGCGCCGGGATCCTCTTCATCGCGGCAGGAGTAGGCCCACATCCGGCACGGCGATCCGAGCCCAAGGTGGATCGGTGCGGCCGGCGTGAGCGCAGGAGCAGCCCAGGGAGGGCAACTCCGCCTGGGCCCAGTAGCCAGATCGTCGCCAGAGGCGGACGATCCATAGCCACGGCGCTAGGCTATTCAGGGACTCGGTAGATGGGTGGATAGCCGGAGGCTAGGGACTCGGTAGATGGGTGGATAGCCGGAGGCTGGTGGTATAGCCGGAGCTGGTGGCTGGTGGTGCGCGAACAACTGCAAGAGACTGCAGCTCGAACCCGGGGCAAAGCAGTGGAACGGGTGGTGCGCGCGACGCAGCTCATCCATGATCGGTGGCTGGAGGAGGGAGAGGAGCACAGGCGGCGGCGGGGAGCTTGGAGGGGAGGAGGAAAATGTTTCTGCGGCTAGGGCTGCATCGCTACCTGGAAGCGCTGTGGAGTTTATATACTACCTGCTTAGTTGGGCCTGGGCTTTGTCTATGCTAGCTGCTTAGTTGGGCCTAGACTTTGTCTCGTTCGTTGGGCTGGTGGCTAGTGCAACGCGGAAAACGTATCCATTTTTGCGGGAGATTTTGTTTTCAACTGTGCTTTTAGACCATCTCCAAGAGTGACTAATAATCTAGTGCCCAAAACACTAGTTTTGGGTGCTTGCCAAAAAAGTATTGGAAGCTCAAATAACTTTCTTCACCAACAATGCCCAAAAATTAATTTAAAAAATTCAGTTGCTCTCATATCAGCGTCAATGTGTAGGCATATCTTACATACATTCATCATGTCACTGTGCGGTAAAAACTAATGATGTTGCCGTGAGGAAAACATAACTAGTAAAAAGTGCCAAAAAATAAAAATGACACCGTGTGAAAAAAAAACATACGTACACAAAAACTAACATAGAGAAACAAGAAAAAATCGTGGACAAAACGTACGCAAATAAACTACACGGAAAAAAAACTACGTGGGAAAATAGAAGAAAAAATTGCCTACGTGGGAAAATAGAAGAAAAAACTGCCGTGGGAAAAATCATCAAGAAAAAAAGAACGGAGAAAAATAGCCTCGGCCAAAAAAATGACAGATTGGGAGCGTTCAGCCACGATGCAAATCTGGCTCAAGATAGCTTCTTTATTGGGAGGGCCAAAAAATTAGGAGCTGAATTGGGCCACTGTTGAAGTGCTATTTTCTAGTTTTACTAGGTACATGCCCGTGCTTTGCTACGGGAAGAAAACAAAATTATAGAAGCGATAAAATTGACGCACCAAAAAAATCATGCTTATTTAGATTATCAAATATGAGTGACAGACACGTATATTTTATAATTCAAGAGAATATATAATAATTTGAATGGGTTAGATAATATGACTCAAATAAATCATCAATAATTTAAAAAGTTAAACCAACATTATAAATAAATCATCAATAATTTTAAAAATTGCTACGGGAAGAAAACAAAAAATTAGAATAGCATCAATACATATATACTCAGAAAATGTTGCTACGGCCACGATAAACAGAAAAAAAACATAGATTAGCATGTGACCACCAGAGACAATCATGTGTTCCATTCATATATATATAAACCCCAATTCAAATCCTTTTCCAACATCGTTATCAACCAACAAACCCAAGCTAATTATTCACTGCATGCATATAATGTGGTACGCTATGTTGATGCGCAAGCCCACAGATTACTGAACCAAATAAGGTGCAAACCTCCACTATCATATTGCATTGCCTTGGAGTCATTAACTCATCATAGATACCAATAATCAAGGCCATGCTGGCCTTCTTGACAGTGATGCCTCCAATACCCTGCAAGGAATTTGAAAATAACAGGGTAAATTAAAGAGCATGCAAGATGTGTTTTTTTACATATTTACTGAGATCTAGGAGGAAAATAACATATGGCCATTTCGTTCTATAAAGATGATATTCTGATTCCCTTTTATAATTCTGTTCCGAAATTGAGAGCTCCCAATTAGCTCTTGATATGGGAAGAACACTCATTCTAATGTTGTGTAGGCTTGGAAATTATGAATGGAACACATGATGGCCTCTGGTGACAGTCTGCTAACAAATAGCATTCCATGTTGCATGTTCATTTCCCTAGTTAATGACTGCAACCCTGATTTAACGATAATAAGCTTCAGCCTACAGAATATATTACTATCCACTTCATAGTGAGATCTTAAATACATGCTACATATTAAGGCTTCTAAATGGAAAAATTAACATAGTTCAGCAGCATATCAATTATCCCAAATTCATACAATAGACCATGACCATGAAAAGCAACATGCTCCCAGGGCATCTTTGATACAAAAAGAACATGTAGTCTAATGGCATGAGATGACAATATGTAACTCCGCATTTTTTATGAGCATACCACCACCACTATTTCCATATTGGTCACCAATCACCATAAGAATTTAAATATATGTGCATATGTGACATGCACATTGATACAAGATACTAAGTGTTGTGCAACTTGCTTTATGTACTATGTGCCATCTAATTCCTTGCGTTGAAAATCTGAAATAAAATCGAAACTCTAGTGTTCTTTTGGAATCAACAAAAAAAAATATAGGTAGTTGCTTCAGATGCTGTTAGTTATGAATAGTTATATATTCGCAGAAACATTTACCATGAGAGTGTCTTATTTTATACTCCCAACTGCAGCAGCATGGGAGTGTATGCACGTGTATAAATAAAATAAATCTTCGTTGTTCGAATAATTTCTGAAAAAAATTAGAGTTTTAAATATTTTCTTCTGAATAAACCACAATCCAAAGGAGATATGTAACCTCTGTCTAGGCAGGTGATCACCATCAGTCATCAATGTTCATGGCACTATTAGTTTAGATATTACAAGATGTTGCAGATAAAAGAAATATCAACTACTGCACTCAGTTGTCAGCGTCTAGGTAATGTCAATTTGCTTTTTTAGAGGAACACATGATAATCTAGCTGGCAGATAACATCAATAATTTGATTCCAATGGCAGATAACTGCATTTTGCAACCAAGTCACATTGTTTTGGCCTCTAGCATCCCTCTATCCCAGATCATGAACACACAATAATCATAGCTCCAGAAATTGCAACAATAATTGTGTTGGTTTGAAACAACAGAAATTGTTTGATGACATTTAGAACAATAATATTGTTGGTTAGAAATGTATTTAGTAGAACAGATAATAAAATTTTTATTTGTCCAACCATGCTGCCATGCCAGACCACATGATAATAATTATTCCACTTTATGTACATACTTAATTAGAGGAACGCATGATAATAAGAGAAACATGATTTTTCTTATTACCTCCATGTCACTGATGCCTGCACTGAACACACGCCTGAATGGCATCTGATGAAGGCAACCATAACAGTGTTGATGGCCTGCTCATAAGATTGGAAAGAAAAGAATATGTCAAAACATATTTTTCTGGAAGTTTAAGTACACAAGTAAGCTCCTCATGGAAAGTGTTCCTGAATCATTATTCTATATGTACATACCCTGCGACAAGAGCGTTCATTATTATTGTTGCCCCAACTGCCACTGCTATCAACTCTTTCACCTGCGAGAATACCATTAATATATTCCATCAGTTGAAGAAGGGAAAACGCAAATGGAAGGTCAAATTGTCAGAACCATTAGAAAACTGCAGATGTCGCAATGCCAAGTAGGCTCTCAACTCCATCATGCTGCTCATTCATTATTATGGTGGAAAGAACGGTGAAGATCAGTATGAATGTGCCAAGGAGCTCTACAATCACCTGCAACAAAAATAGCCCATCAATGTCAAAAATTACATCTAAAGAAAACTAAAGGACTGTTAAGTTTTTGTAATTTTACCTTCTTGATAAGAGGAACTGCTTTCATCTTTGGCAAGACTTGATTCCATTGGTGATGATGAGTTGCATGAGCATCAGAGGATTCGGCAGGATTAGCATTAGGATGTGAGCTGATACTACCAGCACTGATCAACTCAAATGGCATGACCTTGGAGCTTGCCACCCTTGGGGAAATGATGATGGAAATCTTGCTGCTCTCACTTGTCTGCACTGGAGGGACTGTAACTGCAGCTACATCCATGACCTTGGAGCAGTGATTATCTTTGATCTTAGGTCATTCACGATATCTTGACAATTACAAAAACTAACCATAATCAGTACAATGAACTAACCATCATCAGAAATAAAAAAAAACTAACCATCATCATACTACTTTTTTGTCAGGAAAATGAACCAAACATCTCAATTACCCAAAAAACTGAACACCAGCATCAACATTTGGGAGAATAAACTGTACCATACTACTGATTAAGAAAAAACCTTGATAACACTGGCATGAATACTTTCAACATGAATTTGAAAGTTGGTAAAAACAAAAGAAAATTGGGTAGAGGGTGATGGGCCTGACCATGGCAACAGAAGAGCAGTAGCTTCTAATCAAAACAAAAGAAATTTGCTCAAAACAATGCACTGCCATCCTTACTTAAATTTCTTCCCTGCAACGACCAACATGCTTCGTGCTTCTGCCATCCTCGGCCTGACGTTGATGCACAGTAGGACATCGCCGTCGAGCTTGCGAAACCTCAAAATCCTGCGTTTTTGCCATCCAACTGTGATGATATGCACTGCTAAGTGCCAACAACTATTTGCATCCAACCATTCTTATATAACATTAGGTGCAGAAACAATTTTTAGAACATTGGTGCAATAACTTTAATTTTCAGAACAGTGATTTACTGACAAAGTGACTTCTTGCAAAAACAATTGTTTGAATAAAGGTCAACTGAGAAAGCCACTTATACTATATGCAAGTGAGAAATAATCTTGAAAATATGAGGGATACATAGTTTGTCTTTACTTGAAGCATTGCAGCTACCAAAGAAAACACAACAATGGTTTTTATCTGTCCAAAGTGCAGAGCCATTCAATTCTTGTATGACAGTTTTCAAGTAAGCTCTAGTGTTAACCGAGGAAGACCATTCTCTGTTCCTTAGTTGCTAGCAAAAGATTAAAACCCTGATGGAGGCATCATCATCCATGAGTTCAGGATAGAATCGACGGCAAATAGTAATACTATAAACAATGGGAATTACAATTCAGCTGTGCTAATAACACCCAGTATGTTAACATAAATGAGAACCCGAATCATTCACTGCACCTCAGTTAAAAACAAAACAAATAGAAACAAACAGAGAAACATGAGACCATGGGGAAGCAAAGTCAAGCACCGATGAGAAACATACAAACCTACTACAGAATGTATTTAATATGAAGATTGGTAAATCATAGTATCTGACAAATAATGTACCATGCAGAAACAGCTGCCTCAGGGATGCCTATACATTCCTGCTGTAGAATCAGAGAAAGAGAGGAAATAAAAGCTTACCTGACAGCATCGAACCATGACGACCCCAAATCCCCAAAGTCATCTCTAGCCAATTCATGTTATTCTCGGTCTTCTCCATAAATATCTGATAGAACAAATAAATAACAAATTTTAGATGGAATCAGTCAGAAGCTCGTTAAGTGAGCAAGTATTCACAATGCGGCATAATTTCGTGATCGACATATTGCTGTTTGAAGCAAATGTGTATAGGTCAAAAGGGGCTATGGTTGGGCAGCGTGGGCGTGGCGAGGTAAACCTACCTCGCCGCGGCACCTGCAGGATGAAGGCCAGACACAGAACAGCGGCGAAGCAGTGGCAAGACAGGTTTAGGCATTTCATCGAACATGTTGTAGGCGTGGGGAAAGGCATGGCTTGGCAGCGAGGGATCCTACACAGAAAGGAGGCAAGCTCGGCAGGAAGGCCGGCATCATAGAGCAGGGTGCAACATCATGCACACACCCGGCCATGACCGGCAGCAAGGCGACGGCTTTGGGAACAGCAAAGGGGGACAGCAAGGCGACGGCTTTGGGAACAGCAAAGGCCATGACCGGCAGCAAGGCGACGGCTTTCGGAAAAGAAAAACCATTCCTACTCTAGAACCAACATGACCCTGACGTGGCCCACGGGATTTTGGGCATGATTGGTTAGTTACCAAAAGTTGCCAAGCCAATATACAGGCAATGCCATAAACTTTGGCATTCATTTGGTTGAAAGCCAATTTTCTTTTTGCCAAAGTTCTTAACAAAATGACAATATTAATTTTATTCATATTTTGACATCCAATCAATTTTTCACATGTGTGTTAGTATAAATCATAGACATTAGTGTTTGTATTTGGCATCAAGTCATTCGGTGATAAAATTTTGGCCGTTATATTTTTGACACCCAATCAAGTGCTGCTCTAAAAATCTGGCCCAAGTTTTGGCCAAAAAAATTTGGCATGCCAATATTTTGACTTGCTCACGTTTTGACTTGGCACTTTTGGTAGGCAACCAAACCAGCCCCTTTCTACCCGTGGCCGTGGACACCACACGCCACACCATTCGTGTTCGGCGATCGATGGCAGGCACCATATCCAAACCGGGGCGCTCATTGCTGTGGCCGTCGTGCCACCTGGAGAGGCTCTCGCCAGGGCCACACCCGGAACACACCAGACACCACCGGCCGCCGCCGCCACGGTGTCGCCCTCGCAGCCTCACAACGCGGCCATCTCGGCACTGCCAACAAGGCGAGAACGAGCACAACCCCGCAGCAGATTACGGCCGGCCCGACCGATGGCAGCAGCAGCGCTGGCCATGGAGCTCTGCTTCGCCGCGTGCGCAGGTCGTACGCCGGCGCCGGCCGGAAGGTCGCCTACGAGGCCGAAGAAGCGGCGCGGCGGCGGCGGGTCAAGCTCCGGCGTCGTGCGGTGCGTGGCGACGGCGCCGATGGGCGAGAAGACGGAGTACCGAGACGGGCCGCTGGAGCGCGCGTTCATGGGGCTGTTCGCGCGCAAGATGGAGAAGTACGCGACGAAGAAGAAGCAGGCGCCGGAGGGGGAGGGGAAGAAGGAGAGGGCGGTGTGGGACTGGGACTACGAGAGCTTCGTGGACGTGTCGCGGCGCGTGATGGTGGGGCGGACGCGCGCGCAGCAGCAGGAGGCCGTGCGCGAGGTGCTGCTCTCCATGCTCCCGCCCGGCGCGCCCGAGCAGTTCCGGAAGCTCTTCCCGCCGACGCGCTGGGCCTGCGAGTTCAACGCCGCGCTCACCGTGCCCTTCTTCCACTGGCTCGTCGGGCCCTCCGAGGTCATCGAGGTGGAGGTCGACGGCGTCAAGCAGAAGAGCGGGGTGCTCATCAAGAAATGCAGGTATAAAATGCTTGTCTTTGTCTTGCTGCTGCAACTGATTTGTTTCATTGGCATTGACACTTTTAGATAGATGTCGGAAATCCTAATGGAATGGAAGAACTGAAACGATCGAGCAGGTACTTGGAGAACAGCGGGTGCGTCGGGATGTGCGTCAACATGTGCAAAATCCCGACGCAGGACTTCTTCACCAAAGAGTTTGGACTGCCCCTCACCATGAATCCGAGTAAATAAGCTCATATCCATTCAGTTTTTATTGTTGCCTGAAAAAATGCAGAAGCGGCCTTGTGTTTGTAACTGAAGCTGTACTGCGAGACATTAACCTCGATATCTGTCCATGGACCATGGTGTTCAGAGAAACAATTTGGCCATTTTTTCACCTTTCAGAATCATCAGTATAAATATAGCTGACTCTATATCTCTGCAGATTTTGAAGACATGAGCTGCGAGATGATATATGGTCAGGTGCCACCTCCCTTGGAAGAGGATCCAGCGTCGAAGCAGCCTTGCTATCCAAACCTCTGTGAGTGCTCTGCTCACAAATCCACCCACATGAGTACATGACACCCAAAACTGAAGCGCTGCACTTGCGAAACGGTTAGCTATACATGTTCATGCTCCTTTCTTTTGCTTCTTCAGGTTCCATATCCACGCCGTCTGCCCCTGTCTGCCCCAAACTTCAGTAGACGAGCAGCTCGATTATCGCCGAGTTGCGTTCAGGTCCAGCCAGCGCGCATTCAGTTTCGTCAGTTGAACTTCAGAGAAACAACAGCTGAAACATCGTTATATAGTACATATATAGTAGCAGGTAAGGATCGGTTTGACAGCGCCTTGTTCTTGCTGCTCTGGACTCTGATTCTCTTTGTTATCCTTACTTGTTGCAGACCGTTCCGGGGAAAGCGTTGGCTTGAGATCAAGAAAGTTTGCACATGAAGAACATTGGGTTGGTGCGGCAGTAACATTAAGTTTTATACCGAGTGTACATAGTATAGCTTGTAACTACAGTTGCAGAAGTTGTTCTGAACCAGTACAGAGCGTTTTATATATATGTAAAAGGAAGAACTATGGATCCGACAGGGAGTATTTTCCTACATGTACGTCTTGGTTTGCGATGGATAAATGTGGATACTACGTACTGGTTGAACCTGAACGTACGAATAGACGGGTTCTGCTGAAACTTGTGAGCTACCGTATAGTACATGAATGTAAGAAGACATGATATCCGTGCGTTTCAGGAACAAAGGAATTTTTTTCTGGATCATCTAAAACCAAGATACCATGCATATAATTATAGCTTTAATATCTTGATGCCAATGCCGGAGTGCGTCCTCAGAACGCTGTCAGAAATGCTGTTGAAATTATCTTGACGTGCATTTGCAAGGTGAGCACGGATGACATCTCAAGGATCGCTTTTTTTTTCTGCTTATTGATGCATTAAGCGGATCAAGAAAAATTTTATTACAACAACGCAGAGCATAAGCTCGTGCAACACATTCCATTGAAATGCAAAAAATGACAACACATTCCATCGAAATGCGAGCATTCTTGATAAACCCAGTTGGGCTAGATTTTTGAGCATTCTTGATTACTGGGCTTTGCACTCGGTTGTGAACTTGGGCTGGATGGCCTGGATGCGGCACCAAGAAGCAGCGAAGAACCTATCTAGCTTCACCGTCCGATTTATCTCTTTTCACCGTCTGATTTCTCTCTCTCTCAAGCTCTTCTTCCTCCTCACGCCCGCCCCACTGCACGCCACCGCAGCTCATACGCTTTGTGCACTCGCCCCGTGCGCCACCGTAGCTCATCGAGAGGGGCGGGAGGTGGGGGGAGCGGCCGGTGGCGAGATCGCCGCCGGACGGGGAGGTGAAAGAGGCGGCAGTAGGTTAGGGTTTGGGGTTACCCGGAGTGGGAAGCTCCATTGCCCAACGGTCCTAGAAACGAGGAGGTCGGGGGTGGAGGGGCGAGGTCCGGCGGTGGTCGTGGTTTGGCCGGCAGCGCGGGAGGGCCGCCAGCCGGGCAG
>CM014275.1:64120858-64139502 GCA_004135705.1 Alloteropsis semialata
GATCTAATGGATTAAAACCACCTACTCTACCAGTGAGGTACACATCCTTTTCTGCTTTAGTTTGGTACAATAATATAAAAATGCAAAAATATTTTGCAGACAAGAAATGAAACCAGGCCCATTTTGGCCCAGAAGAAACCCTAGCACACTCCATCCCTGCCTTCTCCACGCGCCGCTCCTCTCCACGGACCCGTTTCCTTCCTGTCCCTTCCTATTGGCTGCCTAAGATCTCTCCGCCAAGGCGGCGGCGCCGGCCCTGGGGAGCCTAGGGTCCCTGCTGGACGCGCCCAGAGAGGACTACGAGTGGAAGAGGGCCGGAGGAGAACATGGAGTGGATTGGTGGCAGCGGGACTTCTCCTCTTCCCCCTCGATGCCTGTGTGCAGGTGAGCCTCCCGATCGTTTTCTCTCCCCATGGCAGCGGTCGGTGGTGGTGGTGATGGGTTTTTGTTTCTGTTTTAGTTATGGGTGCTACTGCTGATGGTGACCGGAGGAGGATTGACGGAGGACGGGGATCAGGATGAAGACGCTGACGTGCTGCCGGCAGTGGCCTCATGACTTCAGCATCAACATAGATCAGGCCTGCCGAGGCCATCTGTTCCGGTGGCTGCAACATCCCCCTCGGCGCCAGAGGCCGCGTGGAGTCCAACTCCACCACCGTTCTCACCTGCCGCAGGCTCGCTGAGGCTCCGATTTACCCTCAAATCCACTGCATCCACTGAGCTCCGACCCAGGCGCCCCCAGATCTGTCGAGTTAGAGGCGCTTTGGATCTCGACCCGTGAGGTAAAATCGACCTGAATCCCCCTCTGTGTGGCATATTCCCCAAAATTATTTGCATCTAATGGCGTTTTGAACTTGTATATGCAATGATGACTATTGGGGCATAGTAAGGTCATATGCTTCTGTGATATGCAATGATGACTATTGGGGCATAGTAAGGTCATATGCTTCTGTGTCTCATAATGTCAGCAGGCATCACACTTGGGTAATAAATTTGTGTTGCATAGATGTATATGACAGTAGTTTTTCCGTAGAGTTGAAATGTAGTCACTTAGAGCAAAATCTTTTGGGAAAAAGAGTATTCATGCCCTGGCAGATTTGTTGACCTGTGCAGTTTCAGTTTTCAGATATAATGCATTTTCCACCCTTTTTACTTGGTTATATACTAATAGTGACTCCATGTTCAGAATATAATCCTTTCATCAGCACCAGCCTTGCCAGTTGGTCACCTATTCATGGACTTAGCTATTTTCTTGGATTATTCAGTAGCAGATTCTTTTGATGTGATCTCTGTTGAATTCTTGGTAGAATTTTGCCTCAAGATTTACAAGAATTGTACAATAGTTTGTTGCCTATCCTTCAAGTGTTGCATCTTATAAGATTTACCTTTTAGCTTGCTTGCACTTATTAAAGTTTGCTACCTGTATGGCTTGTGTCGCATCTGGGAGAATGTGACCTTGGTTGATTACACATGCTGTACTCATGTGGTTTGAAAAGTTGCATAACCTGAATTAATTAAAGATTGCAGCTCTGAAACAATAAGTTCACAGAAAGCTAGAGTGCATGCTGTCAATACCTGATATGTTGACCTTTCTTTTTTTGCCATGGTGCAAATTTCTCGTGTGGTGAAACTGGTGCAGAACTCCATTACAAATCTGATCTGTTTATTGCTATTTATTCTTTTTCAAAATTGGCAAGAGATTCATTAGCACGCGGTTGCACAAAATTGAGCTTATGTCACATTAGTGCATTGGTCGAGTTGTTAGTATGATGGTTAGTGACAATATGGACTAAGTCTGTATAAGTAATGCAGTCACTTGTATCATTCTGAATGTTTGGACTTGCTTAAGGTTGAATCAGTAAATGACTTGCTTAAATAATGCAGTCACTTGTCTGTATAAGTAATGCAGTCACTTGTCTAATTTTGTGTTACATTTTTTAGATTAAAATAAAGTGATCAATCTGACTCATAATATAGGAACATTTATTTTCAGTTGATGGACCAACTCACTAATGTGACTGATATATCCAAACCCATAGTTTTGCCCCACCGTGGTAGATGCTCTAGACCCTGGTACGACCATTGCTGCTTATTTGCATTGATTTTAATAAGAAATGTGATGATTCTTGTCATTGTTGTTTGATATTCGTGAGTGGGAACTTCTATCGCTATCATTGTCATTTGATTTTTCTTGCTTGTGCCTAATATTTCAGATTCACACCAAGGCAACTGTAACAAAAGGCAAAAGGGAGCACTGGATGGCTGAATTGTGAACTTCGCAACATTCAAGTTGGGTTCATGCTTAAAACTTGATAATTTTTAATTTCAGTTTCATTGTTTACACATAAGTAACCACAGCTCGCCTAATTTGTGTGCACTGCACCTATAGTTTTTAAAGTAAACACTGATTGCTATTCTCATGTACACATGGCAGGTTATATAAGTTAATAAAGTTCCTGGGCTGTTTCCAGATCAGTTATATATTACTACTAATTTCTTTTATATTTTCCAAAGGATTTTGAGCATGTCTCCCAATCCTAGAGCACATGTCTGAGCAGGATTGTATATTTTGTTACTTATATTAGGGTCTTTGGAATGACAAGGAACAAGCAAATGTTGTTTCTGTTAGCTGGAGTGGGCTGGGCCATTTGGCGTACTAGAAACACTTGGTTGTTTTATAACATCTTACTATCTGACCCATAATCTTTAGCTAACAAAGCAATTGGTTCCTTCAGCTGTGGTGCAATATGGCAAAGCAAGAGGAACAGACAAGAAGGGGGAGCTAACAAAGCAATTGGCTGATTGACAGGCACGAACCTAGTAAACTTAAAATGCAGTATGTATTTCTATTAAGTTGGCTATTGCTTGGTTTTTTCTTCACTTCTAGATACTAATGCAAAGTAATGTTGTAATGTTCCTAGGCTCAAACGGAAGCTATCTTGGCTGAAGAATTAGAAGCAATAAGAAGAAATATGATATGTTGTAATGCTGTAGTTGCAGGCATAAGTTAGCCCATTGAGTTGGATGCTTTGATATTTTATGACTGTATGTCTATTAACGTGTGTCTGGAATCTTGTATTTGTGGAATCGTGTAATGGTGTGGAATCTTGTAACGGTGGATACTGTATTGACCTGAGATTTGTGTATGAATATGAAGGACCGAAACGGGCGACCAGAGGGGGGGTGAATGGGAGCCTCTAAAAATTCTCTCTCGGAGACAAGGCCTATATCCCGATTACAACCCCAAACACGCTTCTCACCTAATCGCCAAGATAACACAAGCCAACTCGTGACAAGCTTATCTCTGAGACGATTAGAGAGGCACAAAGTAATGCGGAAGCTAAAGCAAGACACCGAAAAGCTTGCACAAGAATTAAACTAATCCACTGCTAACACTAAAACTAAAACCTGGAATAGTAGAGCACAAGAGCAGAAGCAGCTGCGGGTAACCATTGCACTTCTAGATAATTAGTGCTCAAAAAATTGTACTCAAGGACAAACAAGCACTAGTATATATTACTTGATTAATCAAGCAAGCATGGCGTGATTGCATCACTGTAGAATGAAAATGACCCTTCATAAAAATTACTCTACGCTGAGCTGCTTACTTTGCTGGCCCTGCTTGCCGTGGGCCTGTTATCAGCCGAGCTGTGCCTGCCGAGCTGAAAGAGAGAGAAGCACAAGCTGCAGCTGAAAATAGAATCGACACAGAAAGATACAGACTACCGAGCTGCAGATGACAGGTTGAAGCTGCAGTTGGCAAGGCAATTAACAGCTCGATAAATCCTGAAGCCAAAACAATTGAACTGCAACTGGAAGCACTGCTACCGGCGTGGTGCTGTTATACTGCTGCCCAGCTGAATCTGATTGCCTGCTGCTGCACCGAGTTTCCTGTCAAACAAAGACAACCCAAACAACAGAGCTGCACAACACTGAACTCGAGAAGCAACCGAGCAGCTACTGTCGATGCCCGCGGCCAGAGAAAAGATCAAGCACCAAGCTTCACAGAAAAACCGAGTTCACTCTGAGAAGCTGCCGAGGTGCTGATGCCGTGCGCTGAGAAGGGTCGCTACTGAATGTGAAGCAGAGACGCACACCAGAGCAGCCGACCGAGCAAACAGCTAAGCCGAGCTCAACAAAGAAATCACAGAACACAACTAAAAACAAATCCGATTCAAAAAGGATTTGAACTGTAGGCACGCCCTGATGTGGTGAATCACTAGCTATAAGATCCACTCGAGTGGTTCACGATTTGCCCATCAATTTTGCAGATTTCTGGAAAACCTAAAGAAGGGGAAATTTGGGGGAAACCACAAATCCAAGGTGCTCGGTGAGGGATTTGTGAGGGGATCACCCTACACTTGCTCACACATGTCCTAGCACTGATTTGCCCAAAGAAATTTGCCTCAGAATGACCTCAAATCCGACGAACGAAATTTCACCAAAAAACCACCCGAAAATGCAGTAAAAGAAAAGGACTCGGGAAGGCACGGGAATGAATCTTGCATTGCTCCACGAGGTCGGTTACAAGCTACTCCAAGCAATACACAAAGCTTGGATGGCAAAAGGATCAATACAAAGATCCTTCTCCTCTCCTCTCTACCTCTCACCCAAAGGCACTCACAAACAAATGAGCAACCCCCACCTCACTAGCCCAAGAGGTTGCTGAAATTTCAGCCTCTCCACATATAAATAGGCATCCAGAAAATGACCGGAATACCCTTACATGAAGCACTTAAGATACAAGCCCACGCAGGGGCATTTTGGACCAAGTCCAGGAATATTGATCGGACGCCCACGTCGCCTTCACGACTTTGCTTCGCCTCGACGCAAGCTTCGCGATGCCGCCACGTGTCGCCCCACTCGAAGCTTCCGGCCGCATCGAACCGCACCCAGTCCCACCGGGCCGCATCCGACCGCACCGTGCTCCACCCGCGTTTTGAGGCCCAAACCGGGAAAACCTGCCTCTGGCCGGTTTTGAGGACCAAACCGCCAAACCCTCCTTGCACGCCGCCGCACGACGTGACTCACCGATGTCGACGCGTGTCCGGCCTCCGCCAAGCCTCCGACGCCTCCAAGTCTTTCGCTCCCGCATCCGGGCCGCCTACTCGACTCGCCTCCGTCCCGCTTGACTCGACCGACGCCGTCTTCATCCCATCATGTACTCTTGCTCTTCCGCGCACCATGTGGATCGCCCATGACTCCGCCCGGACTCTTCGGGTCCCTCAGTCCAAGCCTACTCGTTCACCCTTCACCGCCCTCGGTCCATCGGCATGAACCTTTCGCGCTTGACTTTCACCGCATGCCGTCGACCGCCATGTCGCATCCTACACCTGCACATCACAAGCCAAGAGATACATCAAACCACACAACGGTTGTCAATCACTCATCATCCAAGGGTGACCACCATTGGTCCACAATCTCCCCCTTGATGAGTGCATTGAGAACACCCACCACAATAACTTGAAAACAATAAGAAGAAGAGAAAGGAAAAACAAATATCTCTTTCAAGTGATCCAAAAGCCAAGACAAAAGGCAAAGACAAGATCACTAGAGAAGAGAAGTCTCAGTCCCCTACGACAAGGGCAACGGCTCGACACAACTGAGACAAAGTCACATGATGCCTCAAGAAGAGGCAGAAAGGGCTCAACACCAATCATGTGACGATCGAAAGCTCAAACCAAATGCCGGCTCCTCAAGAAGAGGTAAAAGCTCAACACAACTGGCAAAAGAGCAAAAGAGAAGCAACTCACACAAAAGAGATGCAAACTCACACAAAAGCTCCCCCTGAGCAAAAGCACTCCCTCTGAAAACATGCTACGCAGAAATGCTTGTAGGAACAGATGCAACTCCCCTGGCTAAATGCAATGCAGATTCTTCTATCTCCCCAAAATGCATGCAAAACCATAAACTCTCCCCTTTGAGCATATGCAACATAAACTTCTCCCCCTTGTTGTCAATGCAAACATCAAGGATTTCATGAGAGCACAAAATGCATGCCATGGGGTGCAAAAACTACCAAGCTTCTCAAATATATCACAAAGCATTTACAAATGCTACAAATGAACTAAAGCATAGAGAAGCAATAAGCAAGCACAAATAGCCGACATGAGGATATTATGATAGAATCAGGAGGCTCAGGCATAATTTCAGATTTTCATATTTTATAAAAGATATCACCACATGAGCAAAAGTCTAGCCATGATAACTCGAGCAAGGTCAAACTAGATCACAAAAGCTCATATAAGGATGACACATTCTCAACATAAGATCATTGCTAACACTTGCAAGACATTCCTACTCATTTTCAAACTCACTGAGACCATGAGCCTACTTCTATGGCAAGCACATGTAACAGTAGAGCAACCTGGTGATGATTTTAAATGAGCAATATAGATTAACAGCATTTTCATGCATACTATTTGCTATCTTCCATACTTTCATATTACTAGCATTTTTCATTAAGCACATACAAAACCAAGGTTTATGAGGTGTCCCTTGACACAAGTGAAGCACAGAAAACATGCTCCCCCTAGATAATGCAAAGCAAGCGCAATGATAAGCCATGTGCAAAGAACAAATCGCCCGAGTACGAGCTAGCACAACCTAGCATCTCAAGCAAGAGCAGCGCATGACAAAAGACTTACTCATGGGTGATAAACATTTCATGATTCATTTTATAAAAACAAGCTTAGCTCACAAGATTTCTTATGACAATATCATCAAGAGCATAAGCAGCACATTGCAAAATCACCACAATCCTATGCACTAGTTCTCAAGAGCATAAGCAAATACTCAGGATATATAAGAGAAGCTCATCTAGTGCATAGATATGATACAAATGCATTATGTCACAAAATGCAATGCAAATGCATGAGACATATATGATACAATGTGATGCAAGAGAAAGCATCCAAAACCCAACACAAAAGGGAGAAGAAAGAGGCAACAAAAGCAACAAGAGCAAAGAGGTGTGATCATGCAAGTTACCGATCATCTGTTGAGGTGGATGGCGACGCTGAAAGTGTCGTTGAGCCTCATGCTCTGAGGTAGCCTCCCCCTCAACTGCAGCTGGACTCTCCTGGTCATCTTCCTCAACTTGATCATGTAGTGGTACATGTCGATGGCCTGGTGTAGTGGAAGTAGCGTCTGGACTATCAACTGATGTAGTCGAAGTAGAAGGTACAGGTGCAGCAGCTGGTGGATGATCGATCACAGCTTCATCTTCATCACCACCATCTACAAGCTCATCCTCTTTCTCAAAGATGCTTTGCTTCATTCCATGTTCACCTGCAAGCTCAAAGGCAGATGGTGTGCAAGACATAGTTTCATTGAATATTATCTCACAATTTCTACTATCTGGTTAGTTTCAAGGTTAATAACATGATAAGCACAACTATAAGATGCATAACCAAGAAATAACCATCAGTAGAGAGAGACTCAAGTTTATCCAAATTACCTTGTTTTACAATGAAGCACCTGCATCAAAAGTCTCACAAAAGACTAATCCACCAAGATATGTACAAAGCTAACATGGCAAGATATACATGAAGAAACATCCATGCTAACATGAAAAGATGGCTAGCCTACCATGTCATTTAGAAAAGCTAGCATATCACAAGATAAGCAACAATACCACATGCTAGACATGGAAAAGGTGGCTATCCTACCATGTTATTTACAAAGTCAGCATGGCACATGATAAGCGAAGATAAAACATGCTAGACAAGATATGAAAGCATGATACAAGTATAAACATGCAAGATATACAAGTGAGTACAAGAGTGTACAAAATAAAAGCACAATGTACAAAGTATACAAAGGCCACTCGAGGGCCATCCAAACGGTGTGGAGAACCATCAAGTCTTGATCACCTCAAGCAAAAGATCAAGTCCATTAAGCTCATGTTCTCCAGCCGCATACCGTACCTACACATGAGGGTACAAAGGCCGAGTCTTGGATCCCGAAGGGTTAGCAAGCATATACTTGGGAACCCAAGACTTGGTCACACGAGTAAAAGTTGCACTCAACTTATCACATGGGTTAGCATGATGCAAATGCCGGTTCAAATGGAAAGATCTTGAAACACCCTTAGAAGAAGCATGCTTCGAAAGAGCAACTCGAGAAGAAGAACGAGTGCTACCACTAGCAAAGAGGCAACGGTCTCCCAAGGTCTTAAGAGAAGAACCATCACAAACACCATGAGAATCATGTTGTGGACCAACACAAGAAGAACTAGAAGCATGTCCACAATCATGACCTAACCCACTAGAGAAGGAGTCGAAAAACCCATCAACAAAGTGAGGCTTCGCATTAGGTTCACAAGTGCTCATACCATGAGAAGGGCTATGAACAACCGAAGACCTAGAAGCCCGAGCTCGCCCCAAGCGTCTTGCACGCCGATAGCAGAAGCTCTCCTGGTGCCCATCTTTCTCACAAAATGAACAATGGTACAAAGGCCTATCTGAAGGCACGGTCCGAGTGGACGAATCACCATTTTTGTTCATATGAGAAGTCCCTTGGAACTTAGAGTAAGAAGCATAATTGTCCACTTTGGTGCCCAAATTAGGATCACACGTGCCATGGGAAAGGCTACGTGGTTTCCTAAAATCTTTGGCACGTACACGTCGCTCGTGTTTGACACGGCGAAAGTAGAACTCATTGGTATGCCCATCTTTCTTGCAAAAGGTGCAATGGAACTTTGGTTTGGGGAATTGAGTTCCAAAGAAGTGAGAAGCACCCTTGCCATTATAAATCCCTTGGGCAACACCCGAAGAATCAACAAGCTTTGGAATAGCTATGGAAGAACTATCCAAAACACTAGCACAAGTGCCAACATCCAAAGACTCACGCTCAGCACAAGAGGTCAACTCCGGTTGAGAAGAAACAATTTTAGAAACATCAACATCGGAGTGACAAGAATTGTGAGAATCCAAATACTTAGCACTAAGACTCTTGCATCTCATGACCAAAACCTCATTTTGATGTTTGAGGCGATCACAAGTACCACAAGGAGCATTTCTCAAATTATCCATCTCTTTTTCAATGCACTTTGCATATGTGGTACGCAAGAGATCAATCTCTTTCTCAAGGTTAGCACTCATCTCATTGTGCTCAACCAACTTAGCGCTCATATCATCGCGCATTTGCTTCAAAGCCAAAATTTCATTTTCCAAATCAATGCATGAAGTGCAAATGAGACCACATGAACAAGCATCATCATTTACATCAAGCAAAGCATCATGATTATCACAAGAAGTAAGGCAAGCATTTTCTTCAAACACAAAAGAGCATGTGCTACAAGACATATATTCAAGTTCATCAATTTTAGCCCTAGCATGCTCAAGTTGCTCTACACATGTGGTGTGAGTCAATTTTAGTTGATTAATTTCAGCAAGCAAGGACTCACAAGAAACACATGGTAAACAAGCACTTGACTTCAACAAAGCAAGTTCATCTCTAGCCATATCAAGATCATTATGCAAGGCAACACAAGAATTACATGGCATAGAGGCATTAGATTTCAACAAGTCATTTTCACATTTCAAAGCATTGAGATCTTTGTTGCAAGAGTGAACTTCTCTTCTAGCTTTCTTATATGCAACAAGCAAGTCATCACAAGTATTACAAGCAGGAACATTCTCAAGCTCAAGCACTCTCTCATCATGGGCACAAAAGTGAGTGAACAAGTTAATCATACCTTGAGAGAGCTTTGTTCTGCTCATCTTCTGAAACTTGCGTAGAAGTTCATCTTCTTGCATCTTGCCATCCTTGAAGAGCCCCACAAGATCCATCACTTGGTCATCTTCAAGTTCAGCGCACCTCTTCCGCCACTTGTGGTCATCCACCTCTGAAACCAAAGACACACTAGAAGCAGAGTTTGGTGCCATAGCTCAAAGCACCGGTTAGGATTAGCCGAAAGCAAGCTCAAATCGCCAAAACCAAATCTGGAAGCGAAAACACCCTTTCCCTTGTCGCCCCGTGGATCAAAAAGCCGGTTAAGGTGGAGTGATCCTTAATCAAAGCTCTGATACCAATTGAAGGACCGAAACGGGCGACCAGAGGGGGGGTGAATGGGAGCCTCTAAAAATTCTCGCTCGGAGAAACAAGGCCTATATCCCGATTACAACCCCAAACACTCTTCTCACCTAATCGCCAAGATAACACAAGCCAACTCGTGACAAGCTTATCTCTGAGACGATTAGAGAGGCACAAAGTAATGCGGAAGCTAAAGCAAGACACCGAAAAGCTTGCACAAGAATTAAACTAATCCACTGCTAACACTAAAACTAAAACCTGGAATAGTAGAGCACAAGAGCAGAAGCAGCTGCGGGTAACCATTGCACTTCTAGATAATTAGTGCTCAAAAAATTGTACTCAAGGACAAACAAGCACTAGTATATATTACTTGATTAATCAAGCAAGCATGGCGTGATTGCATCACTGTAGAATGAAAATGACCCTTCATAAAAATTACTCTACGCTGAGCTGCTTACTTTGCTGGNGCTATACACTAAAACTAAAACCTGGAATAGAAGAGCACAAGAGCAGAAGCAGCTGCGGGTAACCATTGCCCTTCTAGATAATTAGTGCTCAAAAAAAATTGTACTCAAGGACAAACAAGCACTAGTATATATTACTTGATTAATCAAGCAAGCATGTCATGATTGCATCACTGTAGAATGAAAATGACCCTTCATAAAAATTACTCTACGCTGAGCTGCTTACTTTGCTGGCCCTGCTTGCCGTGGGCCTGTTATCAGCCGAGCTGTGCCTGCCGAGCTGAAAGAGAGAGAAGCACAAGCTGCAGCTGAAAATAGAATCGACACAGAAAGATACAGACTACCGAGCTGCAGATGACAGGTTGAAGCTGCAGTTGGCAAGGCAATTAACAGCTCGATAAATCCTGAAGCCAAAACAATTGAACTGCAACTGGAAGCACTGCTACCGGCGTGGTGCTGTTATACTGCTGCCCAGCTGAATCTGATTGCCTGCTGCTGCACCGAGTTTCCTGTCAAACAAAGACAACCCAAACAACAGAGCTGCACAACACTGAACTCGAGAAGCAACCGAGCAGCTACTGTCGATGCCCGCGGCCAGAGAAAAGATCAAGCACCAAACTTCACAGAAAAACCGAGTTCACTCTGAGAAGCTGCCGAGGTGCTGATGCCGTGCGCTGAGAAGGGTTGCTACTGAATGTGAAGCAGAGACGCACACCAGAGCAGCCGACCAAGCAAACAGCTAAGCCGAGCTCAACAAAGAAATCACAGAACACAACTAAAAACAAATCCGATTCAAAACGGATTTGAACTGTAGGCACGCCCTGATGTGGTGAATCACTAGCTATAAGATCCACTCGAGTGGTTCACGATTTGCCCATCAATTTTGCAGATTTCTGGAAAACCTAAAGAAGGGGAAATTTGGGGGAAACCACAAATCCAAGGTGCTCGGTGAGGGATTTGTGAGGGGATCACCCTACACTTGCTCACACATGTCCTAGCACTGATTTGCCCAAAGAAATTTGCCTCAGAATGACCTCAAATCCGACGAACGAAATTTCACCAAAAAACCACCCGAAAATGCAGTAAAAGAAAAGGACTCGGGAAGGCACGGGAATGAATCTTGCATTGCTCCACGAGATCGGTTACAAGCCACTCCAAGCAATACACAAAGCTTGGATGGCAAAAGGATCAATACAAAGATCCTTCTCCTCTCCTCTCTACCTCTCACCCAAAGGCACTCACAAACAAATGAGCAACCCCCACCTAGACAACCCCCAAGAGGTGGCTGAAAATTTCAGCCCCCCAATACATATAGGCATTTGGCCAGAAGACCAAAATACCCCTGAGTCGATACATACCCCGCAGGGGCAAAGTCGTCCAATTTTTCGCAGACACATCGGACGGACACGGGACCTTCACGACTTCGCTTCGTCTCGACGCAAGCTTCGCGATGGCGCCACGTGCCCTCCATTTCGCCATCCGGCCGCACCGGACGCGCCCCCGGTTTTGAGGCCCAAACCGGCAAACCTGCCACCGCCCGGTTTTGAGTCCCAAACCGGTAAACCTGCTACTGGCCGGTTTTGAGGACCAAACCGCCAAACCCTTCTTGCACGCCGCCGCACGACGTGACTGACCGATGTCGACGCGTGTCCGGCCTCCGCCAAGCCTCCGACGCCTCCAAGTCTTTCGCTCCCGCATCCGGGCCGCCTACTCGACTCGCCTCCGTCCCGCTTGACTCGACCGACGCCGTCTTCATCCCATCATGTACTCTTGCTCTTCCGCGCACCATGTGGACCGCCCATGACTCCGCCCGGACTCCTCGGGTTCCTCAGTCCAAGCCTACTCGTTCACCCTTCACCGCCCTCGGTCCATCGGCATGAACCTTTCACGCTTGACCTTCACCGCATGCCGTCGACCGCCATGTCGCATCCTACACCTGCACATCACAAGCCAAGAGATACATCAAACCACACAACGGTTGTCAATCACTCATCATCCAAGGGTGACCACCATTGGTCCACAATTACATGATGTTTTGCGTGATTTAAAATTTTGTTGTGGATGAAGTATGAGAAATGAAGTGTGTATAAGTAATTGTTTACATACAATGCGTATAAGCGCGAGGGCTTAAACACAAAATGTCTGCACCATTCTATCTAGGAGCGTGGATTGATTTCTAAAAAATACGAGGGCTAATTGGGAAATGTGCTTTCAACTCAACTCAATCTCGGGTTGGTTCCTTAAAGACCCAAGTGGCTAATTGCAAAAAAATCCTGCTACTCAACTCAATCCGGGTTGATCTTTTAGAAATGTGAGGGTCTAAATGCAAAAAGTCTGCCACACTCAATGTAGGAACACGATTTGATTCCCTAAAAAATGCGAGGGCATAATTAAAAAATGAGCACGCCACTCAATGCAGAACAATGTTGTTCACTTGGAAATGTGGGAGCCTAAATATAAAACATCGGTACCTGTATGTAGGACTATGGGTTCGGGTTTTTAGAAATGGGATGGTCTGGACGTAAAAAATTGGCGGTTTATCGCTAGCCGTCGGTACGCGATCGGACGGTATTGGGTAGACTTTTTAGAAACGTGAGGGTCTAAATGAAAATGTTCGTTACACGCAATCTCGAAACACGATTAGATTTCTTTAAAATGCAAGGGAATAATTGTAAAATGATCACGCCACTCAATGTAGGATAAGATTGATTCGTTGGAAACACGAGGGTCTAAATACAAAACACCAACACCTATATCTAGGACCTTGAGTTTGATTTTTGAGAAATATGAGGGTCTAAATATGGAAAACCAGTGACTTATGGTAATGGATGAAAAAAATTCGAGAAAAACGCCTAAAAATAAACCACCGGCACCTTTATCTAGGACCGCGGGTTTGTTTTTTTTAAATACGAGGGTCTAACATAAATAATTGGTGGGATTTGATTTCTTAGAAATCGGAAGGTCTAAATGTAGAAAAATCAGATATACGAGGGTCTAAACATAAATAATTGCTAGGATTTGATTTCTTAGAAATGCGAGGGTCTAAATATAGAAAAAAAGATGACTTGTGGCTAACCGTGGGATGGCCATCCGCAGTGGCTTATGGCAATGGATGAAAAAAATCGAGGAAATGCGAGGGGCTAAATACAAAACATCGGCACCTATATCTAGGACCGCAGGTTTGATTTTTTTTAAAATACGATGGTCTAACGTAAATAATTGGTGGGATTTGATTTCGTAGAAATCGGAAGGTCTAAATATAGAAAAATAAAAAATACGAGGGTCTAAACGTAAATATTTGGTCCGATTTGATTTCTTAAAAACGTGATGGTCTAAATGTAGAAAAAAAATTACTTATGGCTAACCGTCGGATGGTCATCCGACGGCCGAAAAAAATTCGGCTGACGTGGCCACCCTGGGAGCCCGAGATACCTGCCCCCTTTAATGAGGTTCTATGCATCCCCTAGTCTACAATAACTGAAATTTTAGGAAAAGTAGTATACCTCATGACACGAACCAATGGAAAGAGTTTCAAGGTTTGGCATCTTGGATGGCAATTCAGCGCGGGCATAACAGATAAGGTCTGAACGGTGCATGCTCAGGTTCTTCATTTGCATTGTTTCTCCAAGTGAGACTTTTATGCTACCTCCTATAAAAGGATAAAACTCAAGAGATTTCGAGCTTTGGTCTCTATCACTCGCAGCTTCAAGCAATAAGAAACATTCAGGTAATGTAGCAGCACACAAGGTATCTTGAGGCACAGTATCTCCTGGCATTCACTGAGGTATAACTGCTCCAAAGCTGGAGAGTTAGAAAGAAACTGCTCTAACTCATCCCCCCGAAATACGCACAGAATGCAGGTGCAGACTTGTTAGGTTTCTCAACGGACCAAGTTCAGCTGTGGGGTGGAAGGTACACAAGGAAAGTTGAAGGCACCGGATAGAGTTTCAGACCCCATCAGATAAAAGTGTGCATGGGATGTTACTTCATATTATCTCTATGACATAATCTAAGGATGAGCTTTTCAATCCCTGGTGTAACAGCAATCTGAAGCCATCTGTCGAGATAACGGCATGCATCATATATACCATATAATCGAAGCTCGAATATCTTAATGCCGATGCCTGAGTGGTTCCTCAGGATGCCATCAACTATGCCACTGAAATTCTGTTGACGTGTATTTGCATTTGAGGCATGGAGATGCCTATCTTTTCTCGAACAAAGGATATCGTCCCTATTCAAGGTGAGAACGGGACGGCGTCTCCAGGAACGTAGAAAGGCGCGAGACGAGCAAGCAGCGCAAGCAGCATCACGAAGTGGCAATAGGGAATGTATACCGTGCAAGATGTCCTGCATGCACACACATGGGATAAAAATTAAAGGTTGGGAGTAATAAACCCAAAGAGTTACAGTACTTATCGCAGAAAAAAAACCCAGCAAAACATGGCAGTAATATTCTACCCTAGGTAATTCTCCGCATGAGTGCACGTGATGCATTGCATTACATAGGTAGATATTGCAGTAGAATGTAAACATGGTGATAAATTGGCCATTGCATAGAAGTTTTTCCACTTTTGGCTTTCTGAGAGGAACAATTGCAGCACTAGGTGTTGGGTTGATCATAGGCTAAGTGTGAAAGCACTTAGTCAATTGTGTGCTCAAGAGGCCAAAACCAATTGGCCTTTTGTGTTGTGTCATTAACTAAGTGTGAAAACACTTAGTCAATTGTGTGCTCAAAGAGGCCAAAAACTAATTGGTCTTGTGCTCTTGATTGGAGAGCACTAGAAACCCCTACAAGGTGTGTCCCCCCATTGTGTTGTGCTCATCTATAAATAAAAGGGAGAAGTTCCTAAGGGAAAGAGAGAGAGATATCTCTAGAGATATAAAAAAAGGTCCTCCCTAACTGCCCAATCTCAACCATGCACAAAAAACAATGGGAAGGACCTCCTGCTCATCAACTACAAGCTTGAAAAGCAAGAACAGAAGAGAAATAAAGATGGAGAGCTCAAGAGATGAAGGTATGTGCTCATGTTTATGTATATGAGTGGTTCTCTCTTAGGCTAGTTGATCCTACACATATAATAATGGCACCAGAGCCATCTAGCCTTAAGATTGAGCCCTCTAAGTGTTCAATTTTATGTCAAGAAGCTACTATTTATGTTCATGTGCTCAAGATCATGTTCTTGCCCTTAATTCATGTCCCGAGTAAGCTGTTCATGATCAAGTTCATGTTGTTCATGTCAAGATCCTAAAGTCTATGCCAAAATCATGCAATTCTTATGTCAATCATGCTTAGCCAAGTTTTCATGTGCCTCTGATCAATGAATTCACGCCCAAATCATGCTGTTCGGCCATAAATGTGAGCAAAAGGGCTCTAGAGTTTCAGATTAAGCATGAATAAGTGGGGAATTTTATATTAAGTAAACATGTCGGTTTTTTATGCCGATTAGCCTACTATGGGGGGTCCCCAAGGTAGTGATTTGTGCGGTGGGGGATCGCCAGATCTGAAGCATAAAGGTAAACGCGGGACACAAGACACGATTTAGATAGGTTCGGGCCGCCAAGACAGTGTACCCTACGTCCTGTATGGGGTGTATAGTATTGCGCCCTGCGCTGGGTTGATTTCGATGCCCATCTAGGTACTCGGCCCTCCTTTATATAGTCCAGGGGGCGGGTTCCTAGTCGGCTACAAGGTAGGAGTCCTAGTAGGATTACACAGTACGAGTCCTAGTAGGATTACAGGGAAATTCTAATAGGAGTCCGCCTTCTTCCTTCCTTGCGGATACTGGGGATTCTATCCCTGACAAAACCCTAAGCTACTTTTCCCCAAATCCCGAAACCCTAGCTACAACAAATCCATAGAAAAAATTAGGAACCCTAACCCTAGAACTAAGAGAAGGGGCAGCAGATGTTTACCTCTGGGCCGCCGTCGCCGTCGTTGGCGCCGCGGAGGCCACCACCTCAAGCAAGTGGGTGCGCGCTCAAGGGCTTGGCCCCGAGCGGCCCCGCCGTCCGCCGCCGCAACGGCGTGTCGCCGGCCTCGTCCGTGAGCCGAGCCGACACCAGAAGACATGCCGCCGGCCGGATCTGGCCCCTGGCCGTCCCCACCGCAAATCCAGTGGATCTCGCACGCGTGCGGGCCAGCGGGTGCCTTAGGGAACGCGACGGGGCTGCGCGCCAGCAAAGGCGGCACGCAGCTCCGACGAGTGGAGCTCGGCGGCGCCACTGGCCTCCTCCGCACCGGCGAGGCTCGTGTCGCCGTCGCCGTCGTCTCTCTCGCCGTTGGGTGAAGAGAGAGAAGGGGAGG
The DNA here is from genome assembly GCA_004135705.1 of Alloteropsis semialata. Taxonomy (NCBI): domain Eukaryota; kingdom Viridiplantae; phylum Streptophyta; class Magnoliopsida; order Poales; family Poaceae; genus Alloteropsis; species Alloteropsis semialata. Next base: position 64,137,668 of record CM014275.1, read on the forward strand.
GAGAGAAATGGGGCTAGGGTTTCACGGAGGCCAGCCGAGGCGTGGTTTTGATCCGCTCGGGCGCGACGTGCGCCGTCGGATCGCCATCCGACGGCTCGCGGCGGCCGGCCGCTCCGCAGGCCGAATAAGCCAGCGGGGGAGCGCTACTTCCTCGGCCCAGGCCTAGGTTGTTGGACCTGGAGCCCAGGAGGGGAGACGGCGCAAGTTAACGGGCCAGGCCAAATTCGGCCTGGCTCGGGAAGTTATGCACGGCCCGATAAAATTTTAAGTTTTTTCTTTCAAATTTTCCAGAGCTGTATAGTAACGGGCCGAACAGTATTGGATCAAAATCTATAAAGGACAGAAATGTGTGCTGAAATTTAAGAACTAAAGTTTCATTTTGGACTTCAATATGTGGCTGCATAATAATGGACCAAAATGGTCATTGGGCTAAAATAATATAAAGTTTGTGGGCTTATTTGTGTTAATTGTTTTCCTTATATTTTATTTATTCTTATGATATTGTGTATCATGCTTTAAGCCTAACGATATTATGATATTCAATTAAGATATGATTCCTTAATGTGGTCAAAGTTTTTTAAGCTTAAATCAAGTATACTTTAAATAAGTATAATTTAAGTGAAAAGATTCACTATGAATATTAAAGTTCTTGAGCTATTTATGTTTTTCCTTTCTAATAAAGTGATTATTATGTTCCTTTTTTGCTGAATAGCAATAAATATAGCCCAAAATAAAGTAATTAATGTTATGTCACCCAAAATAATGTATTATTAAATAATGCTTTTATGATTAATGAGCTTCCTAAATTAGTGATTGATTCTTATAAGAATAGGGTAGCCTTTTATGATTTAAGCCAAGTCTTACTTGGACTACAATTAAGTTTTGGGCATTACATCTAATATTGACTTTTCAATCATGAATTGTCACTATTAATTGCCCATTGATGAAGATTTTTTGTCCATAAGGCATGCATATTAAAAGGTTATTTTATTAAGCATGTCTCAAAATAAATAAATGTGGTTTGTATTTATCATTCTGGCCAAAGCTGATTGATAAATACTTGTCCATAAAATTTTATTGTTCTTGTCCATTTCTGGCCAAAACTGATATGGATTAGTTCAATAAAAGAAATGCATAGAGACATGTGATGTCAATTAAAGTGTGGCTTATATTCATCATTCCGGCCAAACCTGATTAATGAATATCTGACCACAAAATTTTACTGCTCTTGTCCATTTCGGGCTAAAGCTGATGTGGGCTAGATCAGTAAAAGAAGATGAAAGTCAAATAAGGTGTGACTTGTATTCGTTATTCTGGCCAAAGCTAATTAATGAATACTTGTTCACAGAATTTTGTTATTCCTACCTACTTCTGGCCAAAGCTGATGCGGATTGGATCAACAAAAGAAGTAAATGATCTAAAAAAATATTAATGCATGAATGGCTTTTGGATTTTTTCTTATATAAGGCCACAAAATGATTAATGTATAATTGGGGAATTATACTAAAGGCAAAAGGTTTAAGTAACTATTAGCAACTATTGTTTATGCTTCCGCAACTAAGTGCCTCTGATTAAAGTATTCTTGAGACTTGATAAGTTTTATGATTATATATGTGATTTATGGCTGTATTCTGACCAAAGTTGTTTATAGCCATATTTCATTATTTGATTCCCAGATCAATTAAGTTTCAAGTCTCAAGCATGACTAAAGTTGATTATATTGATGTATCATTCCCTGAGAATATTTTATGCCTATAATAATAAGGTGAAAAGTTATTAATATTTCATGTTAAGTCATACTTTGTTTCTGCTCAAAGGTGATGCAAAGTGGAATG
>CM014275.1:64152140-64190848 GCA_004135705.1 Alloteropsis semialata
CATCATCAAAGAAGTCATCTTCTTCCAAGTCATCTTCTTTATCACCTGTACCCTGATCATCCTTATCATCCCCCTCTTGCACCTTCTCAACCTTCTCCACCTGGAAGTAGACAGTATATAGATAGTTGTTCATCTCTACAACCCTCTGATCTGGAATCTTACTGGGGTCCTTGCACTTGACTCTCACTCTCATGATAGTGAAGAAACTTGAAAAGAATAACTCAGTCCACTTCCACCATTTTGCCAATGCTAGAAGCAATCTCATTTACAGTCTGCCAGTCACTCCACTTGGGTGGAATTCCTCTTATCTGCACCCAAGTATCTACTAATTTCCCTATAGGTTCTATGTCACCATCCCAAGCACTTAAGGAAACCATCACAGTTCCTTTTCTCAGATAGTAGTAGGTAGTGGGTCCAATTCCAAAGCTATCCACTCTCTTGTGGGGTGGGAATTTGATTAAATATTTATAATCCTCCATCTTCATGAGATGCCAATTCCAGTCTTTATCCACTCTTTCTCTTAGTACCCTGAGAATTCCTTCCTCTTCCAGCTCTCCATCCTCAATCACAAATACACCATAGTTGTCAAAACCTGACCAATGTCTGAATCTATCCTCCCTCTTTTCCACATCAATATGATAATATCCTAGACCTTTGTTTCCACTCCCATAGTACTGAGCAGCCAGATGTTGCTTCCCCCACACTGGACAATTCTCAGATATGTGATCCTTGTTATAGCATACAAAACAAATCCTAGGCTTTTGACACCCAGTGCTATAATGACCTGAATCACCACAGTTGAAGCAAATGACCTGAGGGAACTTGTCACCTGTTTTACCTTGTTCAGAAGCAGCTGACTCCTTTCCTTTACTCTGATTTGAGAAGTCCTTCTTTTGGATTCCTGCAGCACTTGTACCCATCTCCTGATCTTTGTGTGCACCCTGCTGTTGCTGGTTTCTCTGGCCGGGCGCTTGCTATTGTTGCTCCCTGCCCCCTCCTCCTTGGAACTGGCCCCTCGGTCTCTGCCCTTGATTGAATCTCCCTTGTGGATGTTGTTGTGGTGGATGGAAAGGAGGCGGACCTGGGTAGTAGCCATACTGTTGAGGTGGCGGTGGAGGATGAAACTGCGGAGGCGGCGGCGGCGGGTAAGGATATGGCTGGTAGCCCCAGTCACCCCACTCCTCATGCGGCCTCGGCCGGAAACCACGCCCACGCCCCGCCATCCCCTTCACTGCTTGGACGAAGGATTTGCGGTTCCCTCCTCCCCAGATCTTCTCCGCAAAACCGAGCTTCAAGGGCGGTTTCACCCACCGATCTCCAAGGCCAACCGGGAAGCAATCGGATGGGGAAATCGCCTTGCCTTCCCAAATCTCTCGTCGGATCCAGACCAGGTCGCTTCTCCTCCCCCCCCGGACGAACCCTATCTGCTCTTCCCCCAAATCCTCTCACATCCGGAACAAGCCAGAGCTGGCCAAAGTATTCCTCAACTGCCCCTTCCTCCGAATCTCTCTCCGGGTCCCCTGTCAGCGAAGGTTTCGACTCTGGAATCTCTCTCCTCGCTCTCGCCGAATCGAAACCCTCCATGTGGATGCATCGTCGGCCGCCGCGTGGCTCACGGACTAGGTCAAAGGTTCGAAACTTACTTCTCTGCGCCCGTAGAGGAGAACTCGACTCGCGGAGCGAGTTGTGCGCCAGCCTCGTCGCTGGTCCTCCCGGGGGCGACCACCTCTCCGCCCCCCCACGGTGGTTTGGACCTCGTTTCACGGAGTTTGGACCTCGTTTGAGTGGATTTAGGGTTTTCTTCTCAAGTTTTGTCTCTGCCCAGGAAAAACCGGTGGTACCGGTTTTGGAAAACCGGTGGCACCGGTTTTAGGCAAGTTGTTGTTTGCTCTGGTTTTCGAGTTGGAAAAGTTCTAGATCTTGTGTTTGGCCTCTGGAATTTTTGTGATGAATTTTGGAGGTCATTTGGTCTAGTTTTGGGTTTTTCCCGAGGTGCTCAGCAGCTCCAGGAAAAACCGGTGGCACCGGTTTTGGAAAACCGGTGGCACCGGTTTTGGCTGGCTGAGCACAGGCTGTTTCCGCTGCTCGTTCGTTTTTGCTTGCTCGCTCGGTTCGCTGGGTTCTGGACTTGTTCCTAGGGTCAGTAGGCACTCAGTTGCTACGTGATCTTGACAAGTGCTAGAATTCTCGCGCGTGGTGTGATTTGGGACATAGGCCCATTCTCGATCGCGAGAAATTTGTGAGGCTCCCATTAACCCCCCCTCTGGTCGCCGTTCCGGTCCTTCAATTGGTATCAGAGCTTTGGTTAAGGATCACTCCACCTTAATCGGCTTTGTGATCCACGGGGCGATAAGGGAAAGGGCGATTTCTCTTCCAGTTTTGGTTTTTGAGATTTGAGCTTGCTTTCGGCTAATCCTAACCGGTGCTTTGAGCTATGGCACCAAACTCTGCTTCTAGTGTGTCTTTAGTTTCAGAGGTGGATGACCACAAGTGGCGGAAGAGGTGCGCCGAACTTGAAGATGACCAAGTGATGGATCTTGTGGGGTTCTTCAAGGATGGCAAGATACAAGAAGATGAACTTCTACGCAAGTTTCAGAAGATGAGCAGAACAAAGCTCTCTCAAGGTATGATTAACTTGTTCACTCGCTTTTGTGCCCATGATGAGAGAGTGCTTGAGCTTGAGAATGTTCCTGCTTGTAATACTTGTGATGACTTGCTTGTTGCATATAAGAAAGCTAGAAGAGAAGTTCACTCTTGCAACAAAGATCTCAATGCTTTGAAATGTGAAAATGACTTGTTGAAATCCAATGCCTCTATGCCTTGTGATTCATGTGTTACTTTGAATAATGATCTTGATAAGGCTAGAGATGAGATTGCTTTGTTGAAATCGAATGCTTGTTTACCATGTGTTTCATGTGAGTCTTTGTTTGCTGAAATTAATAAACTAAAATTGACTCACACCACATGTGTAGAACAACTTGAGCATGCTAAGGCTAAAATTGATGAACTTGAATCTATGCCTTGTAGCACATGCTCTTTTGTGCTTGAAGAAAATGATTGCCTTACTTCATGTGATGATCATAATGCTTTGCTTGATGTGGATGATGATAATTGTTCATGTGGTCTCATTTGCACATCATGCATTGAATTGAAAAATGAAGTTTTGGTTTTAAAGCAAATGCGCGATGATATGAGCGCCAAGTTGGTTGAGCACAATGAAATGAGTGCTAACCTTGAGAAAGAGATTGATCTCTTGCATACCACATATGCAAAGTGCATTGAAAAAGAGATGGATAATTTGAGAAATGCTCCTTGTGGTACTTGTGATCGCCTCAAACATCAAAATGAGGTTTTGGTCATGAGATGCAAGAGTCTTAGTGCTAAGTCTTTGGATTCTCGCAATTCTTGTCACTCCGATGTTGGTGTTTCCAAAATTGTTTCTTCTCAACCGGAGTTGGCTTCTTGTGTTGAGCGTGAGTCTTTGGACGTTGGCACTTGTGTTGGTGCTTCGGATAGCTCTTCCATAGTTATTCCAAAGCTTGTTGATCCTTCAGGTGATGCCCAAGGGATTTGTAATGGCAAGGGTGCTTCTCACTTCTTTGGAACTCAATCCCCCAAACCAAAGTTCCATTGCACCTTTTGCAAGAAAGATGGGCATACTAATGAGTTCTGCTTTCGCCGTGTCAAACACGAGCGACGTGTTCGTGCCAAAGCTTTTAGGAAGCCACGTAGTCTTTCCTATGGCACGTGTGATCCTAATTTGGGCACCCAAGTGGACACTGATGCTTCTTGCTCTAAGTCCCAAGGGACTTCTCACATGAACGAAAATGGTGATTCGTCCACTCGGACCGTGCCTTTAGATAGGCCTTTGTACCATTGTTCATTTTGTGAGAAAGATGGGCATCAAGAGAGCTTCTGCTATCGGCGTGCAAGACGCATGCGCCGTGCTCGCACTTCTAGGCCTTCGGTTGTTCATAGCCCTTCTCATGGCATGAACACTTGTGAGCCTAGTGTGAAGCCTCGCTTTATTGATGGGTTTTTCGACTCCTTATCTAGTGGGTTAGGTCATGATCGTGGACATGCTTCTAGTTCTTCTTGTGTTGGTCCACGACATGGTTCTCATGGTGCTTGTGATGGTGGTTCTTCTCTTAAGACCTTGGGAGACCATTGCCTCTTTGCTAGTGGTAGCACTCGTTCTGCTTCTCGAGTTGCTCTTTTGAGGCATGCTTCTTCCAAGGGTGTTTCAAGATCTTTCCATTTGAACCGGCATTTGCATCATGCTAACCCATGTGACAAGTTGAGTGCTCCTTTTACTCGTGTGACCAAGTCTTGGGTTCCCAAGTATATGCTTGCTAACCCTTCGGGATCCAAGACTAGGCCTTTGTACCCTCATGTGTAGGTACGGTATGCGGCTGGAGAACATGAGCTTAATGGACTTGATCTTTTGCTTGAGGTAATCAAGACTAAATGGTTCTCCACACCGTTTGGATGGCCCTTGAGTGGCCTTTGTATACTTTGTATAGTGAGCTTTCCTTTTGTACACTCTTGTACTCACTTGTATACTTTCTTGCATGTTTTATACTTGTTTTATGCTTTTACTTCCTGTCTAGCATGCTATTATCTTTGTTCATCATGTGGCATGCTAGCTTTGTAAATAACATGGTAGGATAGCCACATTTTCATGTTAGCATGGATGTTTCTTCATGTATATCTTGCCATGCTAGCTTTGTATATATCTTGGTGGATTAGTCTTTTGTGATACTTTTGATGTAGGTGCTTCATTCTCAAGCAAGGTAATTTGGATAAATTTGAATCTCTCTCTATTTGATGGTTATTTATTGGTTATGCATCTTATAGTTGTGCTTATCATGTTCCTAACCTTGAAACTAACCGGATAGTAGAAACATGTGAGATTATTTTCGATGAAACTATGCCTTGCACACCATCTGCCTTTGAGCTTGCAGATGAACATGGAATGAAGCAAAGCATCTTTGAGGAAGAGGATGAGCTTGTAGATGGTGGTGATTAAGATGAAGATGTGATCGATCATCCACCAGCTGCTGCACCTGTACCTTCTACTTCGACTACATCAGTTGATGGGCCAGACTCTACTTCCACTACACCAGGCCATCGACATGTACCACTACATGATCAAGTTGAAGAAGATGACCAGGAGAGTCCAGCTATAGTTGAGGGGGAGGCTACCTCAGAGCATGAGGCTCAACGACACTTTCAGCGTCGCCATCCACCTCAACAGATGATCGGTAACTTGCATGATCATACCTCTTTGCTCTTGTTGCTTTTGTTGCCTCTTTCTTCTCCCTTTTGTGTTGGGTTCTGGATGTTTTCTCTTGCATCACATTGTATCATATATGTCTCATGCATTTGCATTGCATTTTGTGACATAATGCATTTGTATCATATCTATGCACTAGATGAGCTTCTCTTATATATCCTGAGTATTTGCTTATGCCCTTGAGAACTAGTGCATAAGATTGTGGTGATTTTGCAATGTGCTGCTTATACTCTTGATGATATTGTCATAAGAAATCTTGTGAGATAAGCTTGTTTTTGTAAAATGAATCATGAAATGTTTATCACCCATGAGTAAGTCTTTTGTCATGCGCTGCTCTTGCTTGAGATGCTAGGTTGTGCTAGCTTGTACTCGGGCGACTTATTCTTTGCACATGGCTTATCATTGTGCTTGCTTTGCATTACCTAGGGGGAGCATGTTTTTCTGTGCTTCACTTGTGTCAAGGGACACCTCATAAACCTTGGTTTATATGTGCTTAATGAAAAATGTAAGTAATAGAAGAAAGCAAATAGTTTGCATAAAAATGCTATTAATCTATGTTGCTCACTTCAAATCATCACCAGGTTGCTCTACTGTTACATGTGCTTGCCATAGAAGTAGGCTCATGGTCTCAGTGAGTTTGAAAATGAGTAGGAATGTCTTGCAAGTGTTAGCAATGATCTTATGCTGAGAATGTGTCATCCTTATATGAGCTTTTGTGATCTAGTTTGACCTTGCTCGAGTTATCATGGCTAGACTTTTGCTCATGTGGTGATATCCTTTATAAAATGTTGAAATCTGAAATTCTGCTTGAGCCTCTTAATCATATCATAATATCCTCATGTCGGCTATTTGTGCTTGCTCATGATCTGCTTCTCTGTGCTCTAGTTCATTTGTAGCATTTGTAAATGCTTTGTGATATAATTGAGAAGCTTGGTAGTTTTTGCACCCCATGGCATGCATTTTGTGCTCTCATGATATCCTTGATGTTTGCATTGACAACAAGGGGGAGAAGTTTGTGTTGCATATGCTCAAAAGGGAGAAGTTTATGGTATTGCATGCATTTTGGGGAGATAGAGATTATGCATTGCATTTAGCAAGGGGAAGTTGCATTTGCTCCTACATGCATTTCTGTGTAGCATGTTTTCAGGGCGAGTGCTTTTGCTCAGGGGGAGCTTTTGTGTTGAGTTTGCATCTCTTTTGTGTGAGTTGCTTTCTCTTTTGCTCTCTTGCCGGTCGTGTTGAGCTTTTACCTCTTCTTGAGGAGCCGGCATTTGGTTTGAGCTTTCGATCGTCACATGATTGGTGTTGAGCCCTTTCTGCCTCTTCTTGAGGGATCATGTGACTTTGTCTCAGTTGCGTCGAGCCGTTGCCCTTGTCTTAGGGGACTGAGACTTCTCATCTCGAGTGATCTTGTGTTTGCCTTTTGCCTTGGCTTTTGGATCACTTGAATGAGTTCTTCGTTTTTCCTTTCTTTTCATCTTATTGTTTTTCAAGTCATTGTGTTGGGTGTTGTCAATGCACTCATCAAGGGGGAGATTGTGGACCAATGGTGGTCACCCTTGGATGATGAGTGATTGACAACCGTTGTGTGGTTTGATATGTCTCTTGGCTTGTGATGTGCAGGTGTAGGATGCGACATGGCGGTCGACGGCATGCGGTGAAGGTCAAGCGCGAAAGGTTCATGCCGATGGACCGAGGGCGGTGAAGGGTGAACGAGTAGGCTTGGACTGAGGGACCCGAGGAGTCCGGGCGGAGTCATGGGCGATCCACATGGTGCGCGGAAGAGCAAGAGTGCATGATGGATGAAGACGGCGTCGGTCGAGTCAAGCGAGACGGAGGCGAGTCGAGTAGGCGGCCCGAGAGCGGGAGCGAAAGACTTGGAGGCGTCGGAGGCTTGGCGGAGGCCGGACACGCGTCGACATCGGTGAGTCACGTCGTGCGGCGGCGTGCAAGGAGGGTTTGGCGGTTTGGTCCTCAAAACCGGCCAGAGGCAGGTTTTCCCGGTTTGGGCCTCAAAACGCGGGTGGAGCACGGTGCGGTCGGATGCGGCCCGGTGGGACTGGGTGCGGTTCGATGCGGCCGGAAGCTTCGAGTGGGGCGACACGTGGCGGCATCGCGAAGCTTGCGTCGAGGTGAAGCAAAGTCGTGAAGGCGGCGTGGGCGTCCGATCAATATTCCTGGACTTGGTCCAAAATGCCCCTGCGTGGGCTTGTATCTTAAGTGCTTCATGTAAGGGTATTCCGGTCATTTTCTGGATGCCTATTTATATGTGGAGAGGCTGAAATTTCAGCTCTCTCTTGGGCTTAGGAGGTGGAGGTCTCTCTCATTTGCACATGTGAGAGGATTTTTAGGGTTTGAGAGAAGAGAGGAGAGGCTCTTGTTCTTGAGCTTTTTGCCATCCAAGTTTTGCAATACTTGTGAGTGGCTTGTAACCGGATATGGCTAAGTGATTCTTAGTGATTTCATCCTCTTAATCTTGTGCCAAATCCTTTGTTCCCGGCGTTTTTCTTTTTTGGCCATTTTCGGGCTATTTTTCTTGGATTTTTCGTTCTTCGGATTTGGGGCCGTTTCTTGTGGGATTTCTTTGAGGGGATCACTCATAGGTTCCTTGTGACCATTTTCCCCATGATCTTTCCCCCTCAAACCCACGGATTTGCCTCGGATTTGAAGTTCTTCTCTCTACCCCGAGTTCTTGTGTTTTTGGTCAAATCCGTGAAATTCATGGTGATGGATTGATCTTTCTTGGAGAGATATTTTGGATAACACTCACCAAGTCCTTGCGCAGCTATGGCTCAAATTTCACGGAGTTTGGACCTCGTTTGAGTGGATTTAGGGTTTTCTTCTCAAGTTTCGTCTCTGCCCAGGAAAAACCGGTGGCACCGGTTTTAGGCAAGTTGTTGTTTGCTCTGGTTTTCGAGTTGGAAAAGTTCTAGATCTTGTGTTTGGCCTCTGGAATTTTTGTGATGAATTTTGGAGGTCATTTGGTCTAGTTTTGGGTTTTTCCCGAGGTGCTCAGCAGCTCTAGGAAAAACCGGTGGCACCGGTTTTGGCTGGCTGAGCACAGGCTGTTTCCGCTGCTCGTTCGTTTTTGCTTGCTCGCTCGGTTCGCTGGGTTCTGGACTTGTTCCTAGGGTCAGTAGGCACTCAGTTGCTACGTGATCTTGGCAAGTGCTAGAATTCTCGCGCGTGGTGTGATTTGGGACATAGGCCCATTCTCGATCGCGAGAAATTTGTGAGGCTCCCATTAACCCCCCCTCTGGTCGCCGTTCCGGTCCTTCATTTCTTATGAGTAATTTCTGAATATTACTTTTTACCAAGCTTTGATGAGCTCAATCCAACAAATGTTTGTTGTTTGTCTGATTCTTTTTCCCAGCGCTGGCCAAAAATCAGATGGAAGGGGAAGAAGAATAGAAATTCAGTTGCTAGAGAAAATGGTTGGACTATAAAAGAGGAACCCAAAGGGGTATATATGTATACTTCCGACTCAATAATGATTCAGCTGTCGGGAGTCAAGAATTAGTGTTAGGTTACTACTCTTTAGGTACGGCAACTTGTTTTAGGTCGATCCGTCTCACTTTATAGTTTGATTAGTTCATTAAACGTTTGGTTGCATAAGCAAATATGAGGTGATTACAAGTCACAATTATTGCTGTCGTGGATCTGTGGCTGATTTTGTTGTTATTACTGTTTCGTTCCCTTCCACTCCATTTATAGCTGTCAAAGCTTGGGTACAAACAAAGTGGTTAAAAATAAATAGTCTCATAACCACATATATTTGAATATCGGTGCCCATGAAAAAAAAAAAGTGGAGCTGAGGAATAGCAAATTGAATATGTAATTTGGCTATAAGCAAGCCAATGGATATGACGGAGTAGTGACTGCTAACTTGGAACTGTCAGTTTGGGGCCTAGGAAAGGGATGACTGATTTACTACATGCCACTGGGTTGTGTTGGAAATTATGTTACTTGAGCAGTAAATAAAAGGATTACATTCTATACATATAACAATAGATGTTCTTTCTGCATTTTCTTTGTGCAGAATTTTGGAAAGGAGTAGAAGAAATAAATTTGCTACGTGAGTTGCATGTTGCAGCAATCACTGTTGATTACGCAAGTGAGGTAATTTTCCTTTTGTAATACCAACTGTTCTGAACTAAACTCAAGTACTTTCATTTGTGCTTCGCGATGTGTTCCTTGTGAAACTACAAACATTGCACAAGAATGGGGCCAGGAAGTTTTGGATACAGGGGAATGGGTGCACTTGGATGCACTCCTCAGAAGTTTTGGTGAGCATTTGTTCATTTTCTGACTGAATGAGGCCTTGGACTCTCTTTATATAAAAATTCTCAACTCCATCATTATGAAAAACTTTAGGCAAATACGATAATGTTGTCTGTCAGTTTGAACGCAGAAAGTTGTGATGCTATTTGTGGAGGAGCTGCCACTATCTTTGTATGCTCCTGAAGAAGTTCTCCACCTTAGGTAGTACCAAATTTTCATATTTCTTTTTGTTTTTCTACTTGAACAGGTGGCCAAAATGCTCAGGAACTGGTCGCTGCTCTGCCCGAGCCACTACCCACTACTTGGACCAGTTCAGCCAGTGGTTTTCTGCTTTGGAAGCTGCAAACTAAAAACCGTATATGATTGAGATGTGTGGTCCCTGATCATGCAAGATCAGGCTCTTCATGTACCGGGCTGGGCGAATGGATGAAGCTGGGAGAGGCAGATGCTAAACCCATTGCAGGCAAGATAGGCTAAAGAGATGTGCTCAGAGCTGCACATTAATGTTTTCCGTGGAGTCTTCTTTTGTTATGTTGATTGGTGTCTTAGGACACTCATGATAATCGGGGCAACCGAGCAGGATGTGCTCTGACCTGTGCATGTTGTCGCAAATTAACTTTTACGTAGTTCTTGCTAGCGTTAAGTGTGCTGGTCCGTGATTTCAGAATAATGTGTGATGCTATTCAGTACTGGTGTGAGCTCCAGGCAAAAAGCACGTCTTAATAAATTCAAAAACCTTTGTGTCATGTCTTGTAATACATATGGATTGGGTCGCTTTTCTCTGGAACTCTTAAAAATTATTTTCCTTTGATGATATACGCTCGAAAAAGATCTATTACGATTGCAATTGGGGCAGACGCGGGGCTTTGCACAAATCACACCTAAGCAGCGCTAGATAAAAAGGACTTTCAAAACTTAGCATGGAATTATTTTTTCCCAACAAGTCCTAATTAAGAGTCCATGTTGCTCAAATTGGTTTGGTGAATTAAGAGTACAGTTACTTACCAGATGATAGTATCAACATTTAATATGGAGGTTCACCATAGGGACAAATGTTTAATACTAATGATTTCTCTCACTATAGGTTAACTTAATAATTTGCGTACGATCTAAGCTCGTAGCAAGGATACATTCCAATACGAAAGTTTTGCCGTCCGTAGCAACGCAGGGTGAAGTGACGTTGAAGTAAGTTACATGCTTATTTTAATTACTTTACTAATAATAATATGCTTTCTTATAATCAGATAATTTTACAATATTGTTATCTTATCGTGAGACCTATGTATTTTTAGTATAAAAGTTTTGTTGATCCGTAGCAACCCATGGGCATGCTACATACTCCCTCCGTCCTATAATAAGTGTCTTTCTAGAAATTCTAAGACCAAATAATGAGGATGAAAAATGTCCAATACACCCTTAGTCAATCTTTTTAATTAGCTTTGATAGTTGAGCTAGACTCATAGATTCTTGTGTCTGTTTAATTATGCATGCTGGTGATTAACTTGTCACCCAATTAGAGGAAGGCTCTTGACTCGTGAATTGAACCAAAAGGTAATAAATGAGCTATTTCATATGGTTTGAAACATAGAAGGACACTATTTTGTGGGACAAAATTTGAACTTTAAAAGACCACTTGTTGTGGGACGAAGGGAGTAGTGTTCTGGAAGGAGTGAGTCATGCGTAATCCAGCAAAGCTTGGCCTTTATAGGCTGATGGCTTAGCGTGTATCACGTTGATCTCCATGATTGATGTACTAGCGTACAGCTCATTTTGCGAAGCGGGGCGTCAGGGTCAGGGTACAAGTTAATGCGCCGTCATTTTTTCTGTTGGCAGGCCAAGCCAACTGCCCACGAAAGAGTCGATGGGTCAACCGATCTACTTTAATGGCAAAAATGATGGTTTGTACCACTTCGGGCCCGTTTAATTCCCAAAATTCTCCAAAAAGCCACAAAAAATTTTCACATTGACAACCGTGCTTTTTCTCATAAGACACGTTTCTCAGTGCAAAAATTTTCGTTACTTTTCATCAATTCACCGGATCTAAACAACCCATTCATCGGCGCTCTGCACCTCAATCAAAGGCTACGGTATGAGAAAGGCCATCTTTAGGATGAAGAGGCTGTTCGGCTGGTAGAATGAATAGTGCTCGGCTGGTAGAATGAATAGTATTGTGTGAGAGGAAATAAGCCGAAAGAAGACAGCCGAACACTGTTCATCGGACCAGCCGAACAGGCTCGAACTGGCACCGGGCTCATATTGAGCCACGACGTCTGCAAAACTCGGCCGTCGGATCGGCCATGTGGACCACCGCCTAGGTCGTGCATTCTCTGGCAATTTTGCAAAAAAGCGTCCAAACTTTATCGAAATCAACCCGCGGTCTAGGCCTCTCTTAGTCCCGGCTATTTTGCAAAAAAGCCCAAACTTTGTCGAAATAAACCCGCAATCCAGGCACCTCTCAGCCAAATTTTAAAAAAATCCCTCGAACTTTATCGAAATCAAATGGAAGTCTGGCCGGCAACCTCTAAGTCAAATTTCTAAAAAAACCCTTAAAGTTTATCGAAAACAACCCACACTCCGGCACTCCGCTCATGTACTTTCCAACAACACCCTCGTATTTTTCTAAAATAAAATCTCAGTACATTGTATAGGTTATTTCATACGGGCTCTGTTGTGCCTACAATTCGGACACCGAAACACCTCCAAATTAAAAAGTAGTCAATACGAAAGTTGCTCAAATTTTTGAAACCTACAACTTTGTTACAAAGCGCAAATTTTGATCCTTGCTTGTTGGTGATTCGTACACTCCCGTCCGCTGTGTGCAGCCGCGTTCAGTCACCAACTCATTAGTACTCCCTTGGTCCCAAAAAGAATGCAACTATGGATTGTGTGCCACTTAAAATGGTTCACGTTTGACCAAGTTTCTAAGAAATTATATTCATGTTTATGGATTTAAATAAAAATATTATAAAAATATATTTTATAATTAATCTAATAATATTTATTTGATATGATAAATATTGATATTTTTTATCTATAATTGGTCAAACTTAAGAACTAAAATATAACACTGTTCTAGAATTACATGTTTTTTTTTTTGACAAGGGTGAGCTTTGATCGCCCGGCCGGTCGACGTGGTGCGTATCGGTGGTCGTCCCTTGAGTCTCGTGCGTACTGTACACTGACTTGACTGGATTAATTATTTGCTCTAGTTGGTTGTTGGTCGGTAGCAGACGTAACATTATTGCTACTCTCGCAATCTCGCACTAAGAGTATCCATGGTATATTATCGGAACTCTTCCGATTGTTTTTTTAATTGGAACCATGTCAGATAAAATTGTGAGTTCATAAATATGCCAAATAGACTTCAACGTATGTTAACATTTATAACTTTTATAGACGGTTGGCATTAACAGTCGCCTGTGAAAATAGAAGTTCTCCGACGGCTGTTATAAGCCAGCCACCTGTGAAAACCGTCTATTTTCACAAGCGGCTGGGGAAATCTGGTTTTGACCCCCGGTTTTTTCACAAATGACGATAATTAAAACCGCCTGTGAAAATGAGTGGTAGTGTGCAGGAAGACCACAATTCTATTAGTGAAATTTAAGCGCAGACATTGCAGCATCTCCCTATGTTCTTCTAATTATTATTGAGCTTTTTTACAGTGCCCTATACTACTACTCAATAGTATAGAGTATAGAGAAAGGGCATTCTAGTAATCTCCTTCTGTTGAGAAAATTTTTTCCCTTTTTTCCGTCTCAGGTTTGAACCATATTGATGTCTTGACATAGATTGTTAAAAAATATTTACAGTTATGCCATTACAATATTTTTAATAATATTATATTTGTGCAAATAAAATTTCTTCAAAAAATTACATTTGTGCCAATTATAATTTTTCTCTAAATATCCATACTAGACTATACTACCCACTTATATCACTATACCACAGGTCAAGGTTTCACCAGTATACAAAAATTCTGAGCCGTCCGATCCTTTCATATTGTTCTTTTTTTATTCCATACTGGTCCATTTTTAGAGTAGTATAGGGTACTGTAAAAGAGCTCTTATTATTCAAGCTTATTCCATTGTTGCTCTGCCCTTAGTCTTTAAGGATTGAAAGGATTGCGATGACAAACTCATGTGAGAAGAATAAGGGTCCATGCTTCAAAATGTACATTGCTACTTTAGCCATAACAACATTGCTACATCAGCCATATGGATAGATGTATATACAACTAGAAAAGTAAGAAATGAAACAGTTACCTTGTCTCTTAGCATGGATATACTCTGGAATCTGAACCAATTCTCACCTGATGGATGCATATGCCACTGTGTCTCGCAATCAACACACTTGTGTATCACGCTACTCCGGGCATCCGCCAACATGTGTCTACCACTACCAGCCATATGCTGCCAAACAAGTTTAGCTGATACATATGTTTAGCTGATCCATTCAGATACTCTATGGTAGTTTGATCCATTCAGATACGAGATTATTGCTCCACGGGGGCCAATAAGGGAGTAGCACTGATACATATGTTTAGCTGAGGAAGTAGCTATCTGAGACTGAGAGTGACACGTGGCTGCCTCGAGCTGAGCTGAGCTCCCTTTAAAGAGACACAGCAGACTAGCAGAGCTGCAGGGTCGTCATTCTCAGCAAAAGCTTCTTGCCGGCTCCTCGTCTCATCCGGTAGGGCAGAGGTAGACGAAGAAAAGATGTACAGAGCTCCGGCGACGCAGGAGATGTCCTACTACGAGCACGTCCAAAAGCGCTACCACGATAGAGGCTGCCTCTACGCATGGTGATTGAATCCTTCCACTACTGCTGCTCCCCTCGCTTCTTCATATTTTATACCTCTTGGCTCTTACTGATCGATCGCCTGTTTTTTCACTTCACCTTTGGGCAGCTTCTTCACCGCGTGCTGCTGCTGCTGCTGCTACGAGACCTGCGAGTGCTGCCTCAACTGCCTGCGAGTGCTGCCTCGACTGCCTCTGCTGCTGCGGCTATTCAACTATTATTCCTGGCAGGCTGATCCTTCGTCAGTGCTGAGAGCAATTATACCGTGTTTAGATAGGAGCCGTAAATTTTTGCAGGGTAATAAATGCAGCTTTGACCACTAATTAGGGGTATTAAATAATGCCAGTTCACAAAACTACCTCCACAACCTTTAGTAAATTTCCGAGGAGAATCTAATGAGGCCTTTGACCGCATGATTAGAGGATGATTAGAAGATGGTTACTGCAGCATTACTGTAGCAAATCATGGATTAATTAGGCTCATTAGATTCGTCTCGGAAAGTTACGCTCATCCGTGGCTGGGTTTTGCAAATAGACTTCATTTAGTACTCCATGCAAGAAAGATTCCCTTTTGCAAATTTTTTTGGGAAGGAAGTAAACACGGCGTTAGTCCAGGAGCCCTGTTGGAACGTGCCAACTTGGTGTGAAATTAAGACCAGCCGTTTGTTGATTGCCGTTGACGTGTTGTAATATATACTCCTATATGTACTAGCTAGCTGCGTTTTAAGGTTCGATGTGATAGTAATGTGTAGAAAAATAAAAATATTCTATATTGTTTTTATGATGTTCAGTACTTGCATGTATTATTATTGCCATAATGCACTCTTTGTGACTATTCATGTTTGTTCTTTGCATAGAGAGATCTTCTTGTATTTGCAATCAGTCACTGGTTTGGATCGCGACTATTAATTGCAATCTAGATATATGCACATAAATCTGGTTCGGATTGCGACTATTAATCGTGATCCAAATATATGGACATAACCCCAGGTTTTGTAACACCCTAATTTTCATCACAAGAAATTGTAGAAACACTTCTGTAATTTTCTAGGTTTTATTTGAGGCATAAATAAATTTCTATGATTTAATTGGAATTATTTAGGTTTTATTCAATTAAACAATTAATTTAATAGTCACAATAAGTTTTTGTTGCATACATGCTGGTGCATTGAGTTTTGTACTGTTTGCAAGTCAAAGAGAATTTAAACTCGTTTAAATTTGAATTTGATTTGCATATGATTGAACCTTAGTTTAGTTGTTTTCGTTAAAGTTTAGTTTACCTCCCCAAGGTTTTCTACAGTCCGATTCTAGCCCCTTAACTCTTTCCCCGGTCGTCTTTGCAGCCCGGCCCAGTCCAGCCCATCGCTCCTTCCCTCTTCTCTCACCGCCAGGTGGACCCCGGTCGTCATCCCCGTCCTCCGACTCGGTCGCGAGCCGGACCGAACCCGAGGCGAGCCCGAGCAACCGCATCGCCCCTGGTTTCCTTGGCGCGCACGCCGAAGCCCTGGCCTCTATAAAGCTCGCGCCGCTCCTCCCTCGGCCCAGACCCGAAACCCTAACCGCTCAAAGCCCCGTCGTCCGCGAGTTTCTGCGTCGTGAAACCGAAGCCTGCGCCGCCACCTTCGATCTCCCTCACCGCCGCCTTCCAGTGCACCAGAGGCCATCCAAGGGATTCACATCGAGGTACTGAAGCTTAACGCACCGCTTGAACTCTTGGACTTGCCCTTGTTTCCCAGGAATTGCTCATCGGAGCTAAGCTGTGCAGGTCCGGCCGCCCCGCCCCATTGCCCGTCGTCCTCGTGCCCCGAACGTCGCTCTTTTCTTCGTGGCTGAGTTCGCCGTATCACGAGCAAGCTCTGGGTCCAATCCGCGCTCGAAATCGTGGCCAGAATCTCGAGAACGAGCGTCTCCGGTGAGAGCGCCGCCTTCCACCGCCGCGCGCCGCCGTCGGAAGCCGCCGCCGCCGCCGGTCAGAACCGTCAAGCCCCGTGAGCCGTCCGATCGCGATTCAACGGTCCAGATCCAAGTCAATCTAAGGGTGTACCGGTCAGCCCTGGTACTTTTGTTAAAGAGACCCTCAAGAAAGAGGTAATCAATCCGCCGTCCATGCAGAGTGTAAAGTATTTACACTGATGCCCTTAGTTCTTCTGTTTAACCCCCTAGCTTTTCAAGTATTATAACCCGCTGTCCTGACCTTGATCTTTTATGAGTTAGACCCTGAGTAAATACATATAATTATGTATATGCCCTCGGTTTCTAACAATCTAACCCCTGGAGTTCTTGACCTTCACAGATAAGCCCCTGGATTCCTGTTTTATCCATATCTTGATCGTTTCAACTCCGATTCGAGTGATTCTTCAGCTCACGTGACCGTAAGGACTTGATCTATACCTTTATACCATTCCTTTGTACTGTTGCCCATGTTTGGTGTATTGTTTCTTATTTGTTGTATTGTTTCCTTGCTTGTGTGACCCCGTGATTGCGTATAGGAGCAACGTTCGTGGTTCTCAAGGTTTGTTCGAGGATCGTTCGTGTGATTTGAGGATTCAGTTAAGAAGACCCTGAGCAGTAGCATTTATTAGCTGGATTTAAGGCAAGTGTATTCTTGATCATACTTTTTGTCCTAATAACCATATGACATGCTTATACACCGTAGTTCGCTATTGCTTGCATGCTTATAATTATGATGGGTCCCATAATTAGGATGACTAGTTTTCTTCAATCCTACCTTGTTAACCTGGGTTTTATATTCATGTTGGGTAGCATTTGCTTAGTTGCTATACATGGGATTGGTTTACACTAAATGTGAAGATAATAATATTGTGATATCTTTTATATATGATATATATGATCTGATGAGAATGTTAAACCAAGACCACATTGATTAATCGGAACATGGAGAACCACCCGGGATTTCCCGTACAACCACAATACCACATGGCTCTGGTCTTAGCTAAGTAATTAGAAGATCCCTTTGTTGTGTGGATGCACTGCATGTGTGGTATGGGCTGGTTGCTACCGGCAAGGTTTGTGAGCAGAGGTGCGGGGGCAGGAAGGTGCGCCTTTTATAGACCCGTCTGGCAAGGGAGCACACACACATTGGGAAATTCTTTGGAAAGGCTTCGTAGTGATTCTCTGGCCCCTCACCAAAGGAAGTGTTGAAGGGAGTAATTAACCCGGGCATAATGAGAAACACGAATTGTGGGGAAAGCTGTACAACCTCTGCAGAGTGTCTAAAATCTATTGCAATAGCCGTGCTCGCGGTCATGAGCGGCCTAGACCCTCACATGATTAATATATCGAAAGAAGAATTAAATTGGTTTATTTATGTTGTTGATGATGCTTATGGTTTACCATATGCTTAATTGGGTTGGTATATACTTATACTTTAGTAATTATGATGCTAAATAAAATTTGACCAACTTAAGTGCTTAAAGCAATTTAATTAGAAGCCAAACTATTTCCTTGTTAAGCCTTTGCATGTCATTTGCTTTTGCTCTACATTTGCTGAGTACCAACCATAAGTGTACTCAACCTTGCTTTATCTGCGGCTCAGGCTTAGACAGAAGTTTCAGTGGAGTATTTTGGAGTTTTCTAGGTGTACGTGTTCCACCAGTCAGCTGCCTGTGGAGAAGTTTTGAAGATTTCGCTGTTAGTTATTCGCTTCCGTGAGTGTAATAATGGTATTTAATATGATTTACGTTTTGCACTGTCTTTTATATCACTGATGAAGTCTCATATGTGTGTAAACTTGATCCTGGCGCACATATGATAGTCATTCGGTTTTGTTTACAAAATCGGGTGTGACAGGTTTGGATTGCGATATTTGCATATTGCCCTTTGGTTTAGTTTGGTTGTTATGTCCATCGATATCGACCGGTTCACACAACCCCACCCACCACCCCCCATAGTTTTGTGGCCAACCACAGTGCCGGCCACCTCCGCCTTCCATATTAGATTCTGGGATCACACCTGTGAATAGGTTGTTGGGAAGAGAAAGCCAGCTAAGACTGCTTAAGTTCGACAACGTTGCCGGAAGCCCACCTGTTAACTTGTTGTAACCTACAGTAAATGTACGTAATCGTGTACAAAGGTTTCCCACATGGTCTAATAGTGCCCCAGTGAAAGCATTTTGAGCTATGTCAAGGATCTGGAGCTGCCTACAGTTAGAGAGCGACAAAATTAATTCCAGGCTCCCCTCTAATTTGTTGTATGACAGAGCAAGTACATTCAGAGATGGGATGTTCCCAAGTGTTGCTGGTACTGGGCCAGACAATTGATTTCTTTGAAGATCTAGGAAAGACAATTCTGACAAATTCCCAAGAGAAGATGGAATCGGACCTGTTATGCTGTCAATGATTTGCAGATAAGTAAGTTTTTGCAAGAGGCCTAATTCTTTTGGAATGTCTCCTGTAAGGTTGTCGGAACCGAGGTCTAGTAGAGTAAGACTAGTGAGGTTGCTAAGGACAGCTGGGATAGGGCCAACAAGGTGATTCGCACCCATCGCAAGTTTGGTGAGTCGTGGTAGTTGAGCCAACCATGTTGGCACAACATCGACAAAAGAATTACAAGACATGGCAATAATTTGCAGAAACTGGCATGCTGCGAGCCCTGATGTAATCGGACCTTTGAAGTTGTTGTCAGATAGTCCAAGTACCTGCAGCATTGGAAGGCTGAAACTTCCATTATTTGGAATCGATCCAGTTAGATTGTTATGCTGAAGTACTATGTTTTGCAACCGAGACATGTTGTATATGGTTGGGGGCAGTGTGCCAGAGAGCTGGTTACGTTGCATATTCAAGTACTCAAGCATGGGCAGGGAGGCCACACTGTGTGGTATGGGACCTGACAGTATGTTGTTTTCCAAGCTTATGTATCTCAAGGAAGGTAAAAAGATATGGTGATATATTGACAATCAACTCATTACCTTTCAGAGAAACATTGCGAAGGTTGTGCAGGTTCAACATCAACTCTGGCAATATCTGCCCCATGAAGATGTTGGAACCTAGGTCAAGAAGCTCAAGTCGTGATAGATTTCCTATGCTACTAGGAATAGCCCCTGATAGGTCATTTTCAGATAGATTTAGAATCCTAAGACGACGTAAATTTCCAATCTCGTTAGGGATTGAGCCAGCGATGCTCGTATTTGTGAGGTCAAGCAATGAGAGAAAAGAGAGGTTACCAAGGTGAGACGTGAGCCCTCCATGGAGGGGCACATCTGGTAAGGACAGAGCAGAGACACGCTGCCGCCTGCGGCTGCATGACACGCCGGCCCAACGACAGAATGATACATTGGTTCTCCAGCTACCAGCTAGGATGCCTAGAGGATCCGAGAGCTGGCCTTTGAAAGCCAGCAAAGCGGCAAGGTCGGTACCACTGCTGTTGATGGTTCCACTCAGATTGGAGCTTCGAGGAGAAGAAGCACCTGCAGCTACAAGGGTTGACAACATGATGGCTAGTAATACCAGCACACTCGAGTTGCATGCTGCGGCCATTGTTGCCAACATGATGAGCTTGTCAGCCAGGCTTGCAAATGCTACAAGTGTTATGTAGTAGGTGTAGTTGATACATATTGATAACGTGAAACATTGTTTATGGTTCATGGTGGTTAAACGTACCTGTCTAAAACAATTTCCTTGAACTTCCTAGAGGCTTTTAATATGTTATCCTCGACTGTCATGTCATTGTCATGACGTTAGCCTTGGCTACCATTGTCAACCTATGTAGCATTAATAAACTGCCTTCCTGTAACATTCCGTGTTGAAAATTGTGGATTTAAAAATTTTTGTTTGAATTGATTGCTTAAACCTAGGAGTGTGATCTCTCTCTCCTCTAATAAACTCTTAGTAAATAAATTGTGCTTTTAATTGTAATTAGGGAATTAATTGATTGTGTGATTTGGCTCTTGTTCGGTTTCAAAGTGCTTGTGTGTGAGTTTATATTTGAATTTCCAATTCAAATATAAACTAAAGCTAATTCTACTAACTACCCTATCCAAACTGGGCTCTAATCTTCTATCACCCGCAAGACCCAAGTTTTCTTTTTCTCTTTTCACGTGTTGGCCCAGCCCAAGCAGCTTCTTCCTTTTCTCTCCCGTGAAGACACAGCAGCCCGGGATCCTTTCTTTTTTTTTCCCTTGTGAAGCCCGGCCTGCCATCTACTCCTGCCGCTCGGCCTGCTTAGCTCACCCAACCCAGCCCAGCCTGAACCACCGCTGCCTCTGTTCCTCTTCCCCAACGCGCAACGCACGCGCGTGACAGGAAAAGGAAGCGGGCGCCGCACGCCATCGCTGCTTCTCGCCTCGCCCAGTCTTTTCCTTCGCCCAAGGAAACCCGCGCCCGTGCCTGCTCTCGCCAGTCTGGCCGCAGCCGAGCCCCAGCCCCGTTTCCTCCTCGCCCACGAAATCTTCCCCTATATAATCCCCATCTCTCCCTGCCCTCTCCAAATTTCCCCAAGGGCGGAAGCCCTGCTACACCTGACCACCACCAAATTGAAGCAGCAAGGAGGAGGAAGGAGTGCTGGTGAAGCCGTCTGTGGAAGGAATCGAGCACTGGAGGCCTCACCGCGCCGGAATCGCCGCCGCACCGTACGACTACGCCGCACCGACGTCGCCCCGCCGCGAGCAGTGACGCCGACGAGGAGCTTCGCCACTGTACCGCGAGGACTACATCAAGCCGGCCACCACCATCCTCTTCGCCGCCGCTGCCGTTTCGCCAGCTTCGCCGAGGAAGACAACGGGGAGCACCACCCGGAGCCTGAACCGCGAGTCCACTCCGAGCCGGCCACGTTCTACTGCTTCGCCTCGCTGTGAGCCTCGCCCCGTCTCCATCTCCGTTGTGAACCACTGCCTCTGTTCTCGCTCTCTCATCCTCGCACCCATCCGTCTTCATCTCTGATCGCCTTGCTGTCCTGATTGGTTCGTGGTCGGCCACGGACAGGAGGTCCGCCGCAGCCGCGTTCTGCTCGCCGCGCCGATCCGCTCTGTGTCGCACCGTCCTGGAACCCAGCAAGGCCACACCGTCGACCCCACGCACACCCCTGTCTCACTCACGCGTTTCTCTTTCCCGCGCGCACGCGCCCCATCTCGACCGTGACCACATCGACGCCGTCTGGAACCGCCTGATCTCGTCACCGTCCTGCTCTCCGCCGTTCTGCATCGACGAACACACAGAAGACCACACGCACATCAACCACACGACCCACAGAAGATCCTGGCGCCTTTTTCTCTCTGACAGCATGACCCCACTCGTCATCCTCGCCCTGTCTCTTGCAAGTGGACCCCGCGGCCCATCTTCCCTTCTCCCTTTACCAGATCCGATGTGGGCCAAATCTGCCCCGGCCCATGCGCCTCTCACCGCTTTCGGCCCATCACCCAGCCCCTTCCCTCTCTGATCTTCCCTGCCAAACTCCAGATGACCATGGGCCCAAACTCCTGCAGCCCATGGGCTTTTCTCTTTCTAAAGTCCACTAAAAGCCCAAGTCTAATCCAAACCAGCCGGGATCCTGGGCCAAAACCGAGCCGGCCCATCAGTTCCTCCCCTTTCAGCCCGTGTCTGATTGTTTTTCTTTTTCTTTTTCGGAATTTTAGAAATAGGTTTATCAAAGAAAATTCATAATAAATTCAATTTAGCTCAGAAAATTATGAAACCAGTTTCATAATTCTTCTAAAATTATGCTCTACGCGTTAGTGTAGGAGTTGAATGCTTTTGGCTCTTCTTTGGTTCTTATTTGGAGTTTATTTGCAACTAGCTTATCGTTTATTTATCCGATTATTAGGATTCTCGGAAGACTTGGACGACTTCGTCGACTACGACCACGACGATCGTGACTTCATCAAGAAAGTGAAAGTGAAGGACCTTGCTCCAGGTTCACGNACTTCATTTAGTACTCCATGCAAGAAAGATTCCCTTTTGCAAATTTTTTTGGGAAGGAAGTAAACACGGCGTTAGTCCAGGAGCCCTGTTGGAACGTGCCAACTTGGTGTGAAATTAAGACCAGCCGTTTGTTGATTGCCGTTGACGTGTTGTAATATATACTCCTATATGTACTAGCTAGCTGCGTTTTAAGGTTCGATGTGATAGTAATGTGTAGAAAAATAAAAATATTCTATATTGTTTTTATGATGTTCAGTACTTGCATGTATTATTATTGCCATAATGCACTCTTTGTGACTATTCATGTTTGTTCTTTGCATAGAGAGATCTTCTTGTATTTGCAATCAGTCATTGGTTTGGATCACGACTATTAATTGAAATCTAGATATATGCACATAAATCTGGTTCGGATTGCGACTATTAATCGTGATCCAAATATATGGACATAACCCCAGGTTTGGATTGCGATATTTGCATATTGCCCTTTGGTTTAGTTTGGTTGTTATGTCCATCGATATCGACCGGTTCACACAACCCCACCCACCACCCCCCATAGTTTTGTGGCCAACCACAGTGCCGGCCACCTCCGCCTTCCATATTACTGTAGATTCTGGGATCACACCTGTGAATAGGTTGTTGGGAAGAGAAAGCCAGCTAAGACTGCTTAAGTTCGACAACGTTGCCGGAAGCCCACCTGTTAACTTGTTGTAACCTACAGTAAATGTACGTAATCGTGTACAAAGGTTTCCCACATGGTCTAATAGTGCCCCAGTGAAAGCATTTTGAGCTATGTCAAGGATCTGGAGCTGCCTACAGTTAGAGAGCGACAAAATTAATTCCAGGCTCCCCTCTAATTTGTTGTATGACAGAGCAAGTACATTCAGAGATGGGATGTTCCCAAGTGTTGCTGGTACTGGGCCAGACAATTGATTTCTTTGAAGATCTAGGAAAGACAATTCTGACAAATTCCCAAGAGAAGATGGAATCGGACCTGTTATGCTGTCAATGATTTGCAGATAAGTAAGTTTTTGCAAGAGGCCTAATTCTTTTGGAATGTCGCCTGTAAGGTTGTCGGAACCGAGGTCTAGTAGAGTAAGACTAGTGAGGTTGCTAAGGACAGCTGGGATAGGGCCAACAAGGTGATTCGCACCCATCGCAAGTTTGGTGAGTCGTGGTAGTTGAGCCAACCATGTTGGCACAACATCGACAAAAGAATTACAAGACATGGCAATAATTTGCAGAAACTGGCATGCTGCGAGCCCTGATGTAATCGGACCTTTGAAGTTGTTGTCAGATAGTCCAAGTACCTGCAGCATTGGAAGGCTGAAACTTCCATTATTTGGAATCGATCCAGTTAGATTGTTATGCTGAAGTACTATGTTTTGCAACCGAGACATGTTGTATATGGTTGGGGGCAGTGTGCCAGAGAGCTGGTTACGTTGCATATTCAAGTACTCAAGCATGGGCAGGGAGGCCACACTGTGTGGTATGGGACCTGACAGTATGTTGTTTTCCAAGCTTATGTATCTCAAGGAAGGTAAAAAGATATGGTGATATATTGCCAATCAACTCATTATCTTTCAGAGAAACATTGCGAAGGTTGTGCAGGTTCAACATCAACTCTGGCAATATCTGCCCCATGAAGATGTTGGAACCTAGGTCAAGAAGCTCAAGTCGTGATAGATTTCCTATGCTACTAGGAATAGCCCCTGATAGGTCATTTTCAGATAGATTTAGAATCCTAAGACGACGTAAATTTCCAATCTCGTTAGGGATTTGAGCCAGCGAGGCTCGTATTTGTGAGGTCAAGCAATGAGAGAAAAGAGAGGTTACCAAAGGTGAGACGTGAGCCCTCCATGGAGGGGCACATCTGGTAAGGACAGAGCAGAGACACGCTGCCGCCTGCGGCTGCATGACACGCCGGCCCAACGACAGAATGATACATTGGTTCTCCAGCTACCAGCTAGGATGCCTAGAGGATCCGACAGCTGGCCTTTGAAAGCCAGCAGAGCGGCAAGGTCGGTATCGCTGTTGTTGATGGTTCCACTCAGATTGGAGCTTCGAGGAAAAGAAGCAGCACACTCGAGTTGCATGCTGCGGCCATTGTTGCCAACATGATAAGCTTGTCAGCCAGGCTTGCAAATGCTACAAGTGTTATGTAGTAGGTGTAGTTGATACATATTGATAACGTGAAACATTGTTTATGGTTCATGGTGGTTAAACGTACCTGTCTAAAACAATTTCCTTGAACTTCCTAGAGGCTTTTAATATGTTATCCTCGACTGTCATGTCATTGTCATGACGTTAGCCTTGGCTACCATTGTCAACCTATGTAGCATTAATAAACTGCCTTCATTGTTTGCTGAATCAACACTTTAATAACTATTTGGTTCCAAGAGGACTTTGACTTCTGACCTGGAACCCTTTTGTTTTAAAAACGTCCAACTAGGCCCTACATGTAACTCTCACACCTAAGGGCGTCTCCAACAATATAGCCAGCTGCTAGCTATTTACCTGCCACATCATACCCTATAAAACGATTTCTATTCCTATCATTTTCTCTCTCTCCTCTATGGAGCCGACCTTCTCTCACCTCTCCCCCTCTGTTCTCGTAAAAAAGCCGTTGGTTTCTGTGCGAGCTGAGCGACAAACTCGTCGCCAGTTGATTCACTTTTTCATTTTCTCTCCCTTCCACATAGGCTGAAATCCTAGTCAGCTGGCGAAATCGCTGGTTGTTGGAGGTGGCCTAATGTGAAGAGTTTTTAATACTTTTCCAACAAGTATTAACATAACATCTATCCTAGCTAATTGCTCCTTCAATTCAAAATGTATGTCCATTTAAGCTTCTCTAGTGTTGTAAAAACCAAAGCAATAGCTTTCGCAAAAAAAACAATTAAAGCAATAAAAAATGACTATAGCGCCTGGCAACCACTACTACAATTAATGCCAGATTTACTGGCTACATAAGCCATATTGAAGACAACACATGTAAACAAATTTACTTGCCATAGTCTTTCAACATGTTACCGTTGACGGACATGACGGTGCTCAAACTAACATAGCACTGAAGATGGCGTAATGCTTTTTAAGCAGTTTTTAACATGCCTTTTTCATCTCAGGCTGCCTGTAGGCGAATTAGTAGGGTATTAATAATAGATTCAATGATAAGCAAAATAATGCAACAACAACTAAACAAAATATGTTTCATGCATTAGTCCTGTGCCGCAAGATAAAGGCCATGCCCTCCATGTCTATGATAACGATTGTCGGAGACAAGGTCAGAGTATGGGTGACAGTCAGCAATAGTTGCTGGGCCATCAACAGGATCCAGTGCATTGCACCACTGCATCAGAGCAAATGTCCATTGTGCAATTAGAAGGACAACACATTGAAACCATCTGCTAATATCTTGCGTTTTCACCAGAAAGCTTTGGATTCATTTGTTCTTCAGGATGGGGGCTCAGATGGCATCACCAAGGCCTGATGACTGGGTGGTGGTTCAGCCATTGATGGACACATGCTTTCAGATCAGTTCACTAAAGCAAGAAGAAAGGGTGAACAAACAAGAAATTAGTTCAGTTCCTGGTATTTTAACGTATCAGTAAAACAGTCTTGGATACGCTTTGTTAGATTTGCAAATCAAGTGCCATCAGTTGCTAGCATGGCGGTGAATATGCCGCTGGGCGGCTTGGGAACGATTGTTCAAGGGCAGGAGATGGGGAGACCGGGAGAGTATCGGTCTGTCACCACAGGAAAAGAAGCGAAGAAAATGGCTGAAGGTTGAAGGTGATTGTGGGTTTCATTGGAATTCAATCTGGCGAGCTCGTTGGGCTGCCAATATACACTGATCCAAGCCATAATTTTCAGGCTGTCCCAGAAATGATTGAATTTGAAGCAGGCATGGATGCACTTACACACTGTAAATTATGAAGTTATTTTCAGTCGATGAATCATCCATAGACTTTATTGGTTTGATATTGACTAAGCTCTAGTACTATGGCTTGTTCAGTCTGAAATGTGGAGTAGAGTGGCAAGGCAGCAGCATATAAATATAGTTTCTATCAAAGAAAACTCATGACACGTTTTGCTGCTACGAGGAATGAGCCGCCAGGACTTGTTCTAATATAAGGTAATGAACAGTACAAACTCACAAATTGCAACCAAATAGGGAATGTAATTGACATAAATGGATCAGTTCGCCTGAATTTAACCCATTTCGAGCTCCCAGTAGTATGCATTTACTTGCTTGGGAGGAAAGGTCATGTTTGCTCCAAGAGCAAGTCAAATTCCTCATCAGTTCCCCTTGTGGGTGGTTATTAAAAAAAAAATCACCCTTGTAGGTAAAGCATCGAACACATGCTCTGCTATATATGCGCAACCGCCGGCCACCATGCCAAAGGCATGCAAACCGGTGACTCTAGTCACAGAGATAGATAAGCAATCAACCGGAGACGATGGCATGATAATCACAGGAAGGGATTCATACCTTTCAGATAGAATCGACAGAACAGCCTGACAGCCTGAGAAGAGAAGGACCCCAGTCCATGGCAACCCGAGCCACGGAGAGACGTTGCTGGGAGAGACAGGCTTGTTGGTGAGGGGCGCATGGCGAGCTTGAGGCAAGAGACCGAGGGGGGGAGGGCGCGCCGCACGGCGGCAAGGTCAGCGGCAAGGCCTCGCCGGATGCCATGTCCGCCGCCCCCACGGCCGATGTTCTACGGGAGCCTCCAAATATTTACAAATGCCCCCTAATATTTACAAATACCGCCTAATTCAGCAGACACTATTACAAGAATAGTTTCAGTCTAGTACAATACTGAATCGTGTGAATCTGTACTGCTTCGATCGTCCAAGAACTAATTGTCTGTAGAAAGAACAGGCATCTATCTGAAGGGAAGGCCAAACTCTACATTTTACAGTAGGCAAGGCTGTATATAACATCAATGACAGTAATTGTTCAGAAATCATAGAAAGCACAGCAAAGGCCAAGGGTATAAATAACTAGTGGAAGAAAAGATACAAAAAGAAATATGTATACAAAGGGTAGCTGGTACTCAGAGTCACTACAGAGCAACTCCCTGCGGTGTTGCTGATGCCGATTGCAAGTAAAACCTTTTTATCTTCTTCGGTGCAACGGCAACATCGTGCATTGACATCCTTCTGTCAGGTAAATCACTTGAGCAGATCAGACCCAGCTCAAATATTTGTTGAAGAAAGACATCCAGCTCGCGTGCAGAAGAAGCATCTTGCATTAGCTGTTCATCCAGAACATGGATTAGCTCTGATGGAAATGACTGAAGAACCCACTGCCTGATGCTCAGATCCCCGGTGAACATAGGATCTGTGGGTCTCTTTCCAGTGAATACTTCAAGGAGCATGATCCCAAAGCTGAACACATCGCCCTTTGGCGACACCTTTCCAAAAGATCCGTACTCTGCTCAGTAATTCAGAAAGCAAAATGTTAGCACGATTATGATTACGGATATGTACAATCAAGGGTATAGCTATAGTTCAAAAATGTTGATACCTGGTGCCATGTACCCAAGTGTTTCATGCATGCTAGCTGTGATCACAGAGTTGTCGTCACCTAGTAACAACTTTGCGATGCCCAAGTCTGCCACATGCGCTGTCATGTCTTCATCAAATAGCACATTGCTAGGCTTCAGGTCAGAGTGCACAACCACCTCGTAATGCTCATGGTGCAGGTATTCCATTGCCATCGACACATCCAGCATGATGTCTAGCCTCTCGAGCAACCCCAATTGCTTTTCTCGCTCAGAATGCAGTAGCATCTCCAAGCTGCCATTGGGCATGTACTGAATCACTAATGCTCTGAAGTCCAGGTTGGAACAGGTGTTCAGTATCCTTATCAGGTTTCGGTGCCGGGCAGTGCGAAGCACACGACACTCTGCATCAGAACTTCTGATGGCCAGTTCCATCTGCATGTCTAGAACTTTTATTGCAACTACCGAACCGGTGCGTAGTTGGCCTTTACAAACTTTTCCAAAGCTCCCAGTCCCCAGAAGGTTGCTATCACTAAAATTATCAGTGGCAAAAATGAGCTCCTGGTAGGAGACTAATCTATGGCTTATAACATCATCTTGTTGAATTGAAGAATCTGTAATGATCTCCCCCTTCTTAAATTTCTTTCTGATCATTAGGTAGACAAAAAGAACAACAGAAACAAATGCTACGGTGGCAACCGGAAGCATGAAATTCAGGAAGTGTCTATTATTTGAGCTATAGTCCTCAAGACATGGAGAAAATCCTAGATGGGGAGCCCCACATAGCCCAGCATTTCCAATCAAAGATTGTGATGTGATGTTTAAGAAAACGCCTCCCTCTGGTATTTTTCCTTCCAGCTTATTGAAGGAGAGATTCAAGGTTGCAAGGTCAGTGAAGTTAGCAAGGAACTTGGGAATGGTACCAGAGATATTGTTGAAGGAGAGATCTAAATACGATAAGCTAGTTAGCTCTTGAAAGGAATCAGGGATCGGGCCATCAAATGAGTTGCATGATAGATTTAGGTAGGTGAGCATCATAATTTTTCCAAATGATTCTGGGATGGTTCCATGCAAAGAGTTGGAAGAGCGGTCAATGCCAACTACTTGTTTTAGCTCACCAACATCACTTGGCAGTGGACCAACAAAGGAATTGTTAGAGAGATCTAGTCTGATAAGTTTATCAAGGTGGAAGAAACTTGCTGGTATAGTTGAATCTAACTTCTTGTTGGATATCCCGATATATTCTAACATACTAAGGTTGCCGACACTATCGGGTATAGAGCCTGATAATTTGTTTCCGTCAAGAAATAGTTTTACTAAGCTCTTGAGCATACCAATTTCTGCTGGGATAGGGCCTGAAATTTCATTCCGAGAGATATCAAGCCACTTGAGATTTTGCATTTGTGTGATAGATCTGGGGATTGCTCCTGTAAATTGGTTATCGCAAATAATCATCAATTCAAGACTACTTATGTTTGACAATGATTGAGGAAGTTTGCCTGTTAATTTGTTGTCACCCATGTTCAGCCATATTAATTGTGAAGAGAGGTTCCCCACATGGTCAGGGAGTCCTCCAGTGAAGAAATTATGGTATAAGTCAAGAGTCTGGAGTTGTCTACAATTAGAAAGGGAAGATAGGAAGTCAAGACTCCCCGAAAGCCTGTTATGATGCAGCTTAAGGATGTTCAGAGGTCGAATCACTACTACAGCAGGAGCATCACAGGCGGTTCGGTTGCCCACATCACAGGCGGTTTTCAAAAGTGGCGCTGATTAAGTGGCGCTGATAATCCCATTTTCACAGTCGGTTTTTAACCGGCTGTGAAAACTGATTTTCACAGCCGGTTTTTCTCTTGAACCGGCTGTAAAAACCATATCACAGCCGGTTTTGGGCCTTCGAACCTCGGTTTTTTCTGGATCATCACAGCCGGTTTTATTGCTAAAAACCGGCTGTGAAAGTTCTTTTTCACAGCCGGTTTTGGACCAACGAAAACCGGCTGTGAAAATCAACCATCACAGCCGGTTTAAACCGGCTGTGATATGTTTTTTTGAAATAAAAAAATAATTACAAAATCTCAATTTTCACAACAATAATTCATAAATATATAATGCATTCACAATTCATCACCAGCAAAGTACATTTGTAATTCATACAGCAAGTCTATTACATGAAGTCTAATACAAGTTTGTAGTCCAAAATTATGGCTGCTACTCAGTGCTCACAAGTATACTAATTTATTACTAATAAATCAAGAACAACAAATCAAGAATTGAAAGATCTGAAAGTAATGATGCACATAAAGCACTAACAGACCACGAATGAGCTTTAATACTACCACTGACCAGTTCCTAACAATATAGAAACAGCTGTTGTGCCAAGTCAGGGAGAAGAGTGCAGTTACTACACAATTTCCTCCACTGCATCCATTCCTATACATTAGTACCTGTATGACAAAAATAATTGAATGTTGTTCTTACAATCACCACATGTATAAACTATAGAACCAGATTATAAACTATATTTGTGCTGCAAATTTCAGTTAAATATGTCAAAAAGAAAGATAACATACATGTGTCTCTTTGATAGCCCTGTGAGCTAGCTCCTTGAGTATTGCATGGACCTGCCAAGTCCCAATGAGGAAAAGGTGTCATGTTTTGGAAACAAACCAGCGTCTCCTATGATGAATTAAAAAAAAGAAAACAAGGACATAATATACCCTTATATACATCACATATACACGTTGTATCCATTACATCACAAATTCACATGATTTATCTACTATATACATTACAAAGGTTGAATCTACTTGCAGTAGTTGCTGCAGGTAAAAAGATGCAGCGAGGGGAACAGCAAAGTGCTTCACAATTCACAAAGGTGTTCTAAAAAGAAATTAAAGAGTGAAGAGAAAAGCTACTGCACCAACACTTTCATGGAAAAGGCCACTGTGAAATGGTACAATTTCAGATTTCACTAAAATTCATAGATAATTTAGAGAGCATATGTTAAGCTTCGGAAGATGGTTACCTGATTGAAGTGAGCAAAGCAGGACACGAATAATATGATATGAGCAATCTGCAAGGCTGCAACAGCAGATCAACAATAATGGAATCAGTAAATGGTGTGGCTGGGCCACTTAAAATAAATGTAAATTGCCAACACAAATTTCTGTAAGTCAACAAATTCATGGTGTGAGGGGTTTGTGGCTGCTGATTTCATATACATACCACCATATCAGGCCCAATTTTAGTACCCTTCTAGCATTTGATATTTCATACATTGCACACAAGTTTTGGGTATACAGAGCTCATGTTTTACTGCTCTATCGTCCATACATTCAGTATCCTACTCAATAGAATATTTATTCAGTTGCAAACAATTTTTACTCTACTTATCTAGTCTCTAGAATCTACACAGTTGCAAACAATTTCTGCTTGGATAAAGGAGTGGAACAGCCGGACTTGTCTGCAGCAGCAGTAGCTCCACTAGAGGAGAACTGGATCTGATGGTGGCCACGCTTGGTGAACAAAATCCAAGCAAAGAGAGAAGATGATGGGTGGAAATTATTACCTGGAGGAGGAGACGCGAGGGTGGTGCGGCCGTGATTTGCTTGAACCCTCAAATGCACAAAGCAAACACACTTGATTGCACTTCAAATGAACTGAACAGACAATGCAATTGTTTGAGCAGCTTAGCACAAGAAACTATTTGTCCAAATAGAAAAGTTACTATTCTATTCACATAAGAAACCTTTTGCATAAGTCTTGGAAAAAAACAATTTCACATTGATCTCATGAAAATTAATAAGGACACATTATTGTATAAACAGTCAAGATTCTGCTATAAGTCACAGAAGTTTCAATGGCAGTCAGAGCCATAGTGCATTTTGTATAAACAGTCAAGATTCTGCTAGAAGCCTAAAATGAAATGATATGCAATAGTACCTACAAAAATGATGATACTATTGTAGGCACCACTAGATTCAGCTAAAAAGAAACTAATAATGAAATGATAGTCAATAGTACCTACAACTACAAAAAAAAATGATGATACAAGTTCATGTCTCCTACCTGCTCATAGCTTATATATGTACAAAAAAGAAACTACTACTGAAAACATTCAGCTAGAAGCCTAGCTGGCCGGACCTCTTCAGCCAGAACATTGTGAATATGTCTGATAATGCCATGCCAGTTCAAATTCTTGGAAATTCAGTCTGATAATGCCAGTTTAATGATTCATAAAACTTGCTAATATCAATTGGCACTCAACAACCATTGTTTCTTCAGCGCAATCAGATGAACTAGTTCCCGGAGCAAATAATCAAGACATTCTCGCAAGAACACTATGCCGCAAATTTATGCTAGGACACTAACCTCTGCATACTCACTGAACTTCCTCGAGAATTTTGGTAAAATTAACAGGACACAACCTGAACCTACTACAATGGAGGCTGCATTCTCCATTTACAAACCAAACGAAAGGAGCAGCACGGACAACAGAGGCATCGCATGGCCATGACCATAATCAGGCCACCTCCAGATTTGTATGTACTACCACAGAGCAACAGGAGACGCTGCAAGCAAATCAAAGGGACGAAAGGACTTGAGCTATTTGCCCTACCTGAACCAGGGAGCCGGCGCGGTTGACTCGACGGGGGAAGGCGACGTGGACTCCTGGACTCGATGACCGGAGGCGGCGGTCTGGCTGTATTCAGCAGGGCGCGGCGCACAACAAAAGTTAGGCGCGTAAGGAGACAAGCTCGACTTTGGCGGGGGACGAGATGCTCTTACCGCGAAGAGGAGAAATCAATCCAGGCCCGGACGGATCACCGCCGCACGCGAGCAGACGGAATCCGGACGGCGCGGCGCTGGGGGCGGCGGGGCCGGCGGCGGCGCGGGAGGGAGGCTAGGGTTCGGGACGGGGTCGGCTGAGCGGAGCGGAGGCGGTTTATAAGACGCTCTTCCTCGTTCGCCGATGCCGCGGCTGCGGCGGCCAGCGAGCGGGTGAACCTCCTTGTGGACAGCGGCGTCTCCATCGGCGCTCTTCTTAGCGAGACGAGAGGAGGTGCACGCGCTGGCGTTGCTGGTGAAGCGGCGGCGCGAGGGAAGAGACGGCGTGCGAGAGGGAGAGGGAGAAGGGGAAGCGGGGGTGGAGACGGCGGCGGAGCGGCGCGAGGGAGCGACGGGAAGAAGGGAACTGAGAGGAATATAGGGTTAGGGTTTCTGGTTGGGATATTACAGCCATCCGATCCATGATGGACGGTCTAAAGAAGTTGGGCTATTTGGGTCCAAATGGGCCTTGCTTAGTTTTAATGTTTTCTCTTTTTTTTATTTTTATACACCATTGTGGAGTAACATAAAAATATAGTTATCTTATATATACAAGTATTTTGGTGAATACAAAAGATGTAGATATCATCGATATGTACAAGTGTTGTTTTGGTGATTTCCCCATTCGAGTTAGATTGAACTATTTAAATTTGAATTTTCAAATTTTGAGAGATTTAAATATTTTTTTGGAGGTACTAAATGATGTCAAATGAAAAAGTCATGAATACCAAAGAGTCTTAACTCATCAAGATCTACAAAATTTATATAGGTTATTACTCCATTTGACAAAGTTTGAACAATCCAATTTTTGAATTTCAAAAAATGGTATCTAGATTCAAGTTTTGGAACACTAAATGATGTCAAATGAAAAAGTCATGAATACCAAAGATTCATAACTCATCAAGATCTACAAACTTTATATAGGTCATTTTTTCATTTGATAAAGTCGTTACAACATGTTGTACAAATTTAACAAACCCCTAACATAGTTCCTAGAACTATGTTAGAGGTTTGTCAAATTTATACTACATGTTGTAACCACCTTCTCAAATGGAAAAATGACCTATATAAAGTTTGTAGATCTTGATGAGTTATGAATCTTTGGTATTCATGACTTTTTCATTTGACATCATTTAGTGTTCCAAAAACTTAAATTTAGATACCATTTATCGTCAACAACACAAGGAAATAAATAGCTTATACATACCAATATATTTTTTATATACATTACATTACATATAAGTTATCTTGTAGAAGTTCCAATAATTTGTGAACTCATTTACTATTTTCAATAGTTTAAATGAATTTCGGTGGGTTTATTAAAAGTAATTCCAAGTTGAACTATGTGTAGCTCCAATATGAATCAAAAAAATATGTAAAAATTATATTTAAGCTACTACGTTCCATTCTAGCACATGTCCTAGAGATAGATGAAATTTCAAATGTTTGCTAGGGATAATTCAAATCTCTACTTGGAACCTTATTATAAAATAATGATAATAATACCTAAAACTTCTCCAAAAGTTGTATAAATTGGTATAGAATCATTTCATTGATATATAAGCTTGACATAAAAAATTTCATAAGATTCTGAGAAAATTAGAGTATATATCGTTCACAAAATGAATAGATCGCTCACATTGTTTCATACAACTCTAGTTAAACATTGAGATTTGAATACCTCATAACATTTTCGAACTCATACGCACCTCAAATTTGGACACAATCTTATGTTGACCATTTCATTAAAAAATGTGAATTTACATTAGCAATTTTTATGTAAAAACATATTTTTCTATTCTCTACTTAGGTGGAAGAAAACAAGTCATATGAAAAAAATCAGAAAAATACAAATTAACATACAAAAACAGCCATTAAATGAAATACCATGATTTTAGAAAAAATCCAAAAAAAGAATCACCAAATTTGGAGTTCAGATGAGGGAGAAATACTAATTACAAATTTTAATTCTGGATTTTTTTAAAAAAAGATGAACTATACATGTCCTGTTCATCTCCCACCAACTATTCGAATAAAAAGAGCAAACCGGCTGTGAAAATATGTTTTCACAGCCGGTTATTCTTGAAAACCGGCTGTGAAAAGTACCTGTAAATATCAGTGTTTGTCAGGCTGAAAACCGGCTGTGAAAGGGGACTTTCACAGCCGGTTTTTCAGCCGAACCGGCTGTGAAAAGGTCTCGATTTTCACAGCCGGTTTGGCTAAAAAACCGGCTATGAAAGTCCCCTTTCACAGCCGGTTTTACCTTTCCCAGCGGTAGGTGAAAGAAAACCGACTGTGATACCATTTTTTGCGCCATTTTTTTAAAACCGGCTGTGAAAATGGTGACTTGAAAAATGGTTTCTGTAGTAGTGAATGTTCCCAAGTGTTACAGGGACTAAGCCAGACAATAAGTTATTAGTTGACTCTAGGAAAAAATAGTTTTGATAAATTTCCTACAGAATCTGGAATTGGACCGCTTAGTGAATTGTTTGAAAGATGAAGATATGAGAGTTCTCGCATGAGGCCTACTTCAGTAGGAATCTGTCCAGTCAAATTGCAGTAAGAAAGGTCTAGTAGAGTAAGTTGCGTGAGATTGGTGAGAACAGCTGGGATAGGGCCAATAATGTGATTCGTACCCAATGAGAGAACGGTAAGATTTGGCAGTTGAGATAACCATGTTGGTATGGTACCCGTGAAAAAATTGGATGACAGGGAGATAATTTGCAGGTTTCGGGATGCTGCAAGCGCTGATGGAATTGGGCCTGCAAAGTTATTCGAACTAAGGGAAATGGTTTGTAGCACTGGGAGACTGAAACTTTGATTGTTTGGAATTTGCCCAGTCAGACTGTTATTTACTAGAGACATGGTACGCAGCCTAGACATATTGTAGACGGCTGAGGGTACTGTGCCAGAGAGCAGATTGTGTTGCAGAATCAAGGCCTCCAGCATGGGCAAGGAACCCACATCATGTGGTATCAATCCTGATAGGCTATTGTTTCCAAGGTTGATGGATTTGAGGGAAGGAGTGTTATTGAATACATATGGCGGTATATTGCCACTCAACTGGTTCCTTGCTAGAGAAAATCCCTCAAGGTTATTCAGATTCTGCAGCAGCTGTGGTGGAATCTGTCCCGAGAGGGTGTTGTTACCTAGCTGAAGGTACTCGAGCCTTGTGAGATTTCCTAGGGTGACAGGAATGGCATCTGACAGGTGGTTTGCGCTGAGACTGAGGACCCTAAGCCAATGTAGCCTTCCGAGCTCTGGAGGGATGGGTCCAGCGAGATCCGTGCTTGTGAGGTTGAGCATGGAGAGGAAAGAGAGATTACCAAGGTGTGGGGTGAGCTCTCCTTGAAGGGGTACGTCCACCAACCACAGAGCCATGACGCGTGGCCGGTGGTGGCTGCAGGAGACGCCGATCCACCAGCAGAAGGAGATGTTGGTTGTCCAGCTGCTGGCAAGGACGCCGCGAGGATCAGAGAGCCGTGCTTTGAATGCCAAGGGTGCAACTAGGTCGATGTGGCTGCCGTTGATGATGTTGGTTACGCCTGGGAACGGAGACGAAGAAAGAACACTAGACAATAGTGCTGGGAGCAAGATGACCAAAGATGCTAGAGCAACAGGGCACCTTGGAGCGGCCATTGGAGTTGTGCTGCCGCGCTTGTGAAAATGTTGTGATTTATGCTAGAGCATGCATCAGGGTATGTAGCTTAGAGCGGCTATTGGATGGAGTGGTGCATGCTGTCAACTGACAAATCGCTCGTACGTTGTGCTCTAAACGACGAATAGACTTGGTCAACTTGCCTAGCCTGCACGGCACAGCGGGAGCCAGCAGCAGCAGTGAGCAGTCAGTCTGACACACCTTCCGACGATGGATGGCAACGGCTGCAAGCCCAGACAAAAACCCTACCTGTGTCCTGCTCGTGGAAAACAAGACTGGAATATTTCAATTTGCTGATCTGCATCTCACAGTCTAGCCCTGTTCATGGTCCGGTTTAAGCGGTTTTGGGGCAAAAGCCGAACCAGCCCGCAAAGAACGCTAATTTGACGGTTTTGAACCCGCGGGTTAGACGGGTTCAACGTGGACCCGCCACCAGCATGGAACCTGTTAGCGCACAAGACGGCGTAAGCCCCTGCCGCCCCCAACATCATCTGCCGAAGGAGCAACAGCAGCACGCTGTTCGGCATGAGCGCGCTCACCACGGGCCGGGGCGCGCCGTCGCCGTGCTGGAGCTTCTTCCTGTTCGAAGCGACTTCTTCACACCTCGCCCAGATGTCGTCGATCTTGCGCCGGAGCCGCCTTGCCGGTGCAGGGGGCAACAGCAGCGCCGCTTCCCCGTTCGGCGGCGTAGAGAAGGTTGAGCTTGAGCTCCTCCGGCTGGGTCGAGCGGCGGGGCTCGTACTCGAGAACCTCGAGCACGTCCTCGCCGCGGTGCTCCATGTCGCCGAGCTCGGCGAGCCACGACTGGACGGAGAGGTCGAAGACGGATAGGCTCTTGGCGTTGCAGAGCGTGGCGCGGATCCGCCGCAGCTTGGACCAGAGCGCTGTCAGCTCGTCGTTGTTCACGGTGGCTGCTTCGGACGCCGCTCTAGGCAGCGCGGCCATGCACGGAGGACGAATGCAGCGACTGAGCACACGGTGGCCAGGAACGCACTGCCCACTGCTGGAGATCAAGGCGAGGATCTCGGTGATCACAAGAACAGAGCAGGGAAGTGCTAAATACTGAACGCATCTAAATATTCTTAGCTTAGGATTAAACAACGAGAAGGTAGGATAATGCTGGTAGGAAATGGAAAGGATACTGATTTTTGAAAAGATAGTTGGTGTGGTGACTGTCTTTTGAAGATAAATTCCCTGATCTCTTTGATATCTGCACTGAACAAAGTTGCTCAGTTAAGTATATGGCTTCAAAATCATGGAGGTTATCTTTGAGAAGATGGCTCGATGAAAGAGGGCAAGTAAGCTTGAGGAAACTTAATGATTGTTTGAATGCTTTTGCTTTGAATGAATCTGAGGACAAACCTAAATGGGCTTGGGACAGCAAAGGCCTTTTTTCAGTCAAATCGGTATATAGACACCTGTGTAATAATGAGCTGGAGGACCCTCACAAAAGAATCTGGGAGGCAAAACTCCCCTTAAAAATAAAGATTTTTATGTGGTTGATTAGCAGAAATGCGATTCTAACAAAAGATATTCTGATAAAAAAGAATTGGAAGGGTAGTAGCAAGTGTATGTTTTGCAACGAAAATGAAAGTATTGAGCATCTGTTTTTTGAGTGCTCAATGGCTAAATTTGTATGGAGCCTGGTGGCCTTCACGATAGGAGTTGATTGTCGACCGGGGTCGACTGATCAATTCTGGATTTGGGCTAACAGATTCATTCCTCATGGAGGAAAGCTGATTATGATAGGTTTGGCCAGCATCTGCTGGGTGATTTGGAGGGCCAGAAATAGGGTTTGTTTTGACAAGAAAAAAGTCAGATCTCCTACAGAGATCATATGTCAAGCCTCATCATTTATCTCTTATTGGGCAGAGCTACAAGCGGAAGCCGACAAGTCGACTCTGGAGAATGGCGCAGAGGCGTTGCGAGCGGCAGCAATTGCCTGTCACCCAGCAGGCCCAGAAGATGACGACAGCGGGACGGTGCTGGTTCAGTAGGAAGCAAAAGGGCTCTGTTCGTGAATCTTGGTTGCTCTTCATCTCTGTTCAAACTGCGAGTGGGAGGTTTCAGTTGGTAGTTGAAGTTGTTGCGAGCATAGTCCTTTTCTGTTTGGAGCTTGGTGTTTAGCGCAGCTGTACTACTGGTAGTCACCCTGAGTTGTGGTTCTTTTGCTGGTTCTGTTTAGTTGGAACTGCTTTTTATTTTTGAACCTGAACTTTGCTATAATTTCATTATCCCTGATAATGAAATTCGGGCGTAGCCTTGTGGAAAAAAAACAACGAGAAGGTTGTGGAGTTCTAACACTGAACATTGACCGACCAGAACAAACATGTGCGTGTTACACGTGTGCAAACGTGTCCAAACTCCAAAGCCACCGCTAAAACTGGTGCTGAATACAAGAGCGACACGCGTGGAGGCCATGGGAACATACGTACTACTCAGCAGCGACCACGAGCGTGGACTCCGATGAACTAA
>CM014275.1:64191848-64275130 GCA_004135705.1 Alloteropsis semialata
AGATTTAATTTCAATCAATACAGCGGGTTTATTCAACAACTTTGCGGATATGCCGAATGTAACGTAGGGCTGGAGGGCAGTCCATGGATATGGACATCTTCAGGTCAGAGTGACATGATGGATCGGCAGCTGGAAATAGACCGTGTCACAAAATGATGAAGCTTAGTGAATTTGGATTTAAACATACTAGTTCTTGGTGATGGTGCTCAAATACTAGGAGGATTCAGGAACATAATGACACCAGTGGTGACTGCTGAGATACCCAGTATGACAGTGTCACTTTGTTACACGGATGCACAATTTAATTAATGTCTCTTGAGTTTTGATGATGGGGTTCTCATGGTTCCAAAGTTGGTTCCATTATTAAATTTGTCTTGAGGTCCATTCTACAACTTCAGACAGCAAACCTGCTGTCTGAATTCTGGCACAGCCTGAATAACTAGAGATTCTTGATGTTTTTCCCCCATCTTTTTTTTAAAAAAAGACCTTGCTCTCATGTAACCAGGGAAACATTTTTTTTTCATAAGCTACTTGTTCCTATGCTAAAGCAATCCTGAGTCCCAAGGTGCATCTGAAGGGACCCATTTTGTTCCTTGATGTAAAAACTCAACAGAAGTGCATGCCTGTTTCTGTTTCAGGCCTCGACAAAGGAGCTGATTGTGGACGAATCAAAGTTGACTGATGTTTTCTGGGAGAAATGCGCCACGAGGAGCACTGGAAGCAGTTTCAATAGCAGCGAGGCCTCTTCCTGTCCCAACTGAAGCAAAAAGGCTCTGTTCGTGAATCTTGGTTGCTCTTCATCTCTGTTCAAACTGCGAGTGGGAGGTTTCAGTTGGTAGTTGAAGTTGTTGCGAGCATAGTCCTTTTCTGTTTGGAGCTTGGTGTTTAGCGCAGCTGTACTACTGGTAGCCACCCTGAGTTGTGGTTCTTTTGCTGGTTCTGTTTAGTTGGAACTGCTTTTATTTTTGAACCTGAACTTTGCTATAATTTCATTATCCCTGATAATGAAATTCGGGCGTAGCCTTGTGGAAAAAAAACAACGAGAAGGTTGTGGAGTTCTAACACTGAACATTGACCGACCAGAACAAACATGTGCGTGTTACACGTGTGCAAACGTGTCCAAACTCCAAAGCCACCGCTAAAACTGGTGCTGAATACAAGAGCGACACGCGTGGAGGCCATGGGAACATACGTACTACTCAGCAGCGACCACGAGCGTGGACTCCGATGAACTAAGGGTCTGTTTAGTTCGGTAAGTTTCAGAAAGTTTGGAAAAAAAGTTACCATTGGGAAGCATGTTCTATGAGAGGGGATATGATTGTCAGTGTGAAAAAAGTTACAGTTTAAATCGCTTGAATCAGAGACGAGGTGCTGAACAGGTTAGGCCAGTCTCAGTGTATAGTTTCATGGCACGATTACCTAGTCTGAGATCTAGGTAACTGTGCCCTGATGGGTTTCATGGGGATGAAACTCTCCTCACAAATCATGAAACCCTCTCTCCTTTCTCTTTATAAAGGTCTTGCCATATCAGCAAAATTGCTGATGTGGCATTCTATTTAATGCGGATAAAACTTCCGATAAAACCTCACTGAGACTGGCCTTAGCTGGT
The DNA here is from genome assembly GCA_004135705.1 of Alloteropsis semialata. NCBI lineage: Eukaryota > Viridiplantae > Streptophyta > Magnoliopsida > Poales > Poaceae > Alloteropsis > Alloteropsis semialata. The sequence goes on from CM014275.1 coordinate 64,193,458, forward strand.
TTAGATCCGCTCTAGCCCAACCCGGACGTACCCGGACTATCGGTCTGTCGTGGTCCGGTTTTATGGTTTAGTCGGATTAAGACCGAACCACGAACAGGGCTACCCATCAGAGCAGGACCAATAAAAGAGACAAGCACTTTGTCTCTAAAAATTGACACATCAGTTTATGTAGACAAGCATGTAGAAAGATCATACAATAACTTGTCTCTTGGTACATCACATTAATTTTTTTATTTTTCTTTTTTTTTAAAGAAAGCAGGAGCATTGCTTGTGCATTTAAGAAGAAAGTAATTCTCAGATTACATAGATTATATAACTGAAAAAACTCAAGAGCACAAGAGCACACACATTATTTAAACTAAAAGCTCTCTGGCTTGCCACAAACAAACTGTCGCAAGGCCACCTCATCCTTTATCATCCCAAGAACTTGGATTTGGCAGGAAGGATTGGTCTTCGTCAAAAACTCTTCTATTTCTCTCCTTCCATGTATTCCAGGTTGTGTATATTAATAGAGCAGCAACCGATCGTCTTTTATCCTTGGTCAGTGGTGATAGCTCCTGACGCCACCATTCTTCCACACTAGGCACTTCATTACTTGGTACAGAGTGTTGGGTTGATCATGTGAACACTTAGGTGTGAAAGCACCTAAGTGATTGTGTGCTTAAGATAACAAAGCCAATTTAGTTTTGTCCCTTGATTGAAGGCACTAGAAGCACCTAAACAATTATGGGCTTAAGAAAACAAAGCCAAACTAATTTAGGACTTTGATTGGAAGTCTTTAGAAGCAACTCAAAACAACTAAGGGAGGTCCCCTAGTGCATAGCAGCCCTATATAAAGAGAGGACCTCTAGGTCCTCAAGATTATTCGATTCTAAGAATAGCTACCAATCAAGCTGCTGCTAGAGCACTAGGAAGGGCTTGTCCTAGACTTCTACATCAACTAGATTATGCCTATATCAAGCAGGCACGAGGACTTCAGCGAGCCTTATGGCTAATTCATCGAACGACGGTATATGTTTATGATTTTGTTTATGATCATGGTGTTCTAGCTAGAGTTAGTGATCCTGAGCATCTAACAATGGCACCAGAGCCTTGCTATCTCTAGTTAGGACCCTCTGCACCTAGGGTTATGTGTTTAGTTCTTGAAGTTCTTGTTCAAGATAATGCCCTAGGTCATGTTGTTCATGATCAAGTTCAAGTTTTTTGCTATGTTTATGCCTCTGTTCGTGAAAATCAAGCACAAGTTATAAGTTCTAGTGCATGTATATGTTCTGTTCTTGCTCAAACACATGAAATTCATCAAGATCATGCATATGTATTTCAAGTTATAGTGCATGTCCTACTCCTTTGTTCATGCTAAAACAAATAAAATTCATCAAGATCATGCACTAGAACATGCCCTAGAACATTTATGTTTATAAAAAATTCCAATTGAAGCTAGGGCTCTTGTTATTCTTCATGTTCATGTCAATACTTATCCCACATGATGGTGTTCATCTCTTTTTATGCTAAATATATAACATCAGTAGCATCCTAGTGTTTTCTACGGTGCTAACCATCATTGCAGGAAGGGAAATTGAGGCTAATAGATCTAAACCTAGCCTAAATTCCCAAATAATGAATCTTAGCTCATAAAATTCCCCATATCCCAAAAATTGATTTACCCTAGCCACAATTGAGGTAAGGCGGTGGACGTACCTGGAGCTTGCCACTGCCATCTTGTGCGCGCTGCAGAGCCCCGTCCGCCGCACCAGTACATGTGCGCCTCGGTCCCCATCGAGGCTGGCCCCCTCACGGCGTCGTGGTTGTTGCCGGGCTGCACCGTCATACGAAGGGGGCAGATGCGCCGCCTTCGCCGCCGGCGGGATGCTGCTTGTGCGTGCGCGGGGTCATCTTGCCCAGGGCACTATCGTGGAGCCGCTCGATGGAGCCACGCGCCGGCCAACGCCGCGTGCGTGCTCCGGCGAGGGGGCCCTCGGCGGCGCCGCTCCTCTTCCGCGCGCGTGTGCGCTGCACCGCCGCCGCTGCCGGGTGTGAGGGAGGCGAGGAGAAAGTGGCTAGGGTTTTGGAAGGGGAGGCGGCTGGCGCCGTTTTTGGACGTGCCGAGCAGGCTGAGCCTGGGGAGCCGGCCCAGTGCCTCTTGCAGCCCAAGGCCGGGCGAGGGCGACGCCCGAAGGGGAAATGGGCTGGGCCAAATACGGCCCAGCTAGGGAGGTTTGCAGCCGACAAGGAAAATAAAAGTTTTTCCTTTTATTTTGAGACATTGGGCTGCACAGTGTTGGGCCAAATGGGCCGAGACAAATGAAGTTTAGGCTTCATTATTTCAGTGATTTTAGCACTATTATATTATGATTATACAAAGAATTTTGGTGCAATTGGATTAATTCTTCCCAAATATTAAGGCATCGATTAACGATTATTATGGCCAAATAATGAGTGCAGTTTTTACTGCAAATTTAAGTTAAGTTCTCTGATTAAATTGGAACCAATGGGAAAATTTAATCGGAGAATTTTAAGGTTGAACTCAAGAGTGACTTATATTTATTTTTCAACCAACGTTGATTAATAAGTATATGTCACAAAATGCTCTTACTTAAGGTGGGCATAATAAGTTTGGGCTTTAACTATTCTAGTGCAGTTACGAGGCATTAGTATTTAATGTCATTATTCCCAAATTAATGCATGTTGCCGCTGCAAAACTAATGGTCTAATTTTCTGATAGAGTTCTAACCAACGGGAGAACTTGATTAGAGAATTGCAATTTACTAAAAATTCTTTTGATTAAATCCGAACTAATGGGACAATTTAATTATGAGGATTTTTAATGAGAATTTATTGATGAAATTGAGTGTGGCTTATATTTATCAATCTGACCAACGCGTTTGATAAATACTTGTCGCAAAAAAAAAATTGTTCTTATCCATAATCTGACCAACGTGTTTATGGATTTGAATAATAAAAGAAGGTTGATTATATCAAATGGTCGATGAGTCTATCATCGAACATATTGGGGCGATTGTTCAGAGCAAAACTAAGGTCATCTCGACTTTTCAGGTGCATTGTTTACAGCTTAATGCCCAATAATAATGATCTATCATCATTTTGATGATTATTCCTTAAGATTAAGGATTAATGAGTAATATTGGCATATCATGTTTGTAAGCATCACATGATCAAAGAGCCCTCTTTTCGGGAATGTATTGATGAGTTATCAAATAAATGTGATCTAAGAATGGATCAAGACATTTGATGACAATTTTTCTCGAAATTGAGATATGATGCATTGGTAAATAGAATGTATGTTCTATTTAATGATTGTCAAATAATAATTTTGGCCTTAAAGTTTTAAAACCGGTCTCAATCAAAAATGAAACTAATGAGAAATTTTGCATTGAGATAAAAACTATCACTTGGGCATTTAAATGAAGGATGATTCATGATTGTATTCTAATCGTAGTTGTTTGTGATCATTGAATCGTCACAACTAAAGGATTGTCCAACAATGAAGGATTAGGTACTTAAGCTAGCAAAAAATATGGGCCTAACTTTAGGCATGAAAAAGGCTAGTTTTTGGCATATTCTCTATAAGGCCATAAATAAAGTCAAAAGGCATTTAAAGAAAAAGATAAAGATGGGTTTGATTAATAATGTATTATTATGATCCCCTAAGGTCTTGTCCCAATAATGTTTTGAGATGGGAATAATGTTCTTATGAGCATTAAGGTATGATTATGTGGTTCTTTATCTTATGATAATGCTTCCGCAGTGTGGTTATAATCATGATAATTTGTCCTTGATTAATGCATATTAATTAGAGATTTTAATGGTCTCTCTTGTGATTAATTGGTGGCTTATGGCTATACTTCGATCATCGTCATTTATAGCCCTATGTCATTTAATTAATTCTTTCAATTCAGAGTCATTTTTCCTGAAACCTTTGTGAGATCATGATTATAAATATTAAGAGTGTCCCTAATCAAGATGGAACCAACGGGAAGTCTTGGTTAGAGATGTGATAAAGATAACTGGTGGTACATGCATCGCCAGGAAGATTATTCTCTCTGGTCAAAATGGAACCAACGGAAAGTTTTGACTAGAGATGATGTAATGATTAAGGTTATTGGCCATGACCGCATAATAACCAACGTTATTTGCAGTCATGGAAAACTACTTTGATGATCCTTCTCCGTTTATGCCATAGGCTATACGGTTAAGGATATAAAACCATTAATTCTCTACCGTGCTCTTAATCAAGATTATCAAGGGATTAATAGCACACAAGGTAATAATTCACAAATATGTGGATTCATGATGAGGCAATTAATGGTATACCCCCATTGTTGATAAGTATTGTTGGATTCAGCCATATAATCTTCATGGTTGTTTCTAATTTTGGGTACCCCGATATGGAATGGAGTAACTTCTTACTCTTGAGATTAAGCACACATATTTATTGATGGAAGTTTGCTCTCAAATAAAGAACCTTCATGGTTATCACCATTAGGGGGAGCAACTTAAGGTCTTATCATCACATAATAAAAGATCCAGGGGAGCAATTTCCTAGATGGATCATGTCAAAGGGAGCAATCCCTGAGATGAACTAAGTTAAAGCCATTTTGGCATTAATGAAGAAGTGGTGATCATAAGAATACGAGCTATTTTTGGTTTACTTATTCACATTACGATGTTGCTTCCTCAAAGGATCGACTATTACCTAACAACAAGAGGTAAACCAAAATGTTTGCTCATAATATAGTGTGCATTGAGGATGTTGGCTAAATCATGAAAGATGTCATTTATGTTGCCAATATTATCTTAAGACAATGAAGTTCTAAAAGACGGATAGAAGGTGTTGGAAGCCATTGGAAGTTTTTTTCATTGGCTTTATGTTTTTCCCGCTTCTATTCTGATGAGAGTAAACGTATATCGGTAATAATGACATTATGTTTAGGAACATATATAAACTTCCCTTAAGGTGGATTTTTTACATTCCTTTTGAAATTGTCATTTCAAGGGGGAGGAATGGAAAGTATCAAGGTAATAAAATAAAATGTATAATAATAATAAATCATATTCAGATATATAGTTTAGAGTTGAGTTTTTTAGTTTCCATTCTGTTTATTCTAAACCATTGAAAGATTCATACACATGCACATGTATGTAATATAATTATGAAAAAACCATAATTTTCATAAATGGATAGTAGTAAGTATCACAAATAAATCTTAGTTTATGATTCGTGGTACTAAGGTTTTTAACTACATCCATATGAAGGGTACCTGTATTGAATGTCCAAATAATTACACTGGGTTTTAATGCTAAGGATATTGAGATTAGTAGGAGCTCTTGAGTTGAACTTTCAGTTTAAATACTGAAAGGAAGGTAGAGCCTCACAAAAAGAAATCTCAATATTACAATGTGACCAGTGTGAGTGAGTTTAATTTGTTTGAACAAACAACTTGTTGATAATTGTGGCATACCGCCCTAATTAACCCGGCTCAGCCGCATGAGACCATACCAACTGCATGGCTAAAACAGGCCTCACGCACCTCAACCGGATTAATCGTGCAATCTGTCGGGTAACGTCCCGATTTAACCACCGTTACATGACCGAAACAAAATAGCAGCAAGTCCCACTCGAAGGTGATCTCAGACAGTACAACTCATCACAAGTTATTACATAACAAGTGCACGGATAATTATACAAAGCAGTGCATAAGTTTTAATTATTATAAACCAGGGTTATAATACAGCGAAAGTCTAAACGTCGGACACAAAACATTATGCGGAGCCCTCACATAACATTCAATCACTGCGGCCTAAATCAGACTCAAACGGCACCCGCTCCACAGTCCAGCCCTCAGGCAAAACACATGGCCAGTTCAAAGCAGCAACATGATCATAACCAACAGCATCCATATCTGAAGAACAAACCACAAGCAAGGCTGAGTATACTAATACTCAGCAAGACTTACCCAACAAGGATTAAAATTCTAGACATGCAAGGCTTTCTGGCTAAGGGGTTTGTTTTTGCCAAAAAGCTGCTAAAAGTTGATCCTTACTTTCAATATTTTAGCACATGATTATGTCAAACTAACCATTTACTAAATTTGCAAAACTAACCAACAACATTCAATGTCGAAAAATAATTGATTAACAAGTTAACAATATTTGTTCATCAGCAACAACATCATCATTCCTCATTCTTTACTAACGTGTGACAAGAGATCAAGCAGCTTCATATAACCGCGAAGGACAGACAACTCGAGTCGATTTTAAACCATGCATGGGATAACCTAGTCCCACGCCTCGTGAGCGACACCCAGGACCTCACGAGGCAACCGTTCTCATCTCTCCCTGTCATCTGCCCTCAGGGCCCACTCCCACCGAGTGCACGCCCCAATGAACCCCAGGTGCACAAGGCAACCTGTGCCGCGGCTACTGCTACACTCGCCATCAACCCCTCGACCATAGGAATAGGAAACCCGTCAGACGTCAGTTTGAATCAGGTACATAGGTTTACCAGTTTACCATATTTCCCGGCATATGACTAGTACTTTCAAAAGCTTGACCAACATCACCACACAATCAATGCCTTAGTCACAATTCATCTGTGCAGACGGGGCGATCAACCAAACAAGAATATCGCAACGGCCCCGCCTGCCGAACATCATTAACCAACATAAAAATAAAGACCTATGTCTCGCGAGTGACAAGGCAATCACTCGACTTCTACCGAGTCCTTATTAAGCATGGCAGTCTAATCGACCTATACATACTACTATTTGGACTTGGGTACCTAAGGATCATGCAACTAGGGTTTCAATCAACTCCTTAAACTTAAATGCATAAAGTAAAGCATAAAAGTAAAGAGTGTTAGTTTAACAGAGGGTTCATGCTCCGGGACTTGCCTTCCTGAGTACCACTGGCCTGGGCCCTTCCAGACTTTGGTCCGGGTCTTGTGCAGCAACAACGTTCAGATCAGCAGCGGCGGAATCACCCTCGGGCTCAACCTCAACCTCGTACACGCCGTCAACGATGGTGTGCTCTACATGAGATGCAGATGAATGCATGAGAGGCTAACACAGGAATATCTGCCGCAACTCAATTATACAGCTACAGCAACTCTATTATACAGTATTAACGGCCATCATTTACCGAGTATTATTAACTATGAAACTCATTAAGAAAGCTGGGGTTGTGTTTTGGTGGGATGATTAGTACCAGTTTTTATTAACTAGATTCACTAAAAAGAAAAACACATATATTAAATCTAACTTAAATTAACTATTTAAGCAACCTAACAACATCTACAAATAAGTATAGGTAACAAAAGAGATCCTATGGCTGAATCTAAAAATTCAGCAAGCCTTTTTGTTAGATAAATTTTAAAAGTTCATTTTTCAGCAAGAAACCTATTTAACAAATAATTCCTTTCTAGCTAGTTTTAATCAAGTAAAGCCTAGAAAATATATTTTCATGAACATAAATTCCAGTGAGAACTCCACTGTGTTCTAAGCATCAAAACATAATTTTCAGGATTTTACCAACATTTTATCTAACTATTTTCTATTTCTTTTAACAGTTAACATTGCTAGTAGTTAGGAAATCATATGTAAATATACAGACACTTTCTGGAGCTGCAATTTTTACTTGAGCTTACTTATCACCAGAGAACTCTATTGTGAAATTTTCATATTTTTCTAAGCTACACAGAATATCTGGTGATTTACGCATACCAAAATAGCTAGAAACAAGATTAAATCCTAACTTCAAACTACAAACATTCTGGAGCTGAATATTTTACAGGGGCTTCCTAAGCTCCAGAGGAACTCTACCAAAAATTATCACCTTTTATTGAGCATTTTAAACGCCGCCATCTCACCCACCTCCATTATTGGGCCAGACGACCACCTTGAGCTCCTTTCTAAGGTCGGGGACGCCGGAAAACTCCCAACCTGGGACTCCGAACTCAAACTCCAGCGGTGGCAGCCTGAGTCCGAAATCAGATGGCTAAGTAGAAATGCCACTGGAGAGGGTACGAGCAAACCCACTCTTGTTCATACCCAAATCCTAGTATATATTACCTAATCCTTACCCTCTCCATTCTCACCCATATCCAATAGATAATCATCTTTGTACTATATACTATATATATCTAGTGGATAGATAGTTTTTTCCCCATACCCTATCCTCTCCATTTCTAATGGATAATTAATTTTTTATCCATACCCTCCCTATTTAAGGTGAGTGTGGACTTGGATATGAGTTTTGGGTATCCACTCAAACTGGCAGGGGTGGACATAGCATATGGACATGGGTGTACAGATGTACACCCAATAATTTTGCTAAAAAAATCCTAGTTAGTATGTATATACACATAGGTATACTAGCAAAAGGGTCAAAAAATATATATTGTGGCCCAAAAAGAAACAAACAGCTACTCAAAATCAAAGTGGCGCTCATTGCTCCCTACGTACCGTGTTGGGCTGGCCCAAGAAGCCCGCAACACATCCTCTCGCGGCTTGCGCATAGAGAAGCGTCAACGTCTCTTGTGTCCCTTCTTTCTCCTCCTGTCCAAGATCCCCAATTTCTTTTTTTTCATGAATTCCTTTTTCTTCCACTGAAGTTGTTAGAGTGTGCAGCGGAATCCGGCCCGGCCCGCTATTCCCATGGGCCGGCGCCCCATCAGGCCCAGGTCCACCGTAGCCAACAACAACCAAGGCATCGGGCCTAGGGATGGCAATGGGGCTCCGATCTGGAGCTGCTAATGGTTCGGGTTGATAACTGGTTAAGCGGTTGGGATTTTGCTTTGGTGCCTTTCAGTTTGGTGGGAACTGGTTTGCTCGAGCTATCGGTCCGACGATTTGGATTGGTTTCGCGAAGAAAACAATTTGCATTGGTTCTGTATTTCCTGTGTTGACATGGTTGAAATTCCTGTCGGAGAACGCTGCGGATGAGCATCTGCTGCAGCGAGGCGCATGCGTGCTGGCGCCCTTCGTGTACTGCGGCGAGGCGATGACTTGCATCAAGGTCGCGGCTAGGTTTGGTTTGGTTTAAACGTGTCATGGGGTGGTCTGGCGTGGCTTGAGTTGGCATGTTTTGGAAAATGGTTCGGCGTGGGTTTAGTCTGGTTCACTGCCCATTAGCAGCTTTACCCCGATCCCCGACGGGGATTTCATCCATTAGGGCATGTTCGGTTAATTACAAACCCCATGGATTTGGAGGGGATTGAGGGAATTTGAGAGGGATTTTGACTTGTTGGGGATTGGGCATGTTTGGTTTGTGCCCCATTTTACTTTACCAATTTTTGGTCATGACCAAATCGTGGGCAGCTCTAAAATGATGGCAAAGTAGTGTTTGAATTAGAACCCTACCAAAACTAGCCAAATCTATTAACCTTTTTAGAATGACATGTGGGGTCCACTTGTCATTATTATCTTTTATATCGAAATATAGTCAAGCGACATCTCGTTTTATAGATTTAATTCTCAAGAATTTAAATATGCAAACGGAATTTTAATTAGGTAAGCCATTTAAGAGATATTAGCTTTTTAATATCACAAATCCACCTTTATTGATTTCCATGTGGCCAATCAAGTCCCCTGCATGCTGCTGCTGTGGATTGGCGCGGCCGCCAAATCGTTGGCGAAGCTTTCGCTCGCCTGCAATTTTGCCAACTCGCATGTGTAGTTTACGTTGGCAAGGATTGGTGCGCCAAAAATTGGCAAGCCAAATATTTGGTTTGATTGGCATTGGTAGCAAACCAAACATGCCCTATCCCTCCCAATCCCCCAATCCCCCTCAGTTCCCCTCCAGCCGAACGAAGCCTTAGGGGATCAAATTGGGGTGTTTTTAGTCCCCATGGGGAGCTTGACGGGTGGATTTTCATCCCCGTCGGAGGAAGCGGGGGCGGAGCGTTTAGGGTCTGTTTGGTTTGTGCCCAAACTTGCCCAACCAAATTTTTGTCACGACCAAAATGAGGGCAACGCCAAATCCTTGGCAAAAGTATGTTTGGATTGCAATTTTGCCAAATCTGTTGAGCCCATTAGTATGACATGTGGGGTCCATGTGTCATTAATTTTTTTACACTTAAATATAGTCATGTGAGATCTTGTTTTGTAGATTTAATTGTAAGAAACACAGATGTGAAGTCAGATAGAAAAATAGATCAACAGTGCTAGAGATATCATTAAGAAACACAGATGTGAAGTCAGATAGAAAAATAGATCAACAGTGCTAGAGATATCATTGTTTGAAGATTATTAACCAAACAATACTAGACTTCATTCACTCAGTAAGATGTTGACACCTCAGCGTGGTTTGGTAGCAGGGGCGCCAAATATTTGGCGAGCGTTCTGCTCGCCTGCATGTTTGCCCGCGTTCTCGCTGTAGGTTGCCAAATTGCAGTTGGCTGGCCAATATTTGGTGACAATCCAAATGGCGACCAATATAGAAGGGCACGCCAAAAGTTTGGTTTGGCACGGTGAGGCAGCAAACCAAATGTGGGGACTCTGAGCACAACACGCTAGCATGTATGTATAGGATAAAAAGGTCAAAAAAAGCCTATAATTCTCTACTGGCCCAAGCCAACCAAAACGATATATGGCCCTGTTTAGTTCGGTGAAAGTTACCAAAAAGTGGTAACTTTTTTCACATTGACAATTGAGCTCTCTCTCACAGAACACGCTTTCCAATGGTAACTTTCTTTCTAAACTTTCTGAAAGGTTCTAAACTAAACAGGCCCATATATTTGGTTGCTGAACACCGTAACCCTAGCTCTCGTTCCTCTCCTGTATCCGTTCGCCTCCGCCCCCTCCACTCGTATTCTCCAGTCACCGAGCGCCACCACCACTCCGCTCGCATCCTCCTCCACCAGCTCAGCTCTACTCTACTCTCCAATCCCTTCCCCTCCCGCAGCTCAGCTCCTCTCGCAGAGCACTCGCGCACCGTGAGGGTACGGCCACCGGCGCTAGAGCCGACCAGGGCACCAGGCAAACGCCAACCGCGCCATACTCGTGCCATGGCTTTGCTCTCCACGTCAGCAAGTGGTCGTGTACTCCGTACTTGTGTGCGCCACCGAGCGGGGAATCAAGCATCTGAAGCAAATCCGGCGGGCGTGTAGCCGGGCCAGCGAGCAGTGCTTGCGCATCGAATATTTGGAGTGCAGATCCATTTTTGATTTAGTGCATATGTAAAAGCTAGCTAAGGTTGCTAATCACTGGTTGTGTTTACTTGAAATTTTGTATAGCAGAATGCCATTTTTTGGATTTTATGGTGTCTCAAAACATACAGGGGAAAATATGCTCGGGGGACGGGGGCGGAACGTGGGGATTTTTACTTAGACGGGGGAATGGCCCCTCTGCAGTAACTGCACCTATGTGGGTTCATGCGTCAGTGGCACAACTGCAGGTGCATTTACTGCAGAGGGGCCTCACCGCTAGATGAGGGCGGGGATGGGCATCAATCCCCAGCGGGATGTCTCCATTGCCATCCTTGATCGGGCCTAACTCAACTCAAAGACTAGTACGATAGGTGCCCCTTCTTATATGATGTGCTCCCCATCGTCAATTTTCGATGTGGGACTAAACCTAACAATCTCCCCCGTCACACATCGGGCCCAACTCTTTCATCATACAACCCATGTTATCTCCATGAATACATTATCCCAGGCTCCGAGTCCAACTCTCCAGTCACACATAGCCCGTGTGACTCTCCGGAGACGTTCACGGCTTCTCCCGTCACAATGTGACCCCAAAAGATATTCCAGATTTTCGACCATCGGTTGATAATAGTTAGAAAATTAGCCCTCGGAGCGGCATGCCGCCAGCTAATCTCCACCTGCGGAAGCAACGATTAGATCTACCGAGACAAACTTGCAAGATCACAGACGACACCAGAGACAAGATATTTGTTAACAAGGTTCAGCCAAAACCTACATCCCAGGGCACGACTACGAGCGCTCCTCCCCAAACTGCAACACCGGCCGTTTTGGGATCCCGGCAACGTGCCATCTCCCCAGCGAGCCTGTCGCTATGTTGTCATGGTTACGACAACAGTCCCCCTCTCACATTTACGAGGAGGTTCGGGTTACAGAATTTGATATGGACTCTACCCTGTACTGGTCAATGCAACTCATGTCCCATCGTAACCAGACACGTACAATATTTGACACATATTCTAACAGAAGTTAGGGCTTGCCGGCTTGGCATTGCGCCCTTGGACGCAAGTTAGTTGGTCGGTCGAGCGCTGCCGTGCCGACCTGCCGTAGCCCGGCTGCACTTCTTGCTGGTAGCCATGCCTGCGAAAGACGAGAGCAATGGGCAATGGCATGGCTTCGATGGGCAGAGATGTAGAGCAAGCCACAACGGCAATGGCGAGCGGAGTGGTGTAGCAGGCATTGGCAGGCATGGGGCTGCCGGCCGCCGAGGAGGTCATAGCAGGTGGGGAAGAGGAGGCCAGAGCTACATCTACAACAAATTCAACAGAACGAAAGGTTTGTGTGAAACACAAATTGGGCAATTGAAAATCAATTCGTTAGTTCAATAGTTCTAGTCATGATTGATGCAATTAATTATTTCTTGTAAAATTAGTTAATCACTAGTTAGCACTCAATAGTCAATAGTTTGACACCTATGCTTGGAGTGAGTATAGTGTGAAATAAGAAACTGCATCATTTTCCTTTGTTTTCTATTTATTCATGTTGAAAGAGTGCAAGGCAATCTTCTAGAGTATTCTCCACCATGTAAGAAGAAGATTTATTTGCATGGAGTACTGTAGAATTAGTAATAAAATAAAATATAAAATTATGTAATATCTAGAAAATCTCTAGAAGGGGGACACGTGGCTAAATCTTATGATACCCCTTCGCCTATAAATAGAGCACCCTCCCTTGCCATGCCATACATCTATGAGCATGGTGAATGGTTGAAGGGCAAGGTAGTAGTGCTAGAAAGTTAGAAGGAAAAGTGTGAGAGCTAGGCTAGCCACTTTGTGTAAGTACTCCCTTGTTGCAATAAAGAGTTTTTTCAAATCCAAGTCCTCACATTAGTAGTGTCAGGCGCACTTCATTTTTTCAATAAAGAATAAAAAATTCTAAAGGTGGAAACAGTTTCATAGATAGGGGTTTTAAGCTTTGGAATCAATAAAAATAAATTTAAGAAACATGCTATCTGAAAAGTCTCATTGTCTTGCCTAAGAGAAATATGATTTATTCTCCAATATTAGAATATCAATAGGAAATAAATTTCAGAAGCAAACCACACAAAAGAAGGCTATGTAGGATATTCGAGTGTTCAAGATTTCTTTATCTTTTTGTATGGTAAATAGTTATTTGGTTAGCCAAAATTTATGTACACCCAATTTCAAATTTCTACGTCTGCCCATGCTCACGGGCCTATCTCATATGAGCACTTGCACGAATCTGGCATAGAAGTTGAAAACAAAATCTACTGCAAGATGGATATGTTTTGCACTGGCCACCGGCCCAACGAACGAGACAAAGCCCAGGCCCAACTAAGCAGCTAGCATAGACAAAGCTCAGGCCCAACTATGCAGCTAGTATATAAACTCCACAGCTTCCAGGCATCGATGCAACAATAGCCGCAGAATCTTTTTCCGCCTCCTCCTGCTCACCGCCGCCGCCTGTGCTCCTCCCCCTCCTTCGGCCACCGAGATCATGGATGAGTTGCATCACGCGCACCACCCGTTCCACTGCTTTGCCCCGGGTTTGAGCTGCAGCCTCTTGCAGTTGTTCGCGCACCACCAGCCGCCGGCTATACACCCGCCCATCAGCTAGCCGCCGGCTATCCACCCATCTATGAAGTCCCTGAATAGCCTAGCGACCGTGGCTATGGATCGTCCGCCTCTGGCGTCCCACTTCAATGGCAGCGCACACGACAGACGGCAGCAACAACGATCTGGCCACTGGGCCCAGGCCGAGTTGCCCTCCCTAGGCTGCTCCTGTGCTCACGCCGGCCGCACCGATCCACCTTGGGCTCAGATCGCTGTGCCGGATGTAGGCCCACTCCTGTCGCGATCAAGCGGATCCCGGATCTCCTCCCGGCTGGTCGACTTGGCGTCCACGACATCTCCGGCTCTTTGATTGGGCGCCCACGGCTCGCGGGCAATGTCTAGCCTGGACGTTCTCCATGCGATGCACGCACCTCGCGGACCCATGCCCTGCCGCTGCCCTCTCCGCCGGCACCGCCGCGTCCCCCACAAATAGCAGGCCCATTGATTTCAGAATCCCCACACCGCATGTTATCCTTTTGGTCCACAGAATCCCCACTGAATCAGTAGCGGGAGAGAAAAGAGAGGAGCGCAGTGTCATGGTGGTTGCGGTTGTGGATGCGGAGATGGCGGCTGCGGCGCCCATCTTGGCGCAGATGGCAGAGGTGGTGGCCATCCCCGTGGAGGTGTTTTCACTTCATGCGGGCCAGGCATTCTCGGTGACCCTCGCCGCCGGCGCCCGCATCACCATCAGCGTCGTCCGAGTCGACAATTTCGTGGCACTGGAGGCCATACTCCTTCGACAGGTCGACGTCAAGGAGTGGCTGGTCCCTGATCTGCCGCGCCTCTCGAGCTTAGCCATGGTGGACCGCCTCCTCACACTGGGCACCGAAGCGCATGTCCCCATCATCGCCACAAACATCTACAATGCCCTTTACCTGAGATCTTTCAGGGACTGGACCTAGGAGCTTCCTACGGCGGTGGCGGAGGTCGGGCCAGCACGGGTGCTCGGTGGCAAGAACTTCCTCAAGGAGGTGAAAAAACCGTGCCGAGCATCCCGCAAGGTCATCGCCGGCGGGCTGACCCAGGCCTGCACTGCACAATGGATTCGCATCAAGCTAACCACCGTGCTTTTGGAGATCAATGCCATCAAGGACGCTAAAGTTTTCCTCAAGCACCCCGCAGCAGGTGAAGACGAGATGTGATCCTTGTGAAACAGGTAAGGGGAACACAACATAGCAGGGTGAAACGGGTAAGGAACAGTACATCAGGGTGGTCAATAGGAGGTAGTGATTTGGGGGGAAATCAGTAGGCTAACAGCACTGAGTAGTGTTAGTGATTCTTCGAGTAAATCATTAGTGATTCTTCAAGTAAATCATTCGTTGGAAAGGCTTTCAGAATGTTGGCAACAATGAGGAGTTGGTAGCGATTCTTCGAGTAAACCATTTGTTGTAATGTTGTTAAAATATGTTGGCAACAATGAGGAGTTGGTAGGAGTTGGTAGCGATTCTTCGAGTAAATCAGTCATTGAAATCGGTTGGTGTTAGAATGTTAATTAGAATGTCGGATGGTGTAATCTGATAGCGCCCCTTCATTTCGTTCTCTGTACATTTCTGTGGCAGACCGCCCCAATTAATCCGGTTTAAAAGCATGGGCCCACTATCACAGCAGTGCTCCACGCCCTTAAACCGAGCTAATCGTGCAATCCGTCGGATACCTTCCCAATTAAACCACCTTGTTCTCTCGACCGAAACGAAATAGCAGCAGTCCCACTCGAAGATGGGCTCAGGCAGTACAACTCATCACAAATTTTACAACACGGGGTTCACATAGATAATTATACAAATACAGTGCATATGTTTTAGTTATTACAAACCAGAGTTATAATACAGCGGAAGTCTAAACGTCGATACACATAACATCACATGGAGCCCACATATGATATTCAGTTCCCGCGGCCTGAGTCGGACTCAGACGGCCCCCATTCAACTGTCCAACCATCAGGGAGCACTCCAGGCCAAGTCAGAGCAGCAACAGGGTCATAACCAGCAACATCATCTGAAAAAGATAGCCACAAGCAAGGCTGAGTACTAATTACTCAGCAAGACTTACCCGACAAGGTTAAATACTAGACATGCAAGGCTTTTTGGCTCTGGGGTTTGTTTTGCCAAAAGCGTCTACAAGTTGATCCCTAATTTCAATATTTTAGCCAAGTTTTAAAGTGAGACTAACCATTTCTAGATTTGCCACACTATCCAATAACAATCAGTGTTGAAAAACAATTGATTAATCATGATATAAACATTTCTCATTTAACCACCCTTTTTAATCCCATTGGCCCAAGGACATTGATGTGCAACGAGAGATCAAGCAGCTTCATGTAACCGCGAAGGACGGACAACTCGAGTTGATTTTAACCATGCATGGGACAACCTAATCGTACGACCCGTGAGAGACACCCAGGACCTCACGGGGCAACCGTTCCCATCTCTCCCTGCCATCTGCCATCGGGGACCACTCCGCCCGAGTGCACGCCCCAACGGACCCCAGGTGCCCGAGGCAAACCTGTGCCGCGGCCACTGCTACACTCGCCACAACCCCTCGCCCAAGGGAGTGATAAAACCCGTCAAACGCCAGTTTGAATCAAGTACTAGGTTTACCAGTTTACCACATTTCCCGGCATACGATTAGTACCTTCAAAAGCTTGACCAACAAGGCCACACACTCAATGCCTTAGCCAACAATTTCTGTGCAAGCGGGGTGTTCAACCAAACATAAATACCGCACAAGCCCCGCTTGCCGAATCTCATCAACTGATAATAAAGTAAAAACCTATATCTCGCGAGTGACAAGGCAATCACTCGACTTCTACCGATCCTAATTAAGCATGGCAGTCTAAACGACCTACACATACTAGTATTAGGACATAGGTACCTAGGGATCATGCAACTAGGGTTTCATCCAACTCCTCAAAACTTAAATGCACAATTAAAGGCATAATACAAAGAGAGTTAGTTGTAACAGTGGGTTATGCTCCGGTGCTTGCCTTCCTGATCACCGCTGGCCTTGGGCCCTTCCGAACTTTGGTTCGGGTCTTGTGCAGCGACAAGATTCAATTCAGCGGCAGCTGGGTCGTCCGAAGGCTCGACCTCGATCTCGTATACTCCGTCAGCAAGGGTTTGCTCTACATGAAATGCGGATGCATGAGATGCAGTAATGCACGAGAAACAATCACAGAATAACTGCAACGACTCACTAATACATCACGGGGCAATCATTTACGGAATATAAACAATTAAAAAGCTCACAAATAAAGCGGGGTGGGTTGCTTTTAGTTGGTTATTAAACCTATTTGAGATCTGAATTAAAGCATAAAGAGGTTTTATTAAACATTTCAAATATGTTAACAACTTATATCACCACATAAACCAAGTAAAACATCTATACATATCCACTAGTCCTACAATGGAGTTCCCATTGCTAAATCGAACATTCAACATTCCTGGTTGCTGTACATATTTGCAAAATTATTTTTACCAGAAGAAAACTATTTATGAAATAAGCATTTCCTAACTAGTTCTTACCAAATAAAGCCTAGAAAATATATTTTCATAAACACAACTTCAGGTAATCATGTTTCTGTGCTCTGGACAGTTAAACAAAATTTTCAGGAATTTTCCAGCATTTTACCTATTTATTTCCTATTTTTCTTGATAGCCCATATTTACCATCAATCAGAAAATTATAATAAATTCTACAAAAATTTTCTGTAGCTTAAATTTTTACTGTAACTACTATTCTACCAGGGGCATTTTAAGTGAATTTTTCAGATTTTTCTGAGTTGCATAGAATATTTGGTGATTTAACCATTCTCAACTAGCTATAAACAACTTAAATCTAAATCTACCAAAATTATGAATAAACTGTGGCCAACAGATACTCAAATCCACTATACTGATCACAACAGATCCACCAAAAGTGGTTTTGCATTTTTAGCACATTCCTATGATTTATAAAGCAATAAACATCCTCTCAAGCACATCTTCATACATTCAAAAATATATTGGGATTCACATAGATTATACATGCATATAATACACCACTGGAAAAATAATTTCTCAAGGATTCCAGAAAGTCCAAGTTTGTGATTTTACGATTTTTCTGTGATTTTTGGTGATTTGTTGAATCTCAGCCGAATTAAAAGGAAAAGAAAACGTGAATAGTAAAAATGAGATTTACATCGAGGCCCCTGGAAAACTGAAAATAATCGCAGAATGGTCCTTCCTTCACGAATAGGTCCTCGGATTCTTGCAGAAAACCCCCTGCATGTTTTCCACTTTAGAACATAACTCCAGAATTTTATGGAACATCCCCTAGATTTTTAGACATTTCACCTTGAGGTCACCTTCTTCTTCCTCCAGTTGGTTCACGAGCAGAACACGCACGCTCGGCTTCTGGACGCCGGCGGCCTGCGGAGGGGCTGCCCAGCTCGGCCCAGAGGCCGGCGCAGCCAGCCTGAGGGCTGCTGGCGCTGCCTGGGCACCCAGGCCCCTGGCCGGCGTGCCCACCAGAGCAGCAGGGGCGCCTGCCCCCGGCGCCCTGCTCCTGGCGGCCTGAAGGTGGCCGGCCTGGCTCTGGTGGTGGCTGGGGACAAGGGGAAACAGGCCGGGAATGTTCAGTGACTCATGGGGAACACGTCTTGATGCTCGGTTTGGGTGGAGGATGGGTGGAGAGTTACGATTTTGGGAGGATTGGATTCGGCCCGAGCTCGGCAATGGTGATCGAATTTCTTCGATTTCTCGGAGAAGAGGCAATGGCGGAGGAAACCAGGAGGTGGAAGGCGGAGGGGACGAGGTGATAAGGCTCTGGGGGCGGGGAATCGAGAAATGATCAAGGGAGGATGGTGGAATGGTTATCCGGCCATTAAGGCCCGGTTCAACGCTCTGGTGAGCTACTGCTCGTCCTCCAGGCGCGTACGTGGCGTTCCAGCTGAGCAGGGCCCCCCTGGCAAGGCCAAATGGGGCGGGGAGAAGCAAACACGTGGCTAGGACAGCTGTAGGACGGCGATTCGCGTCGACGACGCCGAGGCGCCCTCTGTTCGGCGTCGAACTGAATGTTTCTCGGTTCAGTTATATGGTCAAGCGACGCAGCTGCTCTTTTTCCGATTTTTTGCTCGATTCCGTGTAGAAACTCAAGGAGCAACGAATACCAACTTTGTAGAGGATTCATAGGGCTACAATTCCTACAAAGACACTTATACCATTTGCTCAACGGTTTGGAAGTTGCAAGGCTCTGAATCTCAGCCAAAATTCGAAATTCCGAAAAATTCAGAGTTTTGGCAGCTCACGGGTCCAACTTCGTCGGCCTTAAACTCCACTTTTTGTACATGAAAAGTTGATTCGACCAATACGAAAGTTGAAGATGGTATATCAGGCTACAACTTCTACAAAGGGAGTTATAGTATTTGATCAATGGTTTGAGAGATAAATCGAGGAGAATTCGGCCAAAAACGCTGTTAACTGTCGGACTGAATTCCTGTCTGAATCGAGTGATTTTTACCCGACTTAGCAGACCTTTTTCTCTAAGATTTACATACAAACTTCGAGATCGTCCAATACAAAAGTTGTAGCTGGTACATTAGGCTACAACTCTTACAAAGAGTGTTACTACTTTTGGGCCACGGTTTGAAAGTTATGGGGCGACGAATATGGGCGAAAATCACATTTTCAGACAGTGAATTTCAGCTAAGTGCTGAAATTGTTGGTTTGACCCGATTTTGACCAAGATTATGAGTGATCAAACAAAGTTTTCCTTGATCCACATCACCACCATTGTAAAGAGGGTACTTTGTACTCCAACTTTTATATTGGTGGAATTTCAAGTGTTTAGGCAAAATACAAAGATATTAGCCTCTCGAGAAGGGTAAAAAGCAAAACTCGCAACACATGAAATGACGATCGAACGAGTTCAAAATCGAATTTCAAATTTTTGTTTGAACTTTCCATACTCATGTGAGTTCATATACATATATTTGACATCATTTGCGACCTTTTGGTATAAGTTTTGGATTTCGACTAATTTGGTTATTATGGTTGACTACGTCAACACATACACACAAATGCACAAACAACACACTTATGCAATGATGTATTTCATAATAAGTTTAATTAATTTAATTAAGGGTTTTAATTACATTAGTGACACCGGGGTGTCACAATTTCGTTCTCTGTTGAATCCAATCGTCACAGGATGCTTTGCGCGCGTTGCAGTACAGAACTGAACCTGCCGGCCGCTCGTCCACGTTGCACGTTGCCGCCATGGCTCGCCTATCCAATGCCCTTATGCCCATGCCCATGCCACGCCGATGGCCACTGCCACGGCCAGTGTAGTCTCGTCCGTTCAGCAGTGGCTTCTGGCAGCTTTGCTCACTCAGACCCGGTTCGACATCGTCGACTTCCTGATCTGTGAGATTCAGGACGTCATCTCTGACGGGTTGCCAGCTGGACGCCGGATGGTCTACGGTCACATTCTTTCTCGGATCTTCTCGACCTACCGACCACCCCGCTTCAGAGAGCTCTACCTGTCGACACCCTCTCACTACCCCACCTACGGTCCGGCCAAGCCGGATGACCGCCGCTGCGGCCGTAGAGCTATGAGGCAGGCTACAGAGCAGATGGCTCCAGAGCAGCGAGCAGAGGCAGCAGAGGAGGACAGTACCTTAGCTCAGGCAGAGGCTCAGTTACCTCAGTACTTCATGGTCTCCAGTGACAGCTCTGAGGACAGCGACTTCGAGCTTCCGCTGCTCTCGCTTCTTCCTCTTGCTCACGACGCCCTCCACCGCCTCCGGTTGTCACAGAGGCCGCCGTGACTCAGCCTTCAGAGCTCACAGCTATACTCCAGTAACTGGCGACGACTCAGCAGGCATAGCTTGAGCACTCTCAGAGGCTTGAGGAGCAGCAGGCCGCGATCCGCAGAGAGCAGGCGCTGCAGCACGACTCGTTCCAGAGGGAGCAGCTAGCTCTCCAGAACGAGCTCGCTCGTTAGGTGGCCAGGCAGACGGACATGATGAACACGATGATACAGCAGCAGCAGGCCACCGCTCTAGCCCTCCAGCAGCAGCAGTACTCCTCAGCTCTGATGTTCAACTGGCTGCATGGGACGATCGGCACCCTCTACGACCACGCAGGCCTTCCAGCTCCAGTGGTGCCCGATCTCCGGCCCCCAGTCAGTGCCTCTACTCCTCTGCCAGCTTCAGTCGGCGGGTATCATTTCACTCCTATCTCTACGTTCCCGATCTCGCCGCTGATCCAGACTGGGCCTTTCCCTCGCCCGATCCTCTCCCCAGCGCCAGTGCAGCAGCAGCCGCAGCAGCAGCAGGAGGTTCCCCAGAGCCCGAGCCAGTTCTCAGTTGCTCACCAGCACGCTCCGCGGCCTCTGGGATCTCTGACGGCTCCAGTCAGTTCTGGGCTTCTTCTCTTTGAGTCGTCACCTCAGCCGACACTCCCAGTTTCCACCGCTCCGGTCCAGCCGGTCATCGCTTCTCCATTCGAGACACTCGACTCTACACTTCAGTCGGTGACCGCCCAGATCGAGCAGGAGTTGATGGCTGCAGAGGATCCCGCTGTTTCAACCGCGTCCGGACTCCCGAAGGCTTCTACTTCCCTACCAGCCGAGTCCGAGACCGCCGGCACCGCTTCCGACTCCGACTCCGACTCCGACGAGGACATCGACACCGAGCAGTTCACTACCGTGCCTCGTCGTTCAAGGACTCCTTCCGCCTCTTCGCCTCCAGCGCAGGACCCTTGAGGACCTTCTTTTGGTACTTAGATGCCAAAGGGGGAGATAGATAGGAGGGTTAGAGATATGGGGAGCTTGGGAGGGAGTGTGTTGCTTCTTCATGGTTCTTCTGTGTATGGACATGTTATTTGGACCTTGTGTTTGTTCTTGCTTTGACATGTCTACACACCTTGTGAGTGGTTTGCTTAAGTAATGCTTATTTAATTAATGTCATTTACTTATCGCATTTACTTTATGCAAATCTTGTGGCGAGTGGATTTGGTAAACCACAAACCCTTTGCTCTTAATTATATATCTCTATTGGGTGTGCTGTCATCTATCACCAAAAAGGGGGAGATTGAAGCATCTAGTCCATCTTAGATGGCGAGTTTTGGTGATAAATAACAATACCATCTATGTGACTAACATGTGCTATGATGGTTTTATCTTATATATGTTTAAGTCGCATGGAGTGTATGAAAGGAGGCCCTTCAATTGGACGCAAATCGGATATCTCATGAAGGCTTAGGACTTTTCTAGATCCGAGTGTCACAAGGAGATGAAGGACACTTGGTTTAGTTAGGTTTTCTAGTTTTCTAGATAGACCGTACTATTAAGGGGCGTCAATGAGTTAGTAGCTTGATCAAAGCTAGGTCAATACTTGAGTTAGATGCACACATATCAAAACCTAGCCCAAAACATCCCAAATACTTCAATGATCAAGTTTGAAGCCAAGCCGAAACTCAAAGCACTTGAATTGGACGAGTTTTGAAAACTCAGCACGCGGCGTATGATACGCCACCAACGGCGTACAATTCAAGAAGGCTACAGCGCGTGAAGGAACCCGAAGAAAGGCCACGGCGTATGATACGTCGGTACTGTTCGTATAAGGGGCGGATCATACGGCATGCTAGGGCTTGAAGCTGTTCATGTGTTGGTTGCAAAACCCAGGGCGCTGTACTATACGCCGTTGACGGTGTAGTATCGGCGTACGTGTTACACAGTGAGCATGTCAAGAGGGTTTCGAGGAAAAGGTGCGCCGCATTATACGTCGGTAGCGGCGTATATGTTTTGGCTGAGTCAGCAGTTGAAAAGTGGCTTATGACCGTTGGGGTTTATGTACGCCGTATGATACGCCGAGGGTACTTTGTGTACCGGCGGATTATACGCCATTCGTAAGTAGCCGTTGGAAAAGTTTTTTGACCGTTTGAAAAGTGACGCCGTATTATACGCCGTGGCACTTTTGTTCACGGCGGATTATATGCCGCTCACGGTTTTCAGGGGAGTTGTTGAGTAACGGCTAGTTCTTTGTGTCTAGCCTTTATATACCCCCTTGGTCGAGTTCATGGCTGCTCTTTGGACCTCTTACCACCTGATACACCCCATGAGAGTTGCAAGGAGCCTCTTGAGTGATTTGTGAAGATCTTGAGTGAGTTTGAGCTAGTTCATCCACTTAGTGTGCATCTAGCTTAAGGTTGGGTTTAGTTTTGATCAAGTGAAGTCTTGGAGGCCTGTTACCCATGGTGTTTGACGGCACCTAGCCGGTCTTGGTGATTGGAGGAGTTCTTGGTGAGCTCTTGGAGATTGTGGGAGCCCCAAGATACAAGTTTGTACTCCGGAGATGGAGAAAGGGTATTCTTAGTTGAACTCTTGGTTCTTGGTGGATCAAGATGGAGCAATACTCTTGTGAGTGCTCTAACGTGGACTAGGGGGGAGCGTCGACTCCTCGATACCACGGGAAAAAATCCGGTTGTCTTTGTGCCTACTCTCTTTACTTTCTCGCATTTCCTTTCAAGCATTTACTTTGTTGTTGTTGCTAGTTCTTGCTTGTTTAGGTTTCTTGCTTAGTATAGGGTTGGCATTCCTTTGAATTATAGGTTTGGGCAACACTAGCATGATAGGCTAGGAAATTGCTTTTCATAGTTTTGAAAAAGTCCCAATTCACCCCCCCCCTCCCCCCTCTTGGGCCATCGATCCTTTCAGCAACTCTCCTGGATTCTATCGTGGCAAGGGTAACCAGCAAGTAGATGATACTGAGTGGATATTGTCTCTTAGCTACTATGATCTGCCTTCTTATCTAAGGACCTGCTTACTGTATCTAAGTGTGTATCCAGAAGACTATGAGATTGAGAAAGATTCTTTGATATGGAAATGGATAGCTGAAGGTTTCGTGGTGAAGGAAATTGGAACTAGCTTGTTTCAGCAGGGAGAGAAATACTTGAATCAGCTCATAAATAGAAGCATGATCCAGGCGGTTGAGTCAGATGACACGGGCTTAGTATGTGGCTGTCGAGTTCACGATATGGTACTTGATCTGATCCGTGACTTGTCATATAAAGAAAACATTGTGACAATCTCATCAAATGATGATGAAGGAACGTCATCACATCAGAACAGGGTGCGCAGGTTAGCTCACCAAAACAGAAGCATGAAGCAAACTCAACTGGACGCTCACATGGACATAGCACAAGTGAGGTCATTGGTTGCCTGCAGATGTGATACTGATAGTTTTGTCTTGCGTCCAAGCTTTAAGCTCTTGCGTGTGCTAGCTTTAGAGAGTAGCACTACCGAAGGCTGCCAGGTTCTTAACCACCTTGGAAATCTAGTTCATTTGAGGTACCTTGGGCTACAAAATACATATGGTATTCATGAGCTCGCGGAAGAAATAGGTCAACTAAAGTTTCTACAGACAATTGACTTGGAAGATTCTGGCATAGGGGCACTGCCATCGGGCGTTTGCCAGTTGACGCAGTTGCTCTGCCTGCGTGGTGGTGACTATACGAGCGCGCCGAATGGGTCGTTCCTGAGGAAGATGACATCACTGGAGGATCTGCGTATACGTATTGATAGCCTGGATGAGGAGTCCCAGCGGCAATTTATTAAGGACCTTGGCGAAGTGAAAGGGATATTGCAGTCATATCTTGTGCAGTCACAAAGGATGAAAGGAATCTCCACAAGCTCCAGCATTTACGACTAACGATGAAATATGGCCATTATGAAGCTGCAACAAGGGACTGGGACACAGTGGTGCTTCCGCGGCATCTCCAACAGTTGTGTTTAGAAGTTGTACTGTTCCGTCAGGTGCCATCGTGGATTAGCCCCGCGCATCTCCCCAAGTTCCGCCACTTGGAATTGCGTGTGGATCATATGGACGAGTCAAGTCTGCGAGCCCTAGGCGGGTTGCGAGAGCTCCGTTTCCTCCGGTTGATGACGTATCGGCCGACGATGGTTTGCCAGACAACTGTAGCTAATGTTACTGCAGGCGATAGCTTCTTCCAGAAGTTGAGAGTTTGCTTGTTGTTTGGATGGTCCATTTGGTGCCCAGCGAGGACTCGACTAGTGTTTCGTTTAGCATCTGGAATGGTATGGGTGCTGTGGCGCCCTTTGCTGGCTCCAAAACGAAGGACGAGTGCAGCAGATCAGAAGCTCCAAGAGCTTCGGTTTACGGTCCCCGTCAGGGCCTTGTATGAGGAATGCAAACGGTAGCTGCAATAATCTCGGGCTGGAGTGCCTCCCTTCGCTTCGTGAACTCAGTGTGTATGTCGACTGTGCGGGTGCCTCTGCTGATGACGTGGAGAAGGCGGAGGCTAATTAAGCTGAGGAACGCAGCACAAGTCCATCCCAACGGGCCCAGCATCGAGACGTATCGTTGTTATGATTAAGAGGTACGTAGCTCCTCTGCTCACACGGATTCCAGCACACAGTTCAACTTATTTTTATTTTGTACTTATGAAAAATCCTTCCCAATTCCAGTTCGACGATGGCGAAGAAGTCACTGTCACGGAGTCAAGAGGCGACGACGACCCCGCGAAACCCAGCTGCTGACTCGCTTCTTGTGCATGCATACGCACGCAAACTCTCTCCATAATTATCTTCCATCCTCTTCCGTCTGGGAATCTGTTACTATCATGTCTTAATTGCTGCTCAATCAGTTCGCTTGCACGATGCATTATGCCCTATTTCTCGGCCTCTTTGTATTGATGTAGCTTGTGTTGTGCTAAACAGACTTCATTTTTTTCTTGGCTTGCAATTAATTTCAGGACGATGGAATGCCTGCGCATGTTGACATCTCTATATTTCTGGGCGCATTTGCCTCCCTTTTAAATATCGTGTGCACAATATTTTCATTGCTTCTTAGCTAAGAAAAAACAAAAAAAAAATGGAAAATTACAAAAAAAAACTTATTTCTATTTTTCTTTTATTTTGGGTGGGTGGGTGGGTAGGGAACTCCGCCTATTGCAATTTTAAGGTAACACTGAATTTTGCGTAGCTGGTCCCAAGCCCAGAAAAAAGGAGGAGGGCCTACCCAGTACCTACACACATTGCTGAGATGTTGTAAAACTCTAAGCCTTTAGTTTTTCTTATTATATTGTGTTTTTCCATTGGTCACATTCGTAGCAAACATGCTCAGGTTTGAACTGTGCTGCATCCTAGGATCATGGAGTTTCATAGACAATTTACGATGCAAATGTCAATCTTTTGGGCGAGTCACCCACCATCACACCTCTGCCGGTTGTGCACAAGGAGGGTACGGTGTGGCCCAAGCTGCCATCGAGCAGTTGGCGGAGGTCATTTCCTTAATTTTCATCTTGTCAATTGTTATATTATATTTGGTTTACACATCAGAGCTAGAAATGATGCTTGTCTTGATCAGCCCTAGTGGATCTCCCATTTTCACTGTTCACTTCAATTCAACCACACACCACCATCAGTTGTTCGTGTCAATGCATATGTATGCCAGTATGTGTAGTTCAGACCACAGACTTTTTTTAAAAAAAAATCCAGAGTTCAGATATACATGGGACACTACAGGCATAAGATTATTCAGCAGCATGCAAAAGCAAATCACAGCGTCTGCGACTCCGGGTGGGAGAGGACAAAGGATCGATCCTGGCATTGGCAGCTTTGAGTTCAGATTGGAGAACCTTGCATAACTAGACGAAGCCATCGTTTACATAGGCTATCAATAACTTGTTGGCTTTATTTCCTAGCTCGTCAGTGTTGAACATGCTCTGTTTCGCAACAGGAGAGAATCCCGATGAAGAGCCATGATGTGACGTGCCGAGGCCGTCAACAACGATACATTTAGCAGACTAATTTACTTTTAGGTCTTCTCATGATTCGTTGTTGTCAGATTTCGAACAGTGGAAAGTTAGTTGATCGCAAGGATCAGCTTTCGTGCAATTAGGCAATTAGGCCTGATCGATAGATTTACCTGAATGCACTCTGTTTTTAGCTAGGCACCGTCCGAGTATTTTTTTTTTTTTTGTTTAACTTTGTATGTATTTGTTTGTTGTAATCTGTCTACGAAAGACATATCAATTGATTCTGCAACGACACAAACAGTGGCATATTCTTGGTAGCATGCATATTCTGCTAGTTTGATTGGGACATTGGCTTAATGGAATTCAGATGGGCTGCCTCTGATCGTAAAAGCAGACAGAGCTTGAGAACAAAAACGCCAGTTGCAACAAACCCGTCAGTCATCAGCCCGTAGTTTAATTTGATGAGCAGGCTAGTCTATTGGCTTTTCTATCGTCCTGTAGTTTGCTCTGCTGCGGCCTGTATGTCATCTTCGACAAGCCCATCCTCTCATATTGACTATGTACTGTATACTCTGTTGTAAAATTACCCGCGCGTTACCCAAAAAATACATAGAGTAACCCCACCTAATGCTGACTAGTTTAATCTAGTCCACACGCGAACAATGTAAAGCATTGTGCTTAGCGATTTGGCAGTGCTCTTGCATCATGATAGGATGCCGACAACCGGTTGCTTCTGGTTAAGAGGAAATTGCTTTTGGTTAAGACTAGCGCCGGTCGAGTTGGTCTTCCTCTCTTAGCGATTATCCACGAACCAGTATCCATTCGTTGTCTGAACTGCAAAGACTTGTTCGTCCATTGTTCCATTACAGCGTCTTAGGGATGATTGGCTCTTCAGGCGAAGATGCCAATATACAGCAAGGACATAAAGACCAAACGAAGAATAACCAACAAGAGGGGCCTTGGTGCCGGCCGGCAGCTAATTAACCAACATTGACCAACGGGTGGATTCGTGCATACCTGCAATGCAAAGTGAAAAATTTAATGATTTTAAATGTGGATGAAAATATTATAGATTAATACCTAACTAAAAGATATTATAATTAAATAAAGATAATAAATACATCTCTATATTATACCTGAACCCACTGGGATTTGGCCCCCCACGCTTGCTATGGGACTAGGCGTGGTCAGCGAGAGTTAATCTCGAAAAAACTTGGGGCCAGCCTGAACCCACCATATTTGATTTATTTTTCAATGAAAAAACATCGGGAAGCCCGAGCGCCGCTTAAAAAATTGATTAGGAGTGCTAGCTAAACCTGTCATGGGTAAATCATGGTTGAATAATGACATTTTAACTCTAGTGAAAGTTGCACAGACATAACTCCACCCCGCAGAGAAGTAGAATTATTTGCTTTCTTCCTTGGTAACAAGTTACTCGGGCATGCTATAAATACATGGAAGAGCGGCGGCCTCGAAGCAAGGCAAACACACGCGCACAACACGAGACACACAACGAACCCACGGAGAAAGAGATCGAGAATGTCATCTCGTTTAGTGACCGGCGGGTGCATTGCTCTCAAATCCAAGCTTAATGGCAAATACTTGCGCTACTCGCCTGAGAAGGGGAAAATCCTCGAGGTAAGCGGGGAAGATGCCCTCAGTCCCTACACTAGGTTTCGTGCAGAGCTATCCAAGGAGCACGACGGCCACGTTCACATCAGATGCTGCTACAACAACAAGTACTGGGTCGCCCGTGAGGTTGACAGCGAGTGGTGCCTTATGGGTGATGCAAATGAGCCCCAAGAGGACCTATCAGATCCTTCTTGCACGCTGCTCCGGCATGAACCCAACAGCAGCGTTGATGTCGATAACGTCAAGTAAGTAGTATGGCTAATTTCCATTTGGATTAATACTGCTTTAATTTATTTCCTCATATGTGTCCTCAAGGTGATAGTTCTAATTATGTCGTTCCTTCATACTGGAATTTAACGGACATTCCCTCCTCCTGAACGCTAGCTAGCTATATTGTTAACTCATCAGATTGTCATAATACAACGGAAAACCAATATAAAGGTTCTTGGAGCCATTAATCTAACAGCATAACTAGTACCAACAATAACTCAGGGCCTTTGGAGAATTGGAGGTCATGAGTTCAACTAGTTCAATTTATGTAATATCGCACTGTAAGAACAAACCTGTCTGCTCTTCTCCTTAAACAACAAAGCAGCTAGTGCTCCTTCGAATTTTTCAAATATCTTTTTTTGGTTCTCATATTTGTTGTTTAAGATCCGTAGGTGGTATGAAAGCTTGTTGTAGCAGAATATGATGCTACATGATATTTTTTTTTACGGTAGGTTGCAGCACGGTAGTCTCAAAAGAAGTGTTTACGTGCTCGCCAATGCTAATGATCCAACCAAAAAGACCCTCAGAGCTGGCTCCTTGCTGCTAGGAAACAATGATAAACCAGATGAAGATGCCTACATGTTCAGTGTCATCGATCTACAAATGCTACTGCCCAAACATGTTTGTTTCACGAATGCCAGTGGCACGTACCTCAAAGCATACTTGCATCACGGCAACAACTTCTTGCAGTTTGGGTCGGATGAGATTGCTGATTCATTAGTGAGAAATATCATTCACACCAACAGCGATGGCACCATCCGCATATACTCAACTCACTTTGGTAAGTTCTGGAGGGCCAGCCCCGCCTGGATCTGCGCAGACTCTGCTGACACCACTGCTAGCGACGTTGGCACCGTGTTCCGAGTCCTCTCGCTTGAGGATGGCGGCAAATGTGCACTTCAGAACCTCGGCAACAACAACTACTGCAAGAGGTTCACCTACCAAGGCCTGACGAGCTGCCTTAGCGCTGTGGTTTCTACCATCACAATGGAGGCACAGCTAAAGCTGCATGAAACTGTCCTCTCTCGAAGGATCTATGGAGTTCAGTACCGCCTCAACGATGTTAATATTACAGGCCTCAAGCCCCGCACATTTTACAGTAGAACAATTTCTAACACAACCGATAGGCCCCACAAGAGTAAGGCAACCGTAGCATACTATGTAACTACGGAGAAGAGATGGGACTCAAGTGTCTCATGGAAGCTTGCCGGTGTCAAAACAAGCATCACGGCTGGGGTTCCAGGGATTGCAGAGGCATCAGTTGAGATCTCATCTGAGTTCAGTGGATCATACTCCTGGGGGGAAACTAAATCCGAGACGGAGCATTATTCAAATGAAGAAGAAGTTGAGGTGCCTGCACACACTGAGGTAACAGTACGCGTGCTGGCAACACAGGGGACATGTGATGTTCCCTTCTCATACTTCCAGGAGGATCTTTTGACCACTGGAGAGAAAGTTGTTGCCAGGATGGATGATGGGATCTACCGTGGCGTCAACAGCTTTGGTTTCAAGACAGAGGTCAGTGAAAAGAAGATCTGAGAAGATAACTCAGCGTGATCGAGTGAATATTATTGCCAGTATGCAAAGGCTAGTAGCAGGAACCTGTCCGGATCCTGGACGTGTACTTTTATTTAATATATTTTTATGTTATGTGTGAGCTGCTATTATGTACTCTAATAATACTTTCCTTTAGGGGAGTTTATTTGCTGGATTATTAATAATGAGTTCGCTACTCTGACTGCATGCAATTTATGATGATGAACAGTCCAATTGGTAAACGAGGCGCTAGTATACTTAAGAATGACTAGAATATCCCACATTTAGTTAAACTTGCTTATATCACATTGAAGTAAATCAACGGGTAATCCTTTGGCACCTTATTACGTGTGTGTTCCAGCAGTCCGGCCGTTGGTAGTTGCATATTCATGCTTGCAAGTTGCCCCATGCACTTGCTATATATTGAAAGGAATCGATGCACTTATCCTATAGCTTTCACTACTTTTGCTCAATCATAAACTAGAAAATACTATCTAGATGTGTCTCTAAGGTTTGTTCTAGCGTGAGAACCCTCATCCCAAAGAGTTTTGCAACCTATAGCCAATCCTATCAGGATACTACTCTATGAAAGTAAAAGCACGTAAGATTGCAAGTATAAAATGCAGAAATAGGTATCTCTGTGGATATAGATAAAGATAGGGATCCCTATAAATCGAAATATATGGAAAAAGTGCACTTTTTGACTACTACTATTTCTTAGACTTTTTCAAGGAAACATCATTTTTTCTATTTTGACTGAACTGGTCGGAGCGTAGACGAGCGAGCAGAGCCCAGGAAAGAGGTCAGATCGTCATAGAGCAGTCGACTATAAGATTGCTGGCCTGAGAGAAGGCAGTCTCTCTCGGGAAACATGGCCCAATTTCTCTTCTTTCTTTTCACACGGGCAACAAAACAATTGGGAAAAGACCATGAACATGAGTTTCAAACGTAAAAAAAAGGTCTGAAAGACTTATTCTTTTTTAAAAGGAGGATAAGATAATTTTTAGATTATTTTTTTATGTTATTATGTGTTATTTACTACCTTTGGCTTTGGCTTTGGCTTTGGGAAAAGTTTTCTACTTTTTAAGTTCTTGACAAGTCCCAAGTGGAGGAGATTAAGAGGTCATTAAAGAATTCTTCCTTTTAGTTCTCTTCGATGTATCGATCATGCATTCCTAAACCACATAAGCCGGGGGAGATGCGCTCCATTAGACAGCCTCATAAGGCAGAAATCATTGTCATGGATACGGCTTTATCGTTTTTGAAGACATCTTTCTAACGTACTCCCATGGGTTTCGAAAAGGGAGAGGAGTCATCCCCTTTTTCGCTCATGTTCAAAAATTGGGAAAGGTTGATAGACTCATTCAAGCAGATATAGTAGGTTATTTTAATAATATTAATATTATTATTTTCATTTAAACATTAAGCGTGCATATTGGGCAAGGTAATGATGCCTTCTGTAATCTGATTGAAGCTAGTGATATCAAAGATCAGAATCGAAAAAGTTATGCATTCATTTTTAAAGGAATACAGCGGGTAAGCCCCTTATCTCCAATTCTTAAGAATATCTTCTTACAGAAACATATCCCGTGGTATCGGTAGGCACTAAGCCACACCCCTAATCCACGTTGTTGAAGCACTCACACAAGAGTATTGTTTCCCGGTCACCAAGTCTCTCCCAAGGCGCCCTTGACTTTCCACAAAGGCTTTGTCACTAAGGCATACACCAAGATCCACTAACGAGCTTCCCACAAAGTGAGGGGATCTCCACTTCCCCCGCACACGGTCGTCGTCGCCTCTCCACACCAAGTCAGAGGGTCGACTTGCCAACGAGTCACCAAGACTCCAAGGCGCCGACCAATACCTCTTGCACAGCTTGGTTCACTCTAGAACCTGATCACAAGGTTGGCACACCTTGCACTCTCTTCTCTCTAGACTTATGCTAGAACTAAACACTCTCTAAGCATGTGCTAAGCCTTGGATCAGAATCACTTCACTTTTTGGTGGCTTGGATATGACCTTGATGTGTCTTGATCTCTAATGGGTTCTCTCACACTCCAGCAACCTCAAATGGGTCGGAAGAGGGAGTATAAATAGACCAAAGCATCAATATAGCCATTGCTCAAACGGCTAGTAAAAGTACACCATCGGTTGAACCTCTGCGACCAACCGATGCTACCATCGGTTCAACCTATGCTCATGTGTGCTCTTCTGTATTTTGATCACAACTCTCAGCTCTAAACTCCAATTTTGATGATCTTGTACTTGTTGGAAAGCTTATATAATACTACACAAGATACTTAGAAAATCTAGACATTTTGAGCAATATTTAGCACCGGTTGAATAGCCTAAAACCAACACTTTCAAAATCTCAGGCGTTGGTTCAACCTGTGCTGATTTTGATGAGCTTGTACTTGTTGGAAAGCTTATGAAATTCTACACAATATTCTCAAAAAATCTAGACCATTTAAGCACTTTTTGACCACCGGTTGAACAGATGCCCACCATCGGTTCAACATGTGCCTGAAACTTGTTGAAATGTATTTCTGTGTTTCAACTGATGCATTCAATCAATGCTACCAGAGGTTCAACCGATGGTTATATCCAAAAATCCATCCTCTAAAGGATTCAACCAACGCTACTAAAAAATAGGGCACCGGTTGAACCTCTGCTCAGTGCTAGGTACCATCGGTTCAACCTGTGCTCATTTTCCAGCCCATCTTATTTTGGGCATAACCTTTTATTACGAAGTTCGATTCTGATGGTTTTGGACTCTATGGAAAGCTTGTGAAGTAATGTACATGGTTATGTAGAAATCTAATACATTTCATCACCCCAAAATTAATTATTCATGGGACAAGTCCTCTCTTTGTCCCGGCTTCGGTTGTGGTTGGTTCCTTAGGATCTATAGTATTTTCAATGCATGCTCAAACACTTAGTTAGTCCTAATAAATATGTTGTCATCAAATCACCAAAACTAGAACTATGGCTTAGTGAGGTGTTCACTACATATATGCCCATGGCCGGGGGGTTGAAGCGCATCGAGAAGCCGGCGGCAAGCGACACGGCGTCTCCACTATAGGGCTGACGCAGCTGATGGCCTGCCGAGACGCTGGTGCCTTCGCATGATGTGCTCTGTCCATGCACGCATCTGGGCACGACTGAGCGGGGATGACGGTGGCGGCAACACCAAGCCTGGAAAATTTTGTGTGGGGTCGGGTGATCTTGTGGTCTGAAATATTTACCAGCCTTGTCCCATTGCTAATAAAATTAATGAATGATCAAAATGTGCACAAAAAAGTTATACTAAAAATCTTGTTTATGCGAATTGAACGTTCGAATCATCAGATAAATTTTCAGGATCGAATGAATTATGCAGGTAAGCATTTTTTTTCTAAACGAACAGGCACAGACTGTGCCTATTTCTATTAATAGGGAAGGAGTAGGAAACGAGCCAAAAACAAACCCAATAACTTTACAACCCCTCAACAAAAAAGAGGGGTGCAAACGGTGACATCCACAGAAAAAAAAACCTTAACAGCAGGAGGGAAAAATTCCCTCAAAAACTTGGCCCCCCGCCAAACCCCATGCCCTGGCCTCCTTGAGAATTCTGTTGAGGAGTGAAATCGTGGAGAGCTCTTTGTGAGAGAAAGTTGGCTATTTCTCTCCTTACTTGGCACGCCCTGGATATTCCCTAACTGGCTCCACCACGCAGCAACCTTCTCTGTGGCCAGCCAGTTCGCTGGGTCGAGTTGTGGGAGACCCACGTGAGCAGCAAGCAAGTGCAAGATGTGCTTTGTGTAACGACAGCCAACCAACCGGTGATGAGCCGTCTCCACCTCATGTCGACATATATTTTTAGAAAATGGAAATATATCTGGCCTCTATGGTAAACTCACACAGCCAATTCTTACAATATTTTCAGCTCAAAAGCTGATCATAAAAAAAACATAAAGGGAGAAAGAATACACAGGAAGAGAAAATAATCATAAGTAAATTTTAATATTGCTTATCCATCCATTCTAAGAAGAAATCCAAAGCTTTCATTGCTCTGCTCGTCGAATGGATGGTCTCCCTTTTTTATTCACGCTGCGTTGATAAATCACAGCCAATATATTTCCCCCAAAAGGTAGCCTTCAAAGCGACGTAGGAATATCACCCACGACCAGCCGAGCACGAACAAGGAATGCCAATGAATCAAAACATGGCCATATATTCGGAGAAGTGTAAATGAAGTCGCCTCCAAGGAGGAAGTGGCACCCGCAAGCGTCACCGACCAGGCTTTTGCCCCAACCTTCACCGTGCCATGCCAGCAGCCGCTTGAGCAGAAAAAGAATGTGTCTCACCGAGCTGCTGATGGTGCTGAGCATGACCACGATTGCAACCATGTAACACCCCAGGCACCACAAAGGCCCAAGATGTCACTAAACACCCTTCCCACATGCTGGAGTACAAAACTCGGCAGCAAAACCCAAGAACAGAGTCACGCGGAAGCAACATCATAACTGATATATAAAGATAAACCACACACTAACATTTAATGAGAAACTTAACAAGAGAGCAATAACAAAAGGTCAACCACACTCATGGTTAGGAAACCACAAATGGCTCACCACAAGATCTACTCTATATTCATTACACCAAGAAAATGTATCATTATTGTGATAAATGGAAAGTGGGAAATATGTGAAGACGTGCAGCTAATCCCCAACCCTCCATGTAAAGAACCCTCTCTAGCACCTGGAAAGATAAAAGGGGTGTGAGAATAAATCTCAGCAAGCAAACTGCTTTAACAAGTTATTTAAACTACAAGTTCATTAGGCATCAATTTAAACATAGGTACATGATAAAATAAGATAAAACCAGATAATATGAAGTCATCCTCGTATGAGAGTAAAGAATAAACCACTACCGCTTATTTACTTCAGATGATTATAAACCTCATATCCACGTCCAATTTGATGCATAATACTCAAATATGTAAACCACAATGAGTGCAAATGCCAAATAACCTTACCACTTATGCCACATACAACCACATATAGAAATATACCTCTTGCCTCATGGTAGAGTAAACAACCACAAGTATAACATGCCTCTTTCCTCATTATAAAGTAAACAACCACAAGTATTACTATAGAATAAGTATTAAAGTAATTTAACAAGTAACATAATCCTTAGTTTAGAAATAATTCTTTGGTTAGGTTTCTGAATTTATTAGAGTGTAGGTAGAATAAACAACAAGTCAAAGCTGTAGCAAAAACCACCGCTACGTTTACTTGTCTCAAATTGATGATGCAAACGGCACTAGACACAACCTGGAGCAGTACCACCTGTTTATAATCATAAACTCAGTACATACAACTCAAATAAACATATACAAACATTAGGCATATCGCTCCTACGCTCGGAACCCTCAAATATGACAAAAAGTCAAAATCAGCTACACCACAAACATTCTACAAGAGCAGCACCACTTCTCTTTTTTATATCTTTTAATCCACAAAAGCAATACTCACAAATAAATACATTTTCAGAAACTAAAGAGCAAGAAGAAGAACTTTCCATGGTCAAAACATTTTTACTAACAACGAAAACTGTCCTAACCTTCACTTCAATTCAGACTATAGAATCCGTCTTGAGTTCTGACATTTGATAGCAAAACCTTGATATCTACTAAACCACTCATCCAAAAATTGTGAAACTTCACCAGAGGATGCACAATTATATTAGATACAACTTTGGTCATATGGATCTTTGCAGGAAAATTAACTAAGATCAATAAATATTTATAGCAACTTCGAGTTCTGAATCTGACAACAAAAACTAACAGTCCACTTTAGAATTTCATATCTGGAGTTCTAGCCAACGAAAAATTATGATCTCTACCAATCTGAAAAGCTTAATAAAATCTAAAAAACTTTGGTATTCATTTGAAGAACTGATTGAGCCTCTAATATGCCTTAAAACTGAATAGATCTATTGCTGTTCAGAAACTCGTCAGAGCAAGACAACCAACTTTGAACTGCAATAACTCTTAAACCATAGGGCCAAAAATTATGAAATAGAACTTCGTGGAAAGATCTTTGAGTCCTTTAATAAAAGTTCTACTGGTGAAAAAAAAATAATTCGGGCTGTATCATGGGCTAAAACAATGATGAATAGAAACTGCTCGATCTGCCATTCTGCAGAGACTAATGACAAGATTAAGATCTAATGCCACCCACTAATCCAAAGAAAAATACTAAACTCAGGCTCTAAATCTCATCCAAAAACGGGGGGGACGTCCATGGAGTTTTACCTAGGGTTTCCCCTTCAAGAGCAATGAACCAATGATGGGGAACATGTTGAATGTGCATCTCTTCTTGATCTTCTTGTTCTCCTCAATCCGTTTTCTCCTTTTCCCCTTGCTTTCCCTTACTTTCTCCCTTGGATCTTGTGATGTAGTAGTAGGAGGAGAGGGGATGTATTCTGTCCGTGAGAGGAAAAGGACGTGAGGGAGAGGGAGAGGGGCGGCACTGCAAGGAGGCGGCGTGGGAGGGGATGGAGAAGTCACTGAAGATTAGGTTTTCTTCTCTAAGCCATCTCATCCATCCAAAGTTTGATCTACTATAACACTATGATCTTAACTCTGAATATCACATATGAGACGTCAAACGGAATGCCCTCGATAAGATCTATGCATCTACGGTTTCTGATCATCCATCTGAGCAACCATTCAAAAAAGTCAATTTATGCCTCGCTATCAAACTCCTGGTCAAACTTGAATCTTTCATGCTTTCCAACATATACACCCCGTTCGGCTGGCTTTGGCTGGTTCCGCTGGTGCTGATTTTCTGTGAAAGAAAAGTACTGCTGGCTGGTTGGTGGTTGGTGGCTGGTGCTGATTTTTTGTGAGAGAAATGTACTGCTGCTGGAAACCAGCCGAACCAGCCGAACAAGCCGATAAAGCGTATCTTACTCCAATACGCAGTCTAGTGAGTCATGTAAAACTTATAATCATAACTCATGTATATTCCGTGCTGGACATAGAAGACCACTCTAATTTCTAGGGTGTTACAAACCATCATTATTGATAGCCAACTGCCAGCAACTTGATTCATACCCGCCGCTTCCAAGATGAAGAAGAAGCACATCAATGTTGCTTTCAAGGAAGAGAATGACACCCAGGGGCATCCCATCGTCGGCTCCGGCAACTGCCAGCCAGGGCTTTCACCCAGTGCAACCCTCTTCACCTCTGCAAGGGGCATTAATGAACCACCCCACAAAATTTCGTCGAACTTGCAAGCACAGCGACACATGATCACAGCCTCTAATGCTGTGTTACAAGACTGCCTAGGCATGATCCGAGATGGGGGAGACGACGGGAAGGCCACCCCTGGCGGATCTGGCCAGGGAAGACGACGGGAAGCCCAGCCGGATAGATCTGGGTTGGGGAAGATGACGGTAGGGCCAGTAGGGCGCGCAACCGCATTGCCATCATCGAGCCACCGCCACCGTCCACCCCTAGGCCGTCCCTGCCTTGAGGCCACGAGCAGCCATCAACATTAATCAAGGCCGGTGGCCACCACGAGATCTAGATATAAGAAGATCAGATCCGATCCAACGGATTGAGGGATGCCCTGCCGCCACCGTCCGGTCGGATTTCCGGCGACGTATATAGAGGGCAAACTGTGTTTCTTGGCTAGCCTCTAACTGCCAGCCGATCAGAGGTCCACACTCTGTTCTTGATCACTAGTCAGGCGAAGAACTTGCACTTTTGTGGTGCCCAAGACTTCCTGATCAACTGTTTTAGATTTGTCTTGATGGACCCAATAAATTGCGGCTGATAGGCTTAGTACTCCCCATTCACCGTCCAATTCCCTAATTTTATCTTCAACGTTCGGATCCGGGTTAAGAGACACGTTGTGAACCAAATCCCAAAGGTGGGCGAATTGTTCCAGGTGTTGGGTTGTCGAGATTGAGCAAGGGTTTATGTCCCTTATCCACGGATGCCCTTGAAGGCCACCTGCAGACATCTCCCTTTTTTCTGAGATATGGTAAAGAGATCCTTCGGTCGCCGCCCTGCGCCCATGCCGACTGCCAGAAGGACGCTTTTCAGCCCATTCCGATCTCAATTGTCGTAGAAGCTGCGAAGAGTAGACTGTCAGTTTCATTACATGGCACTCCCGTGCCCACTCATGGTTTGTCTGGCGCCGACCATTCCTGCCATAGCCACCTAATTATGAGAGTCCTTGAAAAAAGGGAAAAAATAACACAAAATAAAACAACCGAAGGAAAAAAGAAAAGATAAAAAAGTAAAATAAAGAGACAAGAAAAAGGAAACAAACTAGAGAAAATAAAGAAAAACGAAAAAAAGGAAAAAACTCAGTATTAAGAAAGAGAGGGAGAGGAAAAGAAAATGAATGAATAATTAAATAAATAGTTCAAATGACAGAAAATAATAATTTAAAAGAAAAAAGGAAACGGGAAAAATATACCATGCAATTACAAATCATTGAATGGTGTGGTGCTGGTGCAACTTAGTCCCAACCAGCTAGTCATGTGTTCGAATCATGTTAGTTGCATTTGTTGCATTTAGCCGCTTATTGGGCCAACGGAGCCAAATCAGTCAGGTGAATGGGCCAAAAGTCACTACCGGAATTCGAGCCTTTGCCGTGTGCCAGATGCACACGGCAAAGGCAGTTTTACCCACTTGCCGTGGGTAACTCACGGCAAAGCCCACACGGCAAAGCGCGGCCGGCAAAGAGGCCTTTGCCGTGGGCCACTCGTCGGGCACACGACAAAGGTTCGCCGAGTGCAAAAAAACACTCGGCAAAGAGAGGATTTTCTGAGCACAAAAAACCAAAAATTCGCGCGCTACGCGGTCGCCAGGATTCGAACCCGCGACCTCTCTCTCGCGCGTGACCCCCTCTACCACTGCACCACACTCTCATCTATGACTAGATATCGTTCTGATTCCTACCATATTATACTAAATCGAGTGTAAATTGCTTGTTTGAGGCCCTAAACGATTTCAAATTAAAAAGTTTTCAACTATAAAGTTTTATAACTTTTTGAAATCTACAAGTTTTATTTTGGTTGTTTCTCCATCCGAGGTTGTTTATAAAATTTGAATTTCAAATTTGAGAACATTCAAACTTAGTTTTTGTTGACTAGATGATTTCAAATGAAAAAGTTGTCAACTACAAAGTTTCATAATTTATTGTGATCTACAACTCTTATTTTGACTGTTTCTTCATCCGAGGTTGTTTGAAAAAACTCAAATTTCAAATTTTGAGAACTATAAACATACTTTTCATTAGCAAAATAAATTTAAATTAAAAAGTTTTAAACTACAAAGTTGTATAACTTTTGAAGATCTACAGCTTTGATATATGTCATTTCTTCATCCGATGTAGTGAGAGTAACATTGTTCACAAATCTTATAGATCTCTCTTATAGTTTCAGGAAACTCTACGAGAGATATAGATTTTGTGAACAATATTCATATGAATTTGTCGAACGAAGAAATGACCAAACTAAAAGTTCTACATCTTGAGAAGATATACAACTTTGTAGTTCAAAACTTTTTGATTTGAATTGATTTACTACTTCAAAATGTGGTTTTAATTATGACTTTGCCGAGTGTCAAAAAAAAGCACTCGGCAAAGACCATCTTTGCCGTGTATTTCAAAAAACACTCGACAAAGATTTCTTCGCCGAGTGTTTTTTCTTTGCCGAGTGTATTTCAAAAAACACTCGGCAAAGATTTTTTCGCCGAGTGTTTTTTCTTTGCCGAGTGTTTTTTGAAATGCACTCGGCAAAGAAATCTTTGCCGAGTGCCCGAAAAATTGGACTCGGCAAAGAGCTTGACACTCGGCAAAGGCCGGATTTCCCGTAGTGAGCAAGAAACAGTCAGGTAAATGGGTCATGAGTTCAAATCATTGATTGTGTCGTGGGAAAACAAGAAACAAATCAAAAGCTGTCAATGATGGGCCGGCGCCATGGGTTGCTATGTGTCGCGAGTATAGATGTCCAGATGGGCCAGGCCCGCCGGCCCGAGGCCTGCCCCTAAAAAGCACAGCACTAACACGACACATCACAAGGACTAGGGTTAGGGCCAGGCCGGTCCTATGGTCGGGCTAGGGCCTGGGCCGCGATTTCGGCACGGTAGCCCGGCACGAGCACGACACGAAACATAGGTCAGCCCGATGTGGCCCGATAGCCTGGTACAAGCCCACCATTAATACATCTAAATAAAGCAAAACCCTAACCCTATCCTCATTTCCTCCCTCCCAACCCAGCAGCCGCCCCTCCCTACCTCACATGCCGGCCGCTGGCCGCCCCTCCCTCCCCTGCTCACGCGCCCGCCACCGGCCGCCCCTCACACCCTGCTCACGCGCCCGCCGCCGCCCCTCCCTCCCTCCCTGCCTCCCCTGCTGGGACTCGCGCCGGCAACCACGATCTGCAGGGACCACGCTGGCGGTCGAGGGATGGCACCGGAGCCTCTTCCGGGACTCGCGTCACGGGCGCCGCCATGGCTGGTGGCCCCTCCCTCCCTCCCTGCCTCCCCTGCTGGGACTCGCGCCGGCAACCACGATCTGCAGGGACCCCGCTGGCGGTCGAGGGATGGCACCGGAGCCTCGTCCGGGACTCGCGTCGCGGGCGCCGCCATGGCTGGTGGCCCCTCCCTCCCTCCTCCCTCCGCCATGGACGCGTCGGCAACCCCTCCCTCCCTCCTCCATGGTCGTGCCGGCAACCCCTCCCTCCCTCTTCCATGGCCACGCCGGTGTGGGGGTAGGGGCTGAAGTTGCAGGTGGCCGCGCCGCCCGGCCGGTCGGCCTCCGCCGTGGGGTAGTGCCTGGCCCGGCACTAAGCATGATGGGCTAGCCTGGGTTGGCCCAACCCTAAAATGGGGCCTTAGGGTCGGACCTGGGCAGGAGGTTAGGCACGGTAGGCCGGTACGGCCCGGCATGAAAGAGTTGTCGTGCCTGATAGGGTTGGGCCATTTCGTGCCGGGCCATTTTGGGCTAGGGACAGGCGGCCCGTTGGGCCATCTATATCAGAGAGTTCCCTACTCTCGCGCAATATCAAGACAGTGGATGACCTCTAGGGCCATATGATGCTTCTGTTTATTTTCTGAAATAATGCTCTGGCTCCATTTACGCAGGTGCCTTGCCGTATCAGCAAGCTTTTGATGCAGCCGGCGGATAGGCTGTGTGTGCACCGATTGTCGCTGCCAGAGTGCGCGCACTTCATCCATGAATCCTGGAATCTTAACCCAGAAATTTTCGAAACGAAAAGGTCGAGGTCGTCAAGGGCCGGACATATTGGATAGGAGCAATGGACAGTGGTCCGAAAGAGAGGTAGCTGGAGCTTGGAGGCCGTGGTTCTCAAAAGCGAGGTCCCAGCTTTCGTAGCAAAACACCTTGTCGAGCTTGACAAGGGACGAGTGCCATCTCTCATTGCTTCAATTGTACTTCAGATTTTGTAGGTGGATCTCCCGCGTGCAGTTCACAGTAGGATAGTACAGATCGGAATTGTCACATTCTTCGCAAGTTTAGGTTTTGTTGACACCAAATTTTTACCAAATCCGGAGTCAAGAAAGGTATCGGCTTGAAGGAGTACAAAAGGCTATGTCGTGGGTTCTAGCCGGACCAGAGTCATCGAGGTGAAGAAGGGAATAAACAAGGAAGGGTCTTCACGTACAATAAATCTGACGAAACAAGGATGATGGTGTCGTGCGTGGGATGGCCGGATACAGTGCTGGACAATTGGCAGCAGCAATCGGCAGGGAGCAGACCAGGAATCGGCAAGAAGGAAAATAATCGGCAGTTGGTGCAAGGGAAGAATCGGCAGCTGGTGCAGGAGAGAAATCGGCGGCAAGGAATCGGCAGGGCTATGCATTTGAAAGCAATCGGCAAGAAGTTAGCCGATAGAGTCAATACACATGCCTGGTACAAGTGCACGTGCGTACGTGTATGCATTGGAGAGTTATCAGCGTGCAGGGTGATTAATAAAGAAGGCAAAGCACCTACAAGAAAGAGCTCAGACGTGAAGGCAATGGTGATTAAATTAAAGAAAGAAGAAGCAAGCCAATGCCTGTACGTGAAGTTTATTGGAGGAAGGGTGTGTTGCCGTATGGAAAGGAGTCTGAGTTAATTATGCATTCATCGAGAGGGATTCCACAGAAAGGAAATTGGAGTCTGTGTATCTTAATATATTCTTTTGTTTAGATATTTATTAAGATAGTCAAGTTGTAATTAGTTTGGCCAAGAGATTTCTTTTGTATGCGTGAGTTGCACGCTAGGTCCTAGGTCTAGCGGCCCTATAAATATAAACTGTGCACGGTCATTGTAAGGTTATCACACGATCAATAAACAAATCCTACTTTTTCAGTACCTTTACCTTTAATCGCATTTATCTTTCAAGTCGGTGACTTCGCCACCCTTTTTGTATTTTCTTCACAAGTTCTTCCGGATCAGTAGGGCTGCATCGACTTCGACCTCCGGCCAATCTGTAAGTTCCGAGTTTATCGAGTAAGTTATAGGCTTTAATCTCCGGGCGCATGGCTGAGGTTTCGTCTAGATTTATTCAACAGTTATTGATATTTGCTAGATCCGTAAGCTTGTTCTTGCTGTTTTAGCTTTTATCACCAGTTATCCAGCTTGCTACAGTGTTTAATCGGCTAAGTTATCCTGTTCGCTTATTTGAACCAATCTTATAGCTGTTTAAATCTATCTCAAGTGTTGTTAAACATAGCATTGTTTTAGGTTACGTTCTAGTAGCTTTTTACATTGCTCATCTTATCACAATCGGCAGAATTCCTGTTTGTATATCCGTATCGGCTGAACTGTCGTTACGATTTATTCAGATTGATTCAGACTACCAGCCATTTCGATCTGGTACTTTCACGTGTGTTCTTCCTTATCAATTTACAGGACAAATTGACTGGCACATCTTGCACACCAGGGACCTTCAGTGTGTTAGCACGTGAGGACGATTTTTGCGTCAACAGGTTTCTGTTGTTTTTATCCATAGCCTGGTAAATCAAGTTGAAATCACCAAGGATGAGCCACTTTTGGTCGGGTTGAGGTTTGGAGTTTCAGATTTGTCTAAGGAAAGTCTGTTTCTGGGCGTCACGAGATGGGCCGTACACCACTATAAGGTTGAAAGGCGCGCGTCTCACACTCTTTGAGTATGACCAAAGCTGTAATATAGAAGCACTTAATGTGTATATCCTGCAGCTCCAAATGGTTATCGTTCCATAACAGCAGGATACCTCCCCTGCTGGTTCCAGCTGCCGCTTTGTAAGCGAAACTATTGTGCCGGTAACCACCCAGAAAAGAAGCAAGCTGCCCCTCGATGGAGGCCATCTTAGTCTCTACGAAGCATGCCAGGTGACTAAAAGTTGAAGTCATCATCTCGTGGACTGTAATTCAGCCTGGTAATAATTTGGTTTGAAACCGGTTTAAGTGGTTTGGTTTTTTAATTGGAGTAGGTTGGTTTGGTGAATAATGGGTTGTCATATACAATGGTTTGGTTTGGTTTGGTTTAATAGTCAAACGGTTTAGAATGGTTTAACAATTATAAAGGCTATGTGTCGGTTAAAAGCCGGACTTTAAAATTAAAAGCTCGCGTTCACACCTTAAAATTATAGCGGATTTGACCGAAATTTGTTGGAGATGCCTCAGAATGACGGTCTGCTACTCCGTGCAAGTCAGTGTAACCATATCTACATGTGGGCCCCACGTCCAAAGTCGGACCCTAAAACTAAAAGCTCGCGTTGACACCTTAAAATTTTAGCGAATTTGACCGAAATTTGTTGGAGATGCCTCAGAATAACGGTCCGCTACTCTGTGCAAGTCGGTGTAGCCATATATACATGTGGGCCCCACGTCCAAAGTCGGACCCTAAAACTAAAAGCTTGCGTTCACACCTTAAAATTTTAGCGGATTTGACCGAAATTTGTTGGAGGTGCTTCAGAATAACGATCCGCTACTCCGTACATGTTGGTGTAGCTATGTCCACATGTGGACTCTACATCCAAAGTCGGACCCTAAAATTGAACTGATTTAGTTTCTTTTGGAGAAATGAGTCTAAATGGTTTGGATTGGTTTGGATGGAGAAACAAATGGATTGGTTTGGTTTGGTTTGGTTTCTAAAGTGTAGTATGGTTTTAACAGTTTAGTTGTTATTTTGGTTTGGTTTTTAAACCATTAGCAGCCTTACCCAGGCCCCCCACAACACGCATCTGAATCAGCTTTCTTATCACCAAAGTGAGCACTTGCAATCAACCCTCCATGAAGACGGAATACATATATCAACCAAATTTCTCATTTTGAAAAAAAATTACATGTGAGGCAGGATAGGGAAAATTGAGGGAAGTAACTCCAATCCATGTCGCTGATCCTTGCCAGCGAATCCGGGCTTCCCAAAAGCAGGGGCGCCGGAACCCCATATGCACAAGGAGTATTGACCAGGAACGGAATTTGCGTACTGGGAAGGGGCAAAGGGACACCAGCATGGAGGAGAACCGTTCATATAGAAGAATTGGGGGAAGAGGACCGCACGCACATCATCCTTTCACAGGAGATGAAATTACCACGTAACAATCCCCAATACTACACCAAAACCGTAACCATCATGGAGCGAGGGCAATTGTTGTTCAGTTGACGCCCCCACACCAAATTTATCAACAATTTCCTATATGGAAGGAAAGATTCTGAATCATTCAA
Organism: Alloteropsis semialata; assembly: GCA_004135705.1. NCBI lineage: Eukaryota > Viridiplantae > Streptophyta > Magnoliopsida > Poales > Poaceae > Alloteropsis > Alloteropsis semialata. The sequence goes on from CM014275.1 coordinate 64,238,168, forward strand.
TAACACATAATGGAATCAGCATATAACCTTCTTTTTTATTTAGTAGGCTTATTACCTGATAAATGTTCTCATATAAGATTCCATGCAATACACACTGATTCCATTGAAGTCAGAAATAAAAGCATGTCTTTACAGTTATGAAACGATTTCAAATAGAACTTTCAAATTTACTTTTTTTTATCTTTAAATATTGGCATGGATCATAACTGCATGTCTACATCCACCAAATCTGGCTATAACAATTAACAAATAATTCTTCGTGAAAAAATTAACAACTAATTTAAATGGTAAATTGGTGAAAGGAAAATAGCTTCATGGTACCTGCCAAAATGTCTGGGGGGCATCATAAGAGAACATTGTAATCATCAAGATCCCGAGGTCCTGAGGACACAATAGATTCCCTAGGAACATATGAACGAATAGAATGCTGTTTTCCCTTTAATTTGCTGCAAGTTTCAGTAGTGAAAGTGCCATAAGGAAACGCTACACAAACATATATCATAATCAGACTATCATGCTGATTCATGCATACCTTAATATATCTGAATTCTGAACGGCATTTGATCCTGAGCAGGCATGATCAGGCCGGTCAGTGTAGCATCCAGACTACTCAAGCCCAGAGGAGCTGCCAGCGCCTCGCTCAACGTCACGACGCGCCTGGGCGGGGGCAGCAGCACGGAGACGTCCGTGGAAGGCCAGGGCTGCGCGGCTCAGCGCAGTGGTGGTGCTGGTGGCGCCGGCGATCCTCGTAGCAAGGTTTCGGACGCGTGTGCGGCGATGGCGAGGTCGCAGAGCGGCGCTGAGGCTAGGCTGTAGGAGAAGCGGGTGCCGCACGTGCATTTGGGCTGGGTGGACGGCTGGCGGTGCCAGCGGCGCAAGGGGCAGCCGGCCGCGAGCGCAACCATCGGCGCGGTGCGAGAGGCGGGCCGGCGCGCGGCCAGAACGGGCGAGGTGCCGAGGCATCGTCGGGAGGGAGGGAGGATGGCGAGGCAGGGACGGGCGCCGCCGCGGGTCGAGGCGGCCAAGCGCGTCGGCAGTTGGAGGAGGGGACGGGGAGGAGGAGGAGAGGTGAGCGAATGGACGGCGACTAGGAGAAGACGGCGTCGCGCGACGGCGCCAGAGGGAGGCAGAAAGTTCGCAAGCCGAGGAGAGCGATTGCGTTACGTGTCCGCCGCGGTTACTCGCCGAGGTCGCCACGATTGTTAGGTTCATCTTACTATTTTCAAAAATGCCATGTTATCTAACTATGCTTAAGTTGATAGATGAAACATAGTCTCCCAATAGATAGTTTCATTTTATAGTTTTATAGGCAAGACAAATTATTTATTGCGACGCACATGATTAGATGGAGAGGAATGAAATGAAACTCTATAGCTCCCAGTGACAGTGTCATCAGGTTTCATAGTCTTGGAAACAGTGTATACATAATTTCATCCTGATGAAACTCATTTCCTCTCTCTCTTCATTATTATCATGCCATGTCATCATCTATGATGATGTGTCACACTATTTAATGTGCATGAAACTTCTATGAAACCCCCATTGGGATCGGCCTTATATACCAATGAAGTCGATGAACTACACACAACTATGGGCATGTTTGTTTCCGCTTATAATCAGCTTATTGGTCAAAATAAAGCGAGAATCCCACTCAAACACCTTGATTATTTTCGCTTATTCTCGATTCTCTGATAATCCATTTCAGAGATTTGAACTACAATAATCGAAAATCAAGAATCAACAAATTTTTCGCTTATCTTAGAATCTAAGCATGGACGAGAAAAAGCGGAAACAAGGCAATAAAACGTCCACCCGAAATTCAAGGGTCGCGCCATATTGTTTTGAAACCTGTAAAACCTTCCAGCTACCAAGCGCGTGTGCATATGCCCTCAGTGCGCAACGCACAAACATTTGTCGTGGGGGGACCGGCCCCGCGGTGTACCAACAAAGCTGCAACAAGTTTCAAAATAAAGTGGACCGAAACCTATATGATTACAGCGCGTATAGTAGGTTGATTAGCTCAAACATTTCAAATTCAAACTTGGCACCTATCTCAACGCATCACCCGGATGTGCGGCAGATCATGGGGTGGGCATATACCCCTGTGCCCACGAAATCCATACTCCGCACCAAAGAGGACAGGCCATGTATTTTCAGTTGCAGACAGACACTTCACTGAATGTTGCAAGAACATGGATTGTCGGTTGCTCACCTGCTTCATGTCAACTTCGTAGTCACTGAGATTGAAGTTTATGTCCGTGTTGACGTCGCGGAACTTGATCGCTGCTCAATCGTATGCCCTGCCAAGTTCCAAGATTGGTCCGGCCGGTGGTACAAAAGTGATTTTTTTATTATTAATTCAGTGCAGTACAAGGTTCAGAGGACAATTCTGTGCATACCTTGCAGCAGCATGGGCAGTGTTAGTCAGATGACTCGATCAGTTAGACTTGTTTCAGATCAGGAAAAAGTATAAGAATTTTACCGGATTAGAAGAAGTACACTTGTTTGCCGCAATCCCTGCATTTCGGAGGAACAAGAAGACGTGACGTTTGTGTTAGAACAGAAGCGATTGATTGGTAGCTGAAAGGACAAGGTGAGATTGCAGATGATTGGTGTACAGACCAGATACCATCGGCCTGTGCGGCGGCAGCTGCTAGGCGTGGTGTGACTGGTGGCGGTGTTGCTGTCGGCGCCGGCCACATCGCTCTCGCTCCTAAGTATGCTGAAGTGAACTCGAGCACGGTCGGCGGTGAGGAGCCTCCTCCGCCGGCGCGACCCCTCTGCCAGACGCCTCCGCGTTCAGCACCGACGACTCCGACAATTTGGACCATCGCCGCCGTCTTCAATTAATCTCAACCGTCAGATCTTTACATTCGAGTCCTTGATCTTTACATACGAGTCCTTTTCAAGCAGTAGTATAGGGTAGTATTGTGCACCATAAAAGACCTCTTGAAGTTAGCGGCCACGAACAAACAAGCGAAGAGGATGCGACGATGTAGGAACAAACAACAGGTACCTTGGTTGCAGCTGCAAACGAAGAATAGTAGGCAACACTGATGACCATTGCGCGCTGCAAATGCCGACGAGCAAAGACCCTCATTTGGCCTATGCGGAGGTGGTGGAGCACCTCCCCATGCACCGAGCGCGGCGCTCTCGCTGCACAGCATCCGACAACGCAGCCAGAAAGATTGGCGACGAAGCAAGGGCCTCGCCGTGCCGTGCGAAGGTGCATGACACCCCCGCGCACCGAGCGCGGCACTCTTGTTGCACGGACCCGGCGACAAGTCGGCATCGCCCGGCCAACGGCCTCCACCAAGTTGACCCCAAGGCAACAAGGAAGAGCATGGGCTGCCGAGATCGAAGGAGGCCGGCGCACTGGCATCCACTGCCAGCACGCTGCCACGGCGCGCCCCCGCAACGGAAGCAGCCAGAGACGGCCACCGGCCCTCCACCATCCGACCAAGGCACAGTCGCGCGAACGGGATAGGTCGGAAGCGGAGGAGGGGGCAGCAGGAAGAGAAAGAAGCGAAGAGTGCCGAGTGGCCAAATCCGAGCCACTAGGGGCTAGATCCGGTACCTGGCAGCAGCCCAAAGCAAGCCCAGAAGCAGGGCGTGCTCATGGAGTAGATCAGCCGGAGGTTCCACTGTTCCTGGCGGAGGCGGCGCACCAAAAGGAATCGCAGAGGGAGAGAGGAAGGGGAAGCTCAGGGCGTACTGCTGCTGTGGCTCAAGCTCGTCGCCGCCAGGTGGCCGCAATGGCGGCGGGGACGGGGTGCCGGGAGCTGGACTGGCGTCGGCGCGACTCCTCGCCCCCTGAGTCGCCCGCTCGAGTGCTCAGGAGGCCAAGCGGTGTATTTCCAACGTTGTTTGCTCTTTGTGATGGATTGATGAACTTTGATCTGCCCTATGATTGTGGAGCTTGACGTTATCTCTGTGATGTCCGTGTTAGGTTGATCTCCAGCCAGTTGGCCCAAAGGCCAACTGGGCCCTCGACTCGCGTCCTGATCGGGGACGCCCAGCCCAATAGATGGCTGGTGGGCCCCTGTCGCGCAGCGCCATAAATAGGGAGATGGGGGCAGGGCACAAGACAAGAGGTCCGCCGCCGCCATTCCCCACTCCTCTAACCCTAATCCGATCTAGAGGGAGCGCTGAAGCGATGGGAAGCGCCATCAGTCCGTCGCCACGGCTTCACTGCGCGTCGCTGCCTTAGCGCAGAGATTCACCAACGAACCTGTGGAGCACTCGATACGGTATGTGTTTCACGAGTTCATCAAGTAATCCCCACTGATCTGCTCCTAGCGATCCTACAAACCTATCAATGGTATCAGAGCCACGGTCCAGAGAGTAGATCCGATCAGTTCTGGGGATATGATTCGAAGGAATCAGAGAAAAAGTCTCCAATGGAGGCCGCTCAGTGCGGCGGCGCGTGCGGGCGAAGGGCCGCCAGCGCATGGCACGAACTGCGGCCGAAGGGCCGCCGTGCAGAGCTAGCGGCGTCGGGCGTCCGGGCNGGCGACGGCGTTGAGCCGAGGCGCAGACGCCCGACAGCGGGTGCTGCACAGAGGAAAACCGGGTGGCCGGAGACCGGCGCGGCACGTGGCGGCCGGCGTGACGCACGGCAGCCGCGCCCGGTGCGTGACGTTGAACGGCGGCCGAAGGGATACCGGAGGCCGTTGCTACTAGAACCGTGCGCGGCTGCAGCGCGAGCGGCGCAAAATGCGCACTCAGGCGCGTGCGCTCGCGACTCGCGAGCTGAGAGGCTGCGCGCAGAGGGAAGAATTTTCGCGAGGATTCCGGTCGGAAGAGCGCTTCATCCGGGCGAAATTGACGGGAGTCCGTCGGATCGGGATCCAAAGTAACGAACCGTTCAGATGCTCCGGCTGCTAGGGCTGCACCGCAGCTGGGCCGCGTGGACAAACGCCTACGGGCTGCACGGGAGCTGGGCTGCGCGGCTGGACTGCTGCTGAGTGGGCTGCGTGGACAGCAGGCTGCGCACGGGTGGAAGAGGAGCCGGCCGATTGGGCCGCGGGCCGAGTCGGCTGCGGCTAACCGAAAGGCCAAGTGGCCGTTGGGTCGCGCCAAAGGGACGCACCACGCTGATGGGCTGTAGAGCCAAGCGGAGCAGGCTGCCCAGCTGAGCTGGGGCTTTTCAGGAGTGAATTAGCAGGCCGAGTAGGCCAATGGTTTTACTGCTGGCTACAGTAGTCTTTTGCTCAGTAGTCCACGTGAGTTTGCAGGCCGGCTGCCCTGTGCTGAGCTGAAAGTTAATTTTTTATTATCACTTTTTCAGAAGCTATTTTGATCTCTATTCAAACTTGATCCAAAGGGACAATTTGTTTAGAGAAAAGTAAAGTTTATGGAATGATAATTCTGAATAAATTTAAAGTTTCCGCTGCTATTAAATAGTGAAAATAGTATTTAAAGATGATTATGATATTGTTATTTTCTGACCAAAGTTGATGATAACAATATTATAGTTTGTTATGAGTTTATGTTTAAAGATGATTATGGTATTGTTATTTTCTGACCAAAGTTGATGATAACAATATTATAATTCTATGAGTCTTGTGTTTAAAGTTTAAATCTCTGATAAATTCTAAATCAAAGTGATCAATTGTCAGAGAATAGATAAAGATTAAGATATGCTCTTAAAGTAGAGCAAAGCAAAGTTCATGTTTTCCACTGCAATGATGTTGAGAATAGATAAAGATTGAGATATGCTCTTAAAGTAGAGCAATGCAAAGTTCATGTTTTCCGCTGCAATGAAGTTGATTATCTTCTTAAGGGAGAATTTAATTTGAGGAGCAAAGTTTTTGAAGATAATTAAGTTTTTCATACGTTTTTTTCATTTCTGCCCAAAGGTGATGTGGAATTAATGTAAAGTTTCAGTTCAAGAAATTCTCTTAAAGTAGAGAAATGTAAAGTTAAAGTTTAAGAAAAGCTCTTAAAGTAGAGTAATGTTTAAAGTTTCTACGTTATTTCCATTTCTGCCCAAAGGTGATGTGGAATTAATGTAGAAGAACGATGTTTTATTCTATTTCTGCCCAAAGGTGATATAGAATAGAACACAAAGTTTTCAAAGTTTAATGAGCATTGTTGGGTACTAGTGACTCACTGATAAAGGCCTAAGGGCAAGTTTTGTACGAAAGAAGGCCATTGCATGAGAGACTATGTTCTCTGTAAAGAATGGCTTCAAAAGAAAAGAATTCTGGGATATTGATCCTTGAAAAGAGATAGATCATTGAGAGTCTTGAGAAGTGTCTTGCATGTACTCTCTATAAAGAAGAATTTATTTTCAGGTTTCAGTCATGATGATATGAGATGTCATAACTCATATGCATGTTTAATTTGACCAACGTCAGATTAAGCGTGTGTGTTAAAGAGTATTCGGATTTATTTCTGAATTTGAGGATTGCATAGGCAGTCAAGAAAGCCAATTCTGGCATTTATGTCCCTTATAAGAAAATACCCGCATGGCGGGGTAAAGTAGGAAAAATGCTCATGTCAGACAATTCCGCATGGCGGGAAAAGTTTGGCAAAGGACTTGTCCTGCATGGCGGGAGAAAGTTAGAGATGAACCTAAAGATAAGAATGACATGCGAGCGTGACTTGCAGAAGTACTAATGATAAAGGACTCTGTCGAGTTCTTAAAGTGAAATGAGAAAAAAGTACTCCCATATGAATTAAGAGATAACTTTGTTTTGCATGACGTAATCATGTGGATGAAGTAAGTAATCAAAGTTCCTCATTCACAAGAGTTATGAATAGTTTTCAAATTGTGGCAAAAAAGTTCACGCCACACTTCGAGGGGGAGAAATGAAAGATAGACAAGAAAGAAACTTCAGATAGGCAAAAGTAATCTATAAAAGATGAATATGATCGTCATGGGAGTACGGCTCTTGCGTTTCCACGCTGATATACAGTAACTGCAAAACATCAAAAGTGGTCATACATGCAAAAACCAAATGGTTGCGCTGGTGGACGCGTTCAACTACACGGATCATGACGAGCGCCGGTACTCCCGACGTCCCACTCGCGTCGCCCCGCGCGGCTACCCGAGCGGACTAACCCTAGCACCGCCGCTCCCCTCCCACTCGCCTTCCTCCGTCGCGCCGCTGCCCAATGGGGCCTCCGGAAATCCGCGAGGCTCCCAAGGAGGGCGGCGGCGCGGCTCGCTGTCCCCTCCACCAAGGTCCGCGGCGGGTGTGGTCGTCCCGGTCCAGGTGGAACTCGCCGGCGGCCGTGCTTGGAGGCGACGGAGGTGGACTCCGGCTACAGATCCGGCGGCCTGGAAGCCAGATCTGGCTCTCCCGGCGGCGGCCCGGCACGGTGAAGGGGAGCACGACGTGGGGCGGCTGGTGCTTCTGCCGGCGTGGGTAGGCGATGGCTTAGGCCGGCGCGGGACGGCGGCGGCGGCGGCGGCCGGCGCGCAGAAGATGGCCTGTGCTGGGGCGTCGGCGGTGGGGGCCTGTGTTGCCTCCGGGGTGCAGTAACTTCATCGCCACAGAGCCATGGGTGCCCCTGCATCTCTGAGTTGTTCCATGGAAGGAGGAGGCGGTGGTCGGGATGCTCTGATCTACAGAGTCGTGGCCTGCTCAAGGTGGGTGGCGACGTGGGCGGCGGTGGCTCGCTGATGGGTGGCGGTACTCGGAGCCTACCTTGCCTGGACTAAGTTCCGGGGAAGGGTTTGGTTTCCGGTGGCCGCTCCCGAGGTGAGTTCGGCGGTGGCCTGTGGTGGACGGCGGCTTCGACCGGCTTGCGCTCCCGCTTTCGGATCTTTCTCGCGGCCTAAGTGCAGCGGAGGTTCGTCGGCGGGCAGCGCGGTGACGGTGGCGGCTGGCGGCTGCTGCGGGTTGCTTTCATCCTCGACGTCCCCCGTGTGAAGAGTTGGATCCCATCAGTCTGTGTCGGTCCACCGGCGAACTGAGCGGGGTGTTGCGACTCTCGTGTCGTTGGTCAGCGGTCAGGTCGAGGGGAGCCTAAGTGCTCGCCCCTCACGCTACCGGCGGGCGCGGCCAGCGTTGCGTTTCATCTTGCTCTTCGTCGCCGGGTCGGCATTGGGCGGAGCTTTGGGCGAAAGCCTATCCCGGCTCTTGGTCAGGGTCAGCAACGACGGCGTCTTCGGATGTCGTGAACCTCCTTGAAGGCGTTGGTTGGGATGCTTCCTGCTTGGTCTTTGATTCTCCAGGTGAAAACCTTTCTCCGGTTCATCGGAGGGGCCGCGACGGCGGCTTCGACGTCGTATCCTTCTTGGAGGCGTCGCCTTGGAAATCATGTTGACCTACTTCACCTGTGGAGGAACGGCTTGGCGAGCGGTTGAAGATTTGAATTTTGAAGCATGGACGGAGAAGAAAATTGAAGCTTAGTCTTTCTTTTCTTTGTATTAGTGCGCTTTTTCTTAGTTCTTGGTTTTCCTCGGTGTGAGGTTTAGAGTCTAAGAACTCTAGTTTCGTGTAACCTTTGGCCGTATATATCCACTTGTGGATATAGAGGCTGGGATTTTAATCCTTAATCTAAAAAAAATGCAAAAACCAAATGATCAAAAGTGCTCAATCAATGATCACGGAAGGTTTCCTATTCGAACAAGCGATTCCTCTGTTTCTCTTGGGTGGCTCAGGCTAAATCACTCATCGATATATGGAAAAAAAAAAGAAAATATGAAATGAAAAACATAAGTGCTCAAGCACACGTGGGCAGAATTAAGCGAATCACGCGTTTGGCATATTCAGAGATCATCGCTCACGCATTCAGAGTTCATCGCTCCATTTTGTTGACCTTGACCACATGACAAACACTGACCACCGACAGGGAGATGCATGGTGATCTTGCCTGCAAACGACGGTGTAGGGTGGTCAGAAAACACGGACCACATGGCTGCCGTCCTGCCGAACATAGTCCACGGTCACACTCTTTCCCTAGATAATGTTGTTTTACTGCTTTTTCTTCCACGGATAATTGATACTTGTGTACTCATCACAAGCAACCTAATAAGCTAGTTAATTAGGTTGCATGCCATTGTGTAGGTTGCTTTCGGGAAACATTTGTCTTAGCTACTCACCCCGTTACACTTCACTTTACCTCTATCCTATTTAAATCGTACTTCCTTAACTTTGACCGAGTTTATAAAAAAAATACCAATATTTGGGACATTTGATTAGTTTCATTAAATCAATCATAACATATGTTGCTAAGGTATTTACTTGGTATTATATATGTTAATGTGTTATTCTAAAAGTGAACTAAGCGTAGCTTAGTGGGCCGAGGTTCCTTGTGATGGAACCAGCCGACCAAACACTATTATTTACTACATTTATTCCATTGCTTAACTAGAGTTATTCTTTCGGTAGCATTATTGGTGACTTTGTCAATTTCGAGGAACTGCCGGCTCAGTCTTTCGGAGGTGATCATATAGATAAGGGCACTCCAAATGTAGACTTCTTCATGGAGTCTAAGTCTATTAATTAACCTTTCATTTATAGCTTTTTTGCTGATATGGCGCTGTATTTATTGAAGAAACCAAGTCTAACTAAGAAACCAAGTCTTCACGCAAATCAAGACCATCTGTGAGAGAGATAGGTGGGTCATGGGATACTAGGATAGAAAATTGGATTGTGGTAGGTAGTTTCTTGATACGATATTCCAGCAGTCCGATCGGTGGTAGATGCATATTCATACTTGCAAGTTGCCCCATGCACTTGCTATATATTGAAAGAAATCGATGCACTTATCCTATAGCTTCCACTACTTTTGCTCAAACATAAACTAGAAAATACTATCTAGATGTGTCTCTAAGGTTTGTTCTAGCGTGAGAACCCTCATCCCAAAGAGTTTTGCAACCTATAGCCAATTCTATCAAGATACTACTCTATGAAAGTAAAAGCACATAAGATTGCAAGTATGAAATGCGGAAACATAAAGAGGGATGAGAGGAAGCAAACTCTTGACACAAGATTTATCTCGTGGTATCGGTAGGCACTAAGCCACACCCCTAGTCCACGTTATTGAAGCACTCACACAATTGTTTCCCAGTCACCAAGTCTCTCCCAAGGCAACCTTGACTTGCCACAAAGGCTTTGTCACTAAGGCGTACGTCAAGATCCACTAAGGAGCTTCCCACAAAGGGAGGGATCTCCACTTCCCCCGCACAGGGTCGCCGTCGCCTCTCCACACCAAGTCGGAGGGTCGACTTGCCGGCGAGTCACCAAGACTCCAAGGCGCCGGCCAATACCTCTTGTACAGCTTGGTTCACTCTAGAACCTGATCACAAGGTTGGCACACCTTGCACTCTCTTCTCTCTAGGCTTATGCTAGAGCTAAACACTCTCTAAGCATGTGCTAAGCCTTGGATCAGAATCACTTTTAGCACTATTAGTGGCTTGGATATGATCTTGATGTGTCTTGATCTCCAATGGGTTCTCTCATACTCCAGCAACCTCAAATGGGTCGGAAGAGGGAGTATAAATAGACCAAAGCATCAATATAGCCATTGCTCAAACGGCTAGTAAAAGTACACCATCGGTTGAACCTCTGTGATCAACCGATGCTACCATCGATTCAACCTATTCTCATGTGCGCTCTTCCGTATCTTGACCATAACTCTCAGCTCCGAACTCCGATTTTGATGATCTTGTACTTGTTGGAAAGCTTATAAAATACTACACGAGGTACTTAAAAAATCCAGACATTTTGAGCAATATTTAGCACCAGTTGAATACCCTAAAACCAACACTTTCAAAATCTCAAGTGTCGGTTCAACCTGTGCTGATTTTGATGAGCTTGTACTTGTTGGAAAGCTTATGAAATTCTACACAATATTCTAAAAAATCCAGACCATTTAGGCACTTTTTGACCACAGATTGAACAGATGCCCACCGTCGGTTCAACATGTGCCTGAAACTTGTTGAAATGTATCTCTGTGTTTCAACCGATGCAATCAATCGATGCTACCAAAGGTTCAACCGATGGTTATATCCAAAAATCCATCCTCTAAAGTATTCAACCAACGCTACTAAAAAATAGGGCACCGATTGAACCTCTGCTCAGTGCTAGGTACCATCGGTTCAACCTATGCTCATTTTCCAGCCCATCTTATTTTGGGCATAACCTTTTATTCCAAAGTTCAATTCTGATTATTTTGGACTCTATGGAAAGCTTGTGAAGTAATGTACATGATTATGTAGAAATCTAATACATTTCATCACCCAAAAATAATTATTTATGGGACAAATCCAATTCATTCCTCTCTTTGTCCCGGCTTCGGTTGTGGTTGGTTCCTTGGGATCTATAATATTTTCAATGCATGCTCAAACACTTAGTTAGTCCCAATAAATATGTTGTCATCAAATCATCAAAACTAGAACTATGGCTTAGTGAGGTTATGTTCGCTACATATATGCCCATGGCCGGGGGGTTGAAGCGCGTCGAGAAGCCGCGCGGCAAGCGACACGGCGTCTCCACTATAGGGCTGACGCAGCTGATGGCCCACCGAGACGCTGGTGCCTTCGCATGATGTGCTCTGTCCACGCACGCGTCTGGGCACGACCGAGCGGGGATGATGGTGGCGGCAACACCAAGCCCGGAAAATTTCATGTGGGGTCAGGTGATCTTGTGGTCTGAAATATTGACCAGCCCTGTCCCATTGCTAATCAAATTAATGAATGATCAAAATGTGCACAAAAAAGTTATACTAAAAATCTTGTTTATGCGAATTGAACGTCCAAATCATCAGATAAATTTTCAGGATCGAATGAATTATGCAGAGGGTGAGCATTTTTTTTTCTTAACGAACAGGAACAGACTGTGCCTATTTCTATAAATAGAGGAGTGGGAAACGAGCCAAAAACAAACCCAAAAACTTTACAACCCCGCAACAAAAAAGGGAGGGGTGCAAACGGTGACCTCTAGGGAAAAAAACTTAACAGCAGGAGGGAAAAATTCCTTCAGAAACTTGGCCCCCGCCAAACCCCATGCCCTGGCCTCCTTGAGAATTCTGTTGAGGAGTGAAATCGTGGAGAGCTCTTTGTGAGAAAAAGTTATAGCTATTTCTCTCCTTGCTTGGCACACCCTGGATATTCTCTAACTGGCTCCACCACGCATTAACCTTCTCTGTGGCCAGCCAGTTCGCTGGGTCGAGTTGTGGGAGACCCACATGAGCGGCAAGCAAGTGCAAGATGCGCTTCGTGTAACGACAGCCAACCAAGAGGTGATGAGCCGTCTCCACCTCATGTCGACATAGAGGGCAAACTGTGTTTCTTGGCCAGCCTCTAACTGCCAGCCGATCAGAGGTCCACACTCTGTTCTTGGTCACTAGTCAGGCGAAGAACTTGCACTTTTGTGGTGCCCAAGACTTCCTGATCAACTGTTTTAGATTTGTCTTGATGGACCCAATAAATTGCGGCTGATAGGCTGAGTACTCCCCATTCACCGTTCAATTCCATCTAATTTTATCTTCAACGTTCGGATCCGGGTAAGAGACACGTTGTGAACCAAATCCCAGAGGTGGACAAATTGTTGCAGGTGTTAGTTTCCAGGGACAAAAAATTTTCCCCCGGGAATCTTGCATGCATGGAGTACTAAATGAAGTCTATTTACAAAACCTTTTCACAGATGAGTGCAACTTTGCGCGACGAATCTAATAAGCCTAATTAATCCATAATTTGCTACAGTAATGCTATAGTAATCATCCTCTGATCGTGCGGTCAAAGCCCTCATTAGATTCGTCTCGCGAATTTGCCAGGGGTTGTGGAGATAGTTTTGTAAACTGGCTTTATTTAATACCTCTAATTAATGATCAAAGTAGGGTAGAAATTTTTTCACCCTACAACCAAACACGGACTGTGATTGAGCGAGGGTTTGGCATATTCACGATGGGACACGCATGCATTCAGAGTTTATCGCTTCATTTTGTTGACCTTGACCGCCGACAAGGAATTAAACGGAATGACGGAAAGTTTGCTCGGTCATGGATGGCTGCCGTCCTGCCAAACATAGTCCACGGTCGCACTCTTTCCTTATATTAGATTAGATAATGTTGTTTTACTGCGGCTTTTTCTTCCATGCCTGCTAAGGTATTTATATACTCCTACATAGCGTTGTGACGTGATAATAAGATGATCAGTTCGAAAGGAGTTATAGTTTAGTACAATGACACCAGCTACACCAAAAAAGAACGTACATAGAGCGGCCGGCCCACACGTGTAGCGTAATCGTACAACCTGATCCATGCACGACATGTAACGTGGCAGTTCCTTTTTGGTGTGCAGTACTGACGTCATTTTCAAACATCTACAGTTTATTCCATTTTATACGATTATCATTGGTACGGTTTTTGACTTCATGCCACGATCGATCGAGATTTGACTTTGATTCGATGCGCACGTCGTCCTAGGCACTAGTCAGCATGAGTAGTGGTGAAGTTGAAGTTGCTGCAGGAAAGCCCGATCGCGTTGAGAAACGTGGTGAATCCGAGCCGCTTCTTCACCCCGTCGATCACCAGCAGGCGGTTCTCCAGCTGGAACCCACCGATGATCGCCGCCGGCGCCTGGCCGCCCTTCCCACGGACGAACCCGAGGCAGGCTGTGTCGGCGTCCACTTGCACCATGGAGTTGCCGCCGAGCACCGAGAAGGTGTCCCCGCCCTCGAGGGCCAAGTCTATCTGCGGCACGCCGTAGCCGAGCCGTGACAGCGACACCGACAGCGCCGTCGAGTTGTAGCACCGCTCGAACGGCGCCACCGCGGGGACCCTCTGCATCCACGGGAAGCTGGGCCCGGACGCGGCCTCGTCCCACGCCTTCACCAACGGGCGGTACACGTCGGGGCGGAGCGCCGTGTACGGGATCGTCGAGCTCAGCCCGACGACGAGCGCTCCGCCGCCGCCGACGCCGACGGCTTGCTTCTGCTCCACGGCGATGCCGGTGGCGGAGACGAAGTATCCAAGGGATCCGCCATTATTGAAGCCGCGGAACGGAGCTGTGCCGGCCAGCATCGTCGTGAAGTCGCCCCGGTCCGGCGGGATGAAGAAGAAGGGACCTCCGCCAAAGATGGCCACGCCGACGCTGTTGCCGCTCGTCGACTTGCCGTCGCTCGGGAGGCAGAGCGCCATCTTGTTCGCGACCTTCTGCGTGCGCGCGACCTGCGCGGGGAACGACTGGTAGCCCGAGGGCGCCAGCCCCGCGACGCCGATGGCGGCGACACCAGCAGGCGGCGGCGCGCAGGTGGCCACGGCGGGGAAGGAGACCGGGAACAGCGGGTTCTTGCCGTCGGTGGCGTTCGCGGAGAGCGTTGCCGTCGTGACCGTTCCCTTCTTGACGGCGGGGGCGCACGGCAAGGAGATGTACGGGCTGGAGAGGTCGAGGACGAGCGGGCGGCCGTCCGTGAGCGGCGCGGTGTAGAGGGAGGTGGAAGCGTCCTTGGTGACGGCCGTGAGCAGGGGCTTGCCGCCATTGCTGCTGGCTGCCGTCGTCCATGACGGCAAGGCGAAGACGAGGCAGAGTAGTGAGATGAAGAGGAGGGGTTGGGGTTTCGGATTCCACATTTCTGCCGGTTGGTTTTTTTTGGTGGTGGGGTGCTCGACGATTGGTGTGGTTGCCATGATGGTTTATATAAAAACATTTCCTCGTACACATGTCGCGCTCTGTGTGCCACTGGCGAAAAAGTCAGCGCTTCCTGCCGCTGTTTTCCCATATTTGTTACAGGAGGAGCTGACGCTTTGAAAAGAAAAAAAAAACTGATAGGCTGCATGCTTGTTTCCATCCAGAAAGGAAACTTCTTTCACGAATGCTGTTGGGCCGAGCTTCACTTTCAGTGGACGTACATGCATGCATGGTTGTGTGATTATGGCCCAAACGACTGTCCCCAGTTTGTTGGGATTTTTGGTCACGGGCTTTTCTTCAGTCTGGTTCTTCTTTTCCGTCAATGTTTATGCAGAATAATTCAGACGAGGACGCTGTCTCCCTGTTGACAGCCCACAGTTGCTAGTATATATTTAGCTTGAGTGTTGCGTATGTCTCTGTTTCTTTTTCCTATGCCGTGCCTTGTCTCAAATGACCAACATCTCGATCAGAGGGGTTAACTATAATCTCCATCACTAGAGTGACTTCTTTCTCATCGATGTACAGTTGGCAGTGAGTAGGGCCCGTGGAGGGCCTTACAGTTGGCGGCTGGCCTGAATCGAACCATCGGTGCTTAAGATGCAGATTCATTTATGCTATAACGGAGGCAGAGAATTTGACGGAGTTGGCTTTGTAATTCATTTACGCAGATTCATACCATTATTTGGCTTCCTAACCAGCTGCGCCACTAGCGCTTCGCGCTCCTCCCTTTCGGCGGCCGACCGATCTCACACGTCCTTCTCCCGGCGGAGGAAGAGAGACTTATCACGGCTTTGCGTTTTTTTTGACTGACTGCAACAAACACACCTCACGGATTGAACGGCCCACACAATCTCATTTTCTGAGTGACTGCAACAAACACACCTCACAGATTGAATGGCCCACATCATCTCATTTTTGAGTGACTGTAACAAACACACCTCACGGATTGAATGGCGCACACCATATCCTTCCTGAGTGACTGCAACAAACACACCACATGGATCCATTGGCCCACTGGCTGGGCCATTTGGTGGCCTATTAATATCGCGCTCATTCATCCACTTGAACCCACATCACAAAAACCAAAATGGCTACCGACGACAACTTAGGGCCAACCATCTATACTGAACTTTCTCCAGAGTTTGCAGAACATTTTCCTATCGAATCCAAGAGAGATTTCGGGCCGCAACACAGCCTCCGACCTTCTGAGCGCAGAAAGTCAGTGCACTGGCCAAGACGTGTACACGATGAGTATTGTGTTGTGCAGGTTCAACATTTAGTTATGGAGGGCGTACAGCGATTCTGGCGATGCTCTAGGGGATATGTAAGTCATAAGCATGGATTTGTATGTTTTCATCCTCATTTCCCATCCTAATCATTTATCTTCAACATTCATAGCTCGTTGGCTCCCAACGGCTGCGGATTCACAAGGTGGATAGATCCCCCACCGATTCAACCATACGAAGAGTACATCGCCTACCTCCATCTCGTCATCGATGAGCTACAGCAAAAGATGGACAACACTAGGTTCCTTCAAGATAACATTCCTGATGATTCTGAGAAGGACAGTGCACCAAGCTTTGCGCCACCAGTTTGTTATGACGCTAACTGTCGGTGCTCATGCCACCTAAACAGTAGCCAACCACCACCGCTAGCGCCACCGACCGTTTCCCTCGCAACACTCAGGTGGTTCTCTCTTCTCTTTCGAGCAGTAAAACTGGATGCTTCGTTGAAGCGTCAATTTAAATTCCCTAAGGCACGTTAGGATTAGCAACGACACATGTTTATGTTAGAAATGTGTGCCGTACATGCTATTGCAAGGTCAAGCTATGTATCCTAGTGCTACTCTTCGTCAAATAAAATGCTGCTCGCCGTTTGATATTCTTCATTTTTAAGCTCATAATATTGTGTTGGACTCTTCATTTTTCTTCGAAAGCAGAGAAAAGACAATACATCACTGCATTGAATCGTCTTGGCTTTCATTGAATTTAAATTGCATGATAGAAAAGGTCATGGTGCATATAGCAATGTTTCCTACCGTACTTATACAGTACAATAATGCAACTTGATAGCACCATTAACCTTTGACCTAGAGAATCTATTACATTTTGCATTGGCACATGCCGCTACACAATTAACATGAGTCGTCCTAAACCTAACATGCCTTAGAGAATTTAGATAGTCTGGCAGACAACTTCAGGGACCTCATGAATCCCTCTTCTCACGACATTCCTTCCTAGCTAGACAAAAAAACACCGAAGCCGAAGCCGAAGAACCGATTTTGTCGGTTTCTTCGGTTTACGGTGGTCGGTTCGGTTCCTGATTCCGCGTTGTTCGGGGTACGGTGATCCGTTCGGTTGTCAACTATTGTGCGCCGAACAGACCGAGCAACCGAGTTTTTTTTCTTTCACGGTTGCGCTCTCTCAAAAGGGCAAAAGGCCCAGCATTCGTTTGGCCCAATCAGACAACCCACCACGGAAGCATATATAAACAGAATCTTAGCCTCTCACAACAAATCATAATTCACTTCAATCCCAAGCGGCGGCGGCGGGCCAGCGGCCGTCCAGGCAGCAACGCATCTTCCGTCCTCTCCTCATGCCCTCGTAGTATGCAGATCCGCTCTTCCGTCCTGGCCTGAGGCCTCTCCCTGACTCGTACTAGCAGAGTAGCAGGTACGTACACATCTTGAGGAGTGGGGCACGAACAGCATCAGCATCTCTCGTTGGTAAAACGATGGCCAGGACTGAGGGCTCCTCCAGTGTACGCACATTTCTTTTATTCTTTTTTTTATTTGAATTAATGCTTGTGTTAATGGAGATTTGAACACTGAATGCTTTGCATTTCTTTGCGCGAGTAGTGTATTTGAGGAAGGCTACTGATTTTTTTTAAGTATGCACTGTCTTTGTGCAGGAGTTCACTCAAGATTTTAGGAGAGCCTATTGGGCCAAGGCGTGGACCTGCTTATCAGTTATCACCGTTGAAGCTCTTTTATCTTATTCAGCTCTTTTGTATCATGAACCATTTGAACAAATTTATGCACGAGACTCATGTATTGTACATGTATGTATTGTACATGTATGATTGTCAGACTCGTATCTTTTCGATGGAACCGAACACCGAACCGACGAAACCGAACACCGAACGTGTCGGTTTCTGTTATTTTCTGAGTAAGATCGGTTCATAGATTCTCAAAACCGAAGTTTTCCTTGACCGAAAAACCTGAACTGATTAACCGAAGAAACCGAATGCCCACCTTACTATTTTCTTAAATATCCTTCCTGAATTGCTCATCTGCAAGTCTGTTAGCTTCAGTCTTTTGTGCCGCTTGTCGTCCTTTCTCGGCTCTCATCTTGATCTCGTCCCAGCGCATCTGGTCCTTCCAGCTGATGGAGTCGTCGATCTATTCGGTGAAGTGACACGCCCTAGTGTCCGGTGGAGGAGTCCTTTTGCCTCTCTGTGTCAAGTCGTAAAAAAATGATAACAATGTTAGTATTACGAACAATCTACATTTCATCTTCTTTGAGGTCATTACCTGCGAACTGTTTGTTATCTCATGGATCCTCTGGCAACACCAGTACCTCCTCCCCTATGTGCCTTCTTCGAATGAGATAGCCATCCCGCTGTTCATGCCACAATAGCACTCAGGTGGTATCTCATCCTTTGGCCTCTGGTTGGCAGCAAGGATTGTCGGAGTTATCGTCCGACAGTCCACCCGGGTACCCAAGTGGTTGATTTGTAGGCAAAGGGCAATCGTAGGACTAGAGAGCTTGAGGTAATGCAGGGGCGCAAGGTTTATACAGGTTCGGACTACCCGAAGGTATAATACCCTACGTCATGTGTTCGGTGGAGATGTATTGCTCTGCTCGGTGAAGTTTCGGAGAACAACGACGAATTTATGGTTACAATGAGGGAGAAAGTATTCGATGTCTAAGGGGATCAATCTAGGCCGCCTTATATAGGCCGACGACCTAGGGTTTACAAGTCGGTTTCCTATTTCTGTTCGGCTACAACAAGGAAACTAATCTGAGTCGGCGTGCCTTGCAAGCTAAGTCATCACCAGTCTTGACCATCAAGTCGGGGATACTCGTGGGCCGGCCTGGGATCGGCCCACATCCTTGTCAGACGTGACCTAGGCCGCCTTATATAGGCCGACGACCTAGGGTTTACAAGTCGGTTTCCTATTTCTGTTCGGCTACAACAAGGAAACTAAGCTGAGTCGGCGTGCCTTGCAAGCTAAGCCATCACCAGTCTTGTCCATCAAGTTTGGAGATCCTCGTGGGCTGGCCTAGGTCGGCCCACATCGCTGTCAGACGTGGGCCCAGGCTGACTGTCTCCCCTGTCGATGGTGGCCCAGGGGTACCTATGTCCCACAAGGATAGATCTCTTTGGATCATTGTGAGGAGCTCCCTTCATAGTTTCCATCTCCTGGCGCAGATGTATGAACCCACCATGCCTCCTATATCTAGACCAACTCCCACTCTGGTCAGCCATTGTTGTTTCTCGTGCACATCTGAGCGTGGGAGCTTTGCATTTTATAGGCAAATGTCCCTTGGATTCACACATACATAGCGAGCCCATGAAATGCCCTGGTGGATTCCCTTGCTCTTTCAGGCTTGACAAGCTACCTCACTGCAAAGCCTGTAAGGCAGTATGGCGGGTCTGAAAAACCTATAAAGGTATGACAGGAGTGATGAAATAGCCTGCACCGGCCTACCGAAATAGCCTGCACCGGCCTTCTCAAGTAGCGTGCACCGACTTACTAATCGCAGCCATAATTCTTATTATAAAAAAATTTAATAACCTATAACATATTATAGAATTTTTCAACCATTATTTTAACTTAAAATTGAAAAAATAGTAACTGCCAAATGAAACGGTGGTTTAATAAACCGTCATTTTATTTGGCGGTTTTAAACTCCACCAGAACACGTAGATGAGCGCGGCGGTTTTTCCTTCCTAAGAAAAACCACCTATTCATTGGGCGGTTTATTGAATCGCCAGTTTGGACGGCGGTTCATCTAACCGCTGGTTCATTCGGCGATTAGATGGCCTTGCCGCCGTTTCATACGACGGCAGCTATATGAAATGGCGATTGGGTGACAGATTTGCACGTCCATGCGTTGATTTCGAAAAATCGTAAAACAAAATTAAAAAAAATCCTGCCTTGTCTGCTGCTGGTTTCTTCGCAACCAGGCATCAAAAGCAAGCCCACATAAACAGGCCCTGCAGGCAACAACATATTTTTTTTTAATTTTTTTTTACGAAATTTCAAAAACAAATGCTGGGTGGCAGATTTTGCAAATCTGTCACCCAACCGCCGTATCAAATGGCTACCGCCAAATGATACGGCGGTAAGATTCCGTAACCGCCGGTTCCAACGGCGGTTAGCTGAACCGCCGTTTGAACCAGCGGTTTTATTTAAAACCATTTTTTGTCGGACGGCCAGGACCTAACCGCCGAATGAAACGGCGGTTAGGTCCGTGCGCACCCTAACCGCCGGTTAGGTCCTGAATTCAGAGGTAAATTGTTTAATTGTTTAAAATTGTTATTTTCATTATTATAATCATTGAAAATTGTTCAAATTTGTTTTTAATTTTTTTATTAATAGATATTCATTTTTTTAGGTAAATTGTTTATCTGTTTAAAATTGTTATTTTCATTCGGCGGTTAGGTCCTGAATTCAGTAGAAAATATATAAATCGAAAAAAGAAAAACTAATGGAAGATCTGACATCAATTCTGAGCATAACAAAGATGGAGGACTGGATGATGCCAAGTACCTAAGTGACCTGAGCTCCGGTGATGAGGAAAACAGAGATTATACAGACCAGGATGGTGGCTCTGCTGATAGTGACCAAAACACTCATGCCATCATAATATTTTCGCACATCATTTTATCTTGCACCATGCCATATTTGTTTGAAATGTTTGCTCACCGTTGATAGCAAATATGCCAGGGAATACCTCCAGTTAACAAAAACCTTAAGGATGACGATGGATGGATTATAGTAACTTTCAAGAAGCTAGCAGATTGATGGATAACAAATGGGTCTCTTGTACTCATGTTTTTCTTAATTAAGCACCCCCGGCATTCATTTGCAATGTATAAAAAATTACATCACAGAAACGATATGGTGAACACACACCTCACATCCTTAGCCTAAACAATCTAATAGAAGTTGCAATGGCATGTGCAGTACACCGAAAACATAATCAGTTGATGTTACCAGAACAAACATGCCTTAGGGGAAAGTAGGTTGCCAGGTGTGAAACTAACGCTCTACTGAGTACAACGGGGATATTTCCCCTTCCTGCTGGATTCTGGTGCAGCTTCCTTTGCACGGCGTCCGGCCTCTCTGTTGCGTTCACGATCGGCTTCACGTGCTTCGGCCTCCTGACGCTCCACCTCCTTCATCCTGTTACTTCGTTGCCAGAACTCTCTTGCCGAAGCTAAATGTTGCGCTTCTTGATGACGCAGGCGAGACTCCCGAGCTTGGAATTCTCCCTCCCTGAGCTTAAGTGCCGCCTCACGCTTAACAAGGTCTTTCTCAAGGCGAGAAAGACGTTCGGCCTCACGTGCTTGTTCTAGTCTAGCAGAGTACTGCTCTTTGCTCTCAATTGGTGATGGTACTCCTTGACTGGGTAGAGCATTCTTATCGATCCACTGGAAGAAACTACAAGCCTGCATGTGGACGGCTTGGTCATTTAGATACACTAACAACAAAAACATGCATTAGCATTGCAACGAACCTTGAAATCATCATCAATGTAAGGACATCTGAAGAACCTAGCACCCCACTTGGACTTGTTTGAAGAATCAGTGCAGACTTGCAACCAGCATCGGAACCTGCAGTAGCATTTTGGCCGCTCTTCCCATGTCGGCACACCTTTTGGGTCATCTCTCCACGATGACATTGGTATGATCTATATTGACGATGAGTCGTGGGATGGATGAGTTGTGTATCAAACTTGTGCAATATAAAGAGCGCACCGGCCTACACTTATAGGCTGCACCGCCCTGTCACTCAGAGGAAGGAGAGGTGGTGGGCCATTCAATCCGTGGCTCGCATGAATGTGTTTGTTGCTGTCACTCAGAGGAAGCACATCCTGTACTGGAATTGTGTATTCCTCAAAATCTGAATCGGCTGAATCAAAAGTATCAGATGCTCCATTAGAATTCATGTTTTCATCAACACCATCTACTAACAAAGCTGTATTTGAACGATGTACTTGCTGAGTGACTGCAAAAACACATCACACGGATTGAATGGCCCACACGATGTCCTTGCTGAGTGACTACAAAAACACACCACACGGATTGAATGGCCCACACCATGTCTTTCCTGAGTGACTGCAAAAACACACCACACGGATTGAATGGCCCACATCATGTCCTTCCTGAGTGACTGCAAAAACACACCACACGGATTCAATGGCCCACTTGCTGGGGTGGGGTACTTGGTGGCCTATTAATATCGCGCTCATTCGTCCCCTTCAACCCACATCACAAAAACCAAAATGGCAACCGACGACGACTTAGGGCCAACCATCTATACTGAACTTCCTCCAGAGTTTGCAGAACATTTTCCAATCGAATCCAAGAGCGATTTCGGCCCGCAGCGTAGCCTCCGACCTTATGAGCGCAGAAAGTCGGTGCAGTGGCCAAGATGTATGCACGGTGAGTACTGTGTTGTGCAGGTTCAGCATTCAGCTTCGGAGGGCGGACGACGATTCTGGCGATGCCCTAGGGGATATGTAAGTCATAACCCTGGATTTGTATATTTCCATCCACATTTGTCATCCTAATCGTTTTTCTACAACATTCAGAGCTCGTTGGCTCCCGACGGCTGTGGATTCGCAAGGTGGGTGGATCCCCCACCAATTCAGCCGTATGAAGAGTACATCGCCTACCTCCACCTCGTCATCGATGAGCTACAGCAAGAGGTGGACAACACTAGGCTCCTTCAGGATGACGTTCCTGATGATTCTGAGGAGGGCAGTGCACCAAGCTTTGCGCCACCAGTTTGTTATGACCCCAACTGTCGGTGCTCATGCCACCTAAATAGTAGCCAACCACCACCACCAGCGCCACCGACCGAGCCTCGCCCTAAGTACTACTTTCTCTCGCAACACTCGGGTGGATCTCTCTTCTCTTTCGAGCAGTAGAACTGGACGCATCGTCGAAGCGTCAATTTAATTTCCCTAAGGCATGTTAGGATTAGTAACGGCGCATGTTTAGGTTAGAAAGGTGTGCCGTACATGCCATTGCAAGGTCAAGATATGTATCTTAGTGCTACTTTAGTCAAGTTAAATGTCCTTCGAGGTTTAATATTATTATTTTTAAGCTCGTAATATTGTGTTTGACTCTGCATTGTTCTTATTTTTAAGTTCATAATATTGTGAGACCGAATGCACAGAAAATTTAATACACATCACTGCATTCAATTGCCTTGGCTTTCATTGAATTTAAATTGCATGACAGAAAAGGTCATGGTACGCCATTAACCTTTGACCTACACAATCTATTACATTTTGCATTGGCACGTGACGCGACACGATTAACATGACTCGTCCTAAACCTAACATGCCTTAGGGAATTTAGATAGCCTGGCAGATAACTTCAGGGACCTCGTGAATCCCTCTTCCCACGAAATTCCTTCCTAATTTCTTCAATCTCCTCCCTGAATTGCTCTCCGGCAAGTCTGTTAGCTTCAGCCCTTTGTGCCGCCTGTCGTCCTTCCTCGGCTCTCATCTTCATCTCGTCCCAGCGCATCTGGTCCTTCCAGCTGATGGAGTCGTCGATCCATTCGGTGAAGTGACATGCCCTGGTCTCCGGTGTAGCGGTCCTTCTGCCTCCCTGTGTCAATTCGTAAAAAAAAACGATAATAATGTTAGTACTTCAAACAATCATCAGTTCTTATTCTTTGAGGTCATTACCTACGAACTGTTTGTTATCTCATGGATCCTCTGACAACACCAGTACCTCCTCCCGTATGTGCCTTCTTCGAATGAGATAGCCATCCCGCTGTTCATGCCACAATAGCACTCGGGTGGAATCTCATCCTTTGGCCTCTGGTTGGCAGCAAGGATTGATCTGTCTGGATCATTGCGCGGAGCTCCCTCCATGGCTTCCATCTCTCGGCGCAGATGCATGAATCCACCTTGCCTCCTATACCTCGACCCACTTCCACTCTGGTCAGCCATTTTGGTTTTTGTGATGTGGGTTGAAGGGGGCGAATGAACGTGATATTAATAGGCCACCAAGTACCCCCACCCCAGCCAGTGGGCCCATAGATCCGTGTGGTGTGTTTTTGCACTCACTCAGGAAGGACATGGTGTGGGCCATTGAATCCATGAGGTGTGTTTGTTGCAGTCACTCAGCAAGGAGATGGTGTGGGCCATTGAATCCATGGGATGTGTTTGTTCGAGTCAGTCAGAAAAAACAGAATATC
The DNA here is from genome assembly GCA_004135705.1 of Alloteropsis semialata. Classification (NCBI taxonomy): domain Eukaryota; kingdom Viridiplantae; phylum Streptophyta; class Magnoliopsida; order Poales; family Poaceae; genus Alloteropsis; species Alloteropsis semialata. Next base: position 64,262,209 of record CM014275.1, read on the forward strand.
TATTTAAAAAATCAAAAACCTATTTAAACAATTTTCAACCATTATAATAATGAAAATAACAATTTCAAAGAATTAAATAATTTACCTACAACAAACAGAATATCTATTATTTAAAAAAATCAATAACCTATTTAAACAATTGTCAACCATTATAATAATGAAAATAACAATTTTAAACAGATAAACAATTTACCTAAAAAAGTGAATATCTATTAATAAAAAAATTAAAAACCAATTTAAACAATTTTTAATGATTATAATAATGAAAATAACAATTTTAAACAACTAAACAATTTACCTCTGAATTCAGGACGGTTAGGGTGCGCACGGACCTAACCGCCGTTTCATTCGGCGGTTAGGTCCTGGCCGTCCGACAAAAAATGGTTTTAAATAAAACCGCCGGTTCAAACGGCGGTTTCATCTAACCGCCGTTTGAACCGGCGGTTACGAAATCTTACCGCCGTATCATTTGGCGGTAGCCATTTGATACGGCGGTTGGTGAAAGATTTGCAAAATCTATCACCCGAACATTGTTTTTGAAATTTCGTAAAAAAAATTAAAAAAATCAACATACGGGCCGCGCATACATTGTCCCCACAGCCCAGCAAAATTCAGAAAGACCGACTCGAGCAGGACGGCCCATCGCTGACCGCTGGTTATCGTTTCCCCGTTCCCCTCCTCGTCCACTCCATGTTTCTCTTCCCCTCGAAGTGGGATATTTAATTATTTGCCATCGTAAGAAAGGCCACACCTTCAGATGCCACTATAAGAAAGGAATCAACACATTTGCCATTATTACATCGTGTTGCTTACAAATTTGCCACTTTGTCCGACGTGGCGTGCCAAATCAGCGTTCCACGCTGGAGAGGCCACGTGAAATGTCATTCCTGCCCTCGTCTTCTCCATTCACTCGACGCCGTCCCCCACCCGACCCAGGCCACCCCATTTCCTCCTCCTCCTCGCGGGAAACCCTAGCTGGACGCGGAGCGGCGGTGACGGGTGGAGGCGGCGACGGGTGTTGGGACGCGCTGGATCGAAGGTAAGACCTCCATGCTTGTTGCTTTTGCGGGTCTTGGATTTTGGAGGACTGGATTCCCTTCGCTTTGGTTGGGGTCTGATACTCCATTTTCTCTGCTCGTCCATGTGAATCGTAGGCAGTAGATGCGCGGGTGATCCATTTGATTGTCATGGAGCCTAGCGAGTGCCCTCGGTGGTAAGCCAAGTAGTTGCCCTGACTGCTTCATTGCACTGCATATGAATGTGGTTGGGGTTGGATATCTCTAACTGCAAACCTTTTCTATTTTGATGTTTGTGTCAGGATTGATCCTGACAATGCCTTTAGAATAATTGTTAAATGTGAAAAATTTAAGGCGAATTTGGACTATGGTATGCTAGATATGGATGAGCAGTGGCATGATGTCTGGTTTGATAGGAGCAAAGCTTACAATCTAGATACATTTGTCAATGATATGGGAAGTAAGATTATCTGGGGTCGTAGTCAGACACTTGCAGTGTGGTCAGTGGATACTGATAGTGATGCAAAGTGGAAGATTAGAAGGAATGAGCACTTTGAGAAGATGATTTCCTCAAGGTTCAAGGTTGCCTATGTTGTAGTTGAAGTTGTTGACAAAGGCTATGAGCAGAGTGAACATCCTTTTAGCAGTGGTACTGGTTCAATTGGTAACTCTGGTGTGACTAGTCAAGGTCCTAATATCTTTGCTGAAGGTTTAGATGAGACATTTAGCTTTAATGAACAGGCAAATCAGTCTAGTGAACCAGCACCTGTGACAATTGACTGGGAGACTTTGGTTATTATGCCTCAGGATGATATGGATGGTGAGGCAGTTGCAGTTGTTGATGAGGAAAGATTGTATGAGTCAATGGGTTTTAATGATGCTGATGAACCAGTTGAAGCACCAGCTATGCCTGAATCTGCCAATCCTGTTATGTCTGAACAAGTTCAAGAAGAGATGAGAGATGCAGGTGTTCCTGTTGATGACAAAGACCCTACTGAGCCAGTTATGGATTGGGATAGGGATAATCCAGACATGTCAGTTGGCTCTACATATCCTTCTATGTATGAGTTCAGGCTAGCAGTTAGGCAGTATGCTATAGTTGAGGAATTTGAGTTAGGCACTGAGAAGTCTGACAAAACCAGGTTCAGGGGTTATTGCAGAGCTGATGGCTGCCCCTGGGTAATTTGGGCTAGGACACAGAAAGATGGTTGTGTCAGGGTACATACTAACTACTTTCTGGGCATTTTTTTGTTTAGGTATATTTGTTCATTTTGATGTTTGTGTACTAACTTGCTTTGATGTTTGTGCAGGTTCAAATAAACAGCAATACTCACCAGTGTGCTTCAACAAGCAGAGTTATTGGGACAATGGCATCTCAGGCTTGGGTTGCTGAGAGAGCTATCCCTTTACTGAAGAGAAAACCTGATCTAGGTGCAAAAGAGATCAAGCAAGCATTGGAGGACAAATATAAGATACAGATTGCCTATCAGACGGTCTGGTATGGTAGACAGAGAGCAGCAGATAAGCTATTTGGTAAATGGGATGATTCGTTTGATTGGTTGTACAGGTTCAAAGCAGAAGTTGAGTTGAGATCCCCGGGAAGTATTGTAGAGATAGACATTGTGCAAAATGAAGAGAAGAAGCATTTCAGTAGATTTTTTTGTGCATTTAAGGGCAGCATAGATGGCTTTCTTGGTGGCTGTAGACCTTACATAAGTGTAGACTCCACTGCTCTCAATGGGTTATGGAAATGGTCACATGCCAGCTGCCTTAGCACTAGATGGGCACAATTGGTTGTTCCCTTTAGCCTTTGGTTTTTTTGATTCAGAAACCAAAGATAATTGGATTTGGTTCATGGAGCAACTTCACAAGGCAGTTGGTGTGCTTCCAAGATTGGCCATATGCACTGATGCATGCAAGGGCCTAGAAGCTGCAGTGAAGCAGGTTTTCCCATGGGCAGAACATAGAGAATGTTTCAGACACCTCATGGAGAACATGAAGAAGCTTTTCACTGGTGAGGTGTATGGAAAAAACATGTGGCCAGCTGCAAGAGCATACTCAGTTGGCAAGCACAAATATTTTCTGGACAAAGTTTTAGCAGCTAGCCCTAAGGTAGAACCTTGGCTCAATGAACACCACAGCTTTCTGTGGGCTAGATCAAAGTTTTCAACAGATATCAAATGTGACTACATCAACAACAATTTAGCTGAGTCTTGGAATGCATGGATCAAAGACTTCAAAGATCTGCCTCTACATTGTATGGTTGATGCTATAAGGGAGAAGGGAGTAATCATGTTTGAGAAAAGGAGAAAAGTCTCTAGAGCTTTGGATGGGATCATACTTCCAGCCATTGTTCAACAGTTAAATGCAGCCTCAAGGGGATTAGGACACTTGAAAGTCACTAAGGGCACTGATGAGAGAGCTGAAGTCACTGAGATATACAAGGATGAGGAAGTGAGAAGACATGTTGTATACTTGACAGAACTTAGATGCACTTGTAGGGAGTGGCAGGTCACAGGCAAACCTTGCCCACATGCTTTGGCTGTCATCACTACTGATAGGGGACGGCCACAATATTCAAAATATGTGGACATGGCTTATTCTGTGCAGAAGTTCAAACAAGCATATGATGCAGGATGGCCTAATATAACTGATAGGAATCAGTGGCCAGAAGTTGACAAGGGCTTCAAACTATATCCACCAGAAGGTACCAAAAGAGGGGTTGGTAGGCAGAGAAAGAACAGGATACCATCTTGCTTGGAGAGGTCAGGAAAAGCTACAAGGCAAACACAGTGTGATGGTTGTGGTGAGCTAGGTCATAGAAAGGGAAGCTAGAGATGTTCCCTTACTGGGACTAGGAAAAGGAAGAGGTCCAAGAAGAGCAAAGTAAAGGTTGGCAGAAAGAAGTCCAAGAAAGACACATCTACACCTGTGGAGGTGAGAACACCTAGGACAAGGGCAGCAGCTGTAAGAGAGCAGGCAGAAGCTGAAGCTGCAGCAGCTGCAAAAGAGAAAGAGAAAGCAGAAGCAGCAGCTGCAGCAGCTGCAAAAGAGAAAGCAGAAGCTGAAGCTGCAGCAGCTGCAAAAGAGAAAGAGAAAGCAGAAGCAGAAGCTGCAGCAGCTGCAAAAGAGAAAGCAGAAGCTGAAGCTACAGCTGCAGCTGCTGCAAGAGACAAGGCACAGGCTGAAGCACCACCAGAGCAACATGTTCAGACAGAACAAGGAGGCACATCAACAGCTAAGAGGTAATTTCTTTTTACAGTTGTGACAGATTGTTTTACAGTTGTGACAGATTGTTTTACAGTTGTGACATCCATATTGTTTACTCTTGCTTGTTCCAGGAGACTTGATTTAGAGCAAGTGTTGCCCTTGGAGCCTATCCCTTTGGAGACAGTGCTGTACAAGCCTCCAGCCAAAATGATGACTCCAAGGAGGAAGCAGTTAGCCACCAAGGTCAAGAAGGCTACTCCACCCAAAAAGATGACACCAAGGAAAAAAGGAGCTGCCAAGAAATGAAACTGCTTAGTGTCATGCATTGTGATGGGTGCTTTTGGACATTGTCATATTTATTTCTGTTGTGTAAGGCAGACATGTGATGCCAGTTTCAACTTGTTATGGGTGCTATGAACCTGTGATGTTGTGTAAGGCAGACATGTTTATTTCAGTTCCCTGTGATGGGTGCTATGAACCTGTTATGTCATTCTGTTATGTAAGACACACATGTGGTTTGTGATCTGGAGCCTATTATGCTTATTTGATCGATCCTGGATCAATATGCTGCATTGTATCTGTTATTCTGCTCATTTGCTCACTCATTCAACAAATTGCATATCATGCCAGATGAGTTCATTCATTCAACACACAGACAGATTGTTCATTCAACACATAGACAGATTGTTCATTCAACACGCAAACTGATTGTTCATTAACCAAACACAGACATTGTTCATTGTCATTCATACCTTATCTACAACCATTCATCACAGATGCATGGGATCCCCATATACATTGTTCACTTCAAAGCATACCCTACAACCATGCCTACTAATGCTACAACAAACATAACTAAGACAATCACAATCTTCATCAGCTTTTCCACTTTGGCCTCCATTGCTTTGTTCTGCATCATGGCACCACCAGTTAATTGGGATCTCTGCACTTGCTGGAGCTGGACAGATTGCACCTCTTCTTCAATCTCAGCATCAATTTCAGGATCATTCACCCGAATGACCTTTGCTTCGATCAATGCATCAAGATATTGCCTCTGCCACTTGTAGAAGTCACACCAATCTGCCAACTGAACTCCAAATCGAAACAAATCAACCAACCCCGCATCAAGATCTACAATCACAGCACAAACCGAAATCCGAATCCACACTTACCCAAGTTAAATTTCGTGGGCACTTAAAGTACACCCGGCCGTGGTTCGCATTCTCCTTCTTCGAGCGCCGCTCGATAACCCTAGCCTTGCTGCAGTGAGGGCACACCACCAATGGCAAGCCTGTTTCCTCACCTTCTTCCCTCCCCATACCCTCGACCGACGATGACCCTGCTATGCGCGACATCTCCTCCGCGGGTGGATGGCCGGCGACGAGCCGCACCCAGGCAGATGAGACGGAGGAGGAGGAAATGGGTGGCCTGGGTCGGGTGGGGGACTGCGTCGAGTGAATGGAGAAGACGAGGGCAGGAATGACATTTCGCGTGGCCTCTCCAGCGTGGAACGCTGATTTGGCACGCCACGTCGGACAAAGTGGCAAATTTGTAAGCAACACGATGTAATAATGACAAATATGTTGATTTCTTTTTTATAGTGGCATCTGAAGGTGTGGCCTTCTTACGATGGCAAATAATTAAATATGCCCCTCTAAGTCGTGCTCGGCTGCGGCGGCGCGATTCGCCTTTGCAGATTGAGTTAGGAGACCAAATCAAAAACAGAGAGGTAGATGATGCATATATATAGATATAAGATGGACAGGCAAAGGTAGGAGAGGAGTAGAGATCCGAGGAAGGAGAGAACGTCGCCTGCCTGCCCGTACTATGGGGCCGCTGGCGCTGCGGCGGCTCACGTCGCTGCGCGACGACCAGCGTCGTCAACAGCAAGTCCTTTCCCGGAGTAAGCCTTCTCACCTCAGCAGCTCCCCCGCGGCTCCGCTCTCTGTTAAAAAAAAAACTCTGGGAGGAGACCTCGAGACATTTTTTTTCTTCCTCTTAGATCTATTCATGTCTGGCATGGGACATTATAACCATGCTTGTTTTTTTTTCTTTTCTTTCGAGAATCCATGACCATGCTTGTTGGGTTGCAGATGCATTGATTGCTTCACCAGCGAATAAACGAAAGGGTTCGCCCTGTCAACAAGATGGTGATTCTTTTTCTTTAACAGAAAATGATGACGGTGAAGCAATGAGACGCTCAATCCCAGACCTTCCAGAGGTATGTGGCATGAAATTTTGATGATGAATGGCTATATTGCAAGCATACTATCACTATAGCAGCTCTTAACTCAAATTCTTCGGACTATGCTAGTTAAACGCCTATATAACCTGTAAACAGAGAACAGATCTTCAATTGCTATAGGACACAGTCCTACTCTCCTAATAAATTGTCATGAGTCTTAGATCACCTGTTAGCTTGATGAGTATTTCCTTGAGTTATCTTAATTTCTCTTAAATTAGAGTGGGCTTCTTCTTCTTTTCATATAATTACTGTGCATTAGATCCACTGCTGTGCTTTTTATTTTTACCAGAACTCTGAATGTGCAACCTTGCCTTTCCACATATATTACATGTCATCATAGTCCAGCCGAACCCCCATTCATTATTTCACCTAAGGTTATCTTAAGTTATCTCAAAGTCTTATGTAGATATGCATTTCATTTTCAATTATAACACTACTCTTCTTACCACCTAGAGCCTAAAAAAACTCGACCTGATACCACCTAGAGCCTATATGTATATTCACCTATAATGAGACATGATTTTTGATACTATCTAGTATGGTTTTCCCCAAATGTCTGATAAAGATATACAATGTACTGTTAATGAAACTCTTAACATAAGATCTCTGACCTCGTGAGCCATCCACCTCGCAAATTCTGAAGATACGCGACTGATATTACTAACCTATGCAGAGACAGTTACAGTAGCAGCTGAACAGAATTTTTTCCAACTTAAAAGTCACATAGTGTTTGTTCTTAAGCATACTGAGATTGCAATCATCCTTAACCAATAAATACATCTTTAAGCTAAGAGTTTGTTAAATGACTATCAAAGCCCTGTACAAATGCACTTTCCACAACATTGAAGATTGTCTTTAGCTTCCAAAGAAGGTACGAAGTGATGAGATGGTGGCCTTTTTATATTGACCAATGCTTACGAGGCCTGGCAGGCAACATCATTAAGTCTTATTTTACCAAAGTCTAGCAACTATAACTTGTAACCTCCAATACAAGCAATTTTTGGCATGTATGTGATTAGACCAGAAATATGATCAGGGCTAATCATCCCAGGTTCAAGAAGAATCGAAAAAATAACCACTCTTGATAGCTTAAAGTAAGTTGTTCAACCTTGCTTGATTGTCATATTCATTCTATAAGAATTGGAAAGAAAAAACATTGCACTCTAGGACATTGATTCTGCCATATTGCTATCTAAATATATAAAAATGAGGAGTTGAATAACATGTTGTTTCATTATGTTTGTTTTATATGGCCCTTTTGATCTATTATCTCTTTCACATATTCACCAAGGCTTATGTCTATCTTACACTGCTAAATGAACTCAAACCTGGTTGATTCTATTTATTGGGTTCCTGTTCGTTTAGGCACTCAGGTTTGCTATTTGTATCCTATGCAGAAGTACATTTTTTTTGTTTCTATGCTGCTTTAACCTATTTATAACATGTTGCACGTTAAAACATCACGCTGTCCATTTTGGTTGACAAAGTTGCACAGCAACCAATATCGTTGTCTACTCGGTGCTCTTATACCCTCAGTACTGTCTTTTCTTTCTTAAGAACCCACTTAAAGGTTAAAACGCTGTTGGAGAAAAATTTATGTATGCAATGGTCAATTTACCTACCAGTGCTACCAAAATTACATTCTGCTTCACTATCTATCTAAGCAATGCTACCTGTTTACATTCCGCTTCACTATCTACCTAAGCAACGCAGCAAGTCCTGTGGGAATTATGTGGAGTGCTATCCTGGGTAGAATGCTACTCTGTGGTTCTACCGTTTTTCTTTCTCTGGTTTAAGTAACCATTTGGCTTTACAATCCCAATGTTGACCCCTTCTGTTTACATGCTTGCTCATGCAGGATATCTGGCATCATATCCATTCTCTAATGCCACTACGTGATGCTGCTCGTGCCGCTTGCCTGTCTCATGCCTTTCTACGTTTCTGGAGGTGTTATCCCAACCTCACCTTCAATGAGCATGTGTTTTACCCTGAAGGATATGGAGGCAATTTCAGCCACACAGTTGACTGTATTATGAGAAACCACTCAGGCATTGGTGTGAAGATATTGAAGCTTGAATCATTTAGTACCACCTATCACAATCTTAACAGCTGGCTTCAGGTTGCTGTTAAACCAGGGATTGAGGAACTCACCCTTAGGCTGCATTATATATTCGAGAAAAAGTATAAGTTTCCCTGCTCACTTTTATCGGATGGGGTTAGGAACTCAATTCGGTATCTTGAACTTTTCTTTTGTACCTTCCGGCCCACAGCTGAACTTGGTCCTTTGCGAAGCCTAACAAGTCTGCATCTTTCACATGTGCGTATTACGGGGGATGAGTTAGAGTTCCTTCTTTCGAACTCTCTTGCTTTAGAGGAGTTGGAACTCCTTCAGTGCAAGGGAATAATTTGCCTGAGTATACCTTGTGAGCTGCAGCGCTTCAACTGGCTGAGAATTTCTGCATGCGGGAGGCTCAAATTGATAGAGAGCAAAGCTCCAAATCTCTCCAGTTTAGACCTTGGTGGCGGAAATTCCAAACTATCACTTGGAGAAGCTTTGCAAATGAAGAACTTAAGCATGTCGGATTCAACTGTTGTCTGTTATGCTCGTACTGAGCTGCCATCCACTATGCCAAATCTTAATACTCTTAAATTATGTTCGTATGAAGAGGTAAACTCTAAAAACTTGGGCGGTATATGATTAGCAATATATATTGCAGTAGTCATAGCTTGTGAATAATTTTAATATTAGACGTGGCATATTGTTTATGCAGGTGATCAATACACCAATGCTGTCTACAAAATTTCTCTGCCTCAAGCACCTGACCATTAGTTTGAGAAAAAGACCCTTTCCTTGGTCCTATGACTATTTTTCTCTGGTTTCTTTCCTTGACGCGTCTCCTTCCTTGGAGACCTTAAGCTTGGATGTAAGATGCTGTTTGACTGTTCTGCAAAGATGTCTGATCACTCTGTTGGACCAATTAATTACATTTCTTTTTCATCTTTTAGGTAGCAAAGAAACCAATGGAGCATGAATTGGTTTTTGGACATCCCTCGAATTTGAGGCAGATGGCTGAAGACCAGCATTGTTGCCTCAAGAATGTGAAGATCACAGGGTTCAGCGCTACGAAGAGTTTGGTTGAGCTGACCTGCTATATCCTTAAGAACGCAGTGTCACTTGAGTGTCTCACATTGGACACTCATTATGGTTATACTACGAGGTGTTCTGACAGTATAATTGGACGGTGCATCCCGATGGGCAACGGTCTGGAGGAAGCCCGTACAGCGCTAGTGGCTATCAGAAGATACATCAAGGGTAAAGTTCCAGCCAGAGTTAAGCTGACTGTTGTGGAGCCTTGTAGCCGATGCCATTAAGTTGTCGTAATCACTTGCATAATGTATGACATGGAGCACTTGTATGATCATTTTTAATTTAATTTGAGATGGAGCTTGGTTGTTTCTTGAGCTTGTGCGAACAAATGGCTCTGAATGCTATGATGCGAAAGAGTAGATGCAAATGACATCATTTTCCACAGCAGCGGCCACACCTGGAACTTAATTATTTTGAAAAGCAACGAAATTACAGACCACACCATTAAAATGACACGTTTGAAAAACTTGAATTGAAGCTCCTGGACTACCGACCAATCCCTAAAAACGAGCAGGTCCTACCACGAAACCAGAGCACAGTGGGCTCTCAAACTACTAATAGCAAATGATCATACCTATGCCATGGCATATCCTTCCATGTTCTGAAGGTAATCAGGGTTAATCGAATTGAATTCAAACCTGGCCTAATAGAATTCCTCCAGAACAACTTGTTGAGAGACACACGGACAACAAGATTGTGGGAGGTTATGCAGCTTTGCTGGCAACATATTGCTTCTTCTCTAGACCATTTCCTCCTAGAGGACAATAGTGTCTGCTGGGCAAAATGGACTGTGGTAGAGTCTGATGGGGGATTTAGGCCATCAAGCCGACGATAGGGCGGCCGGATCCGTGATGTGCTGGCTTCAACGCCGCTGCCCGGAGATGAAGCCGTCGCCCAGGGAGAGGCCACCACCGCCACCGCGCGGAGAGCAGAGCCGCCTCAAGTTCTCCTCTCCCTTCCCTTCCCTCACGTGCCTCGTGTGCCTCATGTAAAATTAACATGATTCCAAACTTTGATTCTGAAACTTCTCTAACCACAAACACTAATCTGTATATTTATCTAACGCAAACCTGTAGATTAAACAGTAAGCAATTGGCAGGTTAGAGAAAACACCTTCGCATTTTGCCTCAACTGAATACCCAAAGGGATCTATATCAAATGATACTTGCCTGTGATTGAGGTAAATGTATCCCTCGACAGCCTCAATCATACATCATCAAGCAGACTTTGAAGAGTTGTTTAACACGACAAGATGACACAACTTATCCCCTGAATTTAGTCTCATGTATGCAGCAGTGATAAAAGTGATACAAGAAACAAGTTCTCACTTCAATGCAGAATCTCTACCCCCGTGTTAAAAAAATATTGAATAAAGTAGCAGAATCTCCTACTCTCTTGTGATATTTTCCCCATGTTCCAGTTTGGATTGAAGTGATGACTGTAACTTTTACATCTTTTAACCTATCAACTCACAAGTCCATCAGGATCAATTGGTATGAGATGAATTTGTACGTTACCATAAGTACATATGCGAAAATCATGTGTGATGCGGTGCAACATCGAGCAGACACTCTCCTGTTGTCTAGTATCTCTGCCAAGCAGCACTTCTGCTGTGTGGTAGCTAGGCCCCCAATGGAATGTCCCTGTCCTTGACGAACTGAAGCACCAGCTGCGTGGAGAAGAAATTGTACGAATTTAGACATTTACATATAAAGTTAGAAAATAGCAGCCACTGATTTCGTTGTTGCATAGCATCGACGGCCCAAGTGGCTGGTTGCATTCAGGGATCTGAATGCATTTTCCAAGCATTGGTGTTTTGATTTGTTACTCTGGAAATCAAGAGCTAGTATTTATTTGTGTGACAATCAGTTTGTGCAAACATATCCTTCAGCATTATTGCATACCTAGTACGAGTAGAACTAAGGCTAGGACTTAGGACCTAGTAGAAGAGGACTAATCCCTAACCTGCAGGACATCAGGGGCGTTGGCAAGGGTGTCGGCGAAGGGCTCCCAATCCTGGGTCATCATGCCACCGTCGGGGTCAGCGATCTTGATAGAGGACTAATCCCTAACCTGCAATATGATAAGAGACATTTTGGTATCTTTGATCGGTGTTCATGTGACACCTACTGATCGGTTTCAGTTAATGTCGTGTAGACTGAAGTTAGTTTGCAGAAGTGCAGTGGGGGACTGGGGACACATACAGCGGCCACCGCTCAGTTCTTGTTCCTCGGTGAGGTCCTCCTTCCAGCCACCGGTGCTGCCGGCGCAGCAGCCTTCCTCCTTGGCGACGCCCTCGCCGGCGCCCCGGCAGCTGGTGCGGAAGCCTTCCTCTTCGACGACGCCTTGGCCGCCGCTTTTGCCGCTGGCGCGGAAGCCTGCCTCCTCGGCGAGGTCCTCGCCGGCGTTGGAGCCTTCTGCTTCTTCTCCACCTGCTGCTGTTGCGCGGTGATGCGGTCGAACTCGTCGCTGAGCTTCCTCGCGCGCTTCTTCTTGGCCGCGGTGGCGATGGCCTCGAGGGGCTCGTCCGCCTCCTCCTCCTCCTCCCCCCTCTTCCTCCGACAGGTCGGACCCGTCGGAGTCCTCGTCGTCGTCGACGACCTCCCGCTTCAGGATCTGCTCTTGCGCCGCACCTCCTCCCCATCGCTGGCCTCATCGTCGGATCCGAGCGATGCGGGCTTCTGGCTGGCGGCGCGGGCCTTGGTCTTGGCATCGCGGCGCGCGCGACGGCGGAGCTTGTCGATGGAGCCCTGGAGGCGGAGGCGCTTGACACCGCGGCCGCCCATGGACCAGTGCGCCTCCTGCGCCCAGGCGAGGAGCGGGTCGGTGACGGACACCGGCGGGTCGACGCGGTCGCCAAGGAAGAAGCGCGGCCGCGGGCGGGTAGGGTCCACCAAGGAAGGGCGCGTGGAGAGGAACGGCCGCGGATGGCAGGCGGCGGTGACTGCTGCGGGAGTTGGGGGTGGAGTCGTGAATCGGATCTGAGGGGTGGCGGCGCGTCGGGGCTGCGGGCCGCGTGATTAGGCTATCCGCACTCGCTCTATATCCATCATTAAAAAGAATATTCCATCCTCATCATCCAAATCACATACTCTATACCAATTTTTCACGCACCCACCATACTCTAAATCCCATACTCTATCCCAATCACCCTATATTTTATTCAACCATCTCAACTATCATATCCTCTCTCCTCACCTTTTTCTTTTCCTCTTCTTTTCTGTATCTCCTCCCACTTTTTCTTTTTCTTTTCTTTTTTCTATCTCCTCCATTCTTTTTTCTTTCTTCCTTTTTTCTTTTTTC
>CM014275.1:64282267-64341088 GCA_004135705.1 Alloteropsis semialata
ATCCTGACCAAGCTGCAAGCCTGCAGCTGCAAGCGAGCCGTGCCCTTGCCCTGCTCCCCTGAAACTGAAAGCCTCTGCAACTGCATACATTACAAACGCATGTGCCTGCGCCTGCTTTTGCTTTGCTTCCCCTGCCTGCTGCCTGCTGCTTTGAAAAAAAAGAGAGAGAAAAGCCAACCGGTCGCCGGCCGGCCGGCCTGCCGGGCCCCTACCACCCCATGACCATGAGGCCCCTCCCGCAGCCGCCGCGTCCTACGCTGCCTGCTTTCCCCTTTGCGCCGCCCGCTGCCGCACCGTCCAATCCCCATTGCCATCGGCTTTGGCTTTCCGGCGCCCAGAAAGAAGCTGCAGGAATTAGGCAGCAATTACCTCCTGGTCTTCCACCCCATTGACATGATTAGCAAGCCACCATTTGTGCTCTCTCACTCTGTCTGCTGTCTGCAACAACACATGACCCCAAGCTGAGCTCGTCCTCTTCTACTGGCCATGACTACTGTAGCTCGCTCGCTCCTACTCGAGTGCTACACTACACACGATAAGTTCGCTGTTTGGCCCCATCTGGTTATAAGTAACCACAAAAAAGACATACGTGACTGACATTGTATGCCGCGTTCTAAGTTGACAGTCAAAGTGTGAGATGAAGGAGATAAATATGACACGGGAGTTGAAGGAGGTGCGGCTGCTGGGAGTTGAAGGAGATAAATATGACATGTGGGGCCTATGTCAGGAGGGGCAAAATCGTCTTTTCCACACGCACTTAACAGCACATGAACGGAAATGTAGACGAAATGACATACAAGACATAAGTGAAAATTTTTGTGGCACTCAGGACAATTCAAAAAATTTTATGGCACTCAGACAAGTGGTCAAAATTTCTATGGCACACAAGCAATTCTCTCGAAAGATTTTGGTCGAGCCCCCCCGTCCCGTCGGTTGGTTCAATGTGGGTGGCCACTGGCCACTGGGTGTACGTGTATTTCGTGGATTCTGCTCGTGCCAGTGGAACGGATTTGCCGAGAAATCACTACTGTTGCTCGGTTCTGCCCTCGTCAGGTTTGGGACTGACTCTTGTATCTGTGTACCCACCCTACCCGATCTGTCCTTTGTTTGGTTATGGACTCAATTTCGATTCGAATCCTACAAGGAGCGACCCTACCCAATCTGCCCTTGGTTTGGCTGTTACCGTGATTAAACAGTGAAGTGATTTGCATATTACAACCTTAAAATCCTAATCACCTAACTCATAAACCTCAATCACCAATAGGAATCCGCCCGCTCATCTCCACAAGTAAATTAAACATTCAAACATCGGGCGGAATCTGGTCAAAAAAAAAAACATCGGGCGGGATCCACAAATGTTGCCAGCTCATCTCCGCAAACAAAAATCCAGGCATGCGATAGGTACCAAAATATTCAGCATTGAATGTGTCCAACAAGCAAAGCATGGTTCATACATTTCTAGAAATGTTAAACATCTACTGTGATAAACATTTAACAGGTCCTGCAATCCAAGAAACAAAGCATGGTTCATCCAAAGCTGAGTTAAAAACTACTGAGTTGCATGCACCAACCAATTCAACTTAAAAGCTTAAGCTGATAGGGAAAGGTGGGCAATTCACTTATACTTAAACACTCCCCCTCACGTGTAGGCTCCCCTAGGCCTCAAACGTGGAAATTAGAAGTCGGCTGCAATTATTTATCTAATCGCGCCTGCCAAGATTTGACCTCTGGCTTTGATACCATATTGAGTTGCATGCACCAAGTCACCAACCAATTCAACCAAAAGCTTAAGCAGATAGGGAAAGGTGGACAATTCATTTATACTTCAACAAAAACTATTACACATTGCACCTAGCTAGCATGGCACCGCCTGCAGTGCTCCACGACGGTCAACTTAACTGTAGACGGAACTTTATCCTCGATGTATGTTCTGATAGCCGCAGCACCTCTATGGGCTTCCATGAGAAAACCCTTGCTCATTTCAGCGCACTGGCCACCAGACATTTCGGTATCACACTTAGGATCACCACAAGTGGTATCCAGTGTAAGGCACTCAAGTGACTTCGCGTTCTGGAGAATATAACATACCAGCTCAACTAAGCCCTTGGCAGAGTTGAAACCTTTGATCTTCACACTCTTGAGGCAGCCATGGTGCTGTTCAGGCATCTGCCTCAACTGTGATGAGCCTCCAAAAATGGATTCTTGAGGCACACCTTCGTCACCTACCTGAGGACAGAAAAGGCATCATATAAAATAGAACTAAAAAAAGATGTTCCAACAAAGTGATAAGATATTTTGCAGGATGGGATGAAAAATGTCTTACATCCAACAACCAAGTCTCCAAAGAAGGAGAAGCATCAAGAAAAGAGACCAGAGAAAAATAATCATAGGATGGGCAAAACATCAAACTCAGAAAAATTGACAGGTGCTTGAGGAATAGGAATTTTGTAGGCAGCATTGGTGTATTGACCCTCTGCAAATACAGATGCCTCAGATTAATAATTATACAAAAGATAAAACTACTGTGGTATGCATATATCCCCTACTAGCCTAAAATAACTGAACTTTTAAGAAAAGTATACCTCATGACCTGAACCAATGGAAATAGTTTGAAGTTCTGGCATATTGGATGGAAATTCAGCACGGGCGTAATAGACAAGGTCTGAACGCTCCATGCACAGGTTCTTCATTTGCATTGTTTCTCCAAGTGAGACTTTTACCCTCTCTCCCTTAAGGATAAAACTGAAGAGATTTCGAGCTTTGCTCTCTATCACTCGCAGCTTTGAGCAATAAGATACCTCCAGGTAGTGGAGCTGCACGCAAGGTATCTTCAGGCATATTATCTTCGGGCATTCACTAAGGTCTAACTGCCTCAAAGCAGGAGAGTTAGAAAGGAAGCACTCTAACTCATCCCCCGAAATACGCACAGAATGCAGGCGCAGACTTGTTAGCTTTCTCAACGGACCAAGTTCAGCTGTCGGATGGAAGGCACACAAGGAAAGTTGAAGGTACCGGATAGAGTTTCGGAACCCATCAGATAAAAGTTTGCATGGGACGATGTACTTCATCTTGTCACTATGACATAGCGCAAGGGTGAGTTTTTCAATCCCCGGTGTAAAAGCAATCTGAAGCCATCTGTAGAGATGCTGGCATGCAACATAAATACCATATAATTCAAGCTTGAGTATCTTGATGCCTATGCCTGAGTGGTTCCTCAGGATGTTATCAATTATGCGGCTGAGATTCTCTTGATGTGCATTTGCCTTTGAGCCAATGGTATGCCTATTCAAGACAAGAGCAGGACGACATCTCCAGGAGAGTAAAAAGGCGTGAGACGAGCAAGCAGCACGGGCAGCGGCACGAAGTGGCAATAGGGAATGTATACGGTGCAAGATGTCCTGCATGCACACACATTGGACGAAAAATAAAGATTTGGACTGTAAGCCCAAAGGGTTACTTATCAGAGAAAGATAAAACAGCAAAACATGGCAGTAATATTCTACCCAAGGTAATTCTCAGCATGAGCCCACAAGGTGCATTGCATTACATAGGTAGGTATTGCAGTGGAATTATACATGGTGAACAAATTGGCCATCGCATAGAAGGTTTTCCCCATTAATGTTACTTTGGGCTCTGAGAGAGAAAAAAAGTGAATTGCTAATGGATAGCACTGACTAAATACTACGAAATATCCTACTTGCATTTTTCTTATAATAGAGGCTTGTAACTAGGATATAATAGATAATATATTTAAAAAAACATCGTGAAGTGACATGCTATTTAATCCAACATCTGCCAGGATTTACATAGAACAATAACAGACATTCCTCTAGCTTGAATCCTGAACCTAGTTGAAATATTGGTCCAATTTTTATTTTATTTTCTAAAATGGTGATGCCAATCAAAGCTAACAGAACTGCTTGGCTGCACAATAACTCGCATAAGACTAACGCAAAGCTGCAAACCCACTTATACTGAGCTATCAAGACTTGTCATTTTTCTTATTCTGGAATGAACATGCAAACTTGAAAATTAAGCTTGCTCGTTTCATGTTGTATCACACATACTGGGATGTCTCCCAATTGCTTGTATTGGAGATCAAAAGTTGCTGTTGCTGGACCTTGGGGAAAACAGAACTAAAAATGATGCTTGTGAAACTCTAGGTTTGACCTCTCAATGTGCATTTATGAGGCGAAGGTGATTGAAATCGCAACATGACGCTTTTTATTGGTTCTGGAGTAACTGTTCTCTCTAGAAAGCTTAGCAAAAACGCAGTCGCATATCCCCAGAATCTTCTAGGTCACAAATGACTAAATGGGAGACCCTATGTTAAGGTTTTGCTAAAGTGGACACTGTGTATATCTATTAGACATTTAGGGGAAACCATATCAAACAGCATCAACCATCTTATGCCTCATATCATTCGTCATATATAGGAGTGGTGACATAATTAAGTACAGGAAAAGAACAAACCACAAGAAATTCAAGATAAATTAACCTCACTCTAGGAAATCTACTCTTTATCAAGATAACAGTTAACAGGGGATCATCTTTCACAAAAAGATAACATAGGATCTAAGGCTTACAACAGACAATCCTCTGCTGGAGTTAAAAAGCTACTGCAGTTTTTGTTAGATGAAAGCTGTAGCTGTTTTCCTTTTTTTTTTTTGTGAGACTAAAAGCACAGCATCTGAAACAAAGCCAAGGAACTAATTTAGGAGTGCAGGAGTGTAAACAACTGCAGCACTAGGAACTCTGTTCTATGTTTATAGATAGTATCATCTAGCTAACTTAGTACAAAGCAATTGATTTGGTAGAGCTGCCATTGTGATATTATGCTTGCAAATTTCAACATAAGCCCTTCACCAGCAAAGTTTTATGTCAGAGTACCTCCGGTAGTGCTGGGATTGGACACATCGTTATTTCAGCAGCTTGAGAATCGCCATGGCCAGAGGGCGAGCCTTTTCCTTTATCCACTGAAGCAATTGATCCATCTGCAAACCAACAAGGATTGTTCTGATAGGCTATGCTAGAATTGAATATGACTAAGAAAAAACAAGAAGCTAAGCAAGAAAGAAACAATCTATTGAAATTAAAACTTTTATGAATCAAGTGGGGGTGCCTAAGGAAATTTCTCATTGCTAGTTAAAAAAAATGGCCTAAGGAGACAGGGCACTAGCAAATTACCACCACAGCTAACTGTGAAGAGACGCCTTTTGTCCTTAAGAAAAACAAACAAATGCACATATGTTTGGTAGCCGGCTCATTCATGAATTGGAGATGAGACGCCGCGAGACGGCGAGTGCTAGGAGAGGGGCTTACTCGGGGGCCGGTTTCGCCGCTCACGCCGCCGCCGGTCGCACTGCAGGCGCAGGGACATTGAGCCGCTGATGCGCCAGAAGCCCTGCCCAGTGGTGGTCGGAAGTTGGAACAATCGACGATGATACCTATAGTTCCTTTTTCTGCCGTCGGTCAGATTCGGGGCTCCTATCCGTCGGATTTTGAACCCTCGAAAAGAAATCGAGCCGGCGCCAGTGCCGCCGGGCGGGGCTATCTGATTCTGAATTTCTGATACGAACGAGAAGAGAGATGAGCCGCGGTTAGTCGGAGTCGCGCGCGGCTGTGGCTGGCTGCGCCGGGGGCTCCTATTATTCTACCGGAAGGATATAAGAATTATCTATAAATCCCAATTACAATAATGAAGGCTCAAATATTAGGAAACAGTCCGGTTTGTTGGTTTTTCGTTACATTTTGGCGCGCCTGACTTTTTTCACGCGGGTTTCCGTTACGATTTGGGCACGCCTGAATTTTTTCTCGCGACGCTGATTTCCGTTACGATCTGGGCGCGCCTGACTTTTTTTATCGCAAATGTTGCAATGATGTGTTTCTCGCGCGCAAAAATTTCTGCCCGCCTTTTATTTTTTTGCTGGGTACGTGGTTCTAAGTGGGAAACATAACGGGTGGGAACCAACTCACAAAATGAAGTTGCAAGTTGCAAATTTGTAAATAAACTTAACATTCGGTAACTTCATATTTCAGAGCGCAAATTATAGGTAATATAATCTAGTTCTAATATAGCATTTTCTTTGACAACTGATCTTCCACAGCAACTTATCAGCAAGTAGTGTAGCAAGAACCTGTTAACAATAAAACAATGCTCCAAATGTTAATCATTATGTCAATTTTTATTGTGACTTTGAGCATTACAAAACAAGAAATGTTCAACATTTTCATTCTTAATGAATACAACAATGTTGAACATTAAACTTAGTAAAGTTGAAATGTACAAATAGATATGTTGAAATGTACATATAGATATGTTGAACATTCCACAAATAAAGTTGAACCTAGTTCTAGTAAAGTGTTTGAAATGTTGAAATACTGT
This sequence comes from Alloteropsis semialata, assembly GCA_004135705.1. Classification (NCBI taxonomy): domain Eukaryota; kingdom Viridiplantae; phylum Streptophyta; class Magnoliopsida; order Poales; family Poaceae; genus Alloteropsis; species Alloteropsis semialata. Next base: position 64,288,653 of record CM014275.1, read on the forward strand.
TATAACAAATGTTGTGTACAACAACAAAAAATGTTACCAAATTGAAACTAGGCATAGAGTTGCATGAGCAGGAATAATGTTGAAGATGTTGAAATACTATCAAAACAAATATTGAGAACACAAAAAAGTTACAAACCTTAAACCCTAACGGTATATCCGAAGTTGAAGCAATTTGGCCTTCTATGGCAGGGGTACATGGCCGCCCCAAACCCCAAACATGTTTCTGAACCCGATAGGACGGAGTCGCCCCCCAAACAACCCTGAACCCTAACCGGTATATCCGAAGCCGAAGCAATTTGGCCTTCTATGGCAGGGGGTACATGGTCGCCCCAAAACCTAAACATGTTTCTGAACCCGATAGGACGGAGTCGCCCCCCAACAACCCTGATCCCTAACCGGTATATCCGAAACCGAAGCAATTTGGCCTTCTATGGCAGGGGGTACATGACCGCCCCAAACCCCAAACATGTTTCGGAACCCGACAGGACGGAGTCGCCCCCCAACAACCCTGAACACTAACCGATATATCCGAAGCCGAAGCAATTTGGCCTTCTATGGCAGGGGATACACGGCCGCCCCCTGAACCGAACATCTTTCTGAACCCGATAGGACGGAGTCGCCCCCAACAACCCTGCACCTTAACTAGTACAACCTTCTATGGCAGGGAGCACTTGATCGGTCGGCCCTAACCAACACATGATTCTAAACCCAATAGGATTGAATCGAACAAATAATTTGAAATGTTAAAACAAGAAATGATAATTTTCCAAAAAATATTGACATGTAAAATGTTGAAATAAGTAATGAAAATTTGCAAAGGTGTGAATTTTTTCAAAGAAATAATGAAAATATTAATTTTTATGTAAAATTGTTTCAGTAAGTTTCAAGATTTCAACATGTTGTTAATTATATTAGAGGATATGTAGCTGAAATGTTGAAACACAAATTGACAATGTTGAAGAAAAATATGAAAATGTTCATATTAATATACTACTATGTTGAGCACTAACGATAGTAACAACATTCATGTATTCGAGTTTTGAAATGTTGGAAAAATAATTTCAAAATATTGAGTGCAATATATATTAATGTTGAAAATAATAGTAAAGGTTTTAATAATCAAATTATCTTTTATTATTAAAATGTTCAAATATTTATATAATAATTTCAATTTAACATCATATTCAGCATTTGTTCAAACTTGTTTCAACCATTCAAACGGTCTGGTTCAACATTATCACTCGTGTTGCTTCCTTCAAGTGCAGGACAGAGAAGCCAATATAAACATAGTAAACATTTTAAAATTCTATATTCAACTTTATTCAAACTTATTTCAACAATCACAGTAAACTAGTTCTACATTTTTCTGTGACAATTTTGAAGAAATATATCGCTAATGTCGAACATGTATGTCAAAATGTTGAATTAGTACATTTCGAATGTCGAATTTTTAAAATAATTAAAATATATTCATATTGGATCTTGTTTTGTTACATAAATTCTAAGTAACACCGTGGTTTAAACGGAATCCAAAACACATTAACGGTTTGCGAGAAAAATGATATCACAATATAAGATTCCAAATGAAATCCTTCACACCCTCACTGCACAGCAGCGAACGGGGCGCCAACATGTGTCCACCTCTCTCCACAAGCCGCTGTGTACCAGACAAAGCATCCCACGCGCTTTAATCTCGTCCGTTTATTTTGTACGCACACATCTCAAACATCGAAAGATAAATGAAAAAATTTCTTCCGGAGATATATAGATTTTCCAGGCTGCGCCCGCGTGTCGCAGAAGCGCACTGCAGCGGATGTTTTTTTTTGTTCATTTCTTTGTGGGCCGGCCCACATCGCTGATCGCACGTCGTCTGAGCTTTCTGTTTCTTCGTTGGTTTTTTCCTCCGTTGGCCTATCGCGTGGCTTTTTTATTCATTTCTCTTCTTCAATTTATTTCCTGCCTCGCCCAGTCGCCCTGCCGCTGTCTGAACCAGCGCTGCCTTCTCGTCTCACTCTCGGCAAACCTGAAACCACCATCCTCGGCCCTCGGGCACCCGCTGGCCATCCCCGGCCGCACCTCACTGCTCCGACCTAGGCTTTCATCCCCAGCGGGCAGCGGTGGGTGACCCCGGTCCTCGACGGCAGCGTGCATAGGATTTCCCCTGTGCGCTTGCGTGTCATTGGGCCCAAGAGGATCATGGGCTGATTGCGGCCCAATGGGACTTGCAACGTGCTGTGGAAAGAAAAAAAACCAACAACAACCAAAGTGCATAGTCGTCCATGACCAGGAACTCAAACCCAGCACTCCCATAAGCGAGGCTATGGCTATCCAAGCATCTGTTCGGCGGGCTGGTTCCAGCCGGCTGGACAGCAGCCGGCACAGTGGGATTCTATCGGCACAGTGCTCAGACAGGCTGAATCAGCCGGCTGGTCCAGGCAAATTCAAAAAATGGCGCCAGATGATACAAATGTGCTTTCAAAGCCAAATTTAGCGCCAAACACTTCTCCATGAGGACAGTTAACCATCAACAATTTCAGCAAATTCCAAATCAAACCTTGGGAACCTTAGTTAACCATCAACAATTTCAGCAATTTAAGCACAACATTAAGGACAGTTCATCACAAGTTCATAGCCTACACAAGCTTTACAGTTCACATGGCTACATTAGTGGACTGATTTTGTCCACCTCCTAATATGTCACCAGCATCAGTGCCTAATTACAGTACCTACGTGGTTCATGTGTCCAGCTACAACAACAAATGGCAATGGGCACATACAGTGCATCTAGGAGATGTCCGCATTCGCTCCCCAACGTCCTCCCTCCTCCAATTCACACTACAGATGCTCTACTGTAGATAGAGAAACAAAAATTAGTAAGGATGGAATATAAATAAAGCCTGTCTATATTGCATATGAATTGTCAGAGTTTTCAACCAATGCAATGCATCCATTGGTTGCTGCCGACAAACATTTTTTTGTGGAGACAGTTTTGCAACTCAAAAGTGTGTACAAGATTAAATAAGCACCATCAGACCATGGTTTCAGCCTTTGTTTATTTCAAAAAGTCAGAGCTAGCTTTCTGGATAGTTTGGTTATGACAAATGTGTCTATCCATCTTCACTGGTAGCTGTGGATGTGAAGACAAGAATTTTCGCATAGGACGCACTAGGTGGAATTTAATTCGTTGTTTTGCATGTCCTGGATGTTGCATGGTTCAGTTTATCAAATTTTTGGGTACAATGTATGTTTGTCAACAGTAGAAAATGGAAGCAAACTACTAGTACTGTACAATGAAACCCGGCCATACAATATATTTGTAACCTTAAGAGTTGAGCAATTATGGAACCAAAAGACAAGAATGTTAGCTTTCTACCTTTGCTCATCTGATCCAAACGTCAGTGAGCTCACACTCCCACATACACACTCACACAGAACTTGATATGAAATTTACTACTACCAGCCAAGATGACCAGGTGGTCGTTCAAGGCCAAAACTTGTGAGCTCTATCAGCTCTATGTACATGAATACCAATAGCTAGAGCACTCACAATTATACATCAAAGAAAGGACTTACAAACTTGACAGGGACAGGTAACAAAAAAGTAACTTCTATGGAGTCCCTTTTCATGGTTGCTGGGGTTAATAGTTTAGTCCATAGCTATAGCAGACGTTGGGTTTCTTACAATTTTATTAGTCTACTCAAGAAGGTCCATGGTGAGAATGCAACAGATGCTGGTGCAGAAACCAATTCTGTCAAGAACAACAATAACTTGTACAATTGCAAGTTTAACAAACTCGGAACCATACATACCTGTATTCCATTCAAGCCAATGGCTCCGGCGATCCAGTCTCTCTTCGTGGCCATGTCAGTACCAGCATCCAGTTGGACCCATGGCGATGGATCATAATGCAGATGAACACCTAAGTTGACCCGCGCTCCATTTGGCCCTGATCTTTCCAGCAAATAATTGTGGAGAGCAAAGCAAGCAATAACTATCTTGGTTTGCTTCTCCCTATCATACAAGGGTACACCTTTCAAAATATGCCATCTCCCCTTCAATATCCCAAAGGCCTGTTCAACTACATTTCTAAGACTGGAGTGGTGAAAATTAAAATTCTCTTTCACAGTTTCTGCTCCTTTGTGGCTGAAGTGTTGGAAGTGGTACCTTTCTTTGCGATATGGCGCCAAATACCCTTGCCGCAGCGCATACCCAGAGTCCACCAAATAATACCGCCCTACATCCATATGCACGATAATTTACATTAGTGAAAACATCACACAAATAGTACTCATATCAAAGATTACTTGCATGATGGATGTGAGCAATTAATTTGCATACCTGGTGGGGGATGTGGATAACCTGGTTCTTCAAGGCAATCCCTAAATACCGCCATGTCATGACAAGAACCGGCCCTCCCCGCACCCACAAATGTGAACCTCGTGTCCATATCGCATATGGCCAACACATTGAAACTTGTAAAGCCTTTTCGGTTCATGAAGTCATCACGCGCCTCACGGTTTACATGGACTTTTATGTGGGTCACATCTATTGCCTCTATGCAGCCATCAAAGAATGGTGCATATGTCTATAGGCTAGGATGACATTTTGTGAAGTTAGGGTCATTTGGCTTTATAACCTCATGTGCAAAGGTGAACATTGCATCTGCAACATCTCGCGGCTTCCTAGAGACTGTGTCCAAAGAGCGCTCAAACCTATCGCTGATATCTCTACAACCTTGTTTTGTCCCACAAGCCCATAGGAACATTGCTAATGCCTCTACTGATTCTACCTCTTGGGTTGAAACCAAGCCATGACGACTAACTAAAATGTCATGCAACTCAAAGAAAGTTTCCGGATACATACGAAAGTTATGCTTGCACTTCCTCGGGATATGCAGATTTAGTTCCACCCATTGCCTTCCAGTAATGTGTGGCAGCTCGTAAGGATCTCTCAACAGTGGGTTCGGATGCCTTGCTGCTGCTGCTGCGTACGCAGCCAGCGCATCTGCCACAGATGCAATCCCATACCAGAGGGTCATATCTTCACTGGACATGTCACTACTTGATGATTCATCCTGGCTGCTCATTCCTTGCAAATGTCTTGGTCTGTAGTACACAGATCACAACACATCACAAAAATGGAATGACAGACACAAAAATGGTTGTGAAAGTAGTGGCAATAGCTATTCAAGTAGCTGAAATAGTGTCGGCCTTACCTTGTAAATCTTCTTGTTCAGTGAATAGAATGGAAGGAGTAGCCTAGCTGCAGCTTAGTTCAGCCAGCACCAACTTATGTGTGTGTTCTGCTCTCATCCTCTGCTCCTTTCTTCTTCTTGAACCTACAGCCACCAAATGTGTAAAATTCATATCAAGTTGCAGCATGGTACTGAGCTGACTGTTACCAGTGCCAAGTACTGGCAGTAGCTCTAGAAGTAGATGGAATAGGGAAAGGCCGTACCTTGTAAATCTTCTTGTTCAGTGAATAGAATGGAAGGAGCAGCCTAGCTGCTGCTCAGTTGAGGCAGCACCAACTTGTGTGTGTGTTCTGCTCTCATCCTCTGCTCCTTTCTTCTTCTTGAACCTGCAGCCACCAAGTGTGTGTGAGTGTGAGCTCAAATGATCACAGGATCAGTTGAGTTGAGGTAGATAGGCTAACACTCACTGATCTTTGGATGAGCTGAGGAGTGGTACAAATGTGAGAAGCAGTTACCTTGTGCAATTGCAGTGAGGACCAGTTACTTTTCCTCTAAGGTTGGTCACCGAACCTCCAATCCCGAAGCCCTGCAAAGACCACCGAAACTATGAAACAAACTGCATTAATGCCGCAAATTAGGTGTATCATCAATATGCTAAGAATGGATTGAAGAAGAAATAGTACTCAGGAACAACTAATTAGTGTGGCATCCGGTTCAAATTATTACATCTCATCAACAAATGTTCAACTCCACATCCTGAATACATTAAAACTAAATAAGGAGCAGTGATACAGTGCAAGACAAATCATTAAACAACGCAGCAAACATTAAACTCTAGTGTTGTCCCAGGTGAAGTTGATCCAAAAAATGCGCGCTTCTTTGGTTGTCATGCTGGTGAAGGCCCTGCGATTCATTGATTTGTTGCATAGATAAATAGCCTTGCAGTACAACTCAGTCCCCTGCTCGATGCCGTCTTCTGCCAAGATCTGTAACACTTTCTCCTGGTCCGAAGCCTCACGGGGAGCACGGAATCGCTGCGCAACGGTTTCTGATAGGTCTTTGACATAATCTTCCAAGCTGCCTGTCTTCTTTTTTTGAGGGCTGTCAACCACTTCTTCCCGTATAGGCCATTTACCGAGGGGACCAACAGCGGAAGTTCCAATGGGGTCCGGACTCACGGCTGGAGGAGTATGAGAAGGGCCAGCACTGCTTGATGCCTCCCGTATTCCTCCAGCACTGAGCAATGTCCCCCGGTCTCTGGCCTCATGACCAAACAGCTCCTCCAGTTCCTCCAAGAAGGGGGGGTGGTTTGGACACATGTTTGGTCACATGTTTGGCCTCATGTTCTGTGGTTGCGGGTGCAGGAAGGCCATCTGTTCCCAGCTGCAGTTACATGCCATTGATATTAGATGACGACAAATTAGGAGAAAAGACTTTGAGCTGCATTATTAATACATCTTACGCTACGTACGCCTACAGAACTTACCTCTTGAACCCCTTCATCTGGCAAAACAAATGTTTCATCAGCAGATACGCCGACTGTGTTGGGGTCACATCCAAGGCCAGTTTGCTTCAAAGAAAGGTCACGCCATTCAGTGTACTTATCTTTCAGGTATGATAACTTGTTCTGCAACTTCTTGGAGCTCCATGTCAATTCCGTCTTCTGATGGAAGGCTCGGACGATATTGGTCCACCCAAGCGTAGTTAACCCTTTGGTGGTCATATTACTTTGATGCTTCTACTCTATGCGTAGGTCCAGCAAAATTTTGGTAGTGCTAGGCTCCCAACTCACACGGGATTCAGACATCTGTTCCCAGCCGTAGAATACATACTAAAGTTTAATATTTGCATAATTATAGCAGCAATATGCATGTATAGACAGTAAGCAGCAGCAACCATACGTACTATGATGCTCAAACTTGCCTTAACAGTTGGATAGGGGCGTCTGAACCTCAAATTGTACCGAGTTTGGTGCGGCGGGGAGCAAGAAGCAGTGGAAGAAGCTGCCAGGTCGGGCAAATTTGTTGACAACCTGCAGATAAAACGCATTACAACCAGATTTGGTTAAATAAGTGGACTACAACTTCGCTTCATATTCGAAAAAGGGAACAAGTACCTTGAGTTGATGGTATGCAGGGTTCTTGGACGTAACCTGTTTGCCCACGGACAGGAATGGATGAATCCTTGCTTACTGAAAAAAGGAATGTACTTAGGTTTGAGAAACGAAAGAGTTGTGCACAAGTTAAGTGGACACTGACACAAATCTCTCACTCTCACATCAACATAACTTTGTTACCTTATGCTGTGATTTATAATTGACCTCGAAATGGGTATGTACAATGAAAATGAAGGATTAAATAGCATAATCGCATCATAAGGAATTTGAGTAGCACTTGCAGTAGTTATGTATTTCAAAGCAACTGAAAAAAATCTACCCAAGTGGACCATCAAGTAATCTCTTCTCAAGTTGTCAGCAAACAACTTGTCAATCAATTTTACAAATGGTAATTTAATGTAAGAAGATGTCTCTGGCTGCAAGGGATAAGAAAATGCAGTAGGCACAGAACAAAAAAAATGAACAATAGCTTCCGTACAAATCAAGGTAGACAGGAAACAATACTTCAATACCTGTAGCAAACTAGCAGCAAGCCGATTACACAAGTAGGAATCAGTCAGAAAACATGGTTATACAACACATGAAACAATTGTTCTTTGGTTTCAATTAAGGAGAGAAGATATCCAACCACTTATTCACAAGATCATGAAAAAAATAGCAAGTACAAAAGGAAGATTGCTGTCCTATGCTGCTAGGCTAACTCTGATTAAAACTTGTCTTGCTAGTATACCTGTTTACTTGATGTCTTTTATCAAATTTTCTAAGTGGGCAATCAAAATCTTGAATGCTCATTTATCTAATTGTCTTTGGAATGATACTGAGGATAGTCATAGGTACCATTTGGTTAACTGGGATAGTGCTAGTATGTGTAAAGAGTTTGGTGGGCTTGGTATACCAAATCTGAGAGACCTTAACATTTGCCTCCTCAATTCTTGGTCAAAGAGATACCAGTTAGATCCACATATTAAGTGGAACCATTTAGTTGACTACAAGTATAACAGGGAGAGCAAAAATATCTGATATTGCTCAGATACAGGAGCTTCTCAGTTTTTCAAAGGTTTAATGTGGTCAGCTAGGGCAGCTAAGTTTGGCTTCCAATGGCAAGTGGGAAATGGGAAGAAAATCAGATTTTGGGAAGATCACTGGTTGGGTAAGTCTAGTCTAGCTGTTCAGTTCTGGGATCTCTATGTTATTGTTAATGAGAAATCGAAAACAATCTCTGATCAAAAGTTTGGTCAGGTGCTTAAGTGTACAATTAGGAGAACAGTAGGAGATATGCTTTATATGCTTATCTCTGATCCATGTGGGGATTGTAGAAATATAGCAATAATATGTGCTTTCAAAATCTTAGTTGCCAGAGCATGAACCATTTCATACAAAGGTGGTGGGATTGGTGCAGAACAGGAATAATTACTTAACCATCAACAACTATTCGAAACACTTATACGCCATGACATACACAAACACAAGAATGAGTGAACAACCTAGATCCGACTTGAAAGAATGAGTGAACACATACCTGGATCTACGAAGGGGAGACTTGATTCGATGCAGACGGCGGCCGGAGGGGTGCCGGCGTGGTGGCGGGCAACCTAGATCCGACTGCCCGCCTGGATGTGGACGGAGGAAGGTGGCGGCCCGGAGGAAGGCGGCGGCCCGGATGAAGATGGTTGCAGGGGGGACGACGGCCCCGCCGGGATCTCCACGGAGGATGGCGGCGGGTCGGAGAAAGGCGTCGGCCCGGGGGGGAGGGGGGACGACTCGGCCCCGCCTGGATCTTTTCCGGACTATGGCGGCGGGTCGGACGAAGCCGCCGGGCAGGGGGGACGACGGCTGACGCCGGGAGCGGCGAGCGGCGAGCGCCTCCTTGGAGGAGAGGCGGAGGAGCGTGGGGGAGAGGCCCGGGGCAAACCCTAGGGGCGACACCTCGAAGACGCGGGGACGAGCTCGGGCTCCTGCGCCGGAGCCTTATCCCCTTCTTCCTGCCGAACGGCTGGGCCGGCTCAGCCGAACGGCTGAATTCAGCCCAGCTGAATTCTTGCGGCTGGAATCAGCCCAGCGGCTGGATCCGGCCCAGCCGAACAGCCGGCAAAAGAAAAGAAACTCAAACCCAGCAAGGCTAGAGAGCTTAGCTTAGGCTAGATTTCAGTTCCTGTTTGCATCCAGAACCATCCAGAATGATTCTAGAACTACTTGTACTGTTGTTTGTGACAGGGGCAGGCCTGCGCCTAGGGCCACCCAGGCCGTGGCCCTAGTCGTGGCCCAACAACCCCAGGTACCACATTTAGTTCGGCCGAAACTCAGCAGGCCCAGTCCATGAAATATGGCCCAGCAGTCTTAATGATCCTTGCGTTGCCTAGTTGCCTCGATGTCACGACGGCGCATCGCGACCTGCCGCTGCCGCTGCCTAGTGCGCCGTGTCTGCCCCCCCACCGAAGATCGGCGAACTTGACCGTCTGTAGCTCATCATGGTACTAGTTCCTCCTAGGTGCCAACTAGAGAGACGAGGGAGCACTGCGACTGTGCAGAAGGAGAGCGATTTGGGCAACATCGTGCTCTCCTGGGCGGTGCAGGAGATCATGGATGACGACCTCTTCAAGAGGCAGGTGCTCCATCGATCCTTTGTCTAGCTTGGTTGCAATTATCCATACGGCGGTTGCCAACTTGAGTGATTTTGTGTTTTTTTGTCAATAACCTTCGCGTCGTGCGAGAGTGCTTGTGCAGTTGTGCGAGAGTGCTTGTGCAGTCGATCCGTGGTTAGATTTCTGCTTGGGCTATGTAGGTGTTTTTGTTCCGTTTTTGGCTTGCTGCAGATGTTTGATGAGTGCAGTCTCAAAAACAATAAAGATGTTTGATGAGTGCCCTGCAGTGTTGGCATGTACGGCATGCTGCGGAAATGGTGTTTTGGTGTGATTTTGTAATTGAACTCTTTTTCTTCATTTTACTATTTGATTTGACATACATGAGCTCATTTTTGTCAACATATTTTGGCCCTAGTCTTCACCAATTGCTGGGTCCGCCACTGGTTTGTGAATCAATTCTATTCGGGTTTCTGACACTGCGTTAGATCAGATCAGGGAGGCAGTTAGCGGTCCACTTCCTCGTATACATGTATAAATACGTTCGAGATGAATAGAATACAACATCTCCTCTCCTAAGAAAATATTGTTCTAGTGTCAAAGAAAGCAAAATGCTCCTACTGTCTTCCGTTGACTCTGCTTTTTTCCCCCGTGCTGCATGTAGAGGCAGTACCCATCATATCCTTGGATTCCCTGTGTGAGTGTGACTGTGTCGCTGAAGCCGTGCTCTGTATGGAGGCATGGCATGCAAGCAGCAAGCAGAGCAGCGGCCAGCGGCAGCTGCATGCCTTTATGGACCGGGGTGGTCTCTGCCTTGCTGCTGCAGCACTTTTGGCCACTGGGTCTGGGTCTGGGTGGCAATAGCATTGCCAAAGGCCAAAGCAAAGCATGCTGCATGCATGGTCCATGGTGTGTGGCAGCCGGTTTTGACTGCTTGACTGGTCCTGTCCTCCATTGTTTTACATCATATCGGCACGGCTCCGACCTCACCTGTCCTGAATCCTGATGTATATGTGTGTGATGCGGTGGATCGGTGATGCATGGTGGGTGGTGGCCAACGCCGACCAGTCGTATAGTGCTAGTACTTTCTCTTGAACCGTGATTAGCATGCCGAAATGCATGGATGCCATTTGCCATCCATCGTTGTTCTGCAGGCAGCAGGCTGCCTTGGCCCAGTGGAGACTACTGGCCTGGGAAGACGAGAGCATGCACGGCAAATGGCATCGCGCCCCGTGATTTCGCCGAGACCCAGCGCAGGCGTGTCTGCTGTGTGGTGTCGGACAGGACCGGACCGGACCGGGGAGGATAGCAAAGCAAGGTGCCTACTGGTGCCTGTCTCGAGCTCCGTTTTCCGTTGTCCTCATTTGAGTCACTCGCTAGTCGCTCCATCCCGGATGGCATTGGCATGGCTCTTGCCCCAGCAGCCCACAAGGTGCCTTTGCTCGGAAGGCTGGGCAGTATTGTAGTAGTAGAGAACAGAACACAAAGCAAGGCAATCAGTAGGCAGCATTATACAAAGCGAAACTGTCAAGTGTGCGCGCATGCGCTTGACGAGCTAGCAAGGAACATGCTTGCTAGCCGGGAGGCATCATTAGTCGCCACAGTCACAGGCCGCATGACATCCTAGCAGTAGCAGTGAAGAAAAAGGCAGCATCCATCCAACACAGTGGACACGAGAGGGAGGCAAGCGCAAGCAGGGAGAGAACACAGATGAAACTGCTCTATTTTTTTAATTTTAAAAAAGGGTTCACTCCAGATAGTGAGTGATCCTGACCAAGCTGCAAGCCTGCAGCTGCAAGCGAGCCGTGCCCTTGCCCTGCTCCCCTGAAACTGAAAGCCTCTGCAACTGCATACATTACAAACGCATGTGCCTGCGCCTGCTTTTGCTTTGCTTCCCCTGCCTGCTGCCTGCTGCTTTGAAAAAAAAGAGAGAGAAAAGCCAACCGGTCGCCGGCCGGCCAGCCTGCCGGGCCCCTACCACCCCATGACCATGAGGCCCCTCCCGCAGCCGCCGCGTCCTACGCTGCCTGCTTTCTCCTTTGCGCCGCCCGCTGCCGCACCGTCCAGTCCCCATTGCCATCGCCTTTGGCTTTCCGGTTCAAGAAGCTGCAGGAATTAGGCAGCAATTACCTCCTGGTCTTCCACCCCATTGGCATGATTAGCAAGCCACCATTTGTGCTCTCTCACTCTGTCTGCTGTCTGCAACAACACATGACCCCAAGCTGAGCTCGTCCTCTTCTACTGGCCATGAGCCCATGACTACTGTAGCTCGCTCGCTCCTACTCGAGTGCTACACTACACACGATAAGTTCGCTGTTTGGCCCCATCTGGTTATAATAAGTAACCACAAAAGAGACATACGTGACATTCTATGCCGCGTTCTAAGTTGACTGTCAATGTGTGAGCCTCTGTATTCAGGCAGGTTTCAGGGGTTGGAAAATGACGCTCGAATGCAATCAAATACCGGCCTATTTTTAGGAGAAACAAAGGAGCTGGCATTTCCTTTCTCAACATTCCCAACTTGTAGCCAAAGCCGAAAGTCACTCACTGTAGCAAAATTTGCGTATTTGTTTGATGTCTGTGTCCCTTTTCCTCTCAAAACTCCTGCACTCGGTCTCAGACAGATGATGCCGGTGCTCAGACAGAAAGCCGGCTTCCAACTAACTTAACCGTCTCGGTCTCCTCTCCTTTCTACAAATAGCCAGGCCCCCCCTCACTCTCGCTCTCGCTCTGCTCACGAGACCCACTAACCAACTGTCACTGGCCGAGGCGCCGAGCAGGCACGCAATGGAGCCCAGGAGGAGCAGCTTCAGCTGGAGCGTGCTCGCCGCCGCCGCCGTGCTCCACCTGCTGCTCCTCGCGCCGACCCTCGCCGCGGCGTTCAACTACGCCGACGCGCTCGCCAAGTCCATCCTCTTCTTCGAGGGCCAGCGCTCCGGCAAGCTGCCGCCGGGCAACCGCATGGCGTGGCGCGGCGACTCCGGCCTCAAGGACGGCGCCCAGCACAATGTACGTCGCAAAAAGCTCGTCTTTTTCTTTCTTCTCCAATGGCGGCCGTCGTTCGATTTGTAAGATTAATTTCCCATCTCCAAAACAAAACAAAAACCAGGTGGATCTGGTGGGCGGGTACTACGACGCCGGCGACAACGTCAAGTTCGGCCTGCCCATGGCGTTCACCACCACCATGCTGGCGTGGAGCGTGGCGGACTTCGGCAAGTTCATGGGCGCGGAGCTGCCGCACGCCCGCGCCGCCGTGCGCTGGGGCGCCGACTACCTCCTCAAGGCGGCCACGTCCACCCCGGACACGCTCTACGTCCAGGTGGCGGACCCCAACCAGGACCACCGGTGCTGGGAGCGGCCCGAGGACATGGACACCCCGCGCGCCGTCTACGCCGTGACCAAGGACAACCCCGGGTCCGACGTGGCCGGCGAGACCGCGGCGGCGCTGGCGGCGTCCGCCGTGGCGTTCCGGCGCGCGGATCCGGCCTACTCCTCCCGGCTCCTCCACGCCGCCATGCGGGTGTTCGAGTTCGCGGACCGGCGCCGCGGGTCGTACAGCGACGGCGCGCTGGGGTCCGCCGTGTGCCCCTTCTACTGCTCCTACTCCGGGTACCAGGACGAGCTGCTGTGGGCGGCGGCGTGGCTACACCGCGCCTCCAACAACGCGTCCTTCCTGTCGTACGTGCGCGCCAACGGCGTGCAGCTGGGCGCCGGCGACGACGACTACTCCTTCAGCTGGGACGACAAGCGCATCGGCACCAAGGTGCTGCTCGCCAAGGGCTTCCTCCGCCGCAAGCTCCAGGGGCTGCAGCTCTACAAGGCCCACTCCGACAGCTACATCTGCTCGCTGGTGGCCGGGACAGCAGCTTCCAGCGGTCGCAGTACACGCCGGGGGGCCTGATCTACAAGGAGGGGGCGAGCAACATGCAGTACGTGACGACGGCGACGTTCCTGCTGGTGGCGTACGCGAGGTACCTCCGGTCGGCGGGCGCGAGCGCGGCGTGCGGCGGGCGGGAGGTGGCGCCGGCGGAGCTGGTGGCGCTGGCGCGGCGGCAGGTGGACTACATCCTGGGGAAGAACCCGGCGGGGACGTCGTACATGGTGGGGTTCGGGGGAAGGTACCCGCGGCGGCTCCACCACCGCGGCGCGTCGATGCCGTCGGTGCGCGCGCACCCGGGGCGGATCGGCTGCGACGAGGGGTTCCGGTACCTGCACTCGGGCGCGCCGGACGCCAACGTGCTGGTGGGCGCCGTGGTGGGCGGGCCCGACGCGCGCGACGCCTTCGTCGACGACCGCGACGGCTACGGCCAGACCGAGCCGGCCACCTACATCAACGCGCCGCTCGTCGGCGCGCTCGCCTTCTTCGCCGGCACTGCCAAGTACTGACTACCGAACCGGCTCGCTGCCGTGTCGGCCGTTGCGGCTCCTGTCAGCTCGACGCCGTGCTTTTGACTAGGCGTCTGCGTCATGTTCGTGTCGTGTACTAGTCGTGTCTCGTGACAGTGTGGGAGCGCCCGGGCAAAAGATTTGGTCGAGCTCCCCCGTCCCGTCGTCAGTTGCTTGGTCTAGCTCTACCCTTTGGTAAATGTGGCTACTGGGTGTACCGTGTACGTGTATCTCGTCGATTCTGCTCGTGCGAGTGGAACGGATTTGGGGATGGACTTGTCCTCGTACGTTTTTATTGTGCGTAGTTTCGTCGCAGCATCGCACCATTGACAATTACTACGGCTGCATCGCCTTCGTACGGTACCAGCAAGAGGATATGACCATCTCTGTTCAGCAGTAGCGTACAAACTTTCAGAACCAAATCAACATCGTCTTATCTTCCAAAGTTCCAAACATCTGTTTGCAATGCCCTCGAATATTTTGCTCATTAAAACTTACAAAAAGAACTCTCAAAGGTTAAAACGTTGAGATCTGGTAGTCCTGGGGAATCGACGCGCCACTTTTTCGTTTGCTGAAGTTTGTTCCATTCTATCCATACTTCCTTGTCGACAAGATGTCGTTCCATATAACGCAGAATCCAGCACAGAAGTTCCTTTCTATCCATACTTCCTTGTCGACAAGATGTCGTTTCATGTACATCATGCAGAAACGTTACTGTTTGCAAACGAAACGTGCAAAATTGTCTCTTTGCAAGCAAAACAAGACATTAGCTCAACTCAGGATGGATTAATTAATTCTCATGAAATGAGGCTAGCAAACGCTCCAACCGGACGTAAAAAACTGAATACAAATACTTGGTTTAACAGTTTATCCCAGCAGGTTCATGAAGGCAGCAAAACATGCATTCTAAGCCAACAAAGCTCCAACCGGGGAGTCCACAGATAAGCGATCACAAAGTTTCAAGTCCGCATTTACTGTCACGATAAAAATAAGTTACCGAAAAAATAAAACAGATGGTACAAGCCCCATGCTATTGCAGGCCTTATACTGGAACAAGAAGCAGCCTCCTATCATCTCATAAGTTAACAAATCCATCACCCAGAGTGATGAAGAAGAGCACACCACTGAAAAGCTAGTAAGGGCGATATCGCCTGCTGTGGCTGCCTTCACCACCTCTGCCGCCGTCCCTCCTGTCGCCACCTCTCCGAGGTGGGGGTGGAGGCGGCATTCCACCAGGCTGTTGCCTGTCCAGAGAAAGAATATACTGTGAGGAACTGAAGATATCCACTCAACACATGTATAGAGCTCTCATATAGTTGTGGAGAGGGGTCTTACAGGACATAGCCGAGACGACCATCGGGAAGCACCATTGGCACCATCCTCATTCCCGCCGGTGCTGGTCCTCTACCATATATCATTGGCTGCCAAAAAGATATGATGTTAAAAGATTGCTGTAACATACATAATGTGAATGCCTGAATGGTTAGGTTGCCTTACCTGGTTGTATGCAGGACCGCCGCCACCATATGCACCATATGGGTCTCCCATGTAACCACCACCACCACCATAAGGAGGAAGAGGATAATTAGGGCCTCCTCCGGGCCTGTGTGAATGATCAGGTTTCTTATCTGCCAAAGGTTTGGCCATGGATACTTCCAATACTTGACCTGCGTTTTAAGTGATCCCCAGGTCAAACTCTCTGATGCATCTATTTCTATGATAAAGAAATTCCAGCAACTAGGAACTTTCCTCTAACTAATAGAAAACCCTAAGGATATGAAACTGCTAATCTTACTACATCCCTATAAACAGGTATGTCCAATATGCTGAAAGGTCCATGTCATGAGTAACAATCTCCAGGTGTCTTGCAGCTATATATTAAATTTCAAAGGATAATGGATAACAGGGAGGCAGGTTTACCATCAATTTCATATTTTTCACTTCCTTTAACTGCCTTCAGTGCGCTTGATCTTTCAGCAAAATGAACAAATCCAAAATCCCTCTTATGCCCGGCTTTGGCAGGTGGCAGAACGATTTTTGTCACCTCTCCATGTTTGTCAAATAGCTCCTTAATCTTCTCTTTAGAAGCATTCTCGGGTAGGTTCTTCACATATATGGTCTTCACCTGTGGATAAGACATATTTTTCATAAATATTCAAGGTCTCAGCCAAACAAAAGGATCTCAAATGTAAATTTCTGCATTTTCAATCTTGACAAAAGCCAATATTGACATGGACAAACAGTAAGTGTTTTAATACAAGCATACAGCCAGCACAAGTTAAGCCCATGGCAAGTCAATTTGTAGATTGGCATGCAATTAAGTCCACCTATATATTGATTTTCTAGCACAAATCAACAGGAATTATTAGT
Organism: Alloteropsis semialata; assembly: GCA_004135705.1. NCBI lineage: Eukaryota > Viridiplantae > Streptophyta > Magnoliopsida > Poales > Poaceae > Alloteropsis > Alloteropsis semialata. The sequence goes on from CM014275.1 coordinate 64,305,299, forward strand.
AGCCATTTCCTACTGTTCCAAGTCGAAGCACAGTTCATGATGCATTTATATATTCTAAATTGGGATGCTTGAATACATCATGAAAAGAATGGTTAAAGTTGTTGAATAACCATTCTAGTCCTGCCAAGCTAACTGAATTTTACATGCAACAATCGTGTATTTTTTCAACTAAAATGTCTTTCTTCAAAACTTAATATACTAAGATCCATTAAGTGTATAGTCATGTATTTCCCACTAAAATGAACATGCACTGTGCTTAAAATTGTTTCCTAGTTCATGCCAATAGACCAAGATCTATCAATCTGGACAGGCAAAAGTTAGCAGTAGAACCAACATAACACCTAGTTCTTTGTTTCACTAAAATCAAACCTCATTAAAAAAAGTACTAAATCTCTAATCTATTAGCCATGTGAAAATGAATAATCAGCAAATACTATCATTTAGCCCCCAAAATACTTCATGCTTCTTTATAACCTTGCTCAAGTGGCTTCAGTTGCTTCAAACAGATTACTAAACGCAAAGGAATACTTCATTTACAAATAAATGACTCAGTTCAACTGGGATAACTGGCAGATTTTGTACATGGCTACGTGCTGCAAATTCAGAAGGCGTAAACAATGTAGTATGTAAAAACACATTATTTTTTAATAAGCAGTGCCTACCTGAGATGAAGCAGATGAAGCATCTGTTGAACCCTTGGGTTCAGCCCAGCTAACAGTCAATTGGCTTCCATCAACCTTGAAGTCTGGCGATGACAGTTTCTGCCTGGCATAGTCTGCGCAGGCATGGTTATAATACTCAACAAAGAGGAAGCCACGGTTACGGTTTGGGTCATGCTGATCCTGCCAGACAACATCTCTCTATTAGTGAACCTGAAACTTAATAGTGTACAAGTGAAAACAGCCACGAAGACACAAGCGCACCTTAAACATCTCTATGTTGACAACACCTGGCCCCTTCCCTTTGATAACGTTTCTCAGCTCATCCTCACTCAGCCCCTTGGGCACATTCCCAACAAATAGCCTGTGCTTTGCCTGCGACAATGAGCATCGCAAAGTCCTCCCCTGCATCAAACCATCCGTTGTAAGCGCATCATACATGACATAACAAGAAATCCCATGTTGCGCAGCAAATTCAACATATTGGCGAGCCAAGCTACCTTGTACTCCCTGTCTTGCACATCCTCAATCGCGCGCTGTGCAGCGTCCTTGTCGGCGAATGTGACAAAGGCAAACCCCTTGTTCTCCTTGGTCTCTTTATCCTTGGTCAACCTCACCTGCCATCATTCCCATTCATCACACAGAGATGTATATCAGAACTCCCATCTTACAAGCTGATAAGCGGCGGTAGATTTATGCAGGAGCATCCACTGACTGACCTCATAGATTTCCCCCAACGGCTCGCACAGCTCTCGGAGGTCCTCCTCGGTGATGTCACGGGGCAGGCCGCCGATGAAGACCTCGGAGCCGTGGGGCGGCAGCGCAAGAAGCTCCTCCCACTTACTCTTCTCCTCCTCGTCCTCAGGCTCGTCGCCGGCGCCCTCCTTGTCCATATCGTCGTCGCCGTCACCGGCGCCGGCCCCCGCAGCCGGCTCCGGCGCCATCCCGGCGTCGTCGCCCTCGGCGTGGCGCTCGTCATTGTCCTCCTCCTCCTCGGGCTCCTCCGAGTCGTCCCGCCTGCCGCGGCGGCGGTACCCGTCGTCATCGTCCATGCCGTCGTCGTCCCCCTCCAGGTCCACCTGCTCCTCGGGCTCCTCCGGCTCCTCCGACTGCTGCCGACCCGACATCCCGTAACCCTAACCCTAGGTGACAAAAACAAATCCCCAAAAAAATCACAAACAAAATCCACAGAAAAAAATCACAGAAGCTCGCATCGGGAGAGACGGAATCGCAGAGGCGCGCGACGGATCTAGCGGCGGGGGATCGAAAACACGAGGTTACCTGTGCACCGGAAAAAACCTAAGCGCGGCATGATTCGAGCGAGAGAAACAGGCGCAAGCAGCAGCAGCAGCAGTATATATATTAGTAGTAGCAGTAGCAGGGGAGCGATTCGATTTGATCGATTGACATGCGATTCTCGCAGCAGAACGAATTGGAGGAGGAGATCGAGGAGGAGGGGGAGGCGGAGCTTACTGGAGAGTGTGGAGTTGTAGTGTGGGTTGGGGAATTTGGCTGCGGGCTTTTGGGCTTGCGGGTGCCGCCTCCACCACCGGTGACCAGCCCCCGGCCACCTCGCGGGGACCCTTTTATAGCTGCGGGTGGAGGGTCCCTGTCGAGATGCCGTTAGGTTTCTCTAATGTCGCTCGATCTGCATCCAACGGCGCTGGAGGTGGGTACCTGAAGAGTGAGGATTATGCCACATATATATGAACTTTATTTTTAAATTCAAAAAAATATATGAACTTTATTTATCGTGCTTTAACATGAGACGTGTATGGATATCACGTGTTTTGTGATAATGATGGTGATGTGTTTTTCGTCATCTCTTTGTAATCCAGAATTTCTTTTGCGTACTTTGCAATCTTGTATTTTATCGTCTTTTGCGTTTTGACAAGGGCACGTTTGGATTTTGCCCACGGCTGCCGAGCCAAATATTTGGCGAGAGATTTCGCCGCCCACAACTCGCCGCACGTAGGCGCGAAAATACACTACGTCATGGGCGTCGGATGTTGGCTCGCCAATGTTGGACCTCAAACCAAATGCCCGTGGGCCTTTTCAGTCAACGCCAAAAATTTGGTATGGCTTGCGTGGGTAACGAACCAAACGGCCCTACATGACAAGAGGGAGTAAGATTTTGCTTGTTCTCGTCTTTCTTGTAAAATTTTTCAGATATTTTTTTGTACTAGCGCAATGTTGGAATGTAGCACGTTCAGCTCGGCGGTAGTATCTGCACAATTCAACTTGCGTGATCCCAACATTCATTACGGATGTGAAAATGGCAAAATTGCATGATCTCAAACCATTGATTTAGTGTGATTTGAAATTGAGGGGCAGCACGGTGTGCATCGTCTCGCCGTCCATTTAATTCTGGTGGATCGTCGTCCGTATAGGTTGATTTTGTTCAGGGATCCGTATAGGTTGAATTTAAACTCACGTTTTGTTTGCTTTAGGAGAAAAAAAGAAGAAGAGGGAGGGAGAGGTCCAAATCATGTGGGATTTGGTCTCAACTTCCTTCCTCACCCAGCAGGTTTGTTCCTTGTTCCTCCAAATGGGCCCTGGAAACTTGTCTAATTCTCCCGTAGATATGGGATTATGGGCCAATAAACAGAAGTATACGAAGAGGCAAGGTCGGCCTTTATATGATTGTTCTATTGGCCCAAGGCCTAATGCATCCATCTTAGGCTCTTCCGTTAATATGGCCCACTCCCACTCCAACGTCTTTTCGTCCTAAGCTCATTCAAAACTGTCATCTCGCTATGAAAGATTTTTTTTGCGTAAAATAACTACGTTTTTTTTGTTGCGATGATTTCTCCGAAGAGGCTACCTTGTCATAAGTTTATTTATCATGAAGTAATTTGTTTTTGTAGTTTCCTTGACCCTTGGTCTGCCATATTTAAATATGTTACATGCAAATGTGAAAAACAAGAAGAATCCATTGAAAATAGAAAAAAACCTTACACTTTCACTGCTCATTTCTCCACTTCGGTTCTGTAATTCGATCCGGATGCTTTTTTAGAAAGAAGATCCGGATGTTTTTAAATTCGGAAAGCTGAAGTCCAGGCTACCTGCTCTTCCTCTTGATTTCCTTATATCGATTGAGACCCTGTTAACAGTTGCGGCAAGTTTCGCAACGTTTCATTATTCACCCGTCACATTAAATGTTTGAACACTAATTAAAAGTATTAAGCGTGAATTAATGACAAATTCCATTTCATAACCTCGGGTGAAATTTCGAGAGGAATTTAATGAGCCTAATTAGACCATGATTAGACAACGTCGTGCTACAGTAAACAATCTCTGATGATGGATTACTTAGGCTTAATAGATTTGTCTCGCGATTTTCCATCCATCTGTGTAATTAGTTTTATAATTAAATCATATTTAGTCTTTCTAATCTTCAATTTACAATTGCTACAGTATTTTTCTCACCGCAACTAAACCAGGCTCGAGTCACTTTCAACCCTTTGAGGGCATGCTTGGACGGTAAATTACACCCTCTAATTATTTTCCACCCATGAACTTAAAAAGAATCGTGAATGGCATGGAAAAACGAGTCTTTCTTTCCGTCGCATCAGTTCTTTTCCTTTAAAAAAAGGTGAAACGCACCCGCCCAACTCCATCAATCTCTTCTACTCGTTATCAGAGCATCTCCAACAGAAATCAATCTTCCTTCTTTTTATTTCTGGTTAAAATAGATTGAGATGAAAAAATCCTCTCCAACGTATCCTTTTTCTATTCCTTTTTTTTTATTTTTTTCTCAATCCCCTTTAACTCCTCTCCTCTATCATTTTTAAAGGGGATTTGCCCCTCTCCTCTTTCCTTCATTTTTTTTTTCATTTCATCTCAGCCGCATGATTTTTTGGCCCTGCACAAATTTTAGAGCACAATTGTCAGATGAGATAGAAAAAGAAAAGGGAAAAAAGGATCTGCTGTAGCTACTCTTCCCAATATCTTAAATCGGTGAAAGGAGATTTTTCTATAGCTAGAAAAAAGCGAAAGTGGAAAAGGGACCGTTGGAGATGCTCTTAGTCTCTTTTTACTCGAGTCTTCCCAAGTCCTTTGATCTCCGAAAAAAACACCCCCTGCAACATATCAGTCTCTTCGACTCGAGTCTTCCCAAGTCTCTTCTTCTTCCTCTGTGTCATGCAGAATCCGAGAGACGCGTGTTGGCGGCGACGAGGCGGCGGCGGCGGCGGCCATGGCAACCGAGGCGCGAGGCCGCCGTGGCCAGGCGACACTTCCTCTCGCCCCAACTATCCTCAACCGAACAACCCCCAAATCTTCAGGCAACGGAATCAATCTAGAGCGATGAATCCTGGTGCGGTGAGTTCCCTAGACAGAGTTGAGATGGCCGTCGTGAAAGCGCACGCTGAAATGGTGGCGGCGGGTTACAGCGTGTCGTCCTGGAAGGTCGCTCAGGCCGCCGCACTGCTTCTCCAGGCTGGCTCCTGGGGCGCACTCGGCTATGAGTTCACTGATGTGCCTACACTCCGAAATATTCAATCCGTCGAAAGAAAGGTCATGGATTTCTCTCCCACTCATTCTCTGTATATATGTTATAATATTTGTTAAGTTATTCAATTCATTAACATATGACTTGTGAGCAGCTATGCACTATAGTACCTTACAGGATGCCATATAACCTTTTGCCCCCCTTTGCTACTGAACAGGTCAATGCATTCATACATTGCTTCGTGAGTGTTCGACGCATGACATCCCTATACGACCTAAACAAAGAGTTATGCAAGAATGAAGGTGTTGAGAAATTCGAAGAACTTGGGCTCGGAAATTTGCTTAGGCACCCACTCATCCTGCAGTACTTCTCAATTCCACCTGATGCGACTGAAATATGTGAAATAACTGTTGATAATCTGCTTTCTAGTTTATCTACATTCATTTACAAGTACAAGAGCAGAGAGATACCAGTGGAGGAGTTCCTTGAATCCCTTCTCAAAAAGCATCCTGTTGCTCGGAAGGAGTACTTAGGTGTTCGGATTATGAATTTTGGGTGAGTTATTTCTGGTGAAACTGTTTAATCAGAAATTTCTTCATTTGTTTCAGACTGGACTGAATGGACATAATTTGGTCCAGTATGCTCTCATTCTGTCAAGTGATTTTATTTTGTGTCAGTTAAGTAATAGAAAGCAAAATGAACTGACCAAACAAATTGAAATTATTGTTAGTAATAATATATCAGAATTTCGTACTAAAATGTTATATTATGATTTCTTTGAAGCTTTAACTGTTGCCTATTTGCTATGAAGAAATGCTAGTTGAATTAAGTACACTACGTGCTATACTTACTGGCTTATTTGTGCAATAATTTTGCGGTTTGTCTAAGTTTTATGTTTTCTCTGGACCAACCCAATCCATAGATGTAGCTTTTAACTTTTAAGCCTACTAGATATAAGTAAAACCGGTTATGATTTCAATCCCATACTTCGCAAGTTTGTCATCCTTGTTTTGTAATTTTACTGCTCCATCTTAGACCATCCGAATCCAAGTAAATTATTTACTGTTACCTTGCACTAATACACTTTAAGTTGCTTCAAATATTATAGGTTATATATTGGGCTTCTGAAGGGAATAAGAAGAAATGAGAGTGCTGTGCTCAGATCTTTCAAGGAAACTGAAAATAAAAGACATGAAATGGATAGCTCAATAAGTATTATTACTCAAGTTGAATCTAAGCCTATTCAAATCGATGATTATAGTGATTCATTGCATCATCTCTTTTCCTTAAACGGAGAAAGCTCCTCACGTAAAAAAGCCAAGCTGCGGAATTCGTCTTCGTCAATTGATCATTTGAAATCATTTGGGCTGGCAATTGAGAAATGTGGTGAGTCTGAATTCAAGGTAATACAGCTTAATCCAGGGAAGTCTGGAAAACTTGAAATGAGTGAAACGAACATAAGAAAGTTTGTTGCTACCTGGAAAAATGAATGCTCAACACACTCTTCAAAAAAGGTATGCTCTGTTGTCACCTGTTATAGTTATAGCCATATGTTAGACTTCCACCTGGCATTTTTTTATTTTTTTATAAGCGTATCTGTTTTTAGGTTCTTGAGTTGATGTCAAATTCTTGCCAAGGTAAAGGAACAGCAAAGAAACTTCTGCACTTATCTAGTTCATTTCTTGGTTCTATGTTACTGGAAATTGCCGTAAGTCTCCTTGATACTTTATTTATCATTTTATAAAGAAAACTATGTATCGTCTACTTTGACTTCTATTTATTAGCTAGCATCACATTTCAGGGACTTTTAGATATTAAGATACCATCATTTTTCACACTTTTTTGTTACAAAATTTTGCTACAAATGTACAGTTGCTATGACATGTCTTCAATATGTCCTATTTACTCCTATTTGCTTGTAATAAAAAAACAAACCAGCTGGTGTCTTTTTGATGGTTTGTTAAGTGCTTCAATCAATGTGCTTCTACATATCAGTTAATCTATTGAATTTCTAGTCTTTTCTGACAAAATTGAAGTATGTTTTCTCTGTAGATACAAAATTTTGACTATCTTCATAAGTTCTGGTATTATTATTATTTTGTGATAATATCTTGCAGTACTTTATATGATTATTTCTGGTGTTACATTCATATTATTCCCACCGAAATTGTTATCATAAAATCCTACTTACTTATTTTCTTCCTTCAAAACCTATTTCTTAGGTAAAAGGCATAAATAGTGGGTTTTTTGACCATCTTCTCAAGGAGGCTGAGACTGACACTGAGACTGAGAGTGCTAAGTGCACAAGCCCTGACCTTTTAAAAGGTTTAGCACAACCATCACAAAAAGGAGTTTTGTTTTTATGTTTCTGATAATTGTATAGTGGACAAAAATACTTTGAATACTTATGTGTGTTGATCCAGGAATATATGATGAAGTCACTCTAAAGTTCATTGAGAAATGGAGAGAGCCATGCAACAAGTACCCTATCTATGAGGTAAAGTTTTCTAATAGCATGATCGGTATATCTACTTAACCTTTCTGACTTATTTTCAGGTTTCACTATCAGATGATTTTTTAATATATATGATATTAATATTTGAAAATAATATTCTATTCAGGTCATTGCCTTGATGCTACATTTCTATGTTAAATCTTCGAAGAAAGCAATGCAGAAAGCATTCTTGTCATTCCCTGGAGTAGCATTGCTGAACTTGGCCGTTGGTCTTTTCCTTGAATTAAATAAATAACATTATACTTGTTCTTCATTTTCTTAAACTTGTTTGATTTTATGATTTCAGGTAGAAGTTATAAAGATATCATCGGATAACAGTATAGAAGTCACATCTACTTATTTCAGTGAACCACCTAAGCCAGCTGATCCAAAAAATCAAGCTAATCCAGTTCATCCATTAGAAGATGATAGAACTGAAACAGAACAAGAAATGCCACCAGGTGAGCATGCAAGTTGTGTATTAGGCTAGATTCTTTTTAATATTTTGACTTAATTTCTGCCAAGGGCGTACAAGATTCCTGATATGGCTAGTTTATTGGACTAAGAACACGATCAGCAGATTGATAACACCCTTGCTCGCCCTCCCTTGGAGGCTCTGAGCTCTAAGGATTATCTTCTGCTCACCCAAACCTAGGGCGCCTGGCCCCCTTAAGTAGTAAACTAATCCCTGAAAACTAGCTAACAATCCTTACTTATCCTGGCGGCTAACTACAGAGGAAAGATCCCTTAATTCTAGCCACTAATTGGCGCCTCAGCCTTCTTATTCTGGCGCCTATATTGCTTGCCAAATATAGAGTCCATAACACTTCCACCCGCCTGACTGAAAAGCTCGTCCTCGAGCTTGAATTCTGGGTAGTTGGTCTTGAAATCTTCCAGTGGTTCCCACGAAACATCTGCTGCGCCAAGCCCCTGCCAGGATATCAGCAGCTCCCAGGAAGTAGCAGTGGGGCGAGCACGCAGCACCTTGGCCGGAATGGGAAGGGCACGCCCATGTGTAATCGGAGGTAAGCTGGGCACAGCTGCCGGCGGTGCTCCCTGGAACTTCTTCAGGAACACGACATGGAAGACGTCGTGAATGCGTGCCTTAGGCTGCAGCTGCAGCCGGTAGGCTAGAGGACCCACACGCTCGCACACCTGGAACGGCCCGTAGTATTTGGGCGCGAGCTTGGAATGAGCGCGGTCAGTGATGCCGGCGGCCGATCGGTGGTGCAGGCGCAGCCAGACCCATTCGCCCAACTCGTACTCGACGGCGCGGTGAGTCTTGTCATGCTGCTCCTTCATATAGTCTTGCGCCTGAAGCAGGCGTTCGCGGATTTCGCCGAGGAAGATGTCGCGCTGCAGCAGCTGCTTGTCCAGGGACGCTACCCGCGCCAAGCCCGGTATGTAGGACATGAGCTCCGGTGGATCACGGCCGTAGACGACGCGGAAGGGCGTTGTTTGCAGCGCCGTTTGGTACGACGTGTTGTAGCAGAACTCCGCCCAGGGAAGCCAGCGAAGCCAGCTGCGCGGACGGTCGCCGGCAAGGCAGCGGAGGTAGACTCCCAGGACGCGGTTCGTGACCTCCGATTGGCCGTCCGTCTGAGGGCGAAAGGCCGAGCTGAGGCGCAGCTTGACGCCGGAGAGCGCGAAGAGCTCCTTCCAGAGCGTGCTGGTGAAGACGGGGTCCCGGTCGCTCACAATGGAGCACGGAAAACCGTGGAGCTTGACTATGTTGTCGAAGAACGCCTGGGCGACGGAGAGCGCGGTGTACGGGTGGCCAAGGGGGACGAAGTGCGCCAGCTTGGAGAAGCGATCCACCACGGTGAGGACCACCGATTTGCCGCCCACCTTGGGAAACCCTTCGACAAAATCCATGGCGATGTCGCTCCAGACCGACGTCGGCACGTCGAGCGGCTGAAGGAGGCCGGCGGGGTGAAGATGTTCCGTCTTGTTCCGCTGGCAGACGATGCAGCCCTGCACGAACTCCCGGACCATCTTGGACGCCCGGGGATTGTAGAACGAAGCGCGCAGGCGGACGAGGGTCTTCTGCGTGCCCTCGTGGCCCGTTCCGTGCGCCGTGGCCAGAAGCTGAGGCCACAGGGAGCTCGACGCGGGCACGAAGATGCGGCCCTTGTGCATGACGAGCCCGTCGACCATGGACCAGGCCGTGTTCGCCGTGCCATCCGCGATCTCTTGCCGCTTGGCGATGATCTCTGGGAGAGAGTCAGCCTCCTGCTTGAATTCATCAAAGAGGGCGAACTCTGGGCGCGAGATGGCATGGAGGCGCGCCTGGAGTTCATCCTCGTCGCGGCGGGACAGCGCGTCGGCCGCGGCGTTCAGCTTGCCTGGCTTGTACTCGACCTGGAAACTGTAACCAAACAATTTGCTCACCCAGGTGTGTTGTGGAATGGTGGAGAGGCGCTGATCAAGGAGATGCTTCAGGCTGAAGTGGTCCGTGCGCACAACAAAGTCGCGAGTCCATAAGTACGCCCTCCAGTGGCGCACTGCCTTGACGAGGCCGATGAGTTCGCGCTCATACGCCGCCAGTTTGGCGTGCTGCGGTGCGACCTGGCGACTGAAGAAGGCAATGGGCCCGTGATCCTGGTGAAGCACGGCGCCGAAACCCGATCCGGAGGCGTCGCAGTCCACCACAAAGCGCTCGGCGAAGTTAGGCAGCTGGAGAACCGGCGCTGTTGTGAGCGCCGACTTGAGGGCGTCAAAAGCCGCCGTTGCGGCGGGCGTCCACTGGAACGCCTCCCGTTTGAGGAGGGCCGTCAGAGGGGCGGCGATGAGGCCGTAGCCTTGGACGAACTTCCTGTAGTACCCGGTGAGACCAAGGAAGCCGCGCAGTGCCTTGACGGTCTTGGGTTGAGGCCAGGCGCGGACGGCCGTGACCTTCTCAGCATCCATGGCGACGCTATCGTTGGCGATGACGTGCCCCAAGTAGTGGATCCGTGGTTCGCCGAAGAGGCACTTGGAGCGCTTGAGGGCGAGACCGTGGGCGCGTAGCTCGGCGAAGACCGCGCGTATGTGCTGCAGATGTTCGGCTTGCGTCCGGCTGAAAATCAGGATGTCGTCGAAGAAGACGAGCACAAAGCGGCGAAGGAACGGTCGGAGCACGTCGTTCATCAAAGCTTTAAAGGTTGACGGCGCGTTCGTCAGGCCGAAGGGCATGACCAAGAACTCAAAGTGGCCATGATGAGGCGGAACGCCGTCTTGTGGACGTCATCTGGATGCATGCGGACCTGGTGATAGCCGCTGCGGAGATCCAGCTTGGTGAAGAACGCCGCGCCCTTGAGTTCGTCGAGGAGCTCGTCGACGACGGGGATGGAGAAACGGTCGCGCACCGTCTTGCTGTTCAGGGCTCTGTAGTCCACACAAAATCGCCAGGTGTCGTCCCGCTTGCGGACGAGCAGGACTGGGGAGGAGAAGGCCGATGTGCTGGCGCGGATGATCCCCTGGACGAGCATGGCCGAGCACTGGCCTTCAATTTCGTCCTTCAGGAGTTGAGGGTACCGGTAAGGCCGAACGGCGACGGGCGGCGTTCCTGGCTGCAGATGGATGCGGTGGTCGAACGTGCGCGCCGGAGGGAGACCCGTGGGCTCGGCGAACAGATCCGCAAATTCCGCCAGGAGGAGGTTCATGAGGTCTTGGACGCCGACGGCGGCGAGGCGCGGCGCAGAACTCGTGGGAGTGCCGTGCCACTGCACTCGGTGATCAGCACGCCAAAACGCCATGAATTGGCGCTTGAAGTCCCACAGGATGGGCCCTAGGGTGCTCAGCCAATCGCACCCCAGGACCAGCTCGTAGCCGTGCAGAGAGATGGCGTAGAGGTCGACGGTGAACGCCTCGCCAATGGTGATGGTGACGCCCTTGCAGACGCCCGCCAGCGGAACACGGTCGCCATTAGCGACGCCGACCGTGAGACCGGGGCGGGTAGTGGGCACCAGACCCAGGCGCCGCGCTGTCTCTTCGGCAATGAAGCAGTGGGTCGAGCCGGAGTCGATCAGGGCGGTGAGCTGGCCCGCGGCAACCCTGGTGGTGAGGTTGATGGTGGAGCCGGTGCGGACGCCGGAGAGTGCGTGCATGGAGATCGTCATGTCCTCCGCCGATGCCTCCTCTGTGTCGCCGGATTCCTCGTCCCCCATCTCCAAGTAGTAAATCCCCCGCATGGAGCATTGCTTCGAGTGCTCGCGAGAGAATTTCTCGGGGCAGTTGAAGCAGAGTCCGTCGAGGCGGCGGCGAGCCATCTCCTCAGGTGNGCCCGGTGGCGGGGGGAGCTTCGTCGGCGCACCGGGGGTTGTTGCTGAAGCGGTGGCGTGGGCCAGCGTCGAGGGGTCCTTGGGCGCCGGCGGTGGCCGCGGCGCGGGACGGGCTGGAGCCGACGGCCGAGCCAAGCTGGTCGTCGTGTCGTCGGTGAGCAGGGTGCGGCGCTCATAGGAGCGGGCAAGCGCCATGGCGTCCTCGAGGGTCGTCGGCTCATGCATCTCAACGTCGATGCTGAGTGGCCGCAGGAGACCCGCCGTGAAAAGGGCGATCTGTTGCTTCTCCGTGACGTCCTCGCAGCGTGCCAAGAGGTTGAAGAAGGCCTCCTGGTACTCGTCAACAGAGCCCGTACGGCGCAGCTGGGACAACTCGCCGAGCGGGTTGGCACGCAGAGGCGGGCCGAAACGGCGGTTGACGCCGGCGGCGAACTCCTCCCAAGGCGGCGGGGCGCCGAGGTTCTTCTCCCAGCGGTAGTACCATTGGCTGGCCACGCCGTCCATGTAGAACGTGGCTGTCCACACCTTCTGGGATTCCGGCGTGGAGTGGGCGCGGAAGAATTGCTCGCCCTTGTGCAGCCACACCAATGGATCACCGGTGCCGTCGAACTTGGGAAAGCGGAGCTTGTGCGTGGACGTCGCGGCGGCGCCAGCAACGGGTGGTTCCAGATCGAAACGGCCGTTCTTGTCCAGGAGTTGTGTCTGGACGTTCTTGATGGAGGTCGACAGGAAGGCTTGTTCCTCCTTGCGGGCGGCGGCTTCGGTGTCGATCTTCGCTGAGAGGTCGTTGATCATCTTGACCATCTTGTCGACGGCCTCAGAGAACGCCCAAGTCGGCACCGGGGTCTCGTCCTTGGTGCCGGCGTCGTCGTCAGGCATGGCGGGGTGCGGTGGGTTTGGCGGCGCGCAGGGATGAAGGATGGGAGGTGGAAGGGAGCAGCACAGCCGAGGGAGATCCTAGACTGATACCAGAGATGATATGGCTAGTTTATTGGACTAAGAACACGATCAGCAGATTGATAACACCCTTGCTCGCCCTCCCTTGGAGGCTCTGAGCTCTAAGGATTATCTTCTGCTCACCCAAACCTAGGGCGCCTGGCCCCCTTAAGTAGTAAACTAATCCCTGAAAACTAGCTAACAATCCTTACTTATCCTGGCGGCTAACTACAGAGGAAAGATCCCTTAATTCTAGCCACTAATTGGCGCCTCAGCCTTCTTATTCTGGCGCCTATATTGCTTGCCAAATATAGAGTCCATAACAATTCCAAAATGAATAGTTTACTTAAATTTTCAAACAAAAGCTTCATATATTCTTCTGCAAATCCAGTTCATCCATTTTAAAGGTAGACTCCAGAGCTGCTGGATTTTGCTGTGTTGCTTTTTTTTTGTGTGTTTGCCATCCCATCTGACGAGTTCCACTTATAAAAACTACCATGTTTCCCCAGTGTCCAGCTCACACTTCTCACCTAATCTGATACTTTTATTTTATGGTTCTATGCTCGAGCTCATTGCACCAAGTTAACATTATAAAATAGTCTGCTCCAGTCTTCAGGGTGTCAATTCTTTACTTTCATGATCAACTGCATCATGATTTAGATATAAAGGGGGTACAATAATTAATATTTGGGGTCGTTCAGTGGCATTGTTAAAAAGCAAGTTCTAATGATGTTTATTTCCTATGGTGGATTGGTACCATGAAGGAGATTACAATAGATGGATTACAGAACACATCTCCTAGGGGTTACATATATAGGCCTGGGACTAAGAGTCCTAGTCTAGCATGAATAAGAGTCCTATTTGAACATGGATATTCTCACATATGGCGGATGCCCCTTTTTTTGTGTAGATGTAACTGCAGAAGGAATAATAATGAAGATCACTTCATACTTTGGAATGGATTGCCCTTTTGACAATGGCAACAATGGCAGCAAAAACAACAAAGACATGCTACCGATAAAAAAGCTGTTATGTCATGGTTGTGAAATGTGGCTGAAAAAAGAATTTTGTGTTAAAGATTTTGTGAATCTTGGTTTCGGAGATTTCTATGACTTCCTTGAAAAACATATTAGTTCCTTACCAAAAGAATTGCATCTTTTGGCTGAAGTCAACAGCTGCAATTATCTTGAGGCCTCTTTGAATCAGAAACAACTTCATCTAATGCTGGATCAAGCAAGAAGGAGTTTGGGTGGAAAGGCTCATCTAGACAAGAGTCATATTTGCCGGATTTTGAGGAATCAATTTCCTTCAGTTAGCCTAAGTGTCACAGAAACAAAGAACACTGTGCTTAATGCCTCTGCCTGCCCATACTCAGTTCATTTCTCAAGTACCTTAATTACATCTGAGCAAGATTTCAGGCCCCTGGATGGACAAGTTGAGGTGTCTGGTGATGTAGGCGAGCTTTCTTTCAGCTCACTTGAACTTGTTTCAGCCAAGGATGCGAAGAATTGTTTGTTAAAAGCACCATTTCTAACTGATCTGCAATTATGGTTGCACTGGGATAGCATGTTCAAACCTTCTCTGGGTCCTCTAGTGCAGTGGTTGCTACATGAAGGCTACATTGAGGGACTAGCTTGCATTGTAGCCAATTCTGGCTGTGTACTTAGGGTTAATGATCATGCATCTATTGAGGACCTTATTGAAGCTTTTTTGCATGGCTTACCAGCCAAAGTAGCTCTCATTTTTTTATCTCTCTTTGTGATCCACGGTGGATCCCACAACATTCCTCTGTCTCTCATGAAGTATAGCCTTCAGCATGCAGTGGACATAAGGATCAATAGTACCAGTCTTTTGGATTGCAAAAAGACTTTTGCAGACATTTCAAGTTTTATCCTTGATTGCCTTGATCATCTTCCACCTGAGTTTCGCAGCTTCATGGCAGAAGCTATGATTTCAACACTGTGTACTTTTACAAGGGATGCTTGCCAAATTATTTTGAGTCAATGCAAAAAAGCAGAAAAGAGGGTTATGCTTCACGAAATTGGACTTTCCCTTGGCATAGTTGAATGGATCCATGACTACAAAGCATTCTGTGCTGATCCTATGGTTGACCTTGATATAAACTTGAATGCAGTATCTAAAATTTTTGAGTCGGAGGATGCGTCTCCATCAACTCTGGAGATGCCAGGAATGACCAGTGACAGCAAGGTTGACATGATAGTCATTGCCAAGGAGATGAGTAGAATATTTGATGATAAGATTAACTTGGATGTGGCAGATGATGAACAGATTCAGCGAGGGAATGATTTGATTGAAACAATTAGAAGGGAGGAATTTGGTCTAGACATGGGGTCTTCATTCTCTGAAAGTGCTTTGTTAAAGAAACAACATGCTCGTCTCGGAAGGGCTCTGCACTGTTTGTCGAATGAACTTTATTCACACGATTCACATTTTATACTAGAGCTGGTATATCTTATGAAATCTATCCAAGATTTATTGAGTTTCATATATTGTCCTATTACAAATTTTGGAATGCATGCTTACAAACATGTTTTTTTAGGAGATTAAATTGATATTTGTCCTTAGAACCATACTTGAAAAGAAAAATCTTATAGCATTTCCCTAGATAAAACTACTGGAAAATTATCATATAATAATTTTTGAACCTTTTTTTTGTTCCATAACTTCTGCTATTAAATGATCTGAATCTAGGTGTGCGTGTTGCCGCTATCAATTTTATGGCAGCGGATGCTGATTATATTATCAAACATCACAGAAATGCAGTCAACTTTCCTTGATAAGAGAATTCTCTTAAGGCATCTTGTATACTAGTTATAATAGTTAACTTTATGATCCGTGATCCGTATAAACATTTCCATCAATTTCATGTAAGGTTTAGTATTAATGATTTATCATTCATGTAGTGCTGCGATTTCACTTGTTTCTTTCTTCTCAATACATCAGGTGCAAAATGCCGATGACAATAATTATTCAGCAGGAGTGGAGCCCACTCTAGTGTTTATTCTTCAGTCTAATGGAATTGTGGTTTTGAACAATGAAAGAGGCTTTTCAGAGAAAAATATTAGGGCTCTTTGTGACGTTGGAAATTCAACTAAAAAGGGGTTGAGCTCTGGATACATTGGGAAGAAAGGCATTGGCTTCAAATCTGTATTTAGGGTGAGTGTACTTTTTCTCACAGGTATATGTATATATGTTGGAAAGCTTTACTCACTCCCTCCTGAAATATAAGGCAATCTAGTTTGTCTTAAATCAAACTAGTCTAAATTTGACCTAAGTCCTGAAATACAAGGGATCGTGCTCGAGTCTCTTCGTAACAGGCGCCTTGGGAGGGGACAACGGCTCCACGGGGCAGAAGAAAAATCCAGCCGTCTGTTCAAATCATTCAGTCCCACTAACATGCTGCCAACTTTACTAGTGGTGTGAGTGTGTGGTTCTATTCGGGGTTCTACCCCTCTTCTTGGATATGATGATATGATGCTCTCCTGTGTGTTTGAGAAAAAAAATATAATACAGGATATTGCTCTTGCCTTTCCAAATTACTTGGTTGTTGCTCTATTATGTAGTTCTTTAGTGTCTGATATTTCTCTGGTGTTTTATAAGGAGGTAAAGTTCATCTTAGTTGAACAGTTCTACATGATACTAATATCCAAAACAAACCAGTTGGTGCCAAGTTATATTTTATTCCCAAAAATAGAGTTCCTTGTATTTTCCATAGGTAAGCACTACTTTATTTTTGACAATTAACTAATAGTACAAAAATTATAACTGTGATCTCAGGTCACTGATGCGCCAGAAATTCATTCTAACGGATTTCATGTGAAATTCGACGTAAGTGAAGGTGAGATAGGCTTCATCCTGCCAACTCCTATTCCACGTTGTGATATGAAATACATAAATGAGGAGCTTCTAAATGACAATAACCAAGTTGTTGGTGAATCTTGGGGGACCTGTATCATCTTACCATTCAAGCCAAATCACAAAAGCGAGCTTGGTAGGACATTTGTGCTGTCAATGTTCTCTGAGTTGCATCCATCTCTGCTTCTGTTTCTGAAGAACCTCAGGTGCATCAAGTTTAAGAGCACCCTTGACGGCACTCTAATAACTATGCGGAAAGAGGCAGGAGTTGATGACATTGTTTTAATCTCTCATGGAACAGAGGAAATGAATTGGCTTGTTGTCAACCAAGAATTGGATGCCTCAGAACTTCGCCCTGAAGTGAAGACGACGAGAATAGCTCTGGCATTTGGGCTTAATAAAAACAACACTGGTGATTACGAACCAAATTTTGATCAACAGCCCACCTTTGCATACCTGCCTCTGCGACAATATGGCATGAGATTCATTCTTCAGGCTGATTTCTCACTTCCTTCATCTAGAGAAGAGGTTGACCATGACAGTGCATGGAATCAGTGGTTGCTCTTGAGGTTTCCTGATCTGTTTATTGCTTCTCTGAAATCATTTTGTCGATTGTCATGCTTTAGAGATAAACCTGGGAAAGCCATTTCAACCTTTATGGGTTTTGTTCCTCTAGTTGGTGAGGTGCATGGTTTCTTTGCGAGTCTCCCACACATGATACTTTCTAGGCTCCGAGCCTCAGCTTGTTTGCTTCCAGAAGGTTTTGACCATGAATGGATTCTACCCTGTAGAGCATTGAGAGGCTGGGATGACAATGTACGATCCGTCATTTCTGATAGCTTGCTCCAACAGCATGTTGGTCTTGGTTATTTAAAAAGAGACATTATTCTTACTGATTCTTTGGCCAAGGAATTGGCTGTTCAAGAGTACGGCCCTAATCTGCTAGTCCATATTTTGGAATCTGTTTGCAGTGAACGTAATGGTATCAATGTTTTAGGTGTTGGATGGCTCTCGGCTTGGCTAAACCTTTTTTATAAGACACTAGCTACACAATCAAATGGAAATGAGCATGATCTTTTGGTCAGGCTCAAGAAGATTTCTTTTGTACCCTTGTCAGATGGTTCTTATGTCTCTATTACAGATGGGCCCATTTGGGTCCCGTGCAACGTTTCCGCTCTGCAACTTGGAGATTCTTATGCAATTAAACAGTTTCATTACCTGTATACCAATTTGAGAACAGTTAATCCCGCAATCTTCTCCTATCACTCTGATGAATATAGGAGCGCAGGAGGAAGAGTAGACAGTATCCTTGTGGTATTATATAAACTGGGAGTAAAGCCACTATCCGCTCATGATGTGATTCAACGTGGCATTCTTAAGTACAATTTTAGTGAATTGGTTGAGACCAAAAAGAGGTTGTTGGTAGAGTGTCTTTCCTTTGTGTTCGACCATTTCCAGTCACCTTGCTCGGAGTGCTGTCCTGAGAAAGCTGAAATTATTGAAAAATTGAAGAAAGAACCAATAATTCTGACTAATAGTGGTTTTAAGAGCCCGGCAACTGAATCAATCCACTTCAGCAAAGAGTTTGGCAATTGTATTTCAGTTGAGAAATTGATTTGTGGAACTGGAATAGTATGGCATGAAGTAGACAACATATATCTAAAGCACGGCAATTATTCTGTTGCAAAATGGCGAGACTTTTTGAAGGATTTGGGAGTAAGCGACTTTGTCAAACTAATAGAAGTCCATAAAAATGTGAAAGGCCTGGAGTTTCCTAGCAGAGACTGGGTGTCTCCTGAGATGGATGCATTTCTCTCAGAGATTTATCATACTGGAAATTTGGAAAAGAGTAAATATCTACTGGGAGTACTAGATAAGTTATGGGATGACTATTTTTGTCAGGAAGCAAGCCAACAAAGTGAGCCATTGTTCATTCTATCTTCATTTGTCAAGAGATTGCGTGAATTTAAATGGGCTGCCTCAAGCTTAGATAATGAGCTTCATTTTCCTACTGAGCTCTTTTATGAGCATGATGCTATCTTCTCTGTGTTGGGAGCAAATGTCCCATATGCCATTCCAAAGGTTGCAAAATTTCCCTTGCTACCACTTATTTTTCTTTTGATAGTAAAAGAAGCCAGCAAAGGATACTGATTATGTATAACTATTTTTAATCAAAGTTAGACGATCGTTATAGATATCTGTACCAAAATCTGCTGCATCTAGTTGATTAATCGCTAAACTTGTCATTTGACATTTCATCGGGTACAAGATGCTTCAATTTTTTATTATTATCACAGATATGATTTATAGTGTGGGTATGTTTTGCAAAATCTCCCACTTTTTGTGTATGATTCAATTGACTGTTAAATGTTCGTATTAGGTTACTAGCAAGGCTTTATTAAAGCATCTTGGCTTTAAGGTCGAAGTAAAGCTTGATGACATTGTGAGCGCTACCCATGGATGGAAAAATGCAGGCTCTCATAAAGCCAGGTATTGCTGAAGTGAAAAAAATATAGCTGACCAAATCACATGGTTTATGTCCTGGCACTAAATTGATTATTGGAAATGTTCAATATGATTCTGACCACTTCAGTTCTCTTATTCCAGCATTTCACAAATGTCAGAGTTTTACTCACTGGCATGGAAAATGATATCTTCATCAACAGAGAAGCCAAAACATATCAAATCAAGCATGCATATATTTCTGCCATCTGTCAATCCTCCTGATCATACAGTAGCTGTGCCTGGCATTTTTTTATCACCTGCTCAAGTGTACTGGGATGACCCCACATGTTGCTTAGACCTGATAAAGAAGAGGGATCCTAAGGGATTTCAAACTTGTACAATTTCAAGTCTGTATCCAAACTTGCATGATTTCTTTGTAACTGCTTGTGGTGTGCTGGAGTCTCCTCCATCTGATAAGTACTTCGACATTTTGCTTCAGATTTCACATGTTAAATCACCTAAAGAGGCAGCTCATGCAGTAAGTACAATTAAGGGGCTTTCTAGCTTTCGAATTTCTCACAAACACATATACTACATATTCAATGGTGACCTTGATCAGGTTGGCCACTCATAAATGCCCTTAATTGAGGTGCCATATTCGTTGAGCTTGCTTAGAAAGTTCAGGATCTGCAGAAGTTATCTGGGTCTTGTAATTTGACAAGACATCCTACTTATTGTAATTCATAGATGGCGATTGTTAGTTAAAAATGTTGTTTTGGTCTCGTTGGCTAGCTTGGTCTTAATGTTATCATTTTTAATAAACTCATTGCCAGTTCTATGCATGATTTTGTTTTGTAGGTTTTTCGGGTGATCTTGAGATGGGCTGATGATCTCAGTTTGGGCAAAATGAAGTCTGGACAATTACTTGAGTTGATAAACAATCTAGTCAAAGAAAATAGCACAGTGTTACCTACCGTTCAAGACAGATGGGTTTCTCTCCATCCAAATTTTGGCCTTGTTTGCTGGACTGAAAGCAAGGATTTGATGGAAGAGTTAAAAGATGTATCTGATGTTTATTTTCTTTACTTTGGTGAGCTCAGTGATACTGAAAAGGAATATCTTTCTGGAGATGTTGCCAAATTTTTGGAAGGAATTGGTGTTGTTTCTCTTGGGAAGGTAACATACACACACACACACCCACACTTATTATTTGTTCTGAATGCTAGGATGTTAGTTAATTTATTTTAATTCGGATATGTAAACAGACTGACTAGTAAAGGTGACTGAACTTGCTTGATTGTACAGGATAGCTCAGTACTTGTTAAGATGGTCAACTCCTGTGTAGGTTGGCAGTAACATACGAAACTGCCATTTCCGTTCCAACAGAAAATTGTATTTAGTTCAGGTTTTGTCTGTTATGAAATGAGTGATCTAGGCTTGAAAATCTCCATCTACACGTGTTAGCAAATATACACAAAACCCCTCGTACAATAGGGAAAAATACAATGACTACCTATACATCTAAGTATCTAACGATGTCAAGTGATACCATCTGGTGGAATAGTAATTTGATCGAGACCATTAATTTGGAACTATTCCATTTTTACGTCAGTGAATGTGTAAACCTAATGCACTGGGCAAAGGTGGAGTCAGGACAGCCTAATTACCTCAGATCTTGCACTCATATTTGTCAGTAAACACCACAACCTTAAAATGGGTGTCTGATTAGCCATTGACTTTTTTCTGTTGTTCCTCTTATTTCAGCTTCTCTGCAGAAAAGCAATATTTTATGATGTAATAGATAGCTCGGAGAAGGCATGCATGGTGAACTGGATCCTTCCTTTTGCACAACAGTATATTTACAACAAGCATTCTGGTGTCTACCTTAAGCTACAGGGCGTTGCAGGTGAAAAGCTTAGTCAATTGAATGTTATAGCTGTTCAAAGGCTATTCTACAAGAATACTCTGAAGGAAAGCACTATTAGCAGTTCAAGTCGGATCGAGTGTACTTGCCTGCTAGAGGTACTTATCTCTATGTTCAATATTCTTAACGAACAATTTACATTGTACCAGTATGGACCAGACTTCTATTATTAGGTATGGACAAGCACATGTTTTTTTTTCTTTTTTTGACCAAGGTCTGTATGGACCTCAGGCCTGTTGTCTTTGCGTTTTGTTCGAGGCAGGATTTATGGTCCTACCTCAAGTCTTCTGGTTTTGATTGCAAGTTATGTAAGAATCTACAACTTGGCATTTTCTTCATGAAGAAAAAGTCGTTAGGAAAATAATACAAAGTTTATCCTGCATGATTCAATTTTAAAATTTGGCAATATCTGATACCCAAAAGTTTGGTTGGAGGTGGCATCACGTGATCCACTACCAAAGTTCAGTCAGCTTAGACTGGGGCTGCTTATAACTTAAATTAAATGTCTGCCTGGCCTATCTGAGCCCTAGGCACAGACTAGGTCCATTTCTTTAGGAGTTCCCCCACCCCCTCTGGTATGCACTAGTGTTATCATTTCCTCTATTGTTCTGCAATCTGAGAGTTTAGAAATTAGCTTTACTCATGTAATGTACAATTTAATCTTAGCTAAACATTTTATGCAGGGCACTACATTGCATGTAACACCTGATGCAGATATACATTCAATAATTCTGGAGCTTTCTCGCTTTTTCTTTGAAGGTACTCCTAACCTGGAGTTGGCAAATTTCCTTCATTCATTGGTACTCATGTCAGAAATGGGTTCCACCAAGCAGCAGCTAGATTTGTACGTAAAGCAAAATCAACAACTGCTAGATGTTCCTGCTGGGGAGATGACATGGTCTCTAAAATCCTTGACTGAATCAGCTGAAGCGGATTCTTCAATTCACACTCCTCCCACACCAGTCCCGATACACATACCATTCCAACAAAGATGTTCAAAAGAAATTAAAAGGAAATCCAAATGTTCAATTTGGCCCCCAACAAGCTCAGAAGCTACTATTTGTTCTCCTCAAATGCCAACAGATGGCTGCCCGAACAGGATGAAAGTCTCGGAACCTGAAGATGTATTTGAAGGGGGTTGTGAAAATCCAACAGATACATGGCTTACAATGGTGAACATCTTAGAATCGAATGATGACATTGGAACCATGGAATTGAAAGATGTACCAGCATGTAGGCAAAAAGATATGCTGTGGTCAGAACACCAAAATGAGCTCCAGTCATACCGTACCGGCAGAGCAGGGGAGCTTGTAGCGTACAAATATTTTACTGAAATGCTTGGTATGGCTAACGTGAAGTGGATTAACGAAGCAGTCGAATCAGGTTTGCCGTATGATATTACTGTGAAGAGAGAAGATGGGAATACAGAGTACATAGAAGTGAAGACCACTGAATCTGACACTAAGAATTGGTTCATCGTTTCTCCAGGCGAATGGGAATTTGCGAGAGAAAAGGGGGATCTATATTCGATTGCATGGGTTTTTTTGGGTAATATGAGGAAGCCAAAGGTTCTCGTACTAACAAACCCCCAGAGTCTTTGTAGGGAGAAGGTTCTGAAACTTGTTTTGAGTCTGACGAAGAGTGGAGATGACTGAACTGATTTTGCCATGGTGTTTTTGTTATTGTATGATGTGCAGTTATGGCTTGGTCTGTTTATTTTACAGCTTGGTCTAGTTTTGTGCTATTTATAATAGCCATGAGGATGTTCTCAAACACTAAATGGTGTGACATCTGGTTCTGATATCATTGTATGATTTGACTACTTGTTCACTCACTGGAAGTAATGTAACCTATGTATATATAATGTATTGAAATATGCTTGCAACAGATAGTCGATGCTCCAACGATGTTGCACTACGGTACCTGGTGATGATACAATTGTGCTTCCCAGGTATTTTTAACATTGTGTGGTGGCGGCTTCTTTTTGCATAAATATTGACTCCTGAATCTTCAAATGTGCTCATACAATTGATTGTTCTACACATGCAGCCGTAGTTTTAATTTTTTAGATAATGGATAACTATCCGGCCTCTACAAAACGTATACGGCCTAAAAATATTACAAGAATTCAGCAATCGTCAATAATAAAAATCAAACAACAAAAGAGATAAATCTAAGCCAGTCTATTATTATTCTTCCATCCAAAGTTGGCCTGTTCCAAGGCGATGGTCTCTAAAGTTGAGCTCGCCTTCATGAACAACTCTTTTGTGTCTTCATCCTGCTGGAGCCGCGACCAAAAACGCAGCCAGTACGTTCCCCTGAAAATGGCCTGCAAAAATGAGGTGTATGTGAGCTATACAGTTTTTGAAGATCGCTTTTTAATGAATTACTACTGCCAGGCATTCTAAAAACAATTGTCAGTAAAGAAATTTTCTGAGTGTTTTTTTTTTGGTCAGGAACTGTGATTAGGAAAGGCTACTCCGTAAGTAAATTATGTTTTTTGCCGGTACGGATGCTAAAATGGTTTTGTTTTTTCTAACTAGAGTAATTGCCACTTGTTTTTTTGCAACCGCCGGCTACTTATTTGCAAACCGTCACTCAAGACTGTACAAAAAAGAAAGCCCCGGGCCCTCAGAAATGAAAGCAAAAGTATCGAGAGAGCGCGAAACCAGGCGAGTCGCTGTTAGCACAAGTCGGACTCAAAGTAGACATACATGTATCTTACAAAATGTTGATGTCCGATCCAGTTGCTAATTACTATACAGGGCCATATGGGCCGCTCAGCCCATCCCAGCTCGGCATGGGCCTGTGGCGGCCCAGCTCAAAATGTATTGGCCCATGGCAGCCCGCCTGCAAGTATGGGCCGTGCTGGGCCACCAACATGGCTTCTCCGCGGTCCAGGCTCGGCCCTTACTTGTTTGAACGGGTCGGGCAGGCCCATTGGCCTGTTGGCCCGTTGGCCCATGGTGTCATGGGCCGTCCATCAACCCACCAACCAAATAAATATTTTAAAAAAATGCAAATTCAAAGTTTTATAAATTTTCATACTCTAACTTTCCAAATTCTATACAATCATAAATTCTAACATCACATATTCTAAACTTCATCATGTATTATTTCGACATACATCACATATCATATATTTCAATATACACCTAGTGACATCGGACCGGCATTGGGCTACCCTTTTGAACAGGTTGTGCCTCGTGCTGGCCGGCGTGCCGCCACCTCAGCCCAGGTCCGGCCCGGCACATCAGGTCGTGCCGGCCTAGCCCAAGCTGGACAGAACCGTGCCGTGCCATGGGTCGTGCCAAAACGGGCCATGCCTCGAGCCGCCCAACTCGGCCATGTATACTAATGACCTACGATACCGGCGGCATCGAAGCTGTCCTTCTGGCCAAGTCATTTATCGTCACAGAGAAAGGGGTTGGCTAAATCTGGTATTCAAACTTGGAGCGAAGATCAATTTAAAGTTGGAAGAATCTAAAAGACAAGCTCCTCCAGAATTTTCAAGGATTCCAGTACGAGGGATCCACCGCTGCTGACTCATGTTTAGTGTGTAGAGAGCAAGAAAAGGAGTCAGTACTCAGTAGAGGAGGTTAAACTTTCTGTGTTAGAAGTACAGATATCTTTGGTCAAAGATAATGTAGTGCTAGACAAACTCTAGAGTTAAAGATAGGGGCATGCAACCACTCCGAATTACCTTGTCCCATAATCATTTCCCAGTAAAGTCAACTCAACTTCATATTTCGGGGAAAAAGGGTCAATTCAACAACAAGCACAAGAACTAAATTAGAGTACTCTCAACTTGTCCTACATACATGCTGTAAAGTAAACACAATGCTTATCCTTTTAGTTGTATTTACTTTTGTGGCCCAGAAGTCTTACCAAGAAGCTTCATAGTAACAACAAAAACCAGTCAAATTTTACCCTTGACAAAAAAAAGGCATTCAATTACTTCCAATCCAAACACTGTTAGTAGTACTTCCCAAACCAATATTTCAACAAAACCGTGTTAAAACGACACACAAATCGTGCACCGCCCATGCATTGATCAATTCAGAGGCAAGATGATGCTCTTGCGCGCTACAAGTCCAACTTTGACAACAAATGCCATCCAATCAATTGCTTCCAAACCAATACGATATTTTAACAGACACATACAAATCATGCTCCACCCATGGCCCACGTGTGTCAAATCTGAGGCAAAATGATGATCTCTGCAAGTAATACCAAACATATAATTTTTCAGAGTTCGTCGATGAGATCGAACGTGCAGACCCTAGCCTCCATGTACACCTTATGTATATTTCTCTCTTTGGAACCGAACAATTGATCAGCTCTAAAAGACTATTGTTTATGGCGTGCCTCTATTCATACTTCTTGAATTATGATAATTGGACTTGATAGTACTTTTTCAATAATCTACAAAACACATTCTTCTAATATATTTATTTTTTAGACATTGACAGATTTAGGTCCTTTTACATGATATGAGGAGATTCCATATTTGCTTCACCCGTAGCAATGCACGGGCACACACCTAATGCTTAGTAGGGGATAAAAGAAATGGTCACCGAAAGATAGTATAAGGATAGTGTGACACCATACAATTATTATTGTAGCGAGACCTTGCACATGTGAAGACCAAAAAAGGAAAGGAAAACATAGGACGAGGGCAGTTTTGGATTTTTGTTCCCCATCATCATCATCATCGACGAGACTGACTCAACCAAACTTTGTTATTGTTACTTTCCAACTCCTGTGATCTGGCATCCTGGCATCAAGGAGAGTTCTATTTCTGGAAGCAAGAGATCTCATAGTCCTCTCTTCCTGTGTAAATTTTGACACTACCAACGGCCTTATTATCAACATGCACACGAACAAGGTTTAGCGCGGGGATCTGGATCCTCAATGTTTATGGATTGATTCCCTCCCCACCATTGTTGTAAACATTTCAGTACACCTTAGTATATATATGTCGTGTTATAAGCGTAGCTTAGTTAGTTAATTAGGTTCCTTGCGGTGGAACCTGCCCACCCGGGTTCGAGTCTCTGATTCAACACGGGTGTCACATTTTTCTGAATTTATTCCAGGATTTAACCGGCAGTATTCTTTCAGTGGTAAGCGACGTTCCCGTCGATAGCGAGACGCCTGTGGTGACTTCGTCAATCTCAAGATCGGAACAGCCGGCCCAGTCTCTCGGAGGTGCTCATGGGGTAGTGTTTGTGTGCGTGTATTCATAGGGATGAGTGTGCGTGCATGTGTGAGCGTCTGCGTCTGTACTTGTCTTTAAAAAAAACCTTCAGAAATATTAATAAAGTAGCAATAATAATGAGTGAGCTCTAAGTTTTCCCAAAAAGAAAACACCTTCAATTGTAGAGAAGCATAACCAAGTTGGGAAGTAGGGATGAAAATGGATCGGATATGAACGGATATGCACAAATATGAATACAGATATATTTATTTTTTTCTTGGATCGGATTCAGATACGGATAGTGTAAAAATATGTCGGATATGGAAAAGATATTGATATATGTTACATATCTATAAGAAATATACAACTTTGGGTACCCGGATTCGGATACCAATCGTATATTGAATCTCCGAATACAAATATCGGACTATTTATTTAGTGTCTAAACCCCCTCGGTCGGTCGAACAGACGGAAAATATCCCTACCGTTTTCATCCCTATTGGAAAGTGAATGGCAATGCGGAACTGCATATTTAAAGGAAAGAATGGCTACTATTCAACGCCAAACACAAGTAAAAATCAGAAACTCCCAAGTTGTCCTGCACATATTGCTGTAAAAGGATAAACATAAAGGACCCAACCCAACCACCGTGTAGAAATGTGGGTGACCCAATGGACTAACACTCTCTTGTGCCTTAGAAGTCTAACCAAGAAGCTTTATACTCCTATATATATACTATAAAGAACGAAAACAATTGAAAACGTTTCTCACCCAGTTTGGGTCCACTGTACCCCTCACGCTGGACCCATCTGTCAGGGCCGAGAGAGGTAGGAAAAGACTGAGACCCATAAAAATCGTGAGTTAGAAAATGATTCTGCCAAAAAGTTAATATTTTTGTCACCACGCACCACCCTACCCGCCTCCGTCATCTCTAAAATAAAAACAAGCGGTCCGGCATGATAAGAGATCGAAACGGACACGTTAACTGACGCCTTCTTTTTTCCGCCAACATGTATTGCTTGTTCCTGGCCAGCATGTATCCTTTCGCCGTCGATTTCTATGACAAGGGTGCAAACTCAAAACTTCCATCTGTTGGCCATCCCCTTTGATAGACGCGAAGGCACCTCTGGGTTCAGGGCCAAGAACGTGAAGTGCAGTTGTGCATGAACACTTCCCTTGGGAACCACTAGCATCAGGATGACGACGATGACAACTGAGGTACGATTTTGCTTAAGGTGCTGGTTGAAGGTATTATTTTAGAATAGAAGGGGATCAAATTTAGGAAAGTATGACCAAAATCATATTTATATAAGAGTATATTTTGAGCGTCCGATGATGAATGATAATTTACATATAGGAGTGTATTTTAATCGTCGGATGATGAATGATAGTATACCTGTTTGTCTATATTATGCATAGTTTTACTCATTCTGGATTTATTCCCATGTTTGGTCACACTCTAGCTTGCATGATTTATCGGTGACCCGAAGGTAAAGGTTTCCATCCAAAATGCATCAATGGGATAGTAAAGTTGGAGTAAATTGAAGTCGTTCATCGATGTCTCCGTAGCTGTAATAGCTAGGTTATCGGTCTGTTAAGTTGCACCTTCAGGTTAGTTGGCATACATGGCCTCTCAAAGCTTTGCTTCCTCATGTATATTTTGGTCATTTTAAATTGATGGTTATTAGATTTTTAATTTACATAATCTTGAATTGATTAGCGAGTTTCTATACCACGTGCATGTCGCACGTGCGTGTATGCTAGTATATAGTAACAACAATCACAAGAAGCAGTCGCATTCTATTCTACCTTTGACAAGAAATGCCTTTCAGTCGCTTCCAATCCAATTACTATAGTAGTTTCCAAACCCATGCGATATTTCAACAAAACGTATTACAAACGTAACAACACACAAATCGAGTCCCACCACCCATCTATTCAGAGGCAAAATTAAATGATGCTCTCTGCAACAAATATAATAAAGTTCAAACAGATCGATCATGCATCGAACCAAATGCTAAATTAGATCGTCATTTCTTGACAGTTCGTCGATGAGACGGGTTTGGTCGAACGTGCAGACCCTGGCCTCCGTGTACACCTTCCCCGGCCGGCAGAAGTAGCCCTTCTCCGGCGCGCAGTGGGAGTCGTCGGAGCAGACGCAGAGGCCCTCGAGGGCGCAGCCGGCGCCGACGAGGTTGGGGTTGCCCCTGATGCCCAGCACCTGGTCGCTCCACTCGCTGGAGAACATGCCGTCGGGGTCGTACCGGTCCTTGACCTTGAGGAACTCGGCCGCCCTGGGGTACCTGGCGATGGCGCCGTCGAAGGCGAAGTTGCGGTTCTTGCCCCAGTGCGGCACGCCGCCGTACTTGCGCAGCGCCATCTGCTCGAGCTCGTCGTACACGTCGGAGTGCGCGCGCGGGACGCCCTCGTCGTAGCTCCGGTAGTAGGTGACGTCGAAGTCCAGCGCGTCCTCCGGCTTGCCGAGGTACGCCGACGAGGCCTTGACGTAGCGCATGAGCACGCCCAGCTTGGCGTCCATCCCGCAGAAGGCGCGCGGGTTGAGGTCCCGCAGCCGCTGCATGTCGGCGACGAACGCCGGCACCTTGGACAGCGCGACGCTGAAGCCGGACTGGTAGAAGAAGGGGCCCCGGATGCGCGAGTCCCAGGTGCAGGCGGAGAGCAGCGCGTCGTCGCGGCCGTTGATGCAGGTCCCGGACGCCTGGATCCGGTGCTGGAACCCCACCACCGGGTACCCCGTGAAGAAGACGCCGTCGTTGGTGAAGCCGTAGGCCTGCAGCTCGAACGTCGCCGCCGGCAGCCGCGCCGCCAGGCACCGGGCCACGTCGGTGCCGTTCTCCTCCAGCCGCTCCTCCGCGGCGCGCGCGGTGAGGAGCCCCAGCGTCGGCTGCGCCCGGAAGCCGATGTAGTTGTTGAGGCCGTTGCCCGGCGTCGAGACGTCGACGCGGTCGTCCTCGCGGTAGATGGCCTTGCCCTGCCGCGGCAGCCACGACACGTCGCCGAACTCGTGGAGCCCGCCCCACGCCGCCAGCTTCTCCGCCATGTCCTGGTCGTCGCGCGTCACGAACGTCACCGACCGCTTGAACAGCGGCTGCAGCTCCAGAGTAACCTGCATGTTGCATTGCATTTGCATGCATGGACACACATATCAAGTTATCAACTCGTTTCTAAGATTCTCCATCGATCTTGGATTGGATTGGATTGTAGTACCTGAGAGATGACGCCGAGGACGCCGAGGGAGACCTTGGCGGCGTCGAGGTCGGGGTCGCTGAGGCCGAGCTCCCGGACCACGGCGAAGCCCTGGCTGGCCGGCGCGGGCGTCACGATCCTGAGCGCGACGACGTACTCGTGCACGGCGCTGCCCTTGCCCCACAGCGAGCTCCCGTGCGCGCCGGTGGCCAGCATGCCGCCGATGGTGAGGCCGTACCAGTACGGCGAGTGCGGCAGCGACAGGCCGGCGTCGCCGGCGACCTTGACGAGGTCCCTGAGCAGCATGCCGCTCTCCACCGTGAGGAGCCGCCTGGCCTTGTCGACGCTCACCGTCCGGTTCAGCCGCTCGGTGCTGATGATGGTGCCGTCGCGGCCGCCCGGGCAGGCCAGCTTGGGGAAGCTGTGGGAGTGGCTGGTGGCGACCTTGACCTTGCGCCTGGCCGCCGCGGCCGCCGCCACGGCCGCCACCAGCTCCTGCTCCGTGCTCGGGAACGTGGCCTTGGCGGCGCGGCAGATGGTGCGGTCCGGGAAGGAGCCGTACGTGTTGGTGACCGTGCAGTCGGACGTGCCGCGCGCGCAGGACACCGGGTTCGGCGGCGGGCTGGCGCCGGCGAGCTGGCTTATTAGGACGGCGGGGAGGAGGGCGACGAGGACGACCCGCATCGCTCCTGGCCCTTGCATGGCTGCCATGAGCGCTGCTCGTGGAATGAATCAGTCTACTTGCAGCTGTGCTTGAGGCCTCAGCTAGCGAGCATCAAGGCCCTAATATATAAGGGGCCGGGAGCGGCGGCTAAGGGCGTCGATGGCGATGCATTGTGGATCACGACGGCGAATTCTGCAACTGTCAGCATTTGTTTTAGCACGTTGATCATGTCGTTTAGACACACAACGACACGAAGGAACCTCTTTTGCTCTCGTCGCACTTCTTCTGCTCGTATTGGTAGGAAACACTTTGATCACTGTCACCAGCCACTATTTTCCTAACATGCATGGACTTCCGGGGATGGTTCCTTCGTTTCTATGACTAGCCCAACTTCTTATCAACTGGTTAATTGTTTTTAACTTTGGATCGCCACGCGGTGAAATTAGATTTTTACTTTATTTTTGGCTTGCCATAAAATCACCAAGGAGCTGAGAGCAAGTAACTAGTATTGTATGCCCTTTGGAAAATATATTACGATAAGATAACTTGAGTGGTTTAAAAGGAGAGGGAGTAATTAGGACCAGTTTGTCTGACCGGTTAGACCACTAGTTTACTGTGGTTATATACCATTATATACCATGCTTCTTTGTGTTTGCATCCAAACTAATAACTGTCCGATTTAGTTCTAATAACTATGGATAAGAGGGGTAAACAACGGGTCAAATCAATCAGGTGGAGTTCTAGCATCACTTCATAGCAGGGGCTACCGAGATAAGCACTAGAAATCTAGGATAGTGAAGTTAGAGATGTGAATCGTCCAGAATGACCAGTTCTTTTCTACCAAGTAACAAGTCAAGATGAATTTTACAATGCATGGTTACCAAATAGTTCACCCCCTCTAAAAATTGTGCAGTCGAGGTATCTATATAATTGCACGAGGCTAGTTCTCTTTTTTCCCCATGACAGATGTTGGGAAATCCTCCTGATGATGTGGGCAGTGAGGAGAGTAAATAAGCTTCTAGTGAGCAGCCCCACATGTAGGGAAGATAGCCTAAGGTGTGGACCAACCTTGGGTACCCTTAGCACTATGTGTGAAGCCTTCTAGGAGAAGGAAGAAACCTCTGGATGGATACAGAGAGACAGGGGAGCTACGAAAATTGCAGCCAGAGCATAAGCAGAACAGCCATAACAGAGCCTCCACAAGGAGAAGAGAGAGGAGAGGGAGAAGGAGAAATTGGAGAGGAGATCTTGCAAGAGAGCAAGAGGGATTCATCCTCAAGATTGTGAAGCTTTAGATCCACATCCTTGGTGCCTCCAATTTGTTGTTCCACCACTTCTGGTGAGGTCCTTCTATTTTCTATCTCTACAGCCCCAAATCTTGATGTTGCTATCCAAGATATTGAAATCTTGATGTATGAGAGCCTCTAGTGCTATCTAGAGAAGAACGTTTGTAATCCCACAAGCATATAGTGGAAGAAGATTTGGCTGGCTTGGTCCCGTGGTTTTTCCCCGATTTGGGGTTTTCCACGTTAAATCTGGTGTCCCTTGGTTAATGTTTTTGCTGCTGCGATATTCCTCCATATATGTATGATGCATATGTTGCCTTTCGTGAACAGGTTGATTTCTTGGGCTGGGCTAATTTCAGACCTTGCTGAAATTAGTTGCTTCCGCTGCCACTAACCTGCTGCGTTAGTGTGGTATTCCCAACAACAGATGGACTTATCTAAGGCTAGTCTCAGTGCAAGTTTCATTGCACAGTTACCAAAACTCATGGGATAAAACTCCATCACATCTCATGAAACTCTTCATTCTCTCACTTCTTAATGACCTTGCCTCATCAGTAATTGCTGATGTGATATAGTATTTAATATCCATAAAACTCTCTTTGATACTCCCATTGAGACTAGCCTAATAGACCACTTAAACTATACGGGTTCATCCACCTGAACTACAATGCAAGTTGATCCAACCACCCATATGCATAAAAGTTACCATAAACCAATGAGAGTGGATGATGAAAAAGAAATTTGAATCGGAAAAAAACAATAGACTACTTATTTTTCATTCTTCTCTCGCATACGAAGGAGGGGTTGCATATCGTTGTATTATGAAGAAGAGTAATCAAAGTTCTACAATTGTTTTATACAAAGCAGAGCATGCGTGCTCACACACTATGTTGCAAGAGGACTATAGGCGACGTGAAGCCGGGCTGTGTGCAATCGTAGAGGCCGAAACTTGTTCTGTTTTCAGAAAAAAAAATAGAGAGACTTCAGTTCAAAATTCAAAGTCCAAAAATGTATGATTAGTTGATAATGATTCCTCAGTGACCGCATGTTTTGGTTTAGTAAACCCTAATCAATGTTAAAGTACGAGCAACTGCATGCAATCAAGTTGCACGGGTTATTAGGGACGACTTCTACGATGATGGTTTGGTGGCATATATATTCGCCCGTTCGATCTAGTACTGACGTAGAGAGAGAAAGTTAGCCGCTAGCTAGATTATTGTCATAATCGAAGTCATCGTCATCAGTATTATTGAAATGTGACAGTCGTGGGTGGAAGAAGTATCCTTCAAATTTTTATATGTTTAAGGTTAATATCGTGCTGCCTAATAAGCGCGTTAGAAAAATCTACTGTGGACAAAATGGATGCCCAAATTTTCTTCCATGATAACACGTGCATACACACTACCATACAACATAGGCTAGATGCATGCAGCTAGTTTGTCATAATCCAAGTATTCACTTCAGAAGACTCAGAGAGATGCACCTAGACGGCAGCGAGGCACCTAGCCAACTAAACCGGGGGAGAGGAGGTAGCAGGTCCTGTGGCAACTCGATATTATTTGACCAATCAGCGCTGGAAATTTTTTTTGTTTGGTTATTGTTTCTGACATTTACTGGAACCTGTACTTTACAACATTTGGGAGCTCTCTAGGTAATTAACCATCTGGTTTTAGACTGCAGTTCTACTGCAAAATAGAACAGAAACTTTTTTGAGAATAGACGATCTTGCTGCTGCCTGTTTCCGGTTACCATGAGAGTAGGAGATTCAGTTATCTGAAGTGTCGTTTCGATTTTTGCAATTTGCCAATTTGCATATTTAAACTGCGAGGATGAGATATGCAGCAACTCAGCTTGTCAGATGATTTCCTTGCTGGTAGCCACCTAAAAATTTGCTCGTCCGGGCTCAGCACAGCTCCACCCATCGCCTTCTCTGTCGTTGGCTGCTAGCTTCTGAATGACTATTGTGAGCACAGACGGAGCCGCGGCAAGCCTTGTTTCTCTATATATCCTCTCACTGTCTCACTCTCACACACGGTGCTCTCAAGTCTCAATAGTCATCTCCCAACAAGCCAAACAAAACCAAATTGCACACGGATACGGTATACAATGACACCCATGAACAAAAAAAAAAGAATGTTCCGTATAGTCAAGGTAGCTTTGGCCTTTGGCCACAGCTAGCGTACACACAGAAATACAGAATATCCATGTGTGTTTCGCAAAAAAACAAATCCATGTGTGAATGGACCTATTCGAGCATTTGGCAAGGATTACGGCCCACCCAAACGGGCCTCGCGAATGGTCAAGGTCGCGCATGTGCAGCGCAGCCGCTCAGTTAGTCGGCCGCATATGGGTCAAGAAGCCCAATCAAATGTGCAGCAAGCAGCCCAAACAATCAGCTGCACAGTAACAAACACTGCTGTGAAGACTCATCTGCTCTTCTCGTGCCATCTCAGTTCACATCAAATCCTCAGCTGCAGCAACAGAAGCTGCTGGTGAGTGGCTCCGACATGCTGGGCCGGCTGGTCATATATCTGCGAGATATTTTCAAAAGAAGATATACATATCTTCAAGCTTTGTTTCCAAATCTGTGTTCATCATTTCCATTCTCAGAACTATAGGGCAACAAGGTCGCGTACTCGCTTGAAGAAAAAAAACGAAGAATCAGAGCAACCAGACTTGTCGCAATGCAGGCATGCAGAGCCTGTAGACAAGCACAGCCACTTTGCAAAACATCTGATCTCGGTCGAGGCATGTGGTGGGCACCGATTGAAGCTGTAGAGCACGGTGGACGGAGACGGAGAGGGAATTGGGCCAACGACGGATGGTCGGATGGAAGAGGAGCAGAGGACCACCGCCTATGGCGCCATGCAAATTGCCAAGCAGACTATTGTCACCCTCTCTATACACGTAGAATATTGACCGGGCCCTATTTGTATTCGCATCAGGCAGGGAGGCTTGGAGGTCACAAGGTTTGCCCAAACCCTCCGTACAGGGAGGCAGGGAGGAGGCATGGGTCGGCAGGCACTCGGCAGACCCCGTCACGTTGTACTCGTACTTAAAAAGTGCTTGAGATGACATCTCCTCGGGAGGGACGCGCACGGTCTTGTCAGAATGATTGATCCACTAGCTGCTATGGCGCAATGTCTATTCCAAGCATGCACGCACCGAGACCCTAGGTCGTAGCACGACTGCACGAGCGCGAGCCACCACAAAGTGTTCCTCCGTACACTCATTCCTTGGAGCTTATGCCTACCACTTCCAGTCAGTGGTACAAGTCTGTAGCCGTAGCCGCAGCTAGCCTTGCTGCAACGGCGGCGAGGTGATCGAGTCGAAGCCATGCATGGGCATGGCCGAAGGGCCGAGCCCACCACCAACCCGGAAAAGCTCCCCACCCCATCCCGCCCCGCCGGCGCGCGCATCGGCATGCCATGTGCGCGCGCGCTGCCGCTGCCCGCGCCCCACCCGCGGCCGGCCGATGCGCTCGCGGTGGCGGCCCCGCCTGCCTGCCGGCGCCCACGTGACCCAACCAACCACTCCGCGCCACCGGTCGACCGCGCGCGGGGCCTCGAGCCACACTACGCGGCCATCGGCCATGGCCGTCGTGTGATAAAACTTGACATCCACCACATGCGCGCCCTACCCGCCACGGACATGCCCCGCGCTGCATCGAGCCACGACGGCGTATCGCACGCCCGGCCTCGCCTCATAATGGAGCAGTTGCCAGTTGGTAGTATGATACAGTACATTGATACTACTAGTGCAACTGTAAGTACGCGGCAAGTACCGTACCGGCCGTAGCAGCTAAATACGACGTGCTCAGCTGCCCCGTCTACCACCAGCTCGAGTAAATGGGTGTATCACAATTCACGCAGTTCCAGTGGATGGATTGGATATTTGGATGGTGAGGATCTTTACAGCTGCCTGGGTTCTGCTTTGTGCTTTTTACCATTTCCCCCAACGCAAAAGGCAAAGGCATCTCTCTCGGATTGGTAAACCAACAAAAGGCCGGCCTCACGTCGCAGCGGCAGGGGGCGCCAGGTTCGCAGGTGTTGGGTTGCTGCCCTGCCTCTGCCTGCCTGCTGCTCACCTGCTGCCTGGCTGGATCACCGGATTGGGTGGAGGCGACCGGTACCGGTACGGCGCTGGCCCAAACTCGCATGCTGACCCAGACCTAGAAGACGGCGAAAGGCGCCCCCGCGCGCGCGCAAATGCAAAAGGATTCGCCTCCCCTCGCCTGCCTTTCCCGCCTTCCCAAACTCAACCGAGGCCCCTACGCTTTCCAGTTCCAGTCCAGCCTGCCTGCCTCTTCCTGCCCTGCGCCCTGCCCGCGCGCGCGTGCTTCTGACACGCAGGACCCACCACACTTCACACTCCCTTGCTTGCTCAG